>OZ005655.1:235933193-237133193 GCA_963930645.1 Salticus scenicus
ATTGTTATACATTTTAATGAATTTGAAAATTTAATAAGTTTAATCATTTTTGTTGTTGTTGTTGTTGTTGTCGTCGTATGCCACTCGGAAATTTCGAGCCCCGGTAGTAGAACTACCGGATTTATTTTAAGGCATTAGGGGTGCGTCTTCCATTATTAGGAGCGCCTCATAGGGAGGAAGTACGACTTCTAGCTCCAGAAGCTGGTGAGAGATGACAGCACCAGCCAAACAACAGAAACTCGAATTTTGATCCGGATCAGAGCGAGTTAAACCCATGATCCGGTACCCTCAGAGGTATAAGTTGTTAGTTTACTTATATTATTATTTTAAATATAATAGTAATAATAATAATAATAATAAAAATATTCACATTTATTTTTTACTTCTCCCAATAAACATATGGGAACAATGGTAATAACTCAACTAAAATATCATATTCTCAACTAAAACTTCATCACTCAACTAAAATATCAGTAACTTCCATTTACAAAGGTAACTGAATATATTTTTAATTCCATTAATATCAATATATATACATATTGATGCAGATAATTCTAGAATAAATTTATTTTAAAAGTAGAATAATAAGATGTAACACTGAATTTAAAAATACACAAAAATTTCTTAAATCACTCTTGTTGTCATTTGTATCATATATATTACTAAACTAAGTTTATATCTTACTGATATTACTTATTATTTTTCATAGCAAATAAAATTAGTAACATGGCATTCTAATTAATAATTTTAATAAAAATGTAATTCTTTGCATAAGTACTGCCTTATTTACAGTAGACAAAGAAAGAATTTTAAAGGGATAAGTCTTTAAAAAAAAAAAAAAAAAAAAAAAAAAAAAACTTACTTTTTTTCCAAGATTTTGTTAAATGATAGACTGTAGTATATATTCCTTAAATTACTATACTATACAATTAAATCAAGGACAAACGTTTTATTATATATATATATATATATATATATATGTATATAATGCCAATCCTTTGATGATATACGAAACTTATTTTGTTAATAGTATTACCCTATTGAATTATTTAGTTGATTGTGATATATATTTTCTATATTTCTTTTTGAAAAATTTCTTTTTGTTTTCAATTATTTTTTTATTTATTTTTTCAGATTTATTTTTATTGTTTAGATGCAAATTAACATACTGTTTTTTTGTGAGCCATTTTGAATTTGGTAAATTATTTGCTTTTAACCTACCTTTAAAATACAAATATTTATTATAATTATTACAAGATTTGCAATTCATGTACGGAGACAAGAAGAGAAGAGATCGGTTTTAACATAATAGCATGTTTAACAAAATTTTAAGAAATACTTTATATATGAATGTATTACTATTTTTAACTAAGTACTATATTTCATTCAATTGTATTAACACATAAAAATGAGCTTAATTTCTAATACTTAAAAAAAAAAAAAAACTGTTTTGATTTAAACAAAAACTGTTAAGATATCACAAAATCAAGACATAAATTTTCGTTGCAGTCTCAAAATAAAGATATTTACAAATAAATTTGAATTATACATAAGAGACTCTTAAAAAAAATAAATAAAAACTGGGTTCCGACTTATTTTTCTTGAGTTGCCACGTAAATAAGCATGCTATAGTGTTTATTTTAATGTTAAATTAATTATATGGTTTCAAAAACATATGTTTCTTATTAAATAACAATATTTAATTAATGAACGAGTTATTGTTATTATCATTATTATTATTTTGAAAGTATGATAATACTCGGTTTAAACATACCTGGTCAAATTTATATAAAAATATTTAATTTGTTTTCTTTATGTGAATTGTATATTTATAGCAATATATTAGTATAATGATTTTCCAGTATAGAGAAATGCACAGGCTTTTAAAGTAATATAGTATAAATATCTTTGAGCTTAATATATTTGAACTTAAATTAAAATAAAGTTGATTGCGCAGATATGTACCAGATTTAAAACAAAAATCGCAAATATTTTTTTCTCATTGTCAATCTGCAGAGCAACTGGATTTATGAGAATCATCTGCTTAACCTTTACAACTGCAAGGACTTGTATTAAACATTCTAATTACTTTGATTATGAGAGGAATTCGCCAAACAAAAGTATTCATATTCCATGTTGCATCCCTTGTCAACTTCAGCTGATGATGAATATAAGGATACACTGCTGGCCATTCAAAATGCAACACCAAGAAGGAACTCATATATTAGAATAACATTAGGATCATAGATTATAGTAGGAGGAATAAATGATTACATTTTTAGGTAATTTGGAGTAACATACCCTGAGAAATTAGTACATGAAGCAGCGAACCATGTGATTAATAACAGCGCTTATTTGCCAAGGCATTGAATCGAACAGCGATTAGATGACATGTATAGGTATAGCACTCCCTGATGCTTCAACACGATGGTTCAATTCATCGACCGTAGTTACTGGTAAATGGTGGTGTGCAGGTCGCTTTTTATTGATAAAACAGTCCTTTTCATTGGTGCGAGATTAGGTGAACGCTCTGACCAGAGCAACAATCGAACACATTCTGCATTAAAGAAGGCACGGATAACTTGCGGTCGTGCATTGGCCTGCTTAAATGTTGTGCTACACAGGCCTAGAATACAGGGAAGAGCGACGGGCCTTAGCTCGTCAGAAATGTAATGGCTCCAATTCGGAATGCGGAGAATGAGAACAAGAGCTAATCGGGACGAGTATCCAATGCCATCACATACCATCACTCCAGGTGTTGACTCTATATACGGCTATCAAAATTTTTATTACCATCACTGACATGGGCGCATTTATTAAGTGACCAATGATGAAACTGGATGAACCACTTTAACTAAATAATATAAATATACCGAATAATATAGATATACGAAAATATCCGTCCACTAAGCTGTTATGAAATTAAGAATTAATTATGGAATTAAACTCCTTTTCAAAGTTTGAAAATCTTAAAAAATATTCATAAGGATTATAATCATGTGCACTGTTTCATATTTAATCTCAAGTTGCAATAAGCACTGCTCATTGAAACAACTGTGGAGGGAAAGAAAAAAAAACAGTCTTCCACTTTTTAAAGGCAGCCAGAAGGTTAAGAATAATTGTAGCATACCGATTGCAAAAGTAACGTCGTAAGCGGAGTTACAGGTTTTGAAATGTCGCAGATTTTATTCCCTTCACTGGAAGTGTTGCTATTGTTTAAGATATAGATAAAAAACACTTAAATATTTTTAAAAGAATATTTAGTGTAACAAAAGTGAGATTTAAATTGCATTTTATTAAATAGATTCGATTTCATAAGTATCATCTCTTTCAAATCAGTGTAAAGTAGTAGCGTACGCAATGTATTCACAGTATACAATGTTGTGTTTTTCTTTCAATTTTAAATTCTTTTAATATGAGCGCAGTGAAGCAACACTTTTATCTTTATGTATAATTTACATCATAATGTACTTCATAATTTATTTCAATAAAAAAGTGTTGCTCCTTTTCACTCGTATAAAAAATGTAGGTCATGTCTCTGAAAATGGAGTAATTTTGGCAAAAAATGCAAAATTGTAAATTTTGGGGCTCTACAGAACAAACAAATGCTGGAATAATATAAAAAATATTTAGTCAAACTTAAAGCATACATGTTCTAAAATAATTAAATGCATAAATTTCCCATGCGTGACCAATCTGATTTTTTCCTCAATTTTAGAGCCAATAACGTCCCTTATCAAACATTATCCTTTCTAGAGTATCACATATCCCAGTAGCACATAACGTTGTTATAAATATTTTTTCACTGTTCATACTTATTTACAACGCTATAACAACGTTATGTGTTACGTGGGCAATGTATACGTTACACACTATTAGCAATGAGTGTACAATCAGAAATACTTGCACTATTACGTGACCCTGGAAATGAAATTTAAACATCACTTATACATTTTGTTTTCTAATATTATAATGAAACACACAAATTTAGATTATTTTTAATTGATCTGAGACATTTTATAATAACCAAAACGTATTTTTATGTACGAATATACACTGATGGAAAAAAAAAATTCCAACACCAGGAAGGAGCTGTGCTAGATAAACGAAATTTGGTAGGCGGATTTATACATTTGAAAGATGACGTCGATTCAAATTTCGAGCTACGCGCATAAGTGTGGCGCTAGTAGCGACACTATGAACATGCAAATGAGATTTGCTTTAAATAAGCGCTGTAAGGTTCGTGATCGTTATTTACAGTTGAGATTTGACGTAGTGGGTTAATGTTAGTCAAGGATGCCTGTAATAAGACGAAGAAGCCATTATCAACAGCTCACTGAGTTTGAACGAGGTTGTGTAGTAGGGCTACGAGAAGGTGGGTTTTCTTTCCGCGATATTGCAGAAAGACTTGGCAGGAATGTATCCACTGTGCATGAGTATTGGCAGCAGTGGTCAAGGGAAGGTACTGCCTCAAGAAGACCGGGTTCCGGGCGGCCACGTGGCACTACTGAGAGGGAAGACCGCCGTGTTCGGCGTATGGCTGTGGCTAATCGTACTGCGTCTGCAGCTGAAATTCGAGCAGCAGTTGGCACCACAGTGACACAACGAACTGTTCCAAATCGGTTACTTCAAGGACAGCTCCGAGCCAGACGCCCTGTAGCGTGCATTCCACTGACTCCAAACCACTGCCGTTTGCGACGTGAGTGGTGTCAAGCTAGAGCTCATTGGAGGACGGAAGGGAGATATGTTGTGTTTTCTGATGAAAGCCGGTTCTGCCTTGGTCGCAGTGATAGCCGTGTGTTGGTTAGAAGGAGGCCAGGTGAACGCCTGCTAGCGACCTGTCTGCGGCCTAGACACACAGGGCCTACTCCTGGAGTTAAGGTTTGGGGAGCAATTTCGTATGACAGCAGGAGCACTCTCGTGGTTATCCCACGCACCCTGACTGCAAATTTGTACGTCAGTCTAGTGATACAACCTGTTGTGCTGCCATTCATGAACAGCATTCAAGGGGGTGTTTTCCAACAGGATAACGCTCGCCCTCATACCGCTGTTGTAACCCAACATGCTCTACAGAGTGTCGACATGTTGCCTTGGCCTGCTAGATCACCAGATCTTTGTCCAATCGAGCACGTATGGGACATCATTGGACGAAAACTCCAGCGTCATTCACAACCAGCATTAACCGTCCCTGCATTGACCGCCCAAGTGCAACAGGCATGGAACTCCATCCCACAAACTGATATCCGACACCTGTACGACACAATGCATGCACGTTTGCATGATTGCATTCAAAATTCTGGCGGTTACACCGGTTACTAATGTACCAACATTTCACATTTGAAATGGCTCTTCTCGCCAATGGCTCTACCTGTGATCTTGAAACTTTAATCAATTAAATATGTTACCTAGACAAATGTATTGCTGAAATCCCATTACTGTACAATAATATTTTCTTGGTGTTGGGATTTTTTTTTCCATCAGTGTATTTTGGTGAATGTCAAAAAATGTACGGATATACTTTTTTGAGAGAATTTCTAATTCTATAAACGTAATTTAAAATATTATATATCGAGTGAATATCTTAAATATACATACAAATTTAGTTGCATCCCAAGCACATTTCTAAATGTTAGAGAACAAGATGTAATAGTTTTTAAAGAAAAATAAATTTCAATCGTACCATGCCCTGGAATCGTATAGAAAATGTCAAAACTTATTGATAAACCCTTATACCCTTAGCACACAATTGGATAATTATAAATACTGTTTAATTTCACTTTATATTTTTGTTATGAAACAAATTGTCAACCAAGAAATTAATTTTTTTTTTTTTTAATTTATTCTGTGTAAGTTTTGTCTAAAGGGATATTTGCCGAAGAACTCTAGGACTATGAATCATTTTTGGAAATAAATGATCAGCAGTAATTTCGTAGATTCATTTATTCAAAGAGATTATATTATTTCAATAAGGTTTTCTCATTTATACATATTTTAATTTATTGAATTAACCTTTTGAAAGGGGCTGTGACAGCATCTGTCACGCTTCACCATAGGATTTCGGAAGAGCCCCTTTCAAAAGGTTAAAATGATGACTTATGACTTAGTTTTATAATTTTTCATAATACATTCCATTTATGGGAGGCTATTAGTTTTATTTTTATCTTCTTTTGAATTTCTTTAATGACCCAATGTATTCTGCTATTTATATTGCTGAAATTCATATTACTGTTAATTTAAATTTGAGATATAATAAATAAATTAATAATGTTTTCTTTAATTTGTATTGGATATGTGACGTTATTTTCAAATTAAAATCTTGCATATTATACAAAAAATAATTTTGCTGTACATTTACATAATGAATTTGTAACATTTTTAGTAAATATCTAAAAATGAAGACAATCAATAAAATATATTGGAGTCATTTATTAACGCGCTTTTTCTGAATGATCTCCATTAGCATTTAATTAATTAATTAAATAATTAATTAATTTTTGTACATGTGTTACGTCTGATTTAAAAATTAGAAATGTCGGCAGCTTTGCAATACGCATAACGTTTTCTTCTTAAAATAAACAATATATTTTTCTTTACTAGTAAGTTTTACGAAGAAAATAATATAATGAACATTGAAATACAGAGTCCTAAAACTATTATACGAGACTTATGGATTTTACTACAGTTGGGAATATAAAAAAATATATGTATTTTTTACGGAGATAATTTATATCTGTGCATAAATATATGAAGTATTATATAAAGAATTTGGCATTTTTAAGATTGCAATGGGCGTTTAGAAACTTAGTTTCCTTAAAGACAGAACTTTTAAATCATTGGCTATTTTGGTGACATTCCCAAGTTTTATATCATCTGCATGAATAAAACTGTAAGGCATTACTTTGACATAATATCACTTAATATCCACTAAATAAATCCGATAAAAATTTCAATAATTGCGAGAAAGAGGAATACATCCATAAACAGCCAATTTTCATGCTGCAATCCTAACTTTTTTTTAACGTAAAATAAGGTCGTGTTTCAACATCGACCAAGTGTTGAGGCATTTTTTAATATTTAGCATATTTGTGAAGTTTAAACGCCATTTATTTTCGTGCATTGTATTGCTACTCTTAAAATTTATATTAATCAAAACATAATTTAATGAAGTCTAACTTATGTTATCCCATTTAATTTGTGTGTAAAAAAAAATCTTATTATATGAGCATAATTTTAAATATGAAGTATAGTCTGATATTTCTTATATGTATATGTGATATTCTTAGCATTCTGAATATATTTCTAACGGCTGTATTTACCAATAACATCAACTCCCAATTGAACACGAAAACTTGAAAAGTGCATAAAGTCTGTGTACAACTTTTCATCAAAACTTGATGCATTGCTTGTGACATCTAGCGGCATTGTTACTTTCAGATTTTTCAGAAGAAATAACCAATCAAAGATTATATGAAATCGTTGTCACTAGATGGCAGAAGAAGGCGGTCAATTTTTTTTAGAACGCTGCACCTTGTCTTTAGACGCTTTTCAAGTTTTTACGTTGAACCGCGAATTGAAGTTAATGAGGAATATGGCCGTAAAACATATGTTTTACACGACCTTCAATACCCACTACTGTACATATTAAATATTTTTTTGGGGGGTAGTGTAGTCAGAATACATCAAAATGACATAAGAAATTAGATACCAAACATTTTTCTTATAAGAGAAAACTACATACATCGTAATAATGTATATAGAGAATTTATATAACGAGTTAAAAAAAAAATATATTGAGTGTTTTTTTTTTTTTTTTTTTTTTTTTTTTCACTAATTTTCAAGATCTTAAATCAAGTTACTGTACCAGGACGACTCGGTTTTCGTTTAGTAACCAAGCATGCATTTGAAAGGACAACTGTAAAGAGTTATACGCAGCAAATTGAAAGAAAAAAAGTCTTTTCAGAGATACAACTTTCGATCTCACTTATAATATTTTACCAAAACGTGGCAAACTCATCCGTTCACCGGAAACCATTGATTATATACAAAAGGATATCTAAAAAGTAGTTAATAAAATGGGTTTGTAATGAAAACATAGAGCCATTTTTAAAAACGCCGATTGCAAGACCTACAGTTGGCCTACTTATGCAAGACGCCTTTCAATTTTCAAATTAATGCGTGCAAAATATACACTGCATAAAAAAAGTAGACGGACACTTCTTTACAACTTTTTAAAACTCCGTCTTTGTTTAATAGGAAATGACAATTAAAATTCTTTAACATGTTTATACTTACCAATCTTCATATTTTTGACAGACAAATAAAAGTATTCAATTGTTTATAATTTTAATGTAGGGAAATGCAGAAAAGAGAAAAGATATAAGTTTGCACAATATTTTTTTTTTTTTTTAAGTAGACGGACACTGGTCAAAAACTGCAATTATCTAAGTGGGTGTTTCTTGCGGAATACCAGTTTTGCATGTACATGTACATTTGGCATTTTGCCAATTGCTAACGTGCTTGACAAGATGGTTTTACGTAGTTAAATTTTTTGGAGATGAATGCGCCATGCCACGAGGAAACTCTAACCTCTAACTGATTACCAGAAAGGACAGATTATAGCGCTGAAAAATGTTAATAAAGCTACTTCTAATGAGCAAAAGTAGCATCAGCGATTTTCTGCGTGCTTCTGAAGACCATGGCGTAAAGAAAAAGAGTGGCCGGCCAAAGAAACTTTCGCTTAGAGACCAAAGAAAAATTTTTACTGAGCTGAAAAAAACTGGAGCATCAATTCCCAGAGTTTGAATATGCACAGGAATTACTAACGTAACTTCTTAGCCAATTTATAACTACGTTAAGCACTCAGAGCTCTTTCAATATAAGAAGAGAAAACATCATCCATGCTGGAAGGATCACCACGTAATAGAACGCCTACAGTGGGCTCAAAACCATATGTCTTGGATTACAGAATGGATATCTCTAGTTTTTTCAAATGAGAAAAAATTTAATTTAGACAGCCCAGATGGATATCAATATTATTGGCACAGTTTAGAGAAAGAAGACGAAGTGTACTTTACTGGTGGTGGCGTGATGGTGTGGCTAGCTGTTGGCTATGGTGGAAGGACAAATTTAGTGTTCCTAAGCAAGAAGCAAACTCACAAAGATTATATTGAAACACTAAGAAGTGAGCTTTTGCCCTTTGCGTGTGATCTTGGAGGTGAAAACTGGATTTTCCAACAAGATAGAGCGCCAATACACACCGCTAACAAAGTTAAAAAATGGTTTCATGAGTACAACTTCAATGTTTTACCCTGGCCAGCCAAGAGTCCGGATATGAATCCTGTAGAAAACATTTATGCTATACTTGTTCATAAAATTTATGAGGGTGGACGCCAGTATGAATCAACTCACCAGCTCAAAGAAGCTCTTACAAATATTTGGGAAATTTTCTGTCAAAAAAAGATTCAGAATCTCATTGATTCGATGCCTAAAAGAGTATACAAACATATTAAAGCAAATGGGAGACGAACACATTACTAAAAACGTTTTATTTTAAAGATACAATATGTGTCCGTCTACTTTTTTTAAGAAAAATTAAAGTGCAAATATTTACCATTTTTGTTTCCTAAATTTTTCCGCTACATAATTCAAAAAGATTGCATCTATATCCAAAAGATAATAATATATGATGTCTCAAGAATATAATTATATTAGAGAAATGAACCTCATACCTTTAATTAAAGAAATAAACGGCTTTAAAGTATTACAAATAAGTGTCCGTCTACTTTTTTTATGCAGTGTATATAGAAGAATATTTATCTAGCAACTTGTTACAGCCGTTTTCCAGATATGTACTTACAATCTCACTTCCAGTTTTTCAATTTTCAATAAATATTGGAATAATCCCGCCGAATTTATCGTAATTCTTAAATTTCGTGTATCTTTATTCATTTTGGATACATAATACAGAGGCTGTTCGCACATTTTTTAGACGATTTTATTTCGCAGTAAGAAAAAATCGTTTGCATGGAAAATTTTATTTTTACAACAGTTATATTTTTGGAAGTTTTATTTATTTTCTGATATTTAGAATTTTTGTTTAGATGCAAAAATGCGCTTTTAAAAAGGCAGTGGATGGAAGGATAGGTTTCCGCTCTTTCCAAAGAGAGTTTTTAGTGAAATCTTCATGAAAAGCATTTATCAGGAGAAAAATGGAAAAATGTCGCAACAATAGATGAATCTTGGGTCTATTTAAGTAGTTGCAATAAAAAAAAGATCAATTTATTATCACAAAAGTGGAGAAAAATTTTTTTGCTACATGGTTCAATGCATCAAAAGAAAGTTTTTCTAAAGGATTTATGATTGCCACTGGTTTTTCATACAAGCGCAAGATAAAATCAAAAAAATTTGTGATAAAAATTTCAAAATCATCTCTAAATACTCTCAAGAACATATTTTAATTTAAATTTTTAAAAGTGAAAATCCAGATCTTTATCCACAATGCTATCAATCCGTTGAACTGTATCAAGACAAAACAAGCAGCCACACATCGCAATCCGCAATTGCTTTTCTAGAAAAAAATGGAACAAAAAACGGGAATTAAAACCATACCCTTCACTGATATTCCTGCTAAATCTCCTGATGTATCACTGTTGGATTTTTGTGTTTTTTGACTCTTAAAATCAACATTATCCAAACACCGACTACAACGCTTTGTGGACTTTGGAAAGCCGTTCAAGAGGAGTAGAAAAATATACCTCTTCCGATATTATAAAAAGCATTATTATCATAGAAATTACGATGTAGAATGATAGTTAAGAACAAGGGCTATCAAACTGAACAATTAAAACACGAAATATGAGTGAAATTGCTTCAGTACACTCCATCAAAATCGTCTAAAAAATGTGCGAACAACCTCTGTAACCATAAGCTTCTCACACACATACAGATTGACCAATTGCCAAAAGCCCCATTTTTGGATGCAGGAAACCTTAAATATATATATATATATATATATATCAGGTAAAAACTCGATATCTGAATTTTTGGCCAAATACAAATTTTCCAAATACCTACGGGAGTCGTGTAAAAAAAATAAAATGCAAAGAATTAACACTTATGTCTATTCACACAGAAAACGCAATGAAACAGTCACACCATGCTATTTCGACGTATAGACTATGTCGAAAATTAATAATCAATAAATATTTTTAGTATATAAATAAAATAATTAACATCCTGTTTAATTTTATTTTGTATTTATTTGAAATTGAATTAACTACAAAATATAAGTGATCTCATAAATGGTAGAGAAATTCTAATAAAATTAAATGCGCAACGTTTTGCAAATATTACAAAACGCATATTCCACATGACACATAAAATATTTTTATTACTTCTGTGAGAATTTTTTCTTCAACATAAAATAAATCAAAGAAAATCGGTTATTCTATGTTATGAATAGAAATAAGCTCTCAAAATCCTCCCACAAATAATATTTTCAAATTTTTATTTTTGTTTTATTCCCAATCTTAGAAAATTGAAATTATACCTTTTATAATTCCTTTTGAGTTAGTTTCATGTAAATGGAAATTAAATGGTTATGTACCGAAGAACTTTAAGATCAGTCTTGAAAATAAATGGCCTCTTTGAACGGAGTAGTTATCTTATAGATTCATTTATTTAATGGAATTACTTTATTTCAATAACATTTCCATATTTATTACATCTTTTAATTTAATCAATTAAAATAAAGACTTATGGTTAAGCTTTTTTATTTTTCAAAAAAAATTTATGGTGGACTATTGCTTTTATTTTATCTTATTTTATATTTATTTAAAGATCCAATGAATTCTGCTTAATTCTATGGTTGATATTCTTATTGTTGTTTATTTTAATTAAAAAAAAATAAATAAATAAATAAATAGCTAAAGTCTTCTTAAATTTGTACCGGATATAGAAGCTATCTTTGACATTATAATCTTAACGTACCTTTACATATTTGAAATTTCTAACATTTTAAACGTTTCGTTTCTAAAACAGAAAAAAAAAAAACTGAAAAAAGAAAGAATAGCATTATAGCATTATGTCTAATTCATACTTGACAACAAATACTAATTAATATTCCGTAGTATTGTTAACCCCGCCTTCGTTTTGACACCAGTCTCTTTTTAGAGTATTTTTCTTATTATTTAATTGTAATTTCATTTGAAGAATATTACTTTAAAAATGTATTGGTGTGAAAAAAAGGGCGAGACCAACATCACTACGGAATATTAATTAGGATGTCGTCAATTATGCTAATTTCGGTATTCATTTGCGGCATGAGTAGATGTAACTTAAATTTTTTTTATAGATACAGTTTAACGTATTTAGACAGCACTAAATAAATAAAGTGAACTCATAGATTCTATATGCACAAAAGAATGCTTAGAAAAGTGTACGGTATAAAAAACATTGGATATTCGCTTACAGAGCCACAAAAATGATATCGGATTAATTTGAACTTTACTTGGAAATTAGGGGGAAAGCATAACGAACTGAGTTATGCGCTTTACATACTGCATTAAGTTTAAGTACACTATGTGTTGTGTATATAGATTACATACAATATACGAGGCTATACAAATTTGTGAGATTACATTCTTCTTCCTTGAATTTTGTTGATGGAAAAGTTTTACAAAATCATTAGTAAAATTATCTGGGAAAATAATTACCTTCTCATACACATATTATAAAGGTGATACTAATTTAGATTCTAAATTTCAACATTGATTTATTTTTTACTGTAATTACGTATTTTGAAGTATACTGAAAAGAAAGATCAAGATTTTTGCGATTGTTCAATACACATGTGTGTTATTTGAACAACTTACAAACAAATACTACCAGGAAATACAAATACTGTGTTTTGAAGGTCACAGGAGATTGCGTGTTAAAACACTTAAACAAGACTGGCAGTGATGCCAGATGGTCGAAAATTATTTCCCCAAACAGGTCTTCAAATTTCCCCAAATCAGGCGGGTTTTTTTCGAAAAAATCCCCAACTTGATTTCTATTAAAAAGGAAAAATAAAATTTTTTGCAAAATATATATATATCAAGCAGATTTAAGTGGATGTAAGCTCAGATTTTTCCCGAAATGCAGGCAAAATAACAATCCCCAAATAATAATCAAGCTATTGAAAATCCCTGGTCGCAGGGATAAATCATTACGTTGCCAACATTGACAGAAAATTGAAGAACTCCCCAGATGTGTCCCCCAAAATTTTAGAATTTCCCAAACAAGTCCCCACAAACATTTGGTCCCCAAAATTGTCTCCAGAAGCCTCAAGACTCCCCAAAATGGGGACAAAATCCCCAATCTGGCATCAATGAAGACAGGAAAATTTAAAGGAGTGGTGTGAGTAAAATTTGTCTGAATAATTTGAAATAAACATTTTAATTTAAATACATTCCGTATTTTTTATGAAATATTGTACTATGTTTAATCGAGATGTTGAGACAGGTGGTAGTCCCTCTCACACAGAAGTTGTTTCTAAACGAATTTTCAATCGTTATTAAAATAGGTTTAAATACAATGGTAATTTTATTCTTTAATCTGTAATTGGTCATAATAGTTTTCAATGGCTGGGTAAAGGAAAGCCATGTGCACAACGCAATATATTCTAATTATGATATTTTTAATTCTTTGTTAAATATTTTGGATTACATAAATCAAATTCTTGGTTTTTAAAATCATTTTAATAAATCACTTAAAGTGTTAAGTTTTTCCACAAATATGAATTGAGATTAAAAAAAAAAAAAAAAACTCTATTAAAATTTATCAGACCCGGTTTAAAATTATTTAAAAAATAAATAAATAAATAAAAAATGCTTCATGATAACTAACTTTTAATCCTTTTATCTTGATTTTATTTTATAACAGTTGAACAATTAATTGAGAAGTTTAATTTGTAAACTAAACGTGTTATGTAGCACCTGTCTTTTTTCCAATGATTTTATAAGTATACTTCTGTTAAACAAAATATTTATGAAAAAATTATTGAACAATTACTTATGAAAATTTTAGTATATTTTAAACATGTGTTAAAAATAAATAAATAAATAAATAAAATAAAATAAATGCATAGGAATTCTTATATTGTTAAATAATCACACAAAAAAAGTATATTACTAATAAATGCATAATGATGCATAATATTACTAGCAAATATATATTATAACTTATGTTCAAATTCAAATTCAAATCATTCTTTTAAAAAGTTAAAGTATATATATATATTGAAGTAAGTTAAAATAACTTTTATTTTTTCCAGTAATTTAATCGAATACATAAATTAAAAAAATAAATAAGAATAAATAACAGTGAAAATGGTTATTTTTAATTGCTAAATATGGTATTCTAATTTATTTTATTTTATTAAATAAAAGATTCAGAAATGTTTAATTAAAAAAAAAAAAAAAAAAAAAAGAATCACAATTAATTTATTTTTATTAAAGCTCCAAACTATTTCAATTACAAATAGGGAAAAAATCGTTTTATTCTTTTCACTAAATTTCTTTAATAATACCAGAAAATAAAATGAAAAGATAAAAGAAACCTCTGTTTTTTAATTAATGACCGAAAAGAGAAAACATTTGATCTTTTATTATTATGAGCGAAAACCTAAGGATTGTAACTAAAATTAGACCATTTTTCTTAATTAGTCAAACTAACTTAATTTAGGTGAATTACATTTTATGTCTCTGTTGGAGAGAAAACCTAAGGCGATAATTTTAGATTTATCTTTGAGGTTACTTAATCAAATAAATTACATTTTAATTATAAAACATATTAGGTGACTATTGAGTTCCATTTCGTGAAACAATATTTTGAAATAATGAAAGATTTCAATTAGTTTTAATTAGTAAATTATTTTGACAAATTAACCTTTGCTATCAGTTTATTTTATTAACAAATTATCTAAAAAATATCAATGAAGTTCAAAAAAGGTGATTTTTGAGTGACGAAATTTGCTAATATTCAACAACTAAAATATTATTATTTTTTTTTAATTATAAAAGACTATTAGCAAGTATATGTTACTTATTTTTGATTATTCAAATCGATTATAACTTTTTTTTTTCGTTATACTCCTGTGTTATATGACTACGTATATTTATTAGTTTATACAGAGATACCTCCAGATTATTTAAAGCCACTATTTCCAGAAAGTTTTCCTTTCCATCAATCATAAAAAAAAATTCTGTGTTTAAATAAGACGAATAAAATTCTCCAGAAATGTGGTATGAAATAATTTGGAGGATTGTTAACTTTTAAAAAATATTTAAAACAAAAAAAGTATTTTTAGAAATTTTAAGGAAACGCGTTTCTATAAATAAAAATATTAATACAATAAATACTTAATCAAGTTACATTTTTAATTAATTAATGAACGATTGCACTTCAAATTAAAAAAGATATGTATGATTCTGTATTTAATGAAACGTCAGTGAAGCCTACTAATTGAGGCTCAAACACTTTTTGGTCTGTGTTATGCATCACGATTACGATAGCAAAAATCATCCAATTTATTCGCGAATTACCATAAATAAGAATGAGTTGCATCCGTATGTTTTTGGTATGTATAGAATTTGTGGTTCAGGTACAGAAACACGCAAATGTATTTAGTATTATTACATTCTATGGCAGAAATTCCTATCTAATAAAATTTTAACATGGATATAGTGCATTCATATTTATCAATATAACATGAATTATTATATCAGTTAAAATCATCGCTGTTGTCGAATATGATGTGTATAGACATCACAATATTTTTCAGGATTATACCAAAAAATTACAATAAACATATATATACACTGATGGAAAAAAATTTCCAACACCAAGAAAAAATTTTTGTACAGTAATGAAATTTCAGCAATACATTTGTCTAGGTAACATATTTAATTGATTAAAGTTTCAAGATCACAGGTAGAGCCATTGGCGAGAAGAGCCATTTCAAATGTGAAATGTTGGTATATTAGTAACCGGTATAACCGAAAGAATTTTGAATGCAAGCATGCAAACGTGCATGCATTGTTTCGTTCAGGTGTCGGATATCAGTTTGTGGGATGGAGTTCCATGTCTGTTGCACTTGGGCGGTCAATGCAGGGACGGTTAATGCTGGTTGTGAATGACGCTGGAGTTGTCGTCCAATGATGCCCCATACGTGCTCGATTAGAGAAAGATCTGGTGATCTAGCAGGCCAAGGCAACATGTCGACAATCTGTAGAGCATGTTGGGTTACAACAGCGGTATGAGGACGAGCGTTATCCTGTTGGAAAACACCCCCTTGAATGCTTTTCATGAATGACAGCACAACAGGTTGTATCACTAGACTGACGTATAAATTTGCAGTCAGGGTGCGTGGGATAACCACGAGAGTGCTCCTGCTGTCATACGAAATTGCTCCCCAAACCATAACTCCAGGAGTAGGCCCTGTGTGTCTAGGCCGCAGACAGGTCGCTAGCAGGCGCTCACCTGGCCTCCTTCTAACCAACACACGGCTATCACTGCGACCAAGGCAGAACCGGCTTTCATTAGAAAACACAACAGATCTCCACTCCGTCCTCAAATGAGCTCTAGCTTGACACCACTCACGTCGCCAACGGCAGTGCTTTGGAGTCAGTGGAATTCACGCTACAGGGCGTCTGGCTCGGAGCTGTCCTTGAAGTAACCGATTTGTGACAGTTCGTTGTGTCACTGTGATGCTAACTGCAGCTCGAATTTCAGCTGCAGACGCAGTACGATTAGCCACAGCCATACGCCGAACACGGCGGTCTTCCCTCTCAGTAGTGCCACGTGGCCGCCCAGAACCCGGTCTTCTTGAGGCAGTACCTTCCCTTGACCACTGCTGCCAACACTCATGTACAGTGGATACATTCCTGCCAAGTCTTTCTGCAATATCGCTGAAAGAAAACCCACCTTCTCGTAGCCCTACTACATGACCTCGTTCAAACTCAGTGAGCTGTTGATAATGGCTTCTTCGTCTTCTTAGAGGCATCCTTGACTAACATTAACCCACTACGTCAAATCTCAACTGTAAACAACGATCACGAACCTTACAGCGCTTATTTAAAGCAAACCTGATTTGCATGTTCATAGTGTGGCTACTAGCGCCACACTTATGCGCGTAGCTCGAAATTTGAATCGACTTCATCTTTCAGATGTATAAACACGCCTACCAAATTTCGTTTATCTAGCACAGCTCCTTCCTGGTGTTGGGATTTTTTTTTCCATCAGTGTATATATAACTATATATATATATAGGTGTATATAGTTACATATATATACAAAATTATATATACAGGGTTCGTAAGGTATTTGAGTACAGATTGACGATAAAACAAATTTATTCGTGTTTCTTGCAAAATTTATTATATTTACATAAATATTTTACACAATGTTAATTGACTCTGTAACTATACAATTATTCAATAAAATCCCCATTAGCTGCAATAACTGACTCAATACGGTGTCGGAAACGACTGCATGCCCGAATCAAATGCTGTTTGCTCATAATAGCAGGAGACTTGGCGTTGGAATATTAAAACAGGAATGAACTACTACGTCAGAAACGCCAAAGAAAAATTATTGAGGTGCATACAGCTGTTTCGGTAGCCTAAAGCGTACCGTCATCAGTGCAAAAAAGAATTCTGAATCTGGAGAAGTACTCGTATATATAGGAGAGGGACCGGATTTAGTTCAACCAATAGGATTACGGAAGAGGTGGGGAGTGTGGCCAATAGGAATTAAGGAATGTGTAGCTGTGTAAGCAGTAGAAAAATTAAGGAAATGTGGACTGAATGTAAAATTTCCAACAATCAGACAAATAGGGAACAGCGAAATCACAATTTACAAGGTTTTTAAAATTTTTATAAATATGAAAAGCTTTAAAGAAATCGAGTTCATGAATGGATTTAGGTCTGTAAATTATTTTAGCTGAATTAAATTTAAAATTATGATTTTCCTCCCAGCAATGTTTAGAAATAGCCGATTTATTGCTTTCTTGTTTGCGGACGTAATTCATATGTTCTTGTAGACGAAATTTAAGACTGCGTTTAGTTTGGCCAATATATGATAAGCCACACTGACAGGAAATACTATAAATGCCCCAAGAAGTATGCATATCAATAGGATCTTTTAACTGAGAAAAGGTGAGTTTATTGGAAGGCGAAAATATTATTTTAAAATCATATTGTTTGAGAATTTTAGCTATGGTTTGACTGGTTTTAGAAAAATAGGGTAAAACAATACTGATATTAGATGTGACTGACTTAGTAGACGAAATACGAGGGAGTTGTAATTTTTGGATAGCTTTGTCTATTATGGCTTTGTCAATTAACAGAGGTTATGACCCTTCCATTATAGACAAAGCTATCCAAAAATTACAACTCCCTCGTATTTCGTTTACTAAATCAGTCACATCTAATATCAGTATTGTTTTACCCTATTTTTCTAAAACCAGTCAAACCATAGCTAAAATTCTCAAACAATATGATTTTAAAATAATATTTTCGCCTTCCAATAAACTCACCTTTTCTCAGTTAAAAGATCCTATTGATATGCATAATTCTTGGGCATTTATAGTATTTCCTGTCAGTGTGGCTTATCATATATTGGCCAAACTAAACGCAGTCTTAAATTTCGTCTAAAAGAACATATGAATTACGTCCGCAAACAAGAAACCAATAAATCGGCTATTTCTAAACATTGCTGGGAGGAAAATCATAATTTTAAATTTAATTCAGCTAAAATAATTTACAGACCTAAATCCATTCATGAACTCGATTTCTTTGAAGCTTTTCATATTTATAAAAATTTTAAAAACCTTGTAAATTGTGATTTCGTTGTTCCCTATTTGTCTGATTGTTGGAAATTTTACATTCAGTCCACATTTCCTTAATTTTTCTACTTTTTACACAGCTACACATTCCTTAATTCCTATTGGCCACACTCCCCACCTCTTCCGTAATCCTATTGGTTGAACTAAATCCGGTCCCTCTCCTATATATACGAGTACTTCTCCAGATTCAGAATTCTTTTTTGCACTGATGACGGTACGCTTTAGGCTACCGAAACATCTGTATGCACCTCAATAATTTTTCTTTGGCGTTTCTGACGTAGTAGTTCATTCCTGCTGTTTGCTCATATTCATCATTATAGACAATATGGCATCTTTCAACAACGAAGTAGTGTTATGGGGATGTTTATTGGTCTCTCGCTCAACTACGCCACATACATAGTAATCCAGGTGATTATGGTCCAAGGATCTAGGTGGCCATAAATTTGGGGTGATATGGTCGTGGAAATTGACAGTCATCCATTCTTGAGTTGTCGTGGCTTTGTGTGCTGGAGCCGAGTCTTGTTGGAAGATATAAGGTCTATCTCCACGTACACTGTCGATCCACGGTTTCACAACGTCAAAAACCTTGATTTAAGCCATATCATTTATCCGATGCCGTCCCTCTAAGAAGTGGGATGGCATAACGTGTCCTTCATTGCTCACAACTCCCAAAAGCATAACAGTTGTAGGAAACTTTGTGTGCATGACACGGGGAACCCCTGTATGATCGGGGCATAGCTACCTGTCATTTCTTTGATTTTTTTTTTTTTTTTTTTTTTTTTTAAATCTTGATCGAAACTTTTTTCTTAGAAAAAAACTACAACGTGTTTGGAATGCCGGGGTGCTTGAGTTTGTTCAGGAGACGTTTTGATCGAATGAGTGTCTGATCCCGAATTTGTGCCGATATAAACTATCTTCTGCGCATAACGTAAGATTTATAACGGGGGTCTTCGTGCACAACTGGACGGGACTTCTGATACATTAGGTTTCCTTGCAATGACTTTCATGGACGTCGAAGGATTTTTGTCAATAATCTCCTGTTGTTGTTGGACAAATCCTGGCGTTCTAATAATGTCTGAACGTTCCTCATGATTCTTGAGTTTTGCAACGCTTCTAACATCGCCATCTGATGCTTCCAATTCCTGTCAGACCTTATGTATGAATAATCAGGAGCAGTTGAGAAAGTTTGAGATTTCTAAATCGATGTGTTTCGCGCATATAGCGACGATAACTGCATGTTTTTTTCATTTCTTGAGTTAATTTATAATTCTCCATTGATGTTGTGAAAAGGAAAAGCAGAAAAATATTTAATTTCAGAAATTACAACTACGTATATGAATGTTCTCAAATACTTTACCCACCCTGTTACTAAAAATAGCTACATTGTTTTGGATATTGCTTGTTTCATACACTTTTGCACAGGATATGCAAAAGAATCTCGTACCATTAGAGTCTATGGACGGAATTTGTATGAAGCTCTTTTTAACATAGTTATACTGCATTCAACATAATGATTTGCTGTATTTTACATATGTTACTGTAAAACTTAAACTATCATAAAGTTTCAATGATGAATAAAAAAAATTAAGTATATAATATATTTAGTAAATTTAATATAAAGTGCACTTTCTAACCATATTACAAATATTATTAAATATATTTTGAAATTAGTTTTCATGAGAAGGTAATTAATACTTAAATAATATATTAAATTAATAAAAGCAGGAAAAATGTTCCTAATTTATTATACTATGATAATGTAGTAATTAAAATGAAAATATGAAGACAAGCTATAAATTTAAAAACAATACCTAATTATTCTTTAAATGAATAAAATCTCTTTCTTTTAAGATTTTTTTTTCTGTGGTTTACAAAAAATTTTAATTTATATAAGAAAAACTATTTGAAAAAAATATTCGCTTTCTTTGCATCCTGATATAAATGATTTGCACTTTTTGTTTTCGTATTCTTATTTAAAAAAAAATAATAATAATGTTTTTTTTTTTTTTTTTTAAATATGTAAGATTGTTAAACGAGCTTACAATTTTAAATAAAAAATGCGAAATTTTATGAATAAGGCAATTAACAATAATTTTCGAATTCAAAATAGCAAAATCTTTTGTGTACTATGAAAATAGATTTATTTAGTATGAAGCTAAAAGCATCATTAAAATTTTCCGCATTATTATTTTATTTCTCTTAATGAACAATTTGTATGATAATTCCTCTATCATGAAACAAAAGGTTTTTTTATTACTTTTGTCAAATATTTTACTACGAAACAAAACAATTAAAAAAACAACCAATAATTATTTATAAACAAGTGGATCTGCACATCAGGAGCCTCAACGTCTTATTTACTTCACACATTACTCAACAAATCATTTTTATTCATTTCTTATTATACAATATATGTATACTGATAGGATTGACTTCCTACATAAATGGAAACGCCCCCTTAACCCCTTGCTTTACCACTCTTTCTATAACTATCTGTATATATGTATGTATATGTATTCCTAATAACTGATTTAGTATATGTATATGTATTCCTAATAAGTGTATTAATTCCCTGTAATTCACAAATACTTGTACCAAATTTCAGGCAAAATGATTACATAACATATCGGAATTATTTTATGTAACCCTGTAAATTAATTACCAATTCTATGCACACACTTTTCCACAGAAAAATATGCTTTTAACATTCTAATAAAATTTCGTTATATTTAATGGGGTGTAAACATATTTAATTACACTTTTAGGAAGTACCAACTATAGACCGTCATACTACGAAAGTGTTTTATGTATCCCGGAAAAGGAGCCACAGTAATTATAAACAATAAAGTAGAATACACCTATTTAATTAATTATAACTCATTAATATTTCAATATATATTGACATAATTGAAACGATTACATAATGTCATCAGAATTCTTGTGTGTGTTCACGTAAATAAATCATTTAGTCTATATCCCTTATACGTATCCCTTTATACCTATCCCTTTTTTAGAGTAAACATGCTTTTATGCATCTTTATAAAGTATGATAATTCAATGCCGCATATGATGTTCAATGCAGCAGAAACGCGTTAAAATGCGCTAAAATAAAGATTTATCTGTAGGAAATAATATCATGAAATTCTTTTATGTGTCTCTGTAAACGAACCATAAACATTGTATAAATCAGTAAAAACTGTTCAATTTATTCAACGTTTTTCATGAATAATTACTCGAAATTTGACATAAATTGGATGGTTACGTTATATTGTCGGAACACTTTTATAAAGTCCTGTATATTAATTAGGAAGCCTAAGAGCACATATTTTCTGCAGGAAACGTAAGTTTAAACATCTCAGTAATGTACGCTAATTTCATTTTGTCCATTGCAAAGTAATGATATTAAAATGATATTAAAACGAAACTCACCCGAGATGCTATAATGTTAAAAATTTTCGCGTGTCTCTATATACAATCCATAAACAATATAGACATAAAAAATTATAGGGCTATTTCTATGCAGAGCCTGAACGTGTGTGCTAATTTGAAAATCAGTCGGAGGACTTTTGCGGTTCCTGTTGCGATACATACAAATTCATCCCATAGGCCGTAATGATAAGAAACATTTTGGTGTGTCCCTGTACACGAACTATAAATGGAATACACACCCAAAACTATACAGTTAATTCCGTGAGTTGACCAGTTAATTCCGTGGGTTCCATGAACATGTTGACCATATTTCAAGTCCATAGTGTGATTTTTTGCGGCCGCTATCATGACACAAACAGACAGAACCCAAATTCTTTTTCAATCTCAACACGGTGGCCTCCACTGACGTTTCAGTAATTATAATAAATATTTA
Source organism: Salticus scenicus (assembly GCA_963930645.1). NCBI lineage: Eukaryota > Metazoa > Arthropoda > Arachnida > Araneae > Salticidae > Salticus > Salticus scenicus. The sequence continues at coordinate 235,955,942 of OZ005655.1, forward strand.
ATGCGAAATATTAACGATATTAATACTTAATATTATACAACTACTTGACAACTAATAAAAATAAAAGTCTGCACTAAATTTATCAAGAAATAATCGTTTAATCATTATAATTGATATTTCCTCTTTACTTTTCATTACTGTGCTGTTCGTTCAGTTTATTTACTTAAAAACTTTATTATTATCGATAACGTTATATTTTTAACCATCAGTGTCCTTGTACATGGCCTTTGAATACTATATACACCAGAAATTTTTAGTAGGAAGCCAATTGCCTGACTTATGTGACTACTGTTATAGTGAATACTGACACTGATGCAAGCACGAAGAACATTTTAAATAAATAAAAAATATTAAATCTTCAGATAAAATAATGATTTAAACCATTATTTGTTTTAAAATATCATTCCGATGATGAGAAACAATGATCTATGATTGGCATCTTTTTTTTTTTTTTTTTTTTTTTTTTTAAATTATGGTTTAACATCGTTACAAGGTGTTGAACTTATCTTAATATATATAAATCTCGTGTCACAATGTTTGTCCTCAATGGACTCCTAAACCACTTAACCGATTATAATAAAATTCGCACACCATGTGCAGTTCGATCCAACTTGAGAGATAGGATAGTTTAAATCTCAAATTATAGTCGCAATTTTAATTTATTGCTAATTATTTGTCTGTTATTATTTGACAGTCACAATTATCTGTTAACTCCAAATGATTCTAACAGATGTCGATACCTTTCGACTGGGTTGAAATGAAAGCTGAAATATATTTGGTGCTGCCATCTACACAAAGAATCTTCAACTTTTTAACCTATTAATAAATTTCGTATAATTCAATTATTTCCACTTTTTAAATTTTTGGTGTTAGCATAGCCGGCCACGTGTTACTTAGACTGAAGTGTAAATTGAATTCATATTATAATGAAGATAATACAGTGAAATTAATCCTGTTTTTTACTTATTTGTGCTTCATTGATCAAAACTTTATAATTTAATCTGTATATATATATAAATTACGTGTCACGATGTTTGTCCGGGGTAAACTCCTAAACTAAGGAACTGATTTTGATGAAATTTTGCACACTGTGTGCAGTTTGATCCAACTTGAGAGATAGGATAGTTTTTATCTCAATTTATTGTCACAATATTGTTTTATTGCAATTATTTGTTAATTATAGACCTTTATTAAAGTTGCTTCAAAATATCTGTGAGTTCCATTAATTTAATTGTTGCCAAAAAAAAAAAAAAAAAAAACGAGTTCATTTTCTTTCGACATAAAAATAAATACATTTAATCAAACGTGAACGTTAAAAAATTATAAAAAGTTAAATTATGCATCTCACGAAAATTGACGTCATAATCAATTTAAAGATTTTATACACATTGATAAAGTGCTAATGTAGTTCTATCATAGATATAGTAATATATATAGATCTCTCATCCCCATGTTATCGTAGAAAGATTTTTGATGCCGAAAAAAGATAAAAAATAAAAGCTTTGGAAACAGCCATTAAGTGGTATTGAAAAAAAAAAAAAAAAAAAAAAAAAAAAAAGAAAAAGAAAAGAAAGAAAGAAATATGAATTTGAAACTGTATCTGGAGTCTTCCATTCCCCTTTAGCAAATAAATTATTCATAAATTTTATTTGCTAAAATATTAGTTTGTATTCCCGTGTGTATTCACTCGGGGAAAGACGGCCATATTTTGGTAAAAACGTCGTCTTTTCCCAAATGAAAAGGAATAACTTTTTTCTCCCCAATGATCACTCTATTCTATATATGCTATACTATATCTATGAGTTCTATACGCAAGCGAAGTGTGACTCACTGACCGTCTGTGCAGCCAAGAAAAAGATTTCCTATGTTAATTGCCCACTGGATTTTTTGTAAGAAATTATTAAAAATCGAGGAAATTTATTTCCCGATTTTAATCCTTATATTTGGGTATAGATATGTATTAGTTATCGCGGGTGTTAGATTGAATTATTTTGCTGTCAAATTGACAAAATTTTAATTTTAAATTTTTAAACTCTGTCGCCCTTGGCTTTTTTTATTATTATTATTATTATTTGGCGATCAAAAGCGTAACACGAAAATATACATGCCAGATGTATGCATTGTACGAAATGTAATATGTATTATTCATTGTACGTATGTATGACATGTAATATGTATTGTACGAAATATTGTTTCATATTATTCATTACTCTTTTAATATAAGTTGTTAAAATAACCATGATTTTTGAAAGGAATTAAATATTTTCGCCAGATAATTTGGCGATATTCTTTTTTTTTCGCCAAGGATGACAGAAATGAAATCTATTCCGCTGCAAAATATTAGTATCTTACATCAGATATTTTATTTAGACATTTGAAAACAAATTTGACTTCAAACTATGATAGAATATTTATCATTTTCCTTTTAATTTGTATATTATTAGTATATTAAAATTTAAAAGCATGGTATATAAAAAGTTTTTTTTTTTTTTTTTTTTTTTTTTAAATCTTATAATTATTCTTATCTTAATCCTCAATGTTTCCCATCTTTATTGACTTGAATTTACTATTAAAATTTTAACATACTCAAAAACTTCTCATCACTTCGTTAAAATACACTAAACTTTTCCAAAATCTTTTTGTATTTAAAATGATACATGTATTTACTTTAAATATCCAATATTTCATAAGATTTCCAATTTTAAAGTTTTAAAATATTTATCAAATTTACTTATTTTTCTGGTTTAGCCTTATTGTTTTCCCTTTTATAACTACAGCTGTTGCCCTCTTTAAAATATTTAAAATGATGATGTCATTTAATAGTAAAATTATCCATTATAGCATATATTATATTTCACTCCTCCATAAAAATTGATTTTAAAATCGTCTGTTTCTTTTATACTTTTATTTTAATAGAATTTTAATAGAATTTAATTTATATATTAGTCATTTTAGCAATTTTATCCAAAGTAGCATTAGAAATAATATATATCACTTCTCCATTAAAATTTATAGGACCCTACATTAAAATTAATTTGTGCTTAATATCAACACTACGAAAATTTTTATCAATCGCTTCCAAATTTTGACCTAAGTTTCAAATCTCAACCCTGTGGGTTTTTACATCGGCTACAACGTTTTCGTCTTTGTTCGTAAATAATAATTTAACTGTACTAAATAGTTTACAGCCGTATAATTCAACGTATAACTTAGTCACAGCAACGCGTGGCCGGGTCTGCTAGTAAATCCATAAAGATCGATTGATGCTATAGATTTTCATTGATATGCGTAGATTCTATTGTTTTATCCTATTCTTTTGCACTACTGATACCAGTAGACCTCTTCTTATATCAGCTCAATTGACATTCGTTCGCCATTTCCCTGTACATTTATTATTATTATTATTATTATTAATCTCTACGGATATCATCTCATTTGATATCCGCTTGTGATTTCCTAGTATAAACTTTTTATGTTGATCTCTACGGATCATTTTTAGTAGCGAGGCATGTGATAAAAGTAAATTTATAGTTGAAAACTGTTCAATATTTATTTTCAAGTAAAATTTGTCCTGAGTTAAGAAATGAATCTGAGACATGCCGCTTAAACAATAGTAGGTCCCTGGTTTATTTACTGGCCAAAGGCATTTTGAGCTGTAAAATGAAAATTATTCATAGTGCATATACTAATTCACATAATACAATAAAAATGTTCACAGTTATTTTTAATATGACAAAATTATAATATGACTTAGGGCATAATTTCTCGAGAACATAGAGTGTATAGAATTATTAATTATTTTAAAAGGCTAAACGAATTATTTCATATAAGTACTGCGTTATGCATAATAATAACTATTTTTGAAAGAGTCATATTCATAATGGGTGAAAAAGCAAATTTAAAAAGACGATTGATGGTCAGTTTGTGTTTTCTTCCGTTACATACAAATATACTTCATTATTATTATTATTATTATTATTATTATTATTTTTTTTTTTTTAGTTTTATATATGCACAGACATATATCGACAGTGAAATGTCGAATTCTTAGGGACACCAGAGATTATCAAGTAGTTTTAATATTAAGCAATTATAAAATGTCAAACTATAACAATGTAATCATGAAAAAAAAAAATATTGTACTGAATAGTCTATTTAAAAAAATAAATAAATATAAAAACACAAAATAAATAATTAATTAAACGACAACAATATATATATATATATATACAGAGCCTGATTAATGGGGAAGCACACATTATCTCCGCTCTCACCGGAATATTTTTACAATTATTTTTTACTTCATGTCATAGAAATTCCACGCTTTGACGAGGAAATATTTTTTATAAAAAATGAACGGTGTGAAACAATCCAATTTACTCACCGTTATTAGACACCAGAATTCTTTTAAAATAATTTTTAATGAGAATTTTGTGTTTATTATAGGAGGAAAGTATTTGATAAAAATAACGGTGTAAGTATAAATAATGTGTGCTTCCCCCTTAATCAGGCTCTGCATATATATGTGTGCGTGTGCAAGTAAAAAATTTTTATTATTTTTTCACGTCACCGTTTGCTTTATTTACTGCATCGATCTTTCTGGGAATGCTCACCAAGTGTTTTATTATGGTTTATTATTATTATTATAGTTGTTGGTTGGTTGGTTGTCGTCTTATGGACATGGAGAAAAAAAAACAGTAGAACACTATATAGGACCGAAGGTTGGATTCAGCTATATCAAGGCAAATGTCCGAGTAGAGATCTTCTTCTGGACAGTCACTAATCTGTTGCAAAATGGCCAAGACGACATGACAGGAGAAGAGATGTTCAGGCGACAGTTCTGTGTCAGGGCCACAGTTTCTGCAGTGCAGGCACTTTGCACTAGAGTCCTGCATCGAGTCGGGTTGACAGAATTTTTCCTTTTGCGGGTCGGGTTCACTGATCTTTTTTTCGTGCGGGTCGGGTTCGGGTCGGGTTGACTGAATTTTTTTTCTTGCGGGTCGGGTTCGAGTTCGGGTCGGGTTCGGTTTTCAATAAGTCGGGTCGACTTGAGAAACACATTTCAAAATATTTTTTACAATTATAAACATAAATTTATAGACATGTTTACAACTATGTAACTAATTTAAACATTCTGCACATACTAGACATGTATGGATTGGTAGGTTGGTTGGAGTATTTAAGACCGATTGACTCCAGATATGTCCTAGGCCTATAGGGGGATTGCCCTCCGTTTGAGTCTTTCTAAGGGGTCCTAGCCCGTATTTACGTGTGTTTTGGAGGAAACCACGGAAAACTCCGAACGACTAGGTCGATGAGCGCGACCTGGGATCGAACCCGACACCTCCTATCTACCAGCTTCGAGCGCAGAACCGCTCGGCCGCTGGTGGGCAGACATGTACCGGAGCTCCCTATTCGTATCTGCGGAAATCCGCCAGAAAAATAGATCCGTATTTGTATCTGGATCTGTTTTCATTTCTTACACGGAACTAATATGTATCTTTTGTAGAAATTGCATGAAAATTAGAAAAGTATTATAAATCTTTCTCAACTGTTGTTAATATATAAATTAAAGAAATACAAATACACTATAACCTCGCATTTGCATTCTGGAAATTGAAAAAATTTCGCAATTTAAAAGTTTTTTTTTTTTTTACTTTCTTCTATATTTAGTTGAAGAAAGTATTAGATTCTATCAACTTTTGGTGTCAACCGCTCGACGGGTGACACTGCTATACAGCGATTTCTGCAATTTCAGGGGAGGCTATATCTCAGGTTCTGTTGCGTATAATCCAACAAAACTTGATATGTAAGAAGACCAATATGAGATATTATGCTTATTCAATTTGAATGCCTATCAGCCAACAGGTGGCGCTGCTACATAGCGATTTCCGCAATTTAAGGAAAGACTATATCTCAAGAACTACTGCACATAATTTCATATAAATTCGTATGTAGGTGCCATTTAATATATATTAGCGCCTGTCAACTTTTGGTGTAACCTGCTCAACAGGTGGCGCTGCTACACAGTGATTTCTACAATTACAAGGAAAGCTATATCTCATGTTCTATTATGTATCATCAAACAAAACTTAATATGTGAGAAGGCGAGATTATGAGACATTATGCTGACTCAGTTTGAATGCTTGTCGGCCAATAGGTAGCGTTGTTATACTACAAATTTCATCGATAACAGGATGGCTATATCTCAACTTCTATGCCATATAACTGTACGAACCATGATATGTGAGATAACCATTATAGAAACGCATTGTTTAAGAAGTTATTTATAGACGATAAAACTGTCTCTCTTTGGATATTTAGTGTTAGATTTCCCTAAGATGAAAATTATTTGCATTCATCACGTTAAACTTTTTAATAATAGTTTTAATAAATTATTCCCTCTTATTGAATTTGACAGAAAAATATAGAAGAATGTCTTGTGATGACCACAACATACTAGTTTTTTTTATAATTTACCAACTGTGTGACAATGAAAATTTACTTCATTTTATATCATGTTATATCATTTTACCTTGTTTTGCATGATTTTTAGATGAATAAGTAATGTTGATTTATATTTCGGGTTTCGGGACGCAAAAAATTCTCTATTGCGGGTTCGGGTCGGTTTTCGGGTTGATGAAAAATTTTTTGTCGGGTTCGGGTAGGGTTTCGGGTTGATGAAAATTTTTTGTCGGGTTCGGGTCGGGTTTCGGGTTGATTTAAAAATCATTTGTCGGGTTCGGGTCGGGTAAAACCCGAAACGCGCAGGACTCTACTTTGTACTTCCATCTTTTTGGATTTTCATCCCTCTCAGGTGGCGTGTTCTGAGTTTGGTAAGGATGTTCGCCAGCGTCCTGCTTTGTTCAGTTCACAGATTTGATGTTTAAATTTCACTCCCTTATCACTCCCTTGTTATGATTTTTATTGTTATTGTTTGAGGATAAAGATTAAAGACTATTAAAAGGTTTATTATAAGTTCGGTCTTGTTGGTGATGACCACTAGCAATTTCTCTTTTGTCAACATCCCACATTTTTCAATCGGTTTAAAATCAGGGGTATTGGTAGTACAGGGCAAAATTTACACCATTTTGCTCTCTAAAACTTTGTTATGCTTTATAACTGATGACAAAGTGCAAACTCATGCTTTAAATTAAATTCTACCCCGTCAAGAATCTCACTAAAGTTGTGCAAAAAGGCGATTTTTCAATATTTATTTACCCTGTGTCTACTAAACAGAGAGTAATACATATTGCAACGGAAAACAGAACGGTATAATTGTAGCAGTTTGTAGCAGATTTTAGCAGAAAATCGTCTCAAAAATTCTCTTTAGCGAGAAAATAAAGGAAAGTGATGTTGCGAGGGGATTATAATTAAATAGCCTCTCAAAATATATAAACAACACATTTTACAAAATGTCTAAGCAAGCATTAAATACTTTTAAAATATCTTTAAATAAAACTAAGGAAACATTTTATATTAATACTTAGGCTATTTTCTTATTACTTATGCTTTTAAAAAATCCCATAAAATAAAGAAATACGTACGTTAGACTTATTTTGAATTTATTTTAATGTATAATCAAGCCATAAACTAATCAGAAAATAACGCTTAATCTAATATTTTAATAAAACGATGCACAATCAAGTTCTTTCTCTGAGGGAAGATGAAATAAAATCTCCAGTGAAATGTCTTTATCTAAATTTCTCGCAGTAATCAAGATGAAATAAATTATCTCAGTAAATTATAAGTTTTATAAGTTTATGATATGTCACAAAAATAAATTAACGATAAAGTTATTTCAGTGAAAGGACTCTGGGTTTTATTCATGAATCCAGTGTTCATCTGAGTGAAAAGAAACTTTTCTATAACATTTTTAATCATAAAGAAGCAGAGTAAAATTTTTGATTCCTGATAAAATGTAGAATCATTTTATTAATTTTATAAAGAGATTTGAAGTGTATTTATCAAGTGATTTATAAGAGCATTAAATTCTAGAACTCTATTTAATCATTAAGGATAAGCATGTAACTAATTCAATGAAACAGAGTTACTTTTAAATATGGGATTTTAGATTATTAAATAAAATTTAATAAAATGTGATTTTATTTTTGCTTTTTTTAAGCATAATTTTCTAGCGTTATGTAATTGTATTTTAACAATTACCACAATAAAAGGAATTTGCGATTAGTTTTCCTTTAAATTTTAAGTAACAATTTACTTTAAAATTCATAAAATATGTAAATTTAGGAATATCTTTATACATATATTTCTTTTGTGCATGTGTATGTCACTGAACTCCTCCTAAACGGCTGGACCGAGTTTAATGAAATATTTTGTGTGTCTTCAGGTGGATTCGAGAATGCTTTAGATTTACAATTCAGTCCAATTTAAATTGTTTATTTAATTAATTTATCACTTATAAATTGTTGTTGATTTTGGAATGTTTCACATTGGATGCGGCAGACTGCGCTATGATCGTATAATACGCAATAATACGCAATAATAATTCAATAATACGTAAGCGAAATGATGACGTCACTGGCCGTCCGTAGATACAAGAAAAATATTTCCTATGTTAATCGCCCATTGGATTTTTTTGTAAAAAATTACTAAAAATCGAGGAAAATTATTTTCCGATTTTAATCCCCATATTTGGGTATATATATGTATTAGTTATCATGTGCATGCGTTAAATTGAGTTGTTTTTGCTTTAAAATTGATAAAATTTGAATTTTTAATCTCAAAACTCTGTCATCCTTGGCGGGAAAAAAATATCGCCATATCATCTGGCGAACATATTTAATTTCTTTCAAAAATAATGGTTATTTCAACAACTTATATTAAGAGAGTAATGAATAATATGAAACAGTTTCGTACAATACATATTACGAAAATATACGTCTGGCATGTATATTTTCGTATTACGTTTCTGATCGCCAAATACAAAAAACTCTAAGTAACACAGAGTTTTGAAATTTAAAATTAAAATGTTGTCAATTTGAGAGGAAAATAACTCAATATAACACATGCATACGATAACTAATACATATCTATACCCAAATACGGGGATTAAATTCGAGAAATAATTTTCCTCGATTTTTCAATTTTTTTTATAAAAAATCCATAGGGAGATTAACATACGAAATCATTTTCTTGTATCCACTGACGGTCAGTGACGTCATGCTTCGCTTGCGTATATTCTATCGTAATTCCAGTTTGTCCCGACAGTTGGTGCTGCGATCAATTCAGGAAAATATTTTGTAACTTCGTGTTATTATTGTTATACAAAAAATTGTGTCCTAATTGAAATATTACATCAAGATGTAATTAGTGTTTGAAGAGTTTTGAAGTATGCATAAAAAACTATACATTTTGCAAATTTAGTGCGGAATTGGAGTGAGTATTTTATATAATTTTCTATCAAATTTACACGCGCGTTGATTAACAACCACCCTAACCCACAAATTTATTTGTGTAGCTAATTTATTATATTTTATTTATTTAATTTTTGAATGGAACACCTTTAGTATCGGATCTCTTTGGCAAAATTTGAAATTTGGCACCGAGGTAGCTCGGACGCTTCTCGCCAAGATCTTTAGTTCCACAATTGAGATAGCCATTTCAATTCATCGCAAAAATGGCTTAAGTTATCTAAAGTCACCAATGGGGTCCCATCCTTTTGTGCGTGTGTATGTCACTGATATTTTATTTATTTATTTTTGGTATGGAACACCTTTAGCATCGGATCCCTTTGGCAAAATTTGAAATTTGACACCTCTTTAGTTCCACAATTGAGATAGCCATTTCAATTCATCGCAAAAATGGCTTAAAATGTTTAAAGTCACCAATGGGGTCCCATACTTTTGTGCGTGTGTATATCACTGATATTTTATTTATTTATTTTTTGTGTGGAACACCTTTAGTATCAGATCCCTTTGGCAAAATTTGAAATTTGGCACCGAAGTAGTTCGGACGCTTCTCGCCAAGATCTTTAGTTCCACAATTGAGATAGCCATTTCAATTCATCGCAAAAATGGCTTAAAATACTTAAAGTCACCAAAGGGGACCCATACTTTTGTGTGTGTGTATGTCACTGAACTCCTCCTAAACGGCTGGACCGATTTTAATGAAATTTTTTGTGTGTCTTCAGGTGGATTAGAGAATGGTTTAGATTTACAATTCAGTCCAATTTAAATAGTTTATTTATATATTTTATATAATTTTCTATCACATTTACACGTGCGTTGATTAACAACCACCATAACCTACAAATATATTTGTGTAGCTAATTGAATTCATAACAAATTTTTTCAATTGTTTTTATTTAAAATTATTTTTTCTTGGAAATATTAAATAAAATAAAAGGAAAAAGAATAAAATTACACATCTTTTATCTAAAATTTGGTACAATAAATCTTTCCAGTCCTGTTAATTAAAATTTCATCTTCAATAAGTTACTCATATTCATTGTGTACTATTTTACAGTATTTTATAATTACAGAAAAATGCCACGTCTTCATGGAAGAGCAAGAAATATTGGTCGACGTACTCGAAACGCACAATTGGTCCATTATCGTCGATTAAATAGAACAGTTGAAGAACACTCGACGGACAATGTAAATTTTAGAGTTCAAGTTGCATGTACACGTGCAAATGAAAATTCAGAGCAACGCAATCAACGTCTTCGTGCGAATACATTAAGACAACGAGAAGCACTTCAACGAAAGACCAACGCACGCAGAGAATGTAACCAACGGCGAATGCAAGGTAATCGAGCATTGACACGAGCATCACTTCATCGTCTCGCGTATGAATATGACCTTGAAATAGATTATTCGTCACATGCATTAATCATGATCGGTAGTATTGACAAAGAATGTCAACATTGTCATGCTTTCAAGTACAAAGGTGAATCGGCTGGTTTATGTTGCGCATCTGGAAAAATTTCACTGCCACCGTTAAATCCACCACCGGAATCTTTGAAGGCACTATTAACTGGAACCACATCTCAATCGAAATTGTTTTTACGGAAAATTCGTAAATTTAATTCTTGCTTCCAAATGACATCATTTGGAGCAACAAAAAGTGTTCATAATGAAGATGGTCGTAATTTTGAATCTACATTCAAGATTCAAGGTCAAGTGTACCACCAAATTGGTTCGTTGCTTCCAATGCCTGATGCCGATCCAAAAGTCTTACAAATTTATTTTATGGGCGATGAGGAGCAACAAACTCATACACGCTGCGTATACAACCATATAGAGCAGATGGAGGAACGAGAAATTGTGGACATTTTGGAAACGTTTTTGAAAGACCATAACCAATTGGTACGATTGTTTAAGACTCTTTCTAACAGAATGCAAGACGACAATTACGTCATTGTCATTAAAGCAGACAATGTGCCCTATGGAGAACAAGAGGGCACATATAATGTTCCAATTATTAATGAAGTTGCAGTTGTTATGGCTGGTGACCCATGTCAACGTCGAGATATTCGCATACAACGCAGAGATAATACGATACAAATAATTTAAGACAATCATCGTTCTTACGATGCACTGCAGTATCCGTTGATATTTTGGGAAGGAGAAGATGAATATCATTTAAATATTAAACAAAGGAATCTACCGATACAACTTATAGATTATTTTATAATTTTTTTTTTTTTTGAACCAATAATTTCTGTTTATCTTATAAATATTTTTATTTGCAGGTGAAGAACTGATCAAGAAAGTTAGTGCGATGAACTTCTATGCATATCGGTTGATGATTCGTGCAAATGAAGATAATAACATTCTCCGATGCAGACAGCTATTTCATCAGTACATTGTCGATATGTATGTAAAAATTGAAAGTGAGAGATTACGATATATAAAATTTAGTCAACGAAAACTTCGTTCTGAGGAGTACATTCATTTGCGTGACGCCATTATCGGTAACGTAGATGCAACAAATGACATCAACAACATCGGTACCGCATATATTCTTCCATCATCATATATTGGTAGTCCGCGTCATATGCAAGAATATATTCAAGACGCCATGACTTATGTACGTGCATATGGCCGACCAGATCTTTTTATCACATTTACGTGTAATCCACACTGGGATGAAATTAAAAATTTGCTGTTGTCAGGCCAAACATCGATGCATCGCCATGATATCACTGCACGTGCATTTAAACAAAAATTAAAATCTTTGATAAATTTAATTACTCATCACTCGGTATTTGGTGAAACACGATGTTGACTTTACTCTGTTGAATGGCAAAAACGAGGTTTACCTCATGCGCATATTTTGATTTGGTTAGTGGATAAAGTACGCCCAGAAGAAATTGACAAAATTATTTCAGCGGAAATTCCGGATCCGAATGTTGATCAAGAATTGTTTGACATTGTTACTATTAATATGATCCATGGTCCATGTGGTACTCTAAACATGATGTCACCATGTATGGATAATGGAAAATGTACGAAACGTTTTCCAAAATCATGTCAAACTGATACTATCACCAGTATCGACGGTTATCCATCATACCGTTGTAGAGACGTAGACAATGGCGATCAATCATACGAATTGCGTCTGTCAAACGGTGTAAGAATAGATATTGATAATCGCTGGGTGATTCCGTACTCACCACTGCTGTGCAAAACCTACAAAGCACACATAAACGTTGAGTTATGCAGTTCGGTGAAGTCTATCAAGTACATTTGTAAGTACGTTCATAAGGGCAGTGATAAAGCTATATTTGCTGTTCAAATGTAAACGACAATGACGAAATAACACGTTATCAAATGGGCCGACACATATATAGTAACGAAGCTATTTGGCGCATTTTTTCGTTTCCTATACATGAAAAGGATCCTGCTGTTATACATCTGGCTGTGCGTCTCGAAAATGGACAGCGTGTTTATTTCACAGAACATACTGCACTACAACAAGCTTTAACAGCTCCAAAAACAACTCTTACTGAATTTTTCAACCTTTATAATCGACAAGATGTTGTTGATCAATTCCCAAAGACATTAATGTATACTGATGTTCCCAAATATTTTACATGGAATAAACAATCAAAAAATTGGGAACCACGGAAACGAGGCAATCCAGTCCCAGGATTCACCGACATATTTATGACAAATAATTTAGGCCGATTATATACAGTCCATCCTAAGCAACGCGAATGCTTTTTTATGCGTTTGTTATTAGTTAACGTTCTTGGACCGACATCCTTCCAATATTTGCGAAAAGTCAATGGTACTCTATACGACACTTACTTCGATGCGTGTCGTGAGTTACATTTATTGGAGGATGATCACCATTGGGACCTCACACTTGCAGATGCAGCACTGAGCTCATCTCCACAGCAAATTCGTCAATTATTTTCAATAATATTGACAACGTGTTTTCCGTCTGAGGCGTCAGCACTGTGAAACAAATATAAAGACTCAATTAGTGAGGATATTTTGCATCGGATTAGAATTACTAATCAAAATCCCAATATTGAATTATCCGCAGAAATATATAACGAGACATTAATAATGATTAAGGATATTTGTATTCTTATTTCGAACATGCCGCTCATCCATTTCGGCATGCCAGCGCTGAACCGCGCAGCAGCAGATATCAGCAACAGCGATGTTCAACGTGAGCAACAGTTCGATATGACTTCTTTGGCTACTTTTGTTGCTAATAATGAACAATTGCTTACTGCTGAGCAACAAAATGTATATGATCAAATTAACGTATCAATTGCAGCAAAACAAGGTGGGTTCTTCTTTTTTTATTGCACCAGGTGGCACTGGTAAAACATTTCTCATCTCTCTGATATTGCGCGCATTCGATCACAAAATCATATTGCATTGGCAATTGCTTCATCAGGCATTGCAGCAACCTTACTTGATGGTGATCGGACTGCGCATTCAGCACTTAAATTACCTTTGAATATTCATACAAATCCCGAAGCGATGTGTAACATAAAGAAGCATTCATGCATGGCTGAAGTTTTGAGAAAATGCAAAATTATTATCTGGGATGAATGTAGAATGGCCCACAAGTATTCGCTTGAAGCTCTCGACAGGTCCTTGAAAGATATTAAAGATGATACCAGGCTTTTCGGTGGTGCTCTACTGCTGCTGTCTAGTAATTTCAGACAAACATTACCGTCATTCCACGTGCGACATATGCGGACGAAATAAACGCATGTTTGAAAGAATCTTATCTATGGCGAAGTGTCAGCAAATTATGCTTTACCCTTAATATGCGCGTTCAAAATGATCCATCTGTGTCAGGATTCTCTTAACAATTGTTAGACATTGGCAATGGTAAAATTTAATTGTATGAAAATACACAATATATTCGACTCCCAGAGAATTTTTGCAACATGGTGGCTACCAAAGATGAGTTAATAAAAAGTATCTTTCCAGATTTGCGTCATAATTATACTAATCATGCATGGCTACGTGACCGAGCTATTTTAGCCGCAAGAAATTTAGATGTTGACGCAATCAATTTTAAAATACAGTAATCATTACCTGGTAATGAAATTACATTCAAATCGATTGACACTGTTGTTGATCCTGATGAAGTTGTCAACTATCCTGTAGAATTTTTAAATTCACTGGATTTACCTGGAATGCCACCCCACAATTTGTGATTAAAGATTGGCTCACCTATAATTTTGCTTCGAAATTTGAATGCCCCGAAATTGTGTAAAGGAACGGGACTGGTAATTGATAGAAAAATACTTTCTGAATATGTGCATGAGTTCGGAGTTTCCTCAAATTAGTTATTTAAATATATTTATAACAAATATTTCTTATTTAATAATTCTTTGCTAAAATAACAGTGATATAATTAAATAAAGTTTGGCTTACCTGGGTTTTCACAGGTAATTGCAAATTCCATTGGTGAAGAAAAAATCTCCTTAATATGACTTCTGTATTAAAGACCAGCAACTACTTTTCCTATAATTAATCTTGATTAGAGTGAGAAATTCTTACATAATATGTAGATCTATTATATTTAGGATAATTCACTCGTTGCTAGGTAATGAAAGAAAGTCTAGATGTTTTTTACTTTAATTTATTCATCTTAGACAAAAGGAAAAAATTATGATTAAATAGAATAAGAAAAAATGGAACGTCAGTTCCGAATAACGAAAATTACATGATTAAAAAAAAGAATTACAATGTACTTGTAGAGAGACGCGACACATCGTCACGTGATAAGGCAGGTGCACCGAACAATCTTTTGGCGGGAAGTAAAAAACAAAAAAGAAAGTTCGGAACAAGAAAAATGAAAGTTAATAAAAGAATGTCTGAGATTAAATATCACAACACCCCCTCTTAAGCTCAGAAATTTTTCAATTGTTCATTAATGCATTTCTATGTCTATTAAAATCAGTTTTTGGTAGAGCTTTTGTGAGGGCATCGGCGCTCATTTCTTTGGTAGGTTTGTATTGAAGCTTTATTAGGCCTTCTTGTATTAAGTTTCGCAGAAGATGATATCTCAGCTGTAAGTGTTTTGTTTTGGACTGGAATTTTTCATTTTCAGCAATCTTGATGGTAGATTGGTTGTCCTGGTACAACACTATAGGACATTCTTGCGGCAAATTTAAATCATCCAGTAGTTTGTTGAGCCACTGTATTTCAAGTGCAGCACTCGCAGCTGCGACGTACTCAGCCTCTGCTGAAGACATGGACACACAGGACTGTTTCTTCGAAGTCCAAAATATTGGATTTTTTCCTATCTTAAATAAATTTCCAGATATAGACTTTCTATCACTTGGATCATTGGCCCAATCCGAATCCGAATATGCTCTAAGAACAGGTTCACCAGAGTTACAAAGTTTTAATTTAATATCTTGGGTATTTTTCAAATATCTAATAACCCTTTTAACTGCCTCCCAGTCTTTCGCTCTAGGATTTTCGTTTCTACGGCTTAAGATGCCAACGGCAACACTTATATCAGGTCGCGATACTGTAGAAATGTAAAGTAACGCGCCTATAGCCTGTCTGTACATTGTGTTGTTTGGTAAGAGATTGTCATTATCAGTTAATTTTATATACCCTGGTTCCATTGGTGTGTCAGAGGGCCGTGCGTTATCTAGCCCAAATTTGGTTACAATGTCTCGTATTTTATTATTTTGATCAAGCGTAATTACCCCTTTACAAGGTCTTTCTATATTTATGCCGAGGTAATATTTGGCTTCCCCAAGGTCGGTTAATGGATATTCTTCCCTAAGTTGATTAATTAGTATGTCAATATCGTGATTTTTACCAGCTACAAGTAGATCATCAACATACACAAGAATGTAAGTTTCTGTGTTATCTTTGTTACGTATATATAAACACTTGTCATGTTGACTTTGTTTAAATCCTAATTTACACAATGTTTCATTAATTTTCAAATTCCACGCTCTAGCGGCTTGTTTCAAGCCATATATCGCTTTCTTTAACTTACATATTTTATTTTCTTCGCCCTGGACAACATAACCCTCGGGTTGATGCATGTATACATCTTCTTGCAAATTTCCATGTAGGAAAGCAGTTTTTATATCTACATGCCTTAGATTCAAATTTTTATATAGTGACATGGTCAAGAAACTTCTTAGAGTGGTATGCGATGCAACTGGTGCAAAAGTTTCGTCATAGTCCACCCCGTATTTTTGAGAAAAACCCTTGGCAACAAGCCTGGCTTTATATTTCTCGACTTGTCCTTGGCTATTGTATTTGGCCTTGAACGCCCACTTACACCCTACTACTTTGGTCCCTGGTTGAGCGTCAACAAGTTCCCAAGTATTGTTTTGTCTGAGTGAATTCATTTCGTCGAGTGTGGCATTCAGCCAATTTTCTTTTTCAGCTGGGTTTTGAATTTTTAGTATATCATCAAAACACTTAGGCTCATCAATTCTTTTGTCATTTACTGCAAATGCAAATCTGTCGGGCGGAACACCTTTATTTAATCGTTGTGATCGTCGCGGCAGAGTTTGCGTGTCATCCGGACTATCGTTATCGCCCGCTATATCTATATTTATATCAGTATCTAATATTGGTAATTTGGACACCGGAATTTCATCATTTGAATTTTCATTCTTAATTTGTGATGTTTCATTATTGTGGGATTCTCTATTCTCATCTTCCAAAAATTTTACTGTTCTGCTAATTATTACATTTTTATTATTTGTGCAAATTCTGTAGCCTTTGCTACGATTATCATATCCCACAAAAATTCCTTCTTGAGCGGTGCTATCCAGTTTTCCCCTATGTATTTTATGTACATATGCGTATGCGCGACATCCGAATGTTTTTATATTTGATAAATCGGGTTTACGGCCGGTCCATTTTTCGTAAGGAGTTGAGTCGCATGAGGAGGTCGGGAGCCTATTTTGTATGTAATTTGCAGTATTTACGGCTTCCCCCCAAAAGGAATTCGGTAAATTACTGTCTTTAAGCAGACAGCGAGCCATTTCGGTCAGCGTACGATTTTTACGTTCTGCCACGCCGTTCTGAGCACTAGAGTAAGGAACGGTAAACTGGTGCTCAATTCCTTCTTTATTCAAAAATTCATTCACTTCCATACTAGTGTATTCACCCCCGTTATCGGAGCGAATTGCTTGCACTTTTCGGCCAAATTTGTTTGCGGTCATAGCCACATATTCCTTTAACTTAGAAAATACCTCAAACTTATTTCTTAGCAAATATATAATAGTATAACGACTGTAGTCGTCTATAAATGTAAGAAAGTAATATTTTCCACCTACAGTGGGGGTTTTCATAGGGCCACATAAGTCTGTGTGGACCAGTTCGAGTGGTACGGAGGCTCTAAATTGTGCAGCTTTGGGGTAAGGTGAATCAGTTAATTTTGACATTATGCATGTTTTACATTCAGTATTATGTTTGCAATCATTTAATTTTATACCCACAGCCATGTCCTTGTTAACTAAATCTTTAATGTGGTTAGTATTTCTGTGGCCAAGTTTCACATGCCACTTGTTTATGCAATTTTCGTTGTCACAAGTCTGTATTACAATGTTCGCTGTGTGTTTGTTTTCAGAATAATTTAATTGACATTCATATAAGTTATTTTTCACATATCCCTCAATGCATGTATTTCCCTGATTTACAATTTTACAGGTTTTATCATCAAATACAGCGATACAGCCATTCTCTGTTGCTCTTTTTATAGAAATTAAATTAGTTTCTATTTCAGGGACATAAAGAACATTTTTAAGTGTTATTTTGTTCTGTGTGTTTTCCGAATTTACGGTATACAAATCCACAGTACCGGAACCCAAAGATTTTAGCTGCGTGCCGTTCGCGATAGTGACGTTAGAAACGTTATTTTTAAGATCGCGAAATTTTAGTTTATCATTGCAGATATGTGAAGACGACCCTGAATCAACCACCCAATTTACAGTTTTATCTCCAACATAAAAAGAATACAATTTATCAGCTTTTGGTTTATTGCTCCCCTCTGCAATTTGAGCGCTATCTGGCTTCTCATTGTTCTGAGAGCATATGTTGGATCTGAAGTTGGGTTTTTTGTTGAAATTTTTACTGTGACTTTTAACAGCAGAATTATTTTTGTTTTTTAACTTATAACATTCTTCTATATTATGATTACTTTTCTTACAGTATTTGCAGAATTTCTCCGATTTGTTATGGTATTGGACTTTTAACGCTGAATTTTGATAAGTTTTGTTTTCAAGCCTTTTGGCATATTCATCAGCTAATTTGTTTCGTATATACTCAGGTGTCAATTGCGCTTCGTCTTTCGATTCGAGACTTGTTATGAGAACGTCATACGAAGGAGGGAGTGAGCATAGCATTAATGCAGCTAGGTGCGATTCGTCTATGACTTCACCTATAGCAGTGAGTCTGTCGCGTGTTTTATATATATCAGCTATATGTTGGTTTACATCACCACCTTCCATTAATTTTATGGAATAAAGTTTCCTAAGTAAGAAAAGCTTACTCGTAAGGGATGATCTTTCGTGGACTTGGCGCAGAGCATTCCAGCACTCTCGTGCTGTATCTAGATTCATAACATACACGATTTGTTCGTTATCAATAAGTAAATTAATTAAAGCTCTCGCTTTTCTATTTTTTGAACGCCACTGATCGGTTATTGGGTTGGGAGGATCGTCAGTAATGACTGTAAAAAGATCCTCTTTTTGCAAGTACATCTCAATACGAAACTTCCACACATTATAATTTGTAGAGTTCAGCGGTTCAATTTGTATATCTTTTGTAGCTGACATACTTAAACAAAATTTTTGTAATAGTTTTGTTAATATTTGTTCAATTCGTAAATATTCATTTAATATTTTAAATCAACACAGTTCGGATAAATAGTACTTGAAGAAGAAAATGAAATTAAATAGTTTTCATGAAAATAAGCACTTTTCAATACTTTCGATTTAGTGTCACTTCGGTTTTGAAGAAACAAAAACAAATATTTTCGCTTACATTTTCATTTCTTATTTATTTTATTATTTAAATGTAGCAATCTCTTCCAATGTGCAATGAAAAAAAAAAAACTTTTGAACTTTTGTCAAGAATAAATCTAAATTTTCAATTCAAAATATCAGAATCATAATCTGATAGAAAAATACTTTCTGAATATGTGCATGAGTTCGGAGTTTCCTCAAATTAGTTATTTAAATATATTTATAACAAATATTTCTTATTTAATAATTCTTTGCTAAAATAACAGTGATATAATTAAATAAAGTTTGGCTTACCTGGGTTTTCACAGGTAATTGCAAATTCCATTGGTGAAGAAAAAATCTCCTTAATATGACTTCTGTATTAAAGACCAGCAACTACTTTTCCTATAATTAATCTTGATTAGAGTGAGAAATTCTTACATAATATGTAGATCTATTATATTTAGGATAATTCACTCGTTGCTAGGTAATGAAAGAAAGTCTAGATGTTTTTTACTTTAATTTATTCATCTTAGACAAAAGGAAAAAATTATGATTAAATAGAATAAGAAAAAATGGAACGTCAGTTCCGAATAACGAAAATTACATGATTAAAAAAAAGAATTACAATGTACTTGTAGAGAGACGCGACACATCGTCACGTGATAAGGCAGGTGCACCGAGCAATCTTTTGGCGGGAAGTAAAAAACAAAAAAGAAAGTTCGGAACAAGAAAAATGAAAGTTAATAAAAGAATGTCTGAGATTAAATATCACAACAGTAATAAAAAAAAATCATGGGCAACATTTCTGAAGCCACTATTTTGAGTGGAAAATGTCAAGGTGAAGCTGTACTTCTACCACGGATCCAAATGATTCCTTCAGATTCACCTATACCGTTCAAAAGTTTACAATTTCCAATTCGCTTGGCTCTTTCTATCACTATTAATAAGTCACAAGGTCAAACAATGACAATTTGTGGCTTAGATTTAGAAAATCCGTGCTTTTCTCACGGCCAATTATATGTTGCGTGTTCCAGGGTTGGAAAACCTTCGAATTTGTTTGTGTATACTCCTCAAGGATTAACCAAAAATATTGTACATCCAATGGCAATACGATAAATTAAGTTTTTGTAGATTAAAAAAATATACCTGTTATAAAATAAATTGAGATTCAACTTTTTCACCTTTAATTAAAACGAGTTTAAGTTTTTATTTAATACGAACTCTACATTTCACTTCGCTCATACTATACACATACTCACATGCATCGATTGATTGAATTGTGATAAATGTACATGTAATGATGTTAGATATTGTAATAACTTTTTGATAAAAATTTTCATCAAATCGGTCCAGATTGTTACAGCTTATTCAAAAAAGACAGAATTTTCATGTGAAATTCGTTCCGATCAGAGATTCTCTCATAAATTGAAATACTATTTGCCGTATGAAATAAAATTTTGTGCTGTTCGACATTCAGCGGAGGTTTTAAATAACAAGTAGCAAGTAGAAAGTACCAAGTAGCAAGTAGCAAAAATTTCGGTAATTATGTTTTTTACGTTATAGTCGGAATTCACCAGCCACCGTTCACAGTGCTCCATACCTGCTTCACTTATATACCACATTCTTACACACTTACAATAAGTTAGTTATTTTTTTCTAGCAAAATATTCTCTAGAAATAATTTATATGACAAAACAACGTTTGTCGGGTCAGCTAGTATTTTATAAAAAATTAATAACATGCTCTAAAAGATATGCTCGATATATTGCTGAAGCGTAATAAAAACAAAAGCAAACAAACAAAAATATTTCTAAAATAAATAATTTTTCAATAAAGTGAAAAAAAAAAAGAAAAATATCAGGTCAAAAATTAAACCTAATACACATATTCTTAAAATTGCTCTATTAGAATATACCAAAAAATCTATTTTCTTGATCCACTTAAAGGGAGGAGGTGGCAAAATGTTTTCAATATGTGATTTCACATTTAACAGAAATAGAATAAATGAACAAATGTCTACGTATTTCTGCCAAGTACTTTAAATTTCTGAAGTTTCAGGAAATTTATCCCAGCCAGAGGAGGAAAGGAAGAAGGAGTAAAACCTGTTTTAACTTATTCCTTTAGATCCCACAGGAACAAAAATATACATATCCTTAAATACTTTGCTTAGAAATTAAACAAATACGATGCATAAAAATCAATTTCTGAAAATTAGAAATTCTCACTCCTAGGGAAAAAAATGCACAAGGTACCCTTTCATATACACTTTCATAATTCAAGAGAAAAGAAAAAAGACGCATTCGTAAAATTATTTCTTTAAAATAAAACAAATACGAATAACTATAAATAAATTTCTGGAATTCATTGTTTATGATGAAAGGTGAAGGAGGGAGGAAGAACAGATTTTCAACAGATTTTTTGTTTTATTTCTCAAAATAATAATAATTATACTAATAAAATAATTATAATTATAATTATAAAAGATATACCAATTAAGTAATGGCTTTTAGATAAAATAAACTTAAATTTCCAAAATAAAATTTCAGTAATTTCTAGACTTCCCTGCCATGGCGATACGAAGGAGTTAGCTGGCAGAATGTTTGTTATCGGGATCCACTGATGTTTTTCAACTCTATTTTTTATAAAAAGACAAATTAAGTGGTAACCAAAGGCGGCTATTTCTGTTTAAATGGATATAAACGTTTCCTTAATTAGCTAGAAAATGAATTCAGAGATCATAATTCTAAATTATTTTTTTTAATAAATAAAAAGCTTGAAAATATATATATATATATATGGAAAGAATTTAGAAAAATGACAATGAAAGATTCAACTATTGAATACTCAGTTTAATTTGTCTGAAAAAGAAACAGATTGCTGACAACTTTTAAAATTGTGACAATTGTTTTTCAAACACTGCATTAAGTAAAACATTTTGACATCATAAAACATATTTATAACAATATATATATATATATATATATATATATATATCCCTCATTAATGTAGTCAATAAAAAGTTGAATATGTATTGTTCTGAAAGCAAATTGTTAGGAAAAAAAGAAACATATTTTTTAGTATAATATAAATTTCATTAAAGACCATTGCTACTCCAATGAAACGTTCTCTACATTTTTCCTAAAACTATACATATTTTTTATCTAGCGCTATTTTATTCAGTATAAATTGTGAAACATTTTTACATTTAAATATATCTGCCATAATTTACGCGTAAAACATAAACATAATATTTTGTTTTATTCAGATATCATACATCTTCCTTTATAACATACAATATCATTCTAAGTACAATATTCTAAGATTCTAAGCTTCGCATGAAATTACGCGCTAAAGTTAGCCTGCTAATGTAATGTTACCCATTGTAAAAACAATGCAAGCAGTTGCAAATGTAACTGATTTCCAGGGTTTATTGTTTAGATATAGAGGAGTACTACATCGTAATATATCAGGTACTTGCGAAATAGTTGTTCTAATTAAGGATTAAATTAGGGGATTTACGAGTGGCATAATTTAATTGTAATAAGTATGGTTAAAATGTATATGAATGAAAAAAATGAGAATAGAAATTGCAGTACTATAGAATAGTTTTTAGTCTATATGGATTTAATGTGTGACACATTACTTTATTCTTTTCAGACTTGTGATAGGTACGAATTTCTGAGTTCTTACATTCTTCTAATATTAATATTTGCGTAAATAATTTCCTTGCAAATCAAAAGCAAAGGAAATTTATATTACTTTCTGTTTTTTCCAAAAGTAATTGTAATAAGTATAGTTAAAATGTATATGAATGTAAAATAATGAGAATAGAATCTGCACTATTATAGAATAGAAATGGTACACTACTGATGTTTTTAGTCTATATGGATTTAATGTTTGATACATATTCATTCTTAGTTTGTTAAACAGATATATGTGTCTTAATGGCCAAAATCCAGACATATTTTAGAAATTACCCTAATAAATAGTGTCGTTTTGGCAAAAGCTCCATTTAAATTAATGGCATTATCTTAATGATATTACTCTGATCAAATATGAATCCAATTCTTTTAATGGTATTATCCATTGTCATAAAGGAATAATTGTGAAATGCATTCTGTCATTTTTACGTTATTTTGTGCTTTTTTATAACTGTTATAATATTTTGTATTTTTTGTGAATATTTTTCATTTCCTCCTTCAAAGGTTATTATTTTTAATTTGAGGGGTGAATAACAACTTTTGTCACCATTTTAATTTACCACCTGTAAAAATAGATGTTAAGATACTTTCCCATATTATGGAACATAATTATAATTTCAATTAATTATATACTTCATTTTCAGTGTTTTCACAATGAAAAGTCTCATGGAAAAGTGAAAATGAAGATAACTAATATTTATATAATTATTTGAAACACTAATATTTTCACGTGTATGAGACTAATAGGTGTAATAAAAAATACAAGAAATACAAAATCTTACGTTTATGTTACATTTAAATTAAATTTCTCATATTTTAATATATATACACTTAAAAAAAATGTGCACAATTATAAATTATTAACTTATTGATTTATTATCATTTTTATCTATGAAATTTTCCAGTATTTTCTTTACATTTAACCATATACTGTTGTAATAAGAATGTTAAGTTTCACAAGGAAAATACTTTTCATTTACTTGCAACCAATAATTTAGTCCTATGTTTTAGCATTTTAACAATGTGGGTTCATAAAATAGCACAACCAAAATGGTGAAACCTAGCAATATAATATTGGTTGCAGGTAAATTGGAACATTTTCTGATAATATTTACCATTTGGTTTTTAACAGTGTATTTTAAACAAACATGTTGATAGAAATTATTTTAGACTCAATCAGAATACTTGATATGCACGAAAAATGATGTTGAATGATATTTTGAGAGAAAATTTATTAAAAAATAAAATAAAATAAATAAATAAATAAAATAAAAGATTCATAAATCTTAAACACTTATTCATTATATATATATAAAAAAAATCTTAATATTTATGTTAAATTAATTTTTATCATAATCAGAATTTTTTACCATTTTATATTATAGCAACTTATTTTCCTTGTTAAAAGGTATGGATTAAAAAAATAAATAAATAAGTAAATAAACATCAAATACAATAAAGAAGACATGGTGCGACATTTCATTTCACCGCAAATTTCATTCAATTAAAAAGTAAGAGAGGTTTTTTTTTTTTTTTTTTTTTTTTTTTAAATGTGAAATACATGTTATCAAAAATCTTAAAAGCTATATTAAATTAATCTTTATCTTAACTTTATTATTATTTTTTTAATATTTATATTAAAGTTACTTATTAAAGTTATATTAAATTTATGTTAATTTTCCTTATTCAAAAGCTTTTTCTGAAGACATCGGTTAACTTTAATTCTTTTAAGATTTATATTAAAGTTACTTACTAAAGTTATTCTGAAGTTATATTAAAATTACTTATTCAAAAGCTTTTTCTGAAGACATCGGTTTTTAAAGCGAAAAACTCTTTTTTTTTATATTGAATTAATTTAAAAAAAAAACGCATGAAACAGGAGTGCCTTAATATGTGAAAATGCGTCTGTTATTGCTTCGAAGTGTTTTAGATAAAACAGTAAGAGAATTAAAAAGTTGAAATGGTCATAATACACACACACACACACACACACACACACACACACATATATATATATGTATATATATATATATATTTAACAAGTGTCAATATTTATTTTTATGCTACTTTTGATCAAAATTGTAACTTAGAACAAAATTTAACAAAATTTAACAATTTTAACTTTTGAACAAAATTTTAACCAGCTTAACAATAAAATAAAAATAAGAAATTAAGTAGAAAAGTGAACTTCAATCACTTAAATAATTCAAGTTTACGTTTGTATATATTACAAAATTGTTAACTAAGATAAGTTTCTTTCTTTCTTTTTTTTTTTTTTTTTTTCCATAACAATATAGACTAAAATAAGTAACTTTCGAATCAATAACCGTAAAAAAGTTTTAATTTTTTGTAGAAATTTTATATTTAAATTAGTTGTAGAAAGACTAAAAATCAGTAAATATCAAATAAATACCACGCACGAGAAATAAACTATTTCTTTAACCAGTACAATCGAATCCTTCTATAAACTACACTACTAAAAATAAATCCATAAAAGTACGGGGGGAACTGACAGTTGGGTTGTCAATATTTCTCCATCAAATATACGAAACAAAACTGTGCTTTCGTCAGAAAACCTGTTTGATTTGCAGGATTTCCCCGTAAAATATATGTCAGTGATACAATCTTACGGTTTTAAAATGTGCTTTTGATTTACAATTTTTTCCCAATGAAATTTACATGATTTTCTTATGGATCTTTTCCCCAGTGTACATGTATGGTTGGGAATTTTCTAGATAATATCAGTTGTTGAATTCTACGGTCTTACAAGACTAATATTTAAGCAGATAATTTTCATGACCATCTAATACAATAAAAACAGAAATCACTTTCTATTTCAGCATATTTTCAGTTAAATGGGAACAACTACTTAAAATCGAAAATTCAAACATATTCTGTAAATTATTATTTTAGATAGTGACGTTAAAGGCAAAAGTTCCATTTTAAATAAAAAGCATTTATTTAATGATATTACTTTGATCAAATATAAATCCTATTTTCTTAATGATATTACTCCCATTGAATTTAATGAATTGTCGTAAAATATGTTTGTTTTTTGATCATTGATATAATAATTTATATACTTTCATTCTCCTTTACATTTGCATTTTATTTTATTTTTATTCTATTTTTGAGAGATAAATTTGCTATTTATTTAATTTATGGTACATAATTTCATTTTGTCGAATCATTTTCTTAGACTGGCTAAGGACATGATTCGACAAGGATTTATGTAACAAAGGTATTAACTATTAAGTGTACTTTTTTTTTATAAAGGAATTATTGCCAGCGCTTGGATAATTTTGATGCCGACTGTAATTCATGTGCTCATTCTTTTAAATGAAGTATCATACGGAGCATTCGGGATATTTTGATTTAGAAAAAGATTTGCTGCAAAAGATTCAATCATAGTCATATTTAATGCTCTTTTAATGTTCCACTTAATAATTTGAGGATTTTTGTATCATATATATATATATATATATATATACTAGCAGACCCGGCCACGCGTTGCTGTGACTGAGTTATACGTTGAATTATACGGCTGTAAACTATTTAATACAGTCAAATTATTATTTACGAACAAAGACGAAAACGTTGTAGCCGATGTAAAAACCCACAGGGTTGAGATTTGAAACTTAGGTCAAAATTTGGAAGCGATTAATAAAAATTTTCGTAGTGTTGATATTAAGCACAAATTAATTTTATTGTAGGGTCCCATAAATTTTAATGGAGAAGTGATATATATTATTTCTAATGCTACTTTGGATAAAATTGCTAAAATGACTAATATATAAATTAAATTCTATTAAAATTCTATTAAAATAAAAGTATAAAAGAAACAGACGATTTTAAAATCAATTTTTATGGAGGAGTGAAATATAATATATGCTATAATGGATAATTTTACTATAAAATGACCTCATCATTTTAAATATTTTAAAGAGGGCAACAGCTGTAGTTATAAAAAGTAAAACAATAAGGCTAAACCAGAAAAATAAGTAAATTTGATAAATATTTTAAAACTTTAAAATTGGAAATCTTATGAAATATTGGACATTTAAAGTAAATACATGTATCATTTTAAATAGAAAAAGATTTTGGAAAAGTTTAGTGTATTTTAACGAAGTGATGAGAAGTTTTTGAGTATGTTAAAACTTTAATAGTAAATTCAAGTTAATAAAGATGGGAAACACTGAGGATTAAGATAAGAATAATTATAAGAAAAAAAAAAAAAAAAAAAAAAAAAAAAAACTTTTTATATACCATGCTTTTAAATTTTAATATACTAATAATATACTAATTAAAAGGAAAATGATAAATATTCTATCATAGTTTGAAGTCAAATTTGTTTTCAAATGTCTAAATAAAATATCTGATGCAAGATACTAATATTTTGCAGCGGAATAGGTTTCATTTCTGTCATCCTTGGCGAAAAAAAAAGAATATCGCCAAATTATCTGGCGAAAATATTTAATTCCTTTCAAAAATCAAGGTTATTTTAACAACTTATATTAAAAGAGTAATGAATAATATGAAACAATATTTCGTACAATACATATTACATGTCATACATACGTACAATGAATAATACATATTACATTTCGTACAATGCATACATCTGGCATGTATATTTTCGTGGTACGCTTTTGATCGCCAAATAATAATAATAATAATAATAAAAGCCAAGGGCGACAGAATTTGAAATTTAAAATTAAAATTTTGTCAATTTGACAGCAAAATAATTCAATCTAACACCCGCGATAACTAATACATATCTATACCCAAATATAAGGATTAAAATCGGGAAATAAATTTCCTCGATTTTTAATAATTTCTTACAAAAAATCCAGTGGGCAATTAACATAGGAAATCTTTTTCTTGGCTGCACAGACGGTCAGTGAGTCACACTTCGCTTGCGTATAGAACTCATAGATATAGTATAGCATATATAGAATAGAGTGATCATTGGGGAGAAAAAAGTTATTCCTTTTCATTTGGGAAAAGACGACGTTTTTACCAAAATATGGCCGTCTTTCCCCGAGTGAATACCATAGAATAATAATAGAGAAAGAAGGAGCACGGCAATAGTCTTAATGCTTACAAACCCCTTCTAGTGAAATGCCAGCGAAAGCACCTTTTGCTCCTCTCAATATTGAAGTTTGTTAATAAAGGCTTGTTAATAATCGCTGTTTTTTGTGGCAACACAACAGCTTATGTAGAAACCTTATGCTCCTTCTTCCTTTATTATTATTCTATGGTGAATACACACGGGAATACATACTAATATTTTAGCAAATAAAATTTATGAATAATTTATTTGCTAAAGGGGAATGGAAGACTCCAAATACAGTTTCAAATTCATATTTCTTTCTTTCTTTTCTTTCTTTTTTTTTTTCAATACCACTTAATGGCTGTTTCCAAAGTTTTATATTATTATTTTTTTTTTTTTTCGGCATCAAAAATCTTTGTACGATAACATGGGGATGAGAGATCTATATATATTACTATATCTATGATAGAACTACATTAGCACTTTATCAATGTGTATAACATCTTTAAATTGATTATGACGTCAATTTTCGTGAGATGCATAATTTAACTTTTTATAATTTTTAAACGTTCACGTTTGATTAAATGTAATTATTTTTATGTCGAAAGAAAATTATGTCGAAAAAAACTCGTTTCTTTTTTTTCTTTCTTTTCTTTTTTTTTTTCTTTTTTTTTTTTTTTGGCAACAATTAAAATAATGGAACTCACAGATATTTTGGAGCAACTTTAATAAAGGTCTATAATTAACAAATAATTGCAATAAAACAGTATTGTAACAATAAATTGAGATGAAAACTATCCTATCTCTCAAGTGGGACCAAACTGCACACAGTGTGCAAAATTTCATTAAAATCGGTTCCTTAGTTTAGGAGTTTACCCCGGACAAATATCGTGACACGTAATTTATATATATATATACAGATATACATATATATATTTTTTAAGACTTTCAGACTTTTTACATTTAGTTTAAATTTTTTATATAAAGGATGTCTAGAAAATTTTTGGCATATTTTGATGTTTAATAATTTATAAAATAAAATTTAAGTAAAAAATCATTTTTTAAAATTAGAAGCTTTTTATTGTGAAGCCCTAAAAAGCATAAAATAAAATTTATTCTGCCAAAGACATGCTACAAAGAAATGAAAGTTTCAACACTAAGAAAATTTTAGAGAAAAGTATAAGTACTTTCCTTTTCAAGAGATGAAAATTTTTTAATGTTCAAAATATTTTAAAAATCTTTCGAGACCAATATTCTTAGTTATTAGTTTTTATATAATCGTTCGTTTGGCCAGAAATTTCAAATGTCTCGAAAGCTTTTTAAAATATTTTGAACATTAAAAAATTTTCATCTCTTGAAAAGGAAAGTACTTATACTTTTCTCTAAAATTTTCTTAGTGTTGAAACTTTCATTTCTTTGTAGCATGTCTTTGGCAGAATAAATTTTATTTTATGCTTTTTAGGGCTTCACAATAAAAAGCTTCTAATTTTAAAAAATGATTTTTTACTTAAATTTTATTTTGTGCTTTTTAGTTACAAAAAGAAAAAAAGCTTCTTAAAAATAAACTAATTAAAATTTCTTAGGATATTTTGTAGACAACGGATGATTGTCTTTTATCAATTGACATTTTTTTTCGATTATTTATCTGGAAAAAAAGTACTATATCGTCTTTCGAGGACCGAATCCAACGATCATTGCATTATCAGCATGACGTTCTAACCAAAAGTCTAACTGTCAAGAAAAACCCTAGAACATTCTAGAAAAATCTCACAAATACTTATACAAAAGGAATATTGTTCTCGAATGCTTTTTAAAATATTTAGAATATTTAAAATTTTTCACCTTTTGCAAAAGTGAAATATCTATATTTTTCTTTAAAATTTTCTTGTTGTTGACACTTTTATAATTTTATAGCATGTCTCTGCAAGAATAAATTTTTATTTTGGGCTTTTTAGGGCTACACAATAATAATAAAAAAACTTTCAGTGTTATTTTTATTTATATTTTTACTAAAATTTTTATTTTGTGCGTTTTAGTAACTCAAAAAAAAGCTTCTTTAAATATTCCTTATGATAATGTGTAGAAAATGAAAGATTTTCTTTTATCAGTTGACATAGTTTCTATTAATGATCTGCAAAAAAGCAACACATCGGCTTGCAAGAGTCGAACCCACGAGCATCGCGTTATCACCATGACGCTCTAACCAAATGCGCTAACGAAGACGAAAAAGGTTGTTTAAATTTATATTAAAGTGGAGGCGCCTTCTTCTTCAGACTGACACAAAGGCAAGATGATAAAAATCCAGTTTCAATAAAATGCTTCTAAAATAATATGTACATATACATAAAACTTTTTTTTTTTTTTTGAGCTTTTTAATATCTAAAAAAAGCTTCTTAAAAAAACTCTTCAAAAATTCTTAGAATACTGCGTAGACAATGAAAATTTTCCTTTTATCATTTGACACATTCTCTATTAATTATCTACAAAATTTAACACATCGATCCTTCGGGGATGGAACTCACCACCATCGCATTAACGACGCTCTGACCAACTGAGCCAACGAGCGACTGTAAGAACTGCTGGCATTTACTTTAAAGTTGCGGTGCCATATTTATTAGCGTGACATGAAGACGCGATAACGAAATCCAGTTTCAATAAAAAGCTTATAAAAACTATTTATTTATTTATTTTTATTTAAATTTTTATTTTGTGCTTTTTAGTAACTAGATAAAAAGCTATTTAAAAAAAAACTCTTCAAAAATTATTAGGATACTGTGTACACAACGATATATTTCCTTTTATCAACTAACACCGTTTCTATTAATTATTTGCAAAAATTAACATGACGCTCTAACCAACTGAGCCATTAAGAAATACAATGAATTGCTTACATTTTTTTTCGTCTTGTTTTTTTATCGTGACAGAAAACGCGATGACAAATTCAACTTCATATAATAATATATAACATATATATATATATATATAAAGCTTTTAAAAAGATTTATTTATGTATTTTGTACTTGAAACTTTTGATTTTGAGCTTTTTTAACATCTAAGAATGTTTTGTGTTTTCTAATATTATTAAAAAAAAAAAAAAAAAAAAAAAAAAACTTCTTAAAAATTGTTTTCGCAAAATTCTTAAGATATTGTGTAGTCAACGAAAAATTTTCTTTTATCAATTGACACCTTTTCTAGTAATTATCCTCAAAAATTAACACTCCGTACCTCCCGGGGACCGAACTCGCGACCACGGCGTTATTAAACTGACGCTCTGACCAACTGAGCCACGTAGCCACAAACGGAACGGCTTATACTTACTTTAATTGTTTACTAGCGTGATAGGAAGACACGATGACCAAGTCAATTTCATATAAAAAGCTTCTAACTAATAAAAAGCTTCTAAAAATTTTTATTTATTTATTTATTTTTACTTACATTTTAATTTTGTGCTTTTTGTAACTAGATAAAAAGCCGTTTAAAAACTTTTGAAAAATTATTAGGATACTGTGTACACAACGAAATATTTTCTTTTATTAATTGAAACTTTTTCTATTAATTATTTGCAAAAAACACCTCGGCCTGGCGAGGATCGAACACACGACTCTCGCATTATCAACATGACGCTGTAACCAGCTGATTCATTAAGAAATACAATGAGTTGCTTACATTTTTTTTTTTTTTTTAATATATATAATGGAAGCGTCTTGGTTTTTTAACGTGACAAAAAGCCGATGACAAATCCAATTTCATATAATAGTAATATATAATGTTTATATATACATATATATAAAGCTTCTAAAAATATTTTTTAATGTATTTTTTACTTAAAACATTTTATTTTGTGCTTTTTTAATATCTAAAATGTTTTGTGTTTTCCACTATCTAAATAAAAAAAATGCTTCTTAAAAAAACTCCTCAAAAAATTCTTAGTGGAAGCAACGAAATTTTTCTTGTTTTAATTAACACCTTTTCTACTAATTATCTGCAAAAACTAACACGCTGGACCTTCCAGGGACCGAACTCACAACCACCGCGTTATTGACAGGACGCTCTAACCAACTGAGCTACAGAGCGACAAACGAAGTAGCTTATATTTACTTTAAAATGAAGACGCATTGTTCACTAGCGTGACACGAAGACACGATGACAAAGTCAATTTCAATTAAAAACCTTCTAATGATGAAGATACAAAGGAACTAATGATATTTCTACGTAGAATAACTCATATATTTTCATTTATAATAAACTTTGTCATAGAAAATCTCCTTTTCTCACTTAAATATCATTTCTTTTGTAAATATCGTCTGCTCGTGTTACGAATTTTATGTTTTACTCGTTTCTTTTGTAAATATCGTATGCGAGCTTTATTAATTGTATTTTTTTCCCTTTTGTTTTTGGAAAAGATTAGAATGCAATGTTAGGTGCACCACCTCATTGGGTACCATCATTCGTAGTTCTTTAAATGACCATATTCCAGAAAGATGGATTGGGCGATGTGGTCTAATTCCTTGGCCACCGAGATCACCTGATATATCGCCACTGGACTTTTTCCTTTGGGGATTCGTAAAAGACGTCGTTTACAAGAGAAAATCGTTGAATATTGATGACTTAAGGGTCAGGATTACAGCCGCAATAGCCTCAATGGATGTCGACATGTTTGTCCGTACCCTGCGAAAAATTCGCTACCGTCTTGACATTCTCCGTGTGACAAACGGTGCACACGTGGAAGTCCATTGACCAGGGCTATAAAACTTTTTTGAATCCATCTAACCATTAATGTTATCAATATAAATTTATCTTCATTATTTTTTGCATTATTAAATATCGAAATGTGTCCAACATTTTACAGACACCCTGTATATATATATATATATATATATATATATATATATATATATACAGTCGGTAACAAAAGGGTCCGAACACTAGCAAAAATTCTTATGTAAAAAAAGTACATTTCATACGGTTTTGTTAAATAAATCCTTGTCGAATACTGTTCTTAGTCACTGTAAGAACATGATTCGATAAGGATTTATTTAACAAAACCGTATGAAGCGTACTTTTTTTACATAGGAATTTTTGCTAGTGTTCGGACACTTTTGTTACTGACTATATATTCGTGCTCTCTAATCTCCATTTTTTTTATAAGGTAAAGAACTAAAAACTATTATACTTTCTATCTTTTATTGAGCTTATTCACAATTATTAGGCATTTCCATTGAGTGCGTATCTTACATATTTATTAGAGATATTAAGATAGAAGGCCTGATAACCTGACATAGATCCTATGTAAAATTCGAAAGCTGTTGATTATCGACATTTATCCTCCCAGTCTTATTGTGATCGCTGATTTCCGAAGACAGAATCACGCTATTACATTGAATCTTATTGTTAATTTGAAAAGCAGTAATAAAATCATTAGCATACAGATAAGCTTTTGGTACATATTCTTCATTTTTACTTTCTAATTCGCGTACGAAAAATAGATATCAGTTGAAAAATAATTATTAGAAAACACTTTAAAAATTTCACATATTTTGAATATTAATATGGTGAATACTTTATTTAGTTAATGAAATATAAGTAACTATTATTTCCCATTACAGTAAAGAATGCATATTTCTATATAATACATTAAATTAATATTTTTATTAAATACTGTGTATTTATCGTCAGGAAATAAATATAGTAAAAGATTGGAAATACACAATACCTCAAGTTATTTCATGTTACGATTATAAATAGGCTCTCAAAATTCGTCCAGAAATAATGTTTATATAATTAATTTTTCATTATTTCCATTCTTTAAAAATTTAAATTATATTTTTACAATTTCTTTAGTATATGTTTTATCGAAATAGAAATAAATGGTATCTACCGAAAAATTTTAAGATTATGTATTACGTTTGAAAATAAATAAATGACCACTTTTAACCAAAAAGGTGTTTTACAGATTCATTTATTTAATGGGATTACTTTATTTGAATAAGAATTTCATATTTATTACATATTTTAATTTATTGAATTAAAATAATGACGTATGGTTAAGAAGTCTAATTTTCGAAAACATGTTTATGAATTGCTTTTATTTTTATTTTATCTTATTTTACATACATATATCTGTGAAATACATTTTGCTTGAATCTTTCGCGTGTAGCGATTTCATTATATTTATAAACATATATTTTATAGAAAACTTTAATTAATATATAGCAATTCCTATAAACATACATATAGTTGAGTAATTCACAAAAATGCATGTTACTAACAAATGTGTAACAATGTATAAAGTTATTAGTAAATGTACAATATTAAACTTTTATTATAAGTAAAATAAAATTCAGCTTTTAAATTGAAAAATTTAAGTAAGTTAGAATAATTCATTATTCTTTCCCAAATTCAACTAAATACATGAATCAATTAATTAATAATAAAATGAAATAAATAAATAAATAAAAACAAATTAAATATATTTAAAACACTTTAAACACACGTAAATATAAATTTATTTAAAAGATGTTAAAATTTTTTTATCCAAAGCTTTTCGCTTTAATAGTAAAGCATCTTTACTTATTATTTTCCAAAGCGAAAAGCTTTGGATAAAAAAATTTTAACATATTTTAAATAAATTTATATTTACGTGTGTTTAAAGTGTTTTAAATATATTTAATACAAATGACACGTGTTCAATTTAACTCTTTATTTTTTAGAGATTATTTTATAAAAACAAATTGGTTAATTTTAATTACAAAGTATGGTTTTGTAATTTATTTTACTTAGTTAATATTAGAATCAAACATGTTTAAGCCCAAAGAAACAAAGATATGCATTTATTTATATGCCTAAAATAAATGTTATATATATATATATATATATATATATATATATATATATATAAAATCAATAATACATAGTATTAATAAAATATTCATAAGAATTTTGTTTTATTAAAGGCCCAAACTATTTCAGTTACTGAAAGGGAAAAAACCGTTTTATTATTTTAACTAAACTTCTGTAATAATGCCAGAAAATAAAATGAATAGATAAAATAAACCTCTGATTTTTAATTAATGATCAAAAAGACAAACAATTTGATCTTTTACTATAATGAGCGAAATGAGTGTAGCTGAAATTAGACTATTTGTCTTAATCAAATTGACTTAATTTGAGTGAATTACATTTTATGTCTCTGTTGGGAAGAAAACTTAAAGTGATAATTTGCGATTTATCTTTGAGGTAAATTAATCGAATAAATTACATTTTAATTATAAAGCATATTAAATGACTTTTAAGATCCATTTCTTGAAACACATTTTGAAATAATGGAATATTTTAATGAGTTTTAATTAGTAAATTATTTTCACAGATAAATGTATGCTGGTATCAATTTGTTTTTATACCAAATTATGTATTAGGTCTTTGCATAAATTCGTGCGGTTTTTTATTGCTTCATTTCATAAAAATACATCAAATCAAATGACAATTTTTAATCAAAATACTCTCCATTACTTTCTACAACATTTGCCCATTTTTCGGGTAACAAATGTATACCACGGCGATAGAAGCTCTGGTTTTTGGAGGCAATAAAATGATCCGCGTCCGCACGAACTTTTGCAACGACCTAATAAAAAATAAAAATGAAGTTCGAAAAAATGATGTTTGAGTAACAAAATTTGCTAATATTCAAAGACTAAAAAACATTTATTTTTTATTTATAAAAGAATACTATGCATGTATATTTTATGTACAGATTTTTGATTATAAAATCGGTTATATATATATATATATATATTCCTTTGTACGTCTCATTTATGTGGCTATATTTTTTATTAGTTTATACAGAGCTGCCAATCCTCCATATTATTTCAAACCACTGTTTACAGAAAGTTTTTCTCTCTTACAATCATCAAAAATGTCTGTAAGATGAATAAATCTTTTCAGAACTGTGGTATGAAATAATGTAGAGGGTTGTTAACACTTTTATAAAATTAAAAATAAGAAATGTGTTTTTAGAAATTATAAAGAAACTCTCTTTTCTATAAATAAAAATATTACTAAATTAAAATAAAAACTTAATCAAGTTACATGTTTAATGAATTAGTGATTACATTGTGAATTAATAAAATGTGTATGATTCTGAATTTATCGAAACGTTACTGCAGATCTACAAAATTGAGGCTCAAACAGTTTTTGGTCTGTGTTATGTATCACGATCACGATTACGATCGCAAAAATCATCCAATGTATTCACAAATTCACATAAATATTTTGAGCTGAATCTGTATTTTCTTCGAAAGTATAGAATTTGTATTTCATGTACAGGCACAAACATGTACATAGTATTCTTACAGACTATGACATAAGTTCAATTCAAAAAATTTTAACGTGGATATAGTGCATATATTTAATTAATATAGCATACATTTTTAAGATTAGTTTTCATGAAATGGTAGTTAAATTAATACTTAAGTAATATATTAAATTAAAATAACACAAAAAGGCATATAATTTATCATGTTGTATTAATGCAGTAATTATAATTAAAATATGAAATAAAATTGCAAATTTTAAAAAACTACATATTTATTCTTTAACTGTATAAAATCTCTTTGTTTTAAAATGACTTTTCCTGATGTTTACAAACAATTTTAACTTTTAAAAGAAAAAATAATTTTAAAAATATTCTTTTTTTTAGCATCCTTTCACATAAACATTTTGCACACTTTGCTTTCGGATTCTTTTTCTTATTCATTTTTTCATCGTTTATTTAAAAATATGTCACGTTGTTAAACACGTATACAATTATTAAATAAAACAATTTATAAATATTGCAATTAAAAAAAAATTCTAATTAAAAAAGTAAAATCTTTTCTTTACTACGAAAATAATTTCATTTAGCCTAAATCTAAAAGCATCATTATAATTTCCCGCAGTGCTATTTTTTTCTCTTAATGAATAATTTGTATAATTATTCATCTAGCACAAAACAAAAGTTTGTTTTTATTACTCTTGCCATATATTTTACCAAAAAAACTAAAAACTAAAGTAACTTAATAATTATTTATAAATTATAATGACGATTTAATGTGAAATTCTAACGATGTTAAGGCTTAATTCATTATACAACTACTTGACAACTAAAAGAAAAAAAGTATGCACTAAATATATACACAAATATTCATTTAACCCTATTAATTAACAATTTAACCCTATTAATTAACATTTGCTCTTTAATTTTCATTACTATTGTGTAGTTCGTCCTGTTTATTTACTTATCTATCTTCATTGTTATAAATAACATTCTATAACAATAGATAACATTCTATTTTTATTCATCCGTATTCCTGTACATAACCTTTAAATATTATATAGACCAGAAATTTCAAAGCAAATTCCTTGAACTTTTATTTATATTAAACGTGAAATCAAATGCTTGATTTTTGCGACCGCTGTCGCAATGGATACATACATTGATGCAAGCACGTAGAATATTTTAAATTCAGAAAATGATTTAAATCATCAGATTAAATAATGATTTGCATTATTATTTGTTTAAAATATTATTCTAATGAAAATAAACAATGATCGACAAGTGGCATCTTGATTAATTATGGTTTAACATTGTTACAAGGTGTTGAACTTATTAATCCATAAAGATCGATTCAGCAAGATGCTTTGGATCTTCATTGATATCCGCTGATTCTATAATTTTATGCTGTTGATATGCACTACTGATACCAGAAGACAACTACGGCAGTGTTGGGCATAATTGATTAAAAAGTAATTGAATTACAATTAAATTACAATTATAATTGATTTACTATCAATCAATTAACGAGTAATTGATTACAAATAAATTGAATTACTTATTTGATTTACTTGTAATAATTTAATTTATTTGTAATCAATTACTTGTTAATCGATTGACAGAAAAAAATTATAATTACAATTCAATTGTAATTCAAATGTAATTCAATTACTTTTTAATAAATTATGCCCAACACTGTTCTACGGATATCAGCTCAACTGATACCTATTGGTCATTTCCCCGCACAATTTTATTTATTGATCTCTCCGGATATCAGCTCATTTGATATCTGTTGGTTATATCTCCATACAATTTGTTTTAATTGATTTCTTCAGATCATGTTTAGTAGGGGGGTATGTGATAAAAGTAAATTTATAGTTGAAAATTATTTAATATTGTTTAAAGTGAATTTTTCCTTGGTTAAGAAAGGAATCTGAAACATATCGCTTAAACTATCGTAGGTCTTGGTTTATTCATTAGTCTAAGACATTTTCAGCTGTGACATGAAAATTGTTCATAGTGATTATTCTAATTCGCATTGTACATTAAAGGTATTCACAGTTTTTATTTATTTATTTTTTTTTTTCAATATGACAAAATTATAATATACTTTAGGACATAATTTCTGTAGAACGTAGTGTGTATTGGATTATCAGTTTAAAAGGCTAAACGAACTGTTTCATATAAATAATGAGTTATGCATAACAACTAGTGGATCTGCAGATCAGTAGCCTCAACGTCCTATTTGCATCAGACATTATTCAATAGGTCATTTTTATTTATTCCTTATTATATAATAGTATATATTGATTCGATCGACTTATTACCATAATCAGATATGGTAAAAGAGGCTTAGTAAGTCTATAAAATGCTAATTCTGTGCATTTTTTGTCGTTTTAGCGTTAAAATAGCCTAATTTTCCTTTAAAAACGCATTAAAAAGCTCCAATAAGGGAAGAAATGGATTTGGCGACAATTTTGGCGACTGTTTCCCTCCTTGGCGATTTTTGGCGACCTTGGCGAGAAAATCCTTATTAGGGATACACCAAATATGGAAGCTCTAATCTCATTGGCTGATGAGATACGAGAATTTTCCAGAAAAGTCTGTGTTCGATAGAATAGTATAAAAGGAGAATTTTTTTAGCGAAGGCGGCCAATCTCAGATCTGTGTCAGTTTCGTCAATGCTTGCTTTGCTTTGAGCCTCTTTGAATGAGACTTGCTTTATGTGTTATTGATAAACAGTTTGTACTGTTGTTTTGCTGTTAACGGCTGTTGTTTAAGCTATATTTACTGGTTGAATTGAAGCTGATACTTGGTTTATGGATACTTGGAACTTTCTGCGGATAAATCACTGAATTTTTGCACGTTTCGCCTTTCATTCTCGGACAACTAACGAACCCCCAAGTACGCAACAATATGTATTCTTAATAAACGACGGTCTTATATTATTTCCCTGAAATTCATAAATGCCAAATTTCATAACTATCAATTTTAATACAAAAAAAAAAAATTACATAGCATATCGGAAATATTTTGCGTAACCTTTAAACTAATTATCAATTCTATGCCCACAATTTTCAATAGAAAACCATGCTTTTAAAATTCTAATAAAATTTCATTATATTTGATGGGGTGTAACCATGTTATAATACACTTTTAAGAAATACCGACTATAGAGCGTAATAGTACGAAATTCCTTTATGTATTCCGGAAAAGTAGCCACAGTCATTATAAACGCCAATAATAAGAATAAACCTAATTAATTATAACTCATTAATTTTTCAAATTAATTTGACATCATTTGGATGATTACAGTACATACTCGGAATTATTTTGTGTGGTCCCATAAATTAATTAGTCTATACATAACTTTTTTTAAGAGTAAACATGATTTTAAGCATCTTTATAATGTATGTTAACTTTATTAAGTTCAATTCAGCATAAACGCAATAAAGTGCGCGCTTAAATTAAAAATTTGTTCATAGGCTTCAATGTTACGAAATTCTTTCGTGTGTCTTTGTAAACGAACCATAAACATTGTATACACCAGTAAAAACTATTCAGCTTATTTTGCGTTTAAAATTAATAATTGTTCCTAATTTATCATCGTTTGGATGACTACGTGACATTGTCAGAACACTTTTGTAAGGTCCTGTACATTAATTAGTAAGCTTAAGAGCACATATTTTCTTCAAACAACATAAGTTTAAGCATCTTACTCACGTACTCAAGTTTCATTTTCTTCATTGCAAAGTAATTATATTAAAATGCGTTTAAACGAAATTCACCCCATACGCCGTAATATTAAGAATTTTGGAGTGTCCCTGTACACAGTTTATAAAAAATATAGCAATAAAAATTATACAGCTACTTATATGCAAAGATAACGTGTGCGCCAATTTGCAAGTCAATCAAAGGATTTTTGCGGCCGCTATTGAGGTACATACAAATTCTTCCCATAGGCCGTAAAGATAAGAAAAAATTTGGCGTGTCCCTGTACACGAACGACAAATGGAATACACAGCTAACACTATACAGCTAATTCCGTTGGGCTCATGAATATGTGTACCAAATTGCAAGTCAATAGCGTTATTTTGATCGCCGCTATCGCGGTACATACAAATTCTTCCCATAGGCCGTAATGATAAGAAAAACTTTGGCGTGTCCTTGTACACGAACAGGAAATGGAAGGCACACCCAAAACTATACAGCTAATTTCGTGGGGATCATGAACATGTGTACAGAATTTCAAGTTAATAGCGTGAGTTTTGCGGCCGCTATCGCACGACAGACAGACAGACAGACGGACAGACGGAATCCAAAATCCTTTTGAGTCTCAACAGAGGTCCTCCACTGACGTTTCGGCAAAAATTGGAAGTCAATAACTTGATTTTTGCGGTGGCTATCGCGGTACATACAAATTCTTCCTATAGTCCGTAATGATAGGAAATATTTCGCGTGTGTCTGTACACGAACTACAAATGGAATACACACCTAAGACTATACAGCTGATTCCGTTGGGCTCATGAACATGTGTACTAAATTGCAAGTCAATAGCGTGAATTTTGTGGCCGCTATCGCGGTACATACAAATTCCTCCCATAGGCCGTAATGATAAGAAAAATTTTGGCGTGTCCCTGTACACGAATTACAAATGGAATACACACCCAAAACTATACAGCTGATTTCGTGGGGCACATGAACACGTGTACCAAATTGCAGGTCAATAGCGTGATTTTTGTGGCCGCTATCGCGATACGTACAAATTCCTCCCATAGGCCGTAATGATAAGAAAAACTTTGGCTTGTCCCTGTATACGAACTACTAATGGAATACATACCAAAAACTATACAGCTTATTTCGTTGGGCTCATGAACATGTGCACCAAATTTCAAGTCAATAGCGCTCTTTTTGCGGCCGCTATCGCGCGACAGACTGACACAGCCCAAAACCGTTTTGAGTCTCAATGTAGGGCCTCCACTGACGTTTCGGCAATTACTATTTTTGAAATTGTCATACTCATAATGGTTGAAAAAGCAAATTTAAAAAGGAGATCGATATTTATCCTTTGCCCCGTTACATAAAAATATGCTTCATTATTATTTCATTTCATTTTATTTTATTTTTTGAGTTTTATATTACGCAAATATATATCGATATTGGCTTGCCGAATTCTTAGTGACACTAGAGATTTTTCATATTAAGTGTTTAATTTTAATATTAAGAACACATAAATTGTCAAAATAGAAAAATGTGGTCATGATACAATTTTTATTATACTCAATAGCCTATATTAAAAATAAATAAATAAATAAATACGAAAATAGAAAAGAGATAATTACTTAAACAAAGAAAAAATTATATACGCCTTAACAATTTTTTCATATTTTTTTACGTCACCGTTTGCTTTATTTACTGCCTCGATCCTTCTGTGAATCCTCACGAAGTGCTTTATTATGGTTTATTATTATTATTATTATTATTATTATTATTGCTTGTGGATAGAGATGCTAGACTTTTAAAAGTTTTATTATTAGTACGGTCTTGTTGGTGAAGACCACTTTAGAAATTTCTCTTTTGCCAACATCCCAAAATTTTCAATTGGGTTCAGTCCAGAGGCATTACTACTACATCTCAAAACTTACGCCTTTTTGCTTTCCAAAACTTTGCTATGCTTTGCAATCGATGACAGGTGGCAGAGTCTTGCTTCAAACTAAATTCCACCCCGTCAAGTTTCTCACTAAAGTTTGATAAAAGGTGATTTTTCCATACTTGTTTACACAGTGAGTGCTAAACAAAGAGTAATTCATATTGCAACGAAAAACAGAACGGTTTAATTCTAGTAGATTGTAGCAGATCTTAACAGAAAATCGTCTCAAATTTTCTTTGAGCGCACTGTGACCCACGCTATGTTTCGTAAAAGATGTGGAAAGTGAAGGTGCAAGGGGGTCATAATTAAATGACCGCTCGAAATATATAAACAACGCATATTACAAAATGTAAAGTAAGCATATTTTTTTTTTAAATTTCTATAAATAAAACTAAAAATACATCATATATTAATACTTATGCTATTTCCTTTAACTTATGGTTTTAAAAAATCACATAAAATAGAGAAATACATACTTTAGATTTATTTTGAATTTATTTTAATGTATAATCAAGCCATAAACTAATCAGAAAATATCCCT
Organism: Salticus scenicus; assembly: GCA_963930645.1. Lineage (NCBI taxonomy): Eukaryota > Metazoa > Arthropoda > Arachnida > Araneae > Salticidae > Salticus > Salticus scenicus. The sequence continues at coordinate 235,998,630 of OZ005655.1, forward strand.
TAATCTAATATTTTAATAAAACGATGCGTAATCAAGTTCTTTCTCTGAGGGAAGATAAAATAAAATCTCCAGTGAAATGTCTTTATCTAAATTTCTCGCAGTAATCAAGATGAAATAAATTATCTCAGTGTAGTTTTTGATATGTCACAAAAATAAATTAACGATAAAGTTATTTCAGTGAAAGGACTTCGGGTTTTATTCATGAATCCAGTGTTCATTTGAGTGAAAAGAAACTTTTCTATAACATTTTTAATCATAAAGAAGCAGAGTAAAATTTTTGATTCCTGATAAAATGTAGAGCCATTTTATTAATTTTATAAATAGATTTGAAAATTATTTATCCTGTTATTTCTAAGAGCATTAAATTCTAGAACTCTATTTAATCATTAAGGAAAAGTATGTAACTAAATCAATGAAAGAGAGTTATTTTTAAATATGGATTTTAGATTACTAAATAAAATTTAATAAAATATGATTTTATTTTTGCTTTTTTCTAAGTGTATTTTTCTAGAGTAACTGCATTTTAATATTATTATAATAAAGGGAAGTTGGGATTAGCGTTGCTTTAAATTTTAAGTAGCAATTTATTTTAAAAATAAAAAAAATTATGTACATTTAGGAATATATTTTGAAACAATTAATAATGCGCGACATTTTAAAGAACTCGCTCTATTTATTACTGAAGTGCAGTAAATACGCACACACACACGCAAAAAAATGCATTTTACAATATATATATATATATATATATATATATATATATATATATATATATATATATAAAATAGTAATAATAAATAACACATTAACTTTTCGATCGAAAGAAAAAAATTCAGGTCAAGAGTTAAACCTAAAACCCGTATACTTAAATTTTTTCTCTTAAAATATACCTAAAATATGATTTAATCCCTTTAAAAGAAGGAGGGTCAAAATATTTTTAATATAAATATATCCCTTTTCATTTCACAGAAATCAAATGAAATGATCAAATGTATACATGTTTCTTGCAAATACTTTAAATTTCTTGAATTTCAGGAATTTTTTCCCAGTGAGATGGGAGAAGGAAGAAGGAGAAAAATGTGTTCTCACATATCCTTTTATAACTCACAGAAACAAAAAGAATGAAAAAATGTGTACATGTTTCTTGCAAATAGTACTTTAAATTTCTTGAATATCAGGAATTTTCTCCCAACAGGAGAGGCGAAGGAAGAAGGAGAAAAATGTGTTCTCACATATCCCTTTATACTTCACAGGAACAAAAAAAATATATATTCATAAATACTTTGCTTATAAATTAAACAAATGCGAATGCTTAAAAATCAGCTTTAGAAATCTGGAAATTCGCACCCGAGGTTAAGAGAATGCAACTGGAGCTTATACCGTTTTTTTTTATAATTGATGGAAAGAAAACATGTATCCGTAAAATAATTCCTTTAAAATGTAACAAATACAAATAACTAAAATGAAATGACTGGAATTCCTGGAAATCGCTCTTTATGAGGAACGAGGGAATAAGCAGAAACAGATTTTGAACACATTTTTATTTTTATTTTTATTTTATTTTTTCATTTCTCAAAATAAATAAATAAATAAATAATAAATAAAATAAATAAATAAATAAAATAAGGTATGAATTAATGAATGGTTTTTACATAAAATAAGCATAAATTTCCGAAAGAAAATTTCAGCAATTTCTAGATTTCGTCTGCCATGGCGATACGAAGGAATTAGCTTGCAAAATGCCTGTTAGCAGGATCCACTGATGTTTTTCAACTCGATTGTTCGAGAAAAGGCGAACTAAGTGGTCATCAAAGGCGAATAATTCTGCATTGATACATATAAATGTCTTCTGAATTAGCTAGCAAATGAATTAAGAAATCATAGTTCTAAATTTCTGTATTTTGAATAGAAAACTAAATAAATAAATAATAAAAAAAAAAAAAAAAAAAAAAAGGGAAAAAAACTGAAAAAAAAAAAAAGCTATAAAAGATTCAAATATTAAAAACAGGAGACAATTTGTATAATTTGTCTAAAAAAGAAACTCAGATTACTGAAGACTTTTAAATTGCGACAACTGTTTTTCGAAGACTACAGCGAGTAAAAAATTGTGACATCAGGAAATAGATTTATAAGAAAAAAAAATCCTTATAAATGTAATAAGTTATATACTTTGCTTTCGTACTCAATAAAAAGTATTATAAAATATATATTGTTCTGACATCAAATTGTCAGAAAAAAAAAAAAAAAAAAGCTTTTTTTTTTAGTGTAAGTAAAATTCTTCAAAGATCATCACTACTCCGATAATAAGTAATATTTATATTTCCTAAAACTATACATATTTTTATTTGCTGTTATTTTAGTCAGTGTAAATTGGAATAATCCTTTTACTTTTAAAAATATTTGACAAATTATGCATATACTACATACACATAATATTATGTTTTACTCATATATCATATGATATCATCCTAAGTTCAATATTCGAAGCTACGCATGAATCGACACGTTAAAGTTTGGCTGCTAATGTAATGTTACTCACTATCTAAACAGTGCAAACAGTTGTAAATGCAACTGATTTCTAGGGTTTATCATATAGTTATAGAGGAGTACTGTACCAGAATATATCAGCTACTTACGAAATAGCTGTTGCAATTAAGAGTTATATTAGGGGATTTACTAGTGGCTGAATTTAATTGTCATAAGTATAGTTAAAATGCATATAAATACAAAATATGGGAAGAGAAATTGCACAATTATAAAGCAGAAATGGTACACTACTGGTCTTTTTATTCTATATGGATTTAATGAGTGATAGATTTCCTCATTTTTTCCATAGTTGTGGTAAGTAAAAATTTCTGGGCTCTTACATTTAACCAATATTAATATTTGCGTAAGGAATTCTCTGTAAATCCAAAGCAAAGAAATTTACATTACTTTTTAATTTTTCTCTCTCAAGAGTTTGTTAAACAAAAAGTAACCACTGTGATAAAATAATAATTGTGAAATGCATCTTTTCATTTTTATGTTTTTTTGTGCTTTTTTTTTTTTTTTTTTTTTTTTTAATTATTATTACTGTTTTATATTTTTGCATTTTTTATAGATATGTGTTTTTTGCCTCCAAGGGTTATTATTTTTAATCTGAGGTAAAAAGAACATGTCTTGTCGTCTTTCTAGTTAACTCCATGTAAAAATCAATATGGAAATACTTTCCATATTATGGGACATAATTATTATTTCAATTACTTATATACATCATTATTACTAGTAATATTTAAACGTGCATAATACCAATCGATAAAATAAAAAAATACAACAAAGGCAAAATCTTACATTACACATAAATTATAAAATATTTTCCCATACTATAATATGCATACACATGCAAAATAAATAAATAAATAAAAAATAAATGCACCAATCATAAATTATTTACTTACTAGCAAAGCTCCGGTTCGGAAGTGAACCGAATTCCAAATGCGGGAAAAATTTCAGAATCAAACTCGAAATGTACAAATTTCGGCCTGATGCTGCCTGCGTGCCAATAGATCAAAGTTTGGTAACGAAACCATTTTTTAATTCATGAAATCAATGAAGGAAGTGAATCAACGAAGGCTTTTCTCGCTTCGATGGTCACTATATTTAAAGGAATCTCTTTTCCATATCGCTTTATAAACAAAAATAAAATTTAAAGAAATCCTGAAATTGTTTTAAAGCCCGCTTTGGTTCCCCGCTGCCTTCGGCAGCGACCCACTCATTCTCAGACTCTCGGGTGTCTGTTCCTATTGCCTGTGACAATAGCTTTCCAGTGGGCTTTCATTTGGGTGCTTATCAGATGACAGTTTCTAAACAGACAGTATTAAAAAAATTGAAGTAGCCATTTTATATTTGAATCCCAGTTACATATGAATAACACTATACGTGGTGTACATAATACTTTCTTTCACGTTATTTTCTATATTTATTTGATTTATTCGATCAACCATAAAATGACAACAATTTCACACCAAATATAATATTACAATGTGCTATGATCGGCTAAGTCTATCGCATGAGACAATTAATTTTTGTGGCTATAATAGTAGTTGAGTTAGTTAATAGTAGTTGGTATATAGAAAAATAAATAATGAAATATGCAAACCTGATCATAGTACAGCCTTAATGTAGCTATCCTTGACGATTTTTGAATTTTTATCGTCACTTTCGACAAAAACACATAATTTATGTTCTTTTTTTTTTTTGTTTGTTTCTTTTCTTTTCTTTCCGTTTTCCTTTCCTTCCCTTTTCTTTAATTTCTGTTTTTCAATATTTTGTAATTTATTTATATTTTTTATGCGCTACTTGGCTTAAAGTGTTTTTTCGAAAGTTGAAAATCCTTGGCGAAAAATGTCCGATTCATTTCAGCATCAAAATTTTAAAAAATACCCAGGATTATCAATAAGTAAAGCTTTTTAATGTAATGCTGAATTAGCTTTCATGCCAAGCGCTATTCATCCATGCCAAAAATATACTATTTAAACAAAAGGGGGGAAAATTTAAAATTGAGGTATACTATTATATTTACTTATTTATTTATTTATTTATTTTACTCCATTTTCTATTTTTTTATTTTTTTATGTGCAGGAGCAAATTTAATATTTAATATTTGTTTATTTTATTTTATTTTATTTTATTTTATTTATTTATTTATTTATTATTTTTCGCGTGAAAGCATATTTCATTTTATGTTGAAAAAAATTTATATATATATATGCAAATTTGGCAAATTTCAACTGCGCATGCACAAGCTTTAGCGAAATTTCATTTGCATAATTTAGTATCCAAAACATATTGAGCTACTTATATGAAAACTCTCAACAGCTAGTGTGTAAATTCAAGACGTTGTACCCGATAGAATATCCTTTTGAAAGGGGCTGTGACAGCATCTGTCACGCTTCACCATAGGATTTCGGAAGAGCCCCTCTCAAAAGGATATACTACTATTCAGTTCCTCTCAAAAAACCTAAAGTAATGGGTTTTATTCTTTATTTATTCTTTTTTGATTTAATTAATGATAATACAGAGTATACTAAATTTTGAGGAGACCCTCATATCATTTTATTTATTAATTAATTAATTAATTTATTTATTTTATTTTATTTTATTTTATTTTATTTTATTTTTATTTTATTTATTTATTTATTTTTATTTGAGTGGAACTGAAAACCCGTTCGTTCTATCACGTACAACAACTTTTTTAATTTTACACGATATTTATTTGGGGTCTTATATACGTAGTTCAATGCTGTTTGATATTAAAATTATGCAAGAGAAATTAAGTTAAAACTTGCACATGTGTAGTCAAAAATATTTTGTAAAAATGCTTACATTTCTTTAGAAACTTAACATTTTTGCAGTATACTGTGTCTAATATAGTCTATCGAATTTCCAAACATGTATTTCCACTGGCTTTAATATCATGCGCGTTATAGCTAAAAAAGTGGCTAAGTACAATTTTTCAAAGAAACATTTATATCTTCATAAACATATGCGGCAGCTTCTTAACAATTTATATAATATTAAGAACATGCCTCATAATCAAATGCTACAGCTAGAACGCAATTCGAATGTTACTTTTTGCAGTTTAATCCTAAATGTTTTCTTTATTTCTTTTTCTTCTTCTTCTTCTCCTCTCTCCTTTATTTTTTATTTTTTATTTTTTTGACTAGTCTCAGTGTCACTTTCATAGTAAAACTTTTATTAAAATATATCAGGTATAATATGTTCTTTATACTCATGAAGTTTCAAGATGATTTTTCCTGCACTTTTTGTCGTATTTAGAACAACGACTAATATCAATTGTTGATAATACTAATTGTTGAAAGCACAAATAATTTTCTTGCTCATCTAATGCAAAGAAAATAGAAATTATTTTCTATTTCAATCTATTTTTAGTTAAAAAGGAACAACTATTTAAACCTAAAATTCAAATATGTTCTACAAATTACTACTTTAGATACGGACATTACGGATAAGAGTTCCGTTTTAAATAAAGAACATTTATTTAATGATATTACTTTGATCCTATATGAATCCTATTTTGTTAATGGTATTACCCCATTCAATTTAATAAATTGTCATAAAATACATTTGCCTCTATTTCTTCGATTTTATCATTTATATACTTTCATTTTCATTGTCATTTATATTTCATTTAATTTCTTTTGTTTTTTAGTTATAAATATGATATTTATTTAATTTATGTTACATAATTTGATTTCCAACAGTCTTTACATTTAACTTGTTCTTAAAATAAAAAGGTATGTATTGAAAATACGTTAGCTCTTAGTACAGAATTTCTAATATATATAAACTAATTTTGAATAAATATAGATTATGTTCAGTACGAAATTTCTAGTATTTTAGGTTTTTGGACAATTTATTTATTTATTTTTTTCGTATTTTATTCATTTGTTTGAATATATGAAAAAAAAAGTGTCATAATTTCTGGAATTTATTTTTCAAAAAAGACTTTTTAGATTAAACAAAAACAAGAGACAGAATTATTCAATGTATTCCCAGAATGTTTAATTTTAACATTAATTGTCTGTGAATTATATAGTTAAAAAATTATCAAAATCTGGTTCAAACTCCTTTTTCTTCTTTCAAACAGCTTTGCAAATAAGATTGCGTTAAAGTCTATTTAAATGTTAAATTTGTTCTATAGTTCAATAAAATAAATGTTTCATAAAATTTCACAAATATATTTTGATATTAAAAACGATTTTTTGAATAAAGTATGCAAGAATTTGCCCTTGTAAAATCAAGTATATGAACAAGTATTAAAAATGTTACTTTTTACCATTGAACTGTACATTTATTGCAATAATATTGTCAAGAACTTTCTCTAGATGGATAAACATATGTATGTTAATGTAATATAAATAATTTTGAATGCAATATTTTTTTTACTTATAATAACTTAAATTGATTGATCGGATTTAAAAGAATAATTCCAAATAACATTTTTTTATGCTTATTTAAATCGGTATAGAAAATCCGTGCTTATCTTTTCAATTTAAACATTATATCGAACATTCGATCTATTTTCATCCATAGTAAAATTTGCAGCAAACGATGAAATTGTGGTTACCTTTCTTGTTAACTTCATCCGATGCCGATGATTCTCTTGATTCTCTTTTAATGAGAAACTTAATATTTATCTTTAACTCTTTGAATTTTTTTTTTCTTTAAATGGTTCGCATTGCTTTTTCTTTGCGTTTGTATATTTTGACATTTTTTTTCAGTCTATCACTCAATATTTATTGATAAAATAAAGAACTGTAAACTTTTATACTATTAATCCAAAGGTTTTGTTTCAGACGTTTATACAATACATTGTATAAATTTAATTCGTACTTCCAAATAATTCGTACAGAAATAAACAATTTTATTTAAAAAAAATCACAGTAACAAAACTTAAAAAAATGCCAAACAGTTTTACAGGATAGCACAAATACGTATATATGTATATATGCATCTATATATACAATATACATGTGTGTATGTATGTCCAATTGACGCATTATTAAGACTATCCACATAATTTAGCGAACAAGCAAATGAGTCATAAACAATATTTATATTATGTACTAAGTACAAAATTTTGAATAAACAAAGAATATTAGAAAAAACATCAAATTTAATATATTTTTCATTTACGCGAGTTTTTGAATTTTAATGTGTTTATTCAAAGTTTTGTACTTGTTTCTCTTGAACACCAATTCTGCGGTGTCTTTTAAAATTTATATTACGTAACTAATATTGTAGTGAAACATAATGGTTTAAGATTTTTTAAATCGATTTCAAATATATTATGTTAAATAAAATGTACTTTAATGAAACATATCTTATTGTGCCCTATTTATTTTGCTTGTACGATAATAAATAGATTACTGTATGAACATAATTGTAAATTCAAAATTTTATGTGATAATTTTAAAATGCATATGTAAATTTTCTAGCAATCCAACCACATTTCTGAAAGTCATAAAACAAACGACACAGAAAAAAATGAAGTCGCAAAGTTACTCCATGCAATAGAAAATTATTAACAATCTCGAATAATAATAATAAAACCATAGCCTTAGTTTATAATTAAACAATAATAATAATTCTTAAATTTTAATCACATTAAAAACTGAGACAGATAATATACACTAAAAATATACATTTTAAAACATTAAAAACACAAAACACAAATTTAAACGTTTCGAGCCTTTTACAGGCTCCTCATCAGTAAAAAACATCAAATGTAAATGCTGGGATGAACAACAGACTTTCATTAAGTGAGTACAGCGTATTCATCAGGAACTGCGCATGCCTCATTAAGTGGCGATAAATGTCTCAATTTTTAATGTGATTAAAATTTAATTTAACTACGTAACGTAATGATTTTTAAATATTTTAAAAATAACATTTTTTCTTTTTTACACTTGTAATTCTGCTATGAAAAAATAATTTAGTTGAAAAATAATAAAAATTGGTACTTTACAAATTTTACATTTTTTTAATAGCTTTGCTTAGTTAATCAAATTGAAATAACTGCTATTTCTTAGAACAATAAAGAAAGTATAACTGTATATAAAATATTAATTAATATTAAGGTATTAAATTAAAGAATTTGTTAAAATTTCCTTTTTTTTTTTTTTTTTTTTTTTTTTTTTCTTTGCGATTCTGCTGGTAAGAAAAACATTAGAAAATAATTAAAATAGACATTTTAATCTTTTTGCAAATTTTTAATAGAAATATCTTTGTATAGTTAATCAAATTCAAATAACTATTCTTGCTTAGAAAAACAGCAAAGTATAATTATATATCGTATATTAATCGCATTATAAAATAATATATTGATACTGATATATGAAATTAAATTATAAAGTAATGTATTTTATTTTTTACTTTGTAATTCTGCTTGTAAGGAAAAAATTAGATGAAAAATTATAAAAAATAGTCACTTTAAATTTTTACGTATTTTAAAGAGAAATATCTTTGTTTAGTTAATCAAACTTAAATAACTATTCTTTCATAAAATAATAATGAATGTATAATTCTATACAAATTACTTATATTATCATCTTCGTTAAACACTGTATTTACCTTTAGAAATTATATTAATTTTGAATAAAACTAATAAAAGCTTTGTAATGCACAATAACGGAAGAAAATGCATAACATTTATTTGAAATTTAATTTACAAAAATAAAAATTTAAATAAAAAATACATTTTTTTTAACAGTAGAATATTTTTATTGTGAAGCCCTAAAAATCATAAAATAACAATTTATTTTTTGAAAGATATGCTATAAAGAAAGTTTCAGTACTAAGAAAATTCTAGAGAAAAATATTCATATTTCTCTTTTACAAAAAATGGAATTTTTTTTTTCTTTTTTTTTTTTTCAAAATATTTTAAAATGCATTCGAGATCAATGCTCTTAATTATTAGTTTTTTGTATAAATATTCGTAAAGCCATAAATTTAAATGTCCCGAAACCTTATTAAAATATTTAATATATTTAAAATTTTTCATTTCTTGTAAAAGAGAAATATCTGTATTTTTCTCTAGAATTGTCATAGTGATGAAACTTTAACTTCTTTATAGTATATTTTTCCAAGAATAAATTTTTATTTTATGATTTTTAGGGCTTCACAATAAAGGCTTCGACTGCTAAAAAAACGCATTTTATACTTAAATTTTGGTTTTGGGATTTTTAGTTACAAAGACAGAAAGCTTCTTAAAAAAAAAAAAAAAGGAAATTCTTAGAACAAACACTGCGTAGACAGTGGCACATTTTCTTTTATCAACTGTCACATTTTCAGTTAGTTTTCTGAAAAAATTAACTCACAGGCCCTTGTAGGATCGAACCCATAACTATCGAGTTATCAGCATGACGCTTAAACCAAAAGTCAAAGAACAGTGAAGGAAACTCATAGAACATGTAAAAAAGTTTAACAAATATATATACAAAAATATTATTGTCCTCAAATGCTTTTTAAAATATTATAAATATTTAAAAATTTTCATTGTTTGGAATATCTATATTTTTCTTTAAAATTTTCTTATTCTTTAAAATTTATTTTTTAATAGCATGCAAGAATAAATTTTTATTTTACGATTTTTAGGGCTCTACAATAAAAAGTTCAAGTTTTTTTTTCTTACTGTGTTTTTAGTTTGTACGTTTTTTCAAATTAAAAAAAAAAAAAAAAAAAAAAGCTTCTTAAAGAACTTATCAAAATTTCTTAAGATACTGTGCAGAAAATAAAATATTTTCTTTTATCTGTTGACATCTTTACAATTTATTATCTGCAAAACAGTAACACATCGGCCTGTCCCTTTAACTAACTGAATAAACCAATGACGGGAAAAGCTGCTTAAAATTACATAAAAGTGCGCGTGCCTTGTTTTTCAGTGTGACACAAAGACACGATGACAAATATCGAATTTTAAAAAAATTAACTTTTTTTTTTTTTACATTTTAACTTAAATTTTTATTTTGTGCTTTTCAGAAACTATATATATATATATATATATATATATATAAACTCTTAAAAAATTCTTAGGATACTGAGTAGACAATGCGAAATTTTCTTTTATCAATAATTATTCTATAAATATAATATTTCTTTAAATGTATTATAAATATTTACAAGAAAAATTAGTCTATAAATATGTTTCTATAAATATAATTCTATAAATAAATAATTATTCCATAAATGAAAGAGATCTTTTCTATAAATTATCTGCAGAAACTAACACCTTGACACTTCGAGGATCGAATTCACGACTCTCGCCTTTATCAACATGATGCTCCATCAAACTCAGCCAACAAGAGACGAAATTAATTACTTACAATTTTTCTAAAGTGAAGGTGCCTTGTTTTTTAGCGTGACAAGAGAACGCGATGATACAATCAAATTTCAATAAAAAGCTTCTTATAAAAGATCTCATAAATGCTGAAACATTTCTAATACAATAAAAACGCACAGATGCTTGCAAATGTTGTTGAATAAAGAACTCAAAAATAATAAAATGTCTGTATTAAACTATGAGACAGTCGGTTCTTTCATGTTATGAATATAAAAAGGTCCACAAAATTCTCCTATCATTTGAAAAATGGAACTAAAAAATGGATCCATGAATTTTGGACCTCGTTTTTTTACGTTTTCAGGTGTGAGGAATTCAAAAATATCAAAGTGGGTATGATTTCCGTCTGCAGGGTGTATGTTTGTTTGTTTTAAAAAATATGTATGACTATCGCAAAAACCATATTCATTTGCAATATTCTAATTACAAAACTTCAGATGTTATTTGAAATTTGCGATTTTCTTTACATGGGAGAACAGGACAAAATTTCATTTAAAGGTTCACGACAAGAAATATTTTTATCGTAAAGATGTAAGAACAGGTTTTAAATATAAGTTTTGATGCCAAAATGAACATCCTTATTTATAAACATGCTACTTAAAAAATTTCACAAATTATTCGAAATTTACGAATTTCTTATTATGGTAGATTACGGTAAAATTTCACATAAACGCCGGTTTTGAATGATATTTTGATCGTAAAGATGTCAGACTATTTTCAAAATATTATATAAGATGCAGGAATAAACATCGTTGACTATGAATTTTCCTAGTTAAAAAGTTCGTAAGTCATTTGAAATTTATGATTTGTTTAATATGGCAAAATAGGGCAAAAGTTCGTCATAAACGTCAATTTTGAGAGATAATTTCATCGTAAAGATGTTAGAACACTTTTGAAATGTTGTTTAGAATTCTGGCATGAATATCATAGACTATGATTTTTTCAATTTATAAATTTCGAAAGTTATTTGGAATTTACGATTTACTTAACATGGCACAATAAGGCAAAATTGAGAGTCATAAATATATCAAACAACTTCAAAATAACATTTATGATACTTGTTTGAACATCATTGACTAAAAACATTCTAATATGAAATTTTGTAAGTTACTCAAAATTTAAAAGTTTATCAACATGGCGAAAATGGGCGATATTCCATATAAGTATGCATTTTGGGAATTGTTACATTGGAGATTGTAGCATGAAAACTAAACTACGAAATTCACCCCTATAAAGAAAATGAATAGATTAGAATAAGATAAACATATCTAATTGAACGGTGGGTAGCCTATTAGGCCAGGATTTCATTCTGTCACTGTGTCAAAAGTTTGATCAAATTCATTTCTCTTAACATTAATATAATATGCCTTGTATTAGAAATTTATGTGAATATGTATATGATGGGGAACTGAGCAGAATCAACCTATGTCAACTAGTTTTTTTTTTTTTTTTTTTTTTTTTTTAGAATTTTTTTAGTATGCGTTTTATCTAAATGAAAATAAATGGTATCTGTGGAAGAACTTCAAGATTATCTAAAAATTTTGAAAATAAACAACCACTTTTAACCGAACATTTATTTTACAGATTCTTTTTTTTTTTTTTTTTTTAAGGGAATTACTTTATTTTATTAAGAATTTCATGTTTATTACATCTTTTAATTTAACTTATTAAAAGAATTATGGTTCATGCTTAATTTTTAAAAAGACATGTATGGGTCTATTATTATTATTATTATTATTATTATTTATCATATTTTACATTTCTTTAACGATTAAATAATTTTTGTTTTAATTACTGATATTGAATATTAGTTTTTAATTAAATGAATTAAGTCTTTTTTAACGTGTATTAGATATATCACTTTTCATATATTAGCCTTTCATGTCATGTTAAAAATGATTTTTCTGCTTTTTTACAAAATGTAAATTCATAATATTTTTCCTAAATACCGAAACATTTGGCAATTTTTTTTTAATTATATTAATCTCATTTATTAATGATTTTTGTACATGATATTGTTGGTGATCTCCTCTGTTCTATTTAGCAATGTAGAATAGTAACAAAAAAATAATACCCTTAGTTTAATTTAAACATATATAACATATTCTTTATTTTTATTTTGTAATCATTCTACAAAAGAAGAAATTAGATGAAAGGTAATAAAATAAAATAAATAAAATTTTCATATTTTGAATAGTAATGTGATGAATATTTCTTTAGTTAATCAAATTTAATTAAATATTCTTTTTTAGAATAATGGAAAGTGTATAATTTTATATAATATATTAATAATATCATTTTCGTTAAATATTGTATTTCTCTTTAAAATTATATTAATTTTAAATGAACATAACGAAACTTCAAAAAAATGCAATAATACAAGAAATTGCATGACGTTTATATGAAATTAAATTAAGCGCAATATAAAAGAGCTCATAAATGCTAAAGTATGTTTTATATATATATATAACACAAATGCTTGCAAATATTATTAAATAAAGAACACAAGAACCATAAAATATCTACGTATAAGCTATGAGACATTTTTCTTTATCGTAAAATTAATCAAACTAAATCGGTTCTTTCATGTTATGAATATAAATAGGCTCTCAAAATTCTCTCAGAAATAATATTTACATAATTATTATTATTATTTTTTTTTATTATTCCCATTCATAGAAAATTGAAGTTATCTTTTTACAATTTCTTTACTATAAGTTTTATCTAAATGGAAATAAATGGTATCTACCGGTGAACTTTAAGATTATCTATCAGCTTTGAAAACAAATGACCAGTTTTAACCGAAAGCTATTTTATAGATTCATTTATTTAATGGGATTACTTTATTTAAATAAGAAGTTCGTATATATTATTTTTTTTCTAATTTATTGAATTAAAATAATGTCTTATGGTTCAGATCGTTAATTTTTCAAAAGACGTTTTCAAAAGGGCTTTAATTTTTATTTTATCTTATTAATTTACATTTCTTTAACGATCCAATAAATTTTGCTTAAATCTATCGCTGATATTCAGAATTACATTTTATTTTAATTTATTATAAAATAAATAAATGAATACAGTTTTCTTTAACCTATATCGGATATATGACTTTATTACAACAATACAACCTTGCATGTGTTACTAAAAGTAAATTATTCGTTGTTTTACATAATGAAAATTTATAATATATTTTAACTGAATTATTAAACCCAAAATCTAAAAATATATTAATCTCATTTATTAAGCAGATTTTATATAACATGTTTCGTAGAGATCCTTTTTTTCTGAAGGTGCATCTAGCAGTATTTTTTCGCAATAAATTTGTTGTCGAATTAATAGGAATTTTTTTAATGGAAAACTGCTTTTAAAATTTAGTGGTGAGAAACGCAAGGATATTCAAGGACCGTACGTTCACTGAATGTTACATTTATTAGCAATTTTAATTGTTATATGGGTTATATATTATAAATATATTAATAAATATGGGTTGATTTCAATTCAAACAAGTCCTTCCGGCTTATTCGGAAGGGTAGGTTGATTTCTTTTTTCTTATCAAGCAACCGTCATTTTGTTTCAAAATGGCGGCTACAAATTATAAACGAATTAGTAGAAATATTGATGTAGGCTATCTACATATGGAGTTTTAAGCAAATTGGTTCATAAATACCTTTTTATGTGAATTTAAACTTTTCAAGTGGTCGGTGCTTAGAAACAAGATGGTGGGCCAAGTTGAGAAATATATCAAATGCATTTGTGAGATAAGACTACTGTACAAATATAGTTGGAATTAATTCAGGATCTCAGAAGTCATCGTGTTGAAAAATTAAGTGGCTGCCACTTGGATCAAACTGGCAGATAAAGGTGCTTAGTGAACTAATAAATCTAAGATATTGTTGCAAATTTGAAAATAATTCAATTTTTTTTTTTTGGTAGAAATTCTTTCAAAGAGGCTTAGTAAGTTGATTAATTTTTTGCATTTCTAGTTTGTTTTAACGTTAAAATAGCCTAATTTCCCCTTAAAAACGCATTAAAAAGCTCCAATAGGGCAGGTAATGGATTTGGCGCCAAATTTGGCGTCTTTTCCACTTGGCGACTTTTTTGGCGATTTTTGGCGAGAAAATCCATAGTTCATTAATAAATTTCATTGAGACACTTATATAGTCTATGTATACATCCAAAATTCAAACAAATTCGGAATACGCTTTTTACAATTTGAAATTGAAATTTCCAAGTGGTCTCCACTTGAAAACAAAATGGTGGAGCAACTTGGTTAAGAAGCTCATCCAAGTTATTCAAAACACAAGTTAAGACACTGTCCAAATTTGGTTCGATTTGGAGTATTATTTCGGAAGTTATCGTGATTTTAAATTTTCAAGTGGTAGCCTGATTTCAAGTGGCCCCGCTTAACTTAACATATCCGCCACTTTATTAAAAATGGTGGATACGTTCATTAATAAACTTCATTGAGACACTTATATAGTCTATGTATACATCAAAATTTAAACAAATTCAAAATACGCTTTTTACAATTTGAATTTGAAAATATCAAGTGGTCTCCACTAGAAAACAAAATGGTGGAGCAACTTGGTTAAGAAACTCATCTAAGGTATCCATAGCACAAGTTAAGACGCTGTCCAAATTTCGTTCCATTTGGAGTATTATTTCGGAAGTTATCGCGATATAAAAATTTCAAGTGGTAGCCTGATTTCAAGTGGCCCCACTTAAGATATCCGCCACTTTATTAAAAATGACAGAAAAATTTCATTAATAATGTTCATTGAGACCGTATGTAGTCTAGATTTACAAAAAAATTCAAGCAAATCTTGCTTTAAATACGCTTTTTACAATGTGGGTTAGAAATATTCAATTGGCTGCCACTTGAAAACAAAAAGTCCGAGCAACTTGGTTAACGAACTCATCCAAGAAACTCATCCAAGATATTCATAATAACACAAGTTAAGACACTGTCCAAATTTGGTTCGATTTGGAATATTATTTCGGAAGTTATCGTGTTTTTAAATTTTCAAGTGGTAGCCTGATTTCAAGCGGCCCTGCTTAACTCAATATATCTGCCACTTTATTAAAAATGTCGGATACATTCATTAATAAACTTCATTGAGACACTTATATAGTCTATGTATACATCAAAATTCAAACGAATTCGGAATACGCTTTCTACAATTTGAATTTGAAATTTTCAAGTGGTCTCCACTTGAAAACAAAATGGTGGAGCAACTTGGTTAGGAAACTCATCCAAGATATTCATAACACAAGTTAAGATTGTCCAAATTTGGTTCGATTTGGAGTATTATTTCAGAAGTTATCATGATTTTAAATTTTCAAATGGTAGCCTGATTTCAAGTGACCCCGCTTAACTTAAGATAGCCGCCACTTTTTCAAGTTCATTTAGACCCTTATGTAGTCT
Organism: Salticus scenicus; assembly: GCA_963930645.1. Taxonomy (NCBI): domain Eukaryota; kingdom Metazoa; phylum Arthropoda; class Arachnida; order Araneae; family Salticidae; genus Salticus; species Salticus scenicus. The sequence goes on from OZ005655.1 coordinate 236,014,955, forward strand.
AGATTTACATAAAAATTCAAGCAAATCTTGCTTTAAATACGCTTTTTACAATGTGGGTTAGAAATATTCAAGTGGCTGCCACTTGAAAACAAAAAGTCGGAGCAACTTGATTATTGAACTCATCCAAGATATTTATAAGATCAGTTCACTGTCCAAATTTGGTTCGATTTGGTGTATTATTTCGGGAGTTATCGTGATGACAAAATTTTCATTATAGATAGATAGATATATAGAGATAAAGGAGTGATTGCAATAGGTCGATTTCTAAAGATATAAGAAATCAACCTAAAACACAAGTTTGCAATAAGAGCAAAAGATTCTAATGAGTATAACTTTGTTGTTGTTGTTCTTGTTGTTGTAAGTGTGTGTGTGTGTGCTTGAATAAAGGTTAACTGTTAAATTTTATGGGGGGGGGGAAGAAAAAGAAAGAAAGAAAAACTTAAAACACAATTTTATAAAGCTTTTATGGAATATTAATTTATTCAACTGTAATTGTAAATTTTGAAAAATAGCTATATTAGCAGAATTTTTTGTAAATTTCATCGCAGAAGTATATGGTACCTCGGTTAAAGAAAATATTGCATTCATACAAGTCATATGTGGAATATTGAACATTTAACTTACTGTGTATTTTTGTTAGCATTCTTAGGCTGCATGCCATATGAAAGTAAAACCGCGTAACTCAAGCCCGGTATCAATCCAATTAAACTGAACCCCAATCTTTATGTGAATATAAAACAAGAATAAATGTGGCAGAAATTAGTTTATATGATGCCTACTAAATTCACCTACAACAGAATCGTGTTACATTTTGGTACTTTAACAATTTTCAAGTATCCCATACAACTAAATTTTCGTTTAATTGATAAACAAATGTTTTATTCCTATGTAAAAATTATTAATTTATGCATATTTTAGCTTAAATGAAAAACAGATCACAAACGCTCTTTAAAATCTGTATTACTAAAAATGTATAATTATGATAGTATTTTTACAACCAAAATAGCAAGTTTCGTGGGCTTCGCTGGTCGCTATGTTTTGAATTTTCTAACAATTTGGATTTTTATATCTCTTGATAAATAAAACTTAAAAAAAAAAAAAGAAAGAAAGAAAGAAAAGAAATTCTATTTAAATCGCTCCGGTTACTTGCCTACGTCAGTGTTATCCCCACCCGTTGTTAGAGCCCCTAAATAAAATAATAGGCCGGAGCATCATCGCCATTTTTTTGCCTCCAAATGCATTCACGCTTGGCGTCCTTATCTCTTGCATAATGATTTTAAGAAATCTTTATCTGAAGCTGATCCTGTCAAGATAACAGCAATAAGCAACAATTTATCACTATTTATATATATTATTATTTAAATAACATAAGGAAAGATAATAATTAAAATACAGTTTTATTTACGTAAGGCTCAGTATAAATTCAAATACTTAAACACTGAGAAAAATATTTAAACCACCTTCATCTAGAACGGTCATTTTCTAAATCCATAAACTAGAAATATAGATTTCCGAGCTATGCGTATAAGGCATACCAATAAACTGAATAGACGAAACTGTCGAGAATTTCTAGTCTATACATTTCTAGAGGATGAAACAGTATTCTGAATATTCTGAACATTCTGAATCCTTGGTATTATGAGAAATTCTCGCTTGATTTTCTAGAAATGGGTCATACTCCAAGATTATAGTTGCTAAAACTCACCTCGCATTTTTTTGCTAAGATTTTTACATATGTTTGACTTCAATGATACAGCTAAACGCTCTAGAATTCTAATACGGGCTTCTAGAACTCGCTTTCAAACGAGACTAGAATTTATAGGGATGACATGGAAATATTTTTTCTAGAGCCACAATTTAGATTCTAGATGTCAGCTACAGAATGTTTTCTCAGTGAAAATGGTTAAAATAATTACGGAAAGCAATTCTTGAAAATATATTCATGCTATATATTCATACCCCATATATTACTTTAAGAAGAAAATAAATTTAATTTATATAATTTGGTGTGTCACTCACACGGCTTTCTTTTACCCTGCATTTCGGTATTATTATGATAGATTGCAAGCTAAATTCTATGATCCATAGCATAAAATAATAAAGTTCAATATACGATGTTAAAATATTCTAAAATATGTATAGGAAAAGTTTTATTTGACAAGTAATTCTGTGTGAGGTGGAGCTACAGCCCCCTGAACCCCGTTCAATTAGGGTGGATAGAATTATTTAAACAAAAATCCAGGCTGTTATTAATTAGCCTTCCAATTTGCCAGTCTAGATCAATTTATTAAGTGGTAATCTAAGACAAAATTCAAAATGCCAAATTGGAATTTCCTGCTGTTTTTTAATTTTAAATTATGCTCATAATAGATATACATACAAACCAAACGCTAAATATTGGACTTTCGTAATAAGACCACCTCAAAACGAGAAATTATACAAAAAAAAAAAAGAATGAAAATAGGACTTTAAAAAATACTTTATTTACAGTATGGGTATGAAGAATTAATTTTAAAGAATGCGTTGACTTAGTAAAGTGTACAAAGCACTTCCATTAACTGTGTTAAATAGAAATGAACGATTTGCTTAATTCTGAGTAGTCCTGTATATTGTCTATAATCAGTATGCACTATTAAGAATACTCTGTATTTAAAATTAGTCTTACTTGAAAAAACATTTAACATAAAAGAATTACGATTCCTGTAATTTCCAAGTATGGCCCCATTACATCCAAATAATTTGGGTAGCCCAGTAAATGAATGATGAATGATTTCCATACCACAATGTACACATAAAACATGCTTTTATGAATATAATAAATTCTGTTCATTCTGTTTCGTTTAAGTCAGCCCATAAATGTTACCTTGTACTTACCAGAACTATCCCCAAACACATAATGTATTTGAATTATCTTGGATGTCACTGTACACGAACCATTAGCTTGCTCTCAACGAAAAGTTTACTGTAGCATCCCTGTATGATATATGTTCAGAATACGAATACCAAGTTTGAGCTTTCTGTTATTATTTGTTCTTGAGACATGCTGATAAAAGTCAAACACACACACCAATCGCTAAACACATAATTTTTGGATTTAGGGCACCTATAAACGAGCAAATATAACAAAAGCTCACTTTCGAAAATTTGACCCCAAAACAATACTTTTATTACCTATATGGCTAAGAGAAAGTAAAAATTATAATTTCATTAATATTTCTTCATAGCACAGTTTCTTTACAGAAATAATGTTATGGAAAAAAAAAAAAAAAAGGAAAAAAAGTCCTAGAAGAAAAGAAACTTTTTTTTCTTGATAGTTTATGATAAATGAGCTGTCATGTTTTTTATTGATTATTAAAAATACCTGTCATGTAAACTATGACATATGTCAGCTGAAAATTTAAATACCTAATTAAAAATAATTCCAACACTTTTTTTTTTTTTTTTATTATCAGAAATTAAAATATATTTTTGTGTATTTATAAAAAACTTTTAAGGCAAAATTCAAAGTGCTAAAAAACTGTTGCATAATATATGTTCAAATTCTTATTGTTTTATTAACAAAATAAATAATTTTGTTATGAATATTGTATTCGTTGATTTATGTATTTTATAATTAAAACTCTTAATTTAAAAGGAAAATTTTAGGTTATGACCAATTCGTAAAATAGAAATTATAGAAATGATTTTATCAACGTTTTAATTAACTTACGTAGTCAAATCTAACAATTTAATTTTCTCTCACTTCTTATCTTTCAAATTATCTTATTTTTTTTATGCATATAAAATATCTATGAAAATACACGTTCAAGCAGGGACAGAATGAGCAATGGGAGTCTGGACTCCTTGCCCTTTCAAATACAGTTTAAAATTTAAATTTTTTAATTTTAACCCTCTTCCTCTCATCTATGTATCAGAGACTGTAAATACATGCATATTATCCGCATCCTCTGAATTGGGAGTTTTAATCCATTATTAAGAAAAGAAAAAAAACTCCTTTTATCATTATTTTTTTTTATTATTTAATATTACTAAAAAAAAAAAAAAAAAAAAAAAAAAAAAAAAAAAAAAAGTTTGATTCCTGTGTGAATACTTTCTGTGTGAATATTCCTGTGTGAATTCAAAACAAATTTTCAAATATATCAAAATTATCATATAATTAATGTAAACATAATGATGTATACGTATTTCTATAGAAAGATAATGTTTCCACATTCAAAATAATAATATTGTATCTTGATTTTTATTAATAAAATTTAATAGTTTTCATGATTTTTTTTTTAAATTATTATTTCTAAATTTAATATTTTATTTTTATAATGTTTCTACCGTAAACCAAGGATATAAACCGTATATGTGCCTTGTTTTAATTTATCTGTTGACATAATTTGCTCCGTACATATATGAATGGAAATGAAGCACCCATAATGGATAATTGAAAAAAAAAGTAAAACGGTTTCAGAAAACATTATTTTATCACTGAAATATATATATATATATATATATAAAGCATTTTTTATTCACATATATCTCGTTATGAGACAACAATTAAACTTGTTTAACTTAAATGAAAAAGAATGTGGCAGGTATTTATTTTTAATCATGTACATATATTTATTTATATATATATATCACATACTCTAATGCAGTTTGTTAATTTTTTTTTTTGTAATTAAATCGGTTTTTTAGAATGATGAACCAAATTTACAAATACTTATCAAGACTGACCAATTTATTTTGTAAATTAACAGTAAAAATAAATCTCAATATAACTTATTAAAACAATAAACAATTTTTTTTTTTTTTTTTTTTTTTGAAATCGTGGTATTAATAAAACCCTTATTAAAATTGTTTACTTTCTTCTATATTCAAGAGAAGAAAGTATTGGATTCGTAAAAAATTTCGACTTCCGGTTTTCAAAGAGTTTACGAGTTTTAAGAGCTTCATAACATGTTTTGACCATATTTAGAAAATGTTAACCCGTCTGTCCGTCTGTCTGTGCACGTTTGTCTCTCTATATATGACAACATTTTTGTACAAGGAACTACTGCACAGAATTTCATATACACATATAAGTAGATTTACATTGACATAAATTAAAGCCTTTTTGGTGCTAATTGCTTTTGGTAACAATCGCTCAACAGGGCTTGCTGCTTTACAGCAATTTCCGCAATTTCAAGTAAGGATATATAATAGGAATTTTTACAAATAATTGTACATAATTTTGTATATAGATGAATCTTTATATAAATTAGCGCATATAATTTTTTCTTTCCAGGCACACAGCTTTTAGCGCTGCAATATCTATTCCCGCAATTTAATGGGAGATTTGCTTATAATCAAACAAAACTTGATATTATGTATCAGTATGCTACGATTATAACACAGTATGTTGATTCAATCTGGGTGCATAACGGCCTATGTTGCTATGATGCAATTTTCCTCGAAGACGAGAAGACTCTATCTCAGATTCTATTACATATAATATCCCAATACTTCACATATGAGGAAATTATTATAAAACATTATACCGATTTAATTTAGTTGTATATCACACCAATTATGGCGCTTCTGCGTTGCAGTTTATCCTGTAAATTTGAAGGCTGAATCTCAAGTTCTACTACGTATAACTGCAAGGCACTTGCTATGTGAGATAAACTTCATGAAAACGAATGATGACAATTTAATTTTATATCGGCCTCTATGTGGAGCTGCTGTTGTAATATTTCACTTAGATGCATCTCAGCCTTTGTTGAAGAAAAATTCAGCCTTTGTCACAAAACTCTGTATGTAAACATTTTATTGGGAGAAGCTATGGTTAAACTTTCGTATACATGTTAAACACCAAATGATGCAGTTATATACAATGCTGTAGAAGAAAGATTTGTGATGGCCAAAACATACTAGTTTTCTCTTCTCTTATTTTTACAGCTGAATTATACGTAATCAGATTTCATTTTCAAACTATTTTTCTATAATAAAACAGTCTATTTTAATAATTTTTTGCAGTGATTTCGCCTATATTTGAAAAATTAAGAAAAAAAAATCATAAATTTATTATAATATCATTTTATAAACACTGATAAAATAAAGATATTCGCTACAAAAAATAAATAAAGTGTTTTAGATTTAAAATAGTTTAATTGCTTAGATAATGTGCTTTCTCTTAATTTTATTTTCCTTTTTTTGTGTCAATTCACTTTTACATTTTTTCCTTTCTATTTTTTCCTCGCTCTGACACACGAACACAAATTTAATGAAATTTCGTGTGACGGAAATAAAATAAGCCTAGACGTTTAATTTAAGAAAATGTAATTTGTAATTAAAAGATGTTAGAACCGGATATTAAATCATCTTCGCAGGATTTTAATAAATTATTTTCATTATGTGTGGAGAAATGATTGAAAGAGATGATTGCAGAGAAAAAATGTCTTAAATTTAATAATATTTGAACTATGACAAATTTCATAGTACTGATAATAAAGTCATGATATTTTTACTTTGTTCTACCAATTTATAATTTATATGGTAGAGAAAGTATTGTCGTTGGGTCAAACTTTCGAAATCGAGATTTTCTTATGTTTACACGACTTGAGGTCTTCTGAATTCGAATAATATGTTTTTATCGGTTTTTGTGGTTGTTACGCACCAGATATTTAATTCTTAAATTTTATGCATTAATTTACTTAAGAATGGTATGAAATGATTAAATACTCTCAAAATATATTAATTTAGATGCAAAAATGTTTCCATAAATTAATATTATATGTACCTAATTATTAAATATATATATATATATATTCATTATCACATCATAGGTTTTACAGGTATCCAAATTAAATATTAAGTATATAAGCAATGTGAAATTTACTTTAAATTTGCGGACATGCCGTGGTAGCCTGGTCGATTAGACCACCTTGCTTGTAATTGGATGTTTGAAGGTTCTGTACTCGAGCTGGCCGAACACCGTCTTGTACACTAATTCTACAGGTAAATTTTAAACCTATCGTGGCCGCAAAGTACTCGAAATTCCCATCAAAGTTATATTTCTTGTTTTACTTGATCAGGGATTACTCTGTCCTAATATGGATCAAAATCACGAATACCTTCCGTACTCAATTCGGTCATTTTCGCTACCAAACTCGGAGTTTTCGAGTGCATGATTAACAACAGCAACACATTATAAAGTTTAGCACAGCATCGACTACATGTGTGATTAAAAAAAGAATTTATTTCAATTTTCATTTTATATCACTCATTTTGCAGTAGAGAATATATTGTTTTTGCACATATATATATATATATATATATATATTATTTATTTATTTATTATTATTATTTTTTTTTTTTTTCAAAATAGAGTTTTACTATTCTCTTAAATCCCAAAATCAGATTTTTAGCGGTTGGTCTTTGGGTCTCTGTGTGTATGTCTCTTAATGAACTTGCGTTTCAACCTGTGAGACTGTTATGAGCATAAATCCTGATTAAATGTGAACAGAATGTTTAGGTTTGCTAATTCTAAATTTGTATGATTAGGGAATGCTAGTGGGTATTTCTTATACATATAATTAAAAGCTTTTAAACCACACTAAATAAAATGAAATGAACATGCAGCTATGATTTTGGAATAATACCTAATTAAATGATCAATAGGATCTGTTATATGATTAAAAGTAGATTTAGTAAAGGTTATGCTATGAAAATCATCCACAATTCCTTTACAAAGCCAGCAGAAAGAAATTGTATATATTATTGTATATATTAATATATATATATATATATATATATATATATATATATATATATATATATATTATGTGTTTTTATACTGTGGTAAGTTTGAGTACAGTATGTGCTGTGTGCAAATTATTTGTTAGCTTTTATTATTTGTTATTTTCTCTTGAGCTGAACTTAAGCATTAACCATTGTAGTGATTGTATTATGCGGAAGACGCTCACTTTCCGCCCTCAGTTCGGTCAGTTTCGCTACCAAGCTCGGAGTTTTCGAGTGCATGTTTAACAACAGCAACACATTATAAAGATTAACACATCATCGACTACATGTGTGTTAAAAAAAAAAAAAAAAAAATTCAATTTTTATTTTATAATACTCATGTTACGGAAGAGTTCGAATATACTGTTTTTGCATAAAATCTTCAAAATAGAGTTTTTACTATTCTCTTGAATCCCAAAATCAGGTTTTTAGCAGCTGATCTTTGGGTCTCTCTGTGTGTGTTTCTCGATGAATTTGTGTTTCAATGTGTGGGACTGTTGTGAGTATAAATCATGATTAAATGTGAGCAGGATGTTTATGTTCGGTAATTCTAAATTTGTATGATTAGGGAATGTTAGTGGGCATTTCTTATATATATAATTAAACGCTTTCAAACTACACTAAATAAAAAGGAAATGAGCATATAGCTATGATTTTGGAATAATATCTAATTAAAAGAACAATAGCATATGTTATATACTTAACCCGTTAGTAGTCGCGTATTGGTCTTTTCGCCGCCCATCACTTATTAATTCATCCTACGGATCACCCCTTAAACATAAAGTGAAGAAACTCTGTGTAACTGACCTTGAGTGGGTGTCCTCTAACGTAGTATGTTTTCAAGTCATTCCTGCTACTGCTTGGCCAGACTGTAAAGACTGACCCTGGCACGCTGCCAGAAAAATAGATTGGTCTGGAGGGCAGGAAACATACGTTGGAAGGGTGAGAAAAGTTACTCTCTCACCAAACCAGTAATGAAAGATTTCCTGTTATTACACTCCTATCCTACTTTGTTGAATAGATTCGCATTCTCTCCTCTTCCAAATCACATGACCTGTCTTTAATCCTTGGCTAAGCAGTATTTTTGGAGCAGTTAATAACCTTTTACTTCTAAAATCGGTCTATTTGACAACGAAGTGACCAGTAACGTTGATTCATTTTCCTCCTCTCTTCCGGTTTTTCAGACAGGTCATAGTTTTTCGGGAAAAACTTCGCCTGGAATAGATGCACTTTCCCTACTTCCTCTACAAGCATTTTTTTGGCTCTCCACCAATTTTACTGACGGCGGAGAATAGACCGAGACGCGACTTCTAACGTTACAAAAAATGACGTGACTACTCCCGGGTTAAAAGGAGGTTTAGTAATGGTTACGGTATAAAAATCATTCACAATTCCTTTATAGAGCCACCAAAATGAAATTGTATATATTATTGTTTATATTATGTGTTTTCATACTGTGGTAAGTTTGAGTACAGTATGAGCTGTGTACAGAAAATTATATATGCCTGCTTAAAATTCTGTGAATATATTCTTCTTTCTTGAATGTAATTGTAAAAACCGCTTTACAAAACTTTACTAACTCCAAGGAAACAGCTTTAAAATGACATTTACTTTTCCTTACTTGTATTCTAAAGTAGTATCAGTTTGGATTCTAACTTTCAACGCGGATTTTTTTTTATAGCGTATTTTGATGTCCCATGAATACAGGATGCAAGTCTTTATCGGTTCTTCAGTATATATGTTTGTTACCAGCATAACTTAAAAGTAAAAAATTTGCAGAAGAGGCAAATTGGGTTTTTTGAAAAAAAAAATGTGAAGACCACTGGAAAGTTTGACGGAGGTATCAAGTAAGTCAAGGAGAGGTGTGGGTAATATTTTCTGAGTAATTCGGCGTAAACATTTAAAATTAATAACAGCTTTTGTTTTTTATAAAGTCATGTACTATTTTCAATCAGGTTGATGGTGGTGGTAGTGGTTCTCACATAACAATATATGTCAATAAAGTTGTTGCTAGAACCTCTTACAAATGTTTTTAAAGTAGATAAATGTATAGCATTTCTTATCTTTATTTTACCATGTTTTTATTAACTTCTATTCTTATTTGTTTGTTTGTTTGTTCGGTACAAATCTTGCAATCGAATTTTAACTAACTTCCCTACTAGCTGGACATTTGAAACTTTCACAGTAGCTCAGAACCCGGTGACTACGCTATACTTCGAAGTCCGATTTTCCAATTTTCGAAAAGTTTTCTTTTAATTAATTAAAATATGAAAATAATAACCACCTAATACCTTATAAATAGCCATTAACATATTAGCTTAAATTAATTGTTGAAAAAAAAAAAAAAAAAAAAAAAACGAGTTCATTTTCTTTCGACATAAAAATAAATAAACGTGATTAAATAAATAATTTAATTAAACGTGAGAGTTAAAAAATTGTAAAAAGTTAAATTATGTATCTCACAAAAATTAACGTCACTATCGGTTAAAAGATTTCATACGCATTGATAAAGTGCTAATGCAGTTAGTTCTATAGCAATGAATCAACAGAAAATTAAAAAACATGGTTTATAAAAAGGTTTTTATCTTATAATTATTTTATTTCAAATCTATCATAATAGTATTAAAATTCAGGGAAAGAGAAAGTCGAATGAGTGCAACAAAATATTATTTTAATTAAGATATTTTTAATTCTTTGGTAAACACTTTTTAAGTTTTTTTTTCTTTATGTGTTAAATTGAATTTGATAAATACTTATTTAAAGTTTTAAATAATTCGATAAATATGAATTGAGATACAGAAATATTACGTATTAAAATTTATAGAAAATTGTTTAAAGTAATTAAAATTATTATCAGTTTTTTTTGTATTCATTAAATTTCAATATTAAAATGTGAAATAAAATGGAATTAAAATTTATGTTTAATTTGTAAACTAAACATGTCAGGTAGCTTAAATATTTTATTCATTATCTTATTAAATTTTTGATTTGAACAGAAAATAAATGTTGAAAAGACTAGATATATAATTGTAGATTTATATATATATGTATATAGACAAATAGATATAGGTATAGATATATATAATGATTAGTATAGTCACTTATACTATAATGCGCAGTACGTGCATACATTTAGTTGAATAATTCAAAAATTTTAAATTTTACTGACAACTGTATTATATATCTATATATCTATATATATATATATATATATATATAAATGTAAAATAAAATAAAATATTATATCGAAAGGCATCAGAATAAATTTAAAAATTTTGAAGTAAGTTTGAATAATTTATTATTATTATTATCATTATTTTTATAAATTTGTTTTACCAGTTGAAATAATAATTGAATAAATAGAAATAAAGAAAGCAGCATATATAATTACATCTTATTACAAAATTTATTTATTATTATTTTTTTAATTATATAATTAAAATACAGATATATTTTAGCAAGAAATAAAGTCTTACTTTTTTTTTTTTTTTTTTTTTTTTTAATATCTGAATTAAATGTTATGGCACAACAAATTAATTTTAATTTAACCATAATAATAATAAAATTCATAAATAATTTTGTCTTATGAAAACCTCAAAAAATTTAATTACTAATGGGAAAAAAAAATAATCCAAACTTCTATTAATAATACCACAAAATAAAATGAAAAGATAAAAGAATCATCTGCTTTTTAATTAACGGCTGAAAAGGGAAACCATTTGATCTTTTATTATTATGAGCGAAAAACTAATGAGTGTAACAGAAATTAGACTGTTTTTCTTAATTAGCTAAACTAACTTAATTTCAATGAATTACATTTATTTCTCTGTTGGAGAGAAAACCTAAGGTGGTAATTTTAGATTTATCTTTGAGGTTGCTTAATCAACTAAATTATGCTTTAATTATCAAGCATATTAAGTGACTTTTCAGTTCCATTTCATTGAACACTAAAATAATGGATAATTTCAATGATTTTTAATTAGGAAATTATTTTCAAATGAAATATTATGAAAATCTTAGTTTGCATTTTTTTAAACGAAATATTATATTTTTAACCCATATATAAAGAAATAATATAAGTAAAAAGTTATATATGAGTAATGGAAACTGTTAATATGCCACATTTTTCATAAAATATGTTTGTTTGTTTTTATTTATAAATAATTGCCATACAGGTATATTCTATTTTAATTTTGATGTTTTAAATCAATTGTAACTTTTTTTTTTCCCTCAAGAATGTTTTATTTTATTTTATTATTATTATTATTATTATTATTATTTTTACATGACTATGTTTATTTATTAATTTATATCATTACTAATTATAAAAGTTTTCAGTCTTTCGCAGAAACTTATTTCTATAAATAAAAGTATTCATAGAAAAAGTGAAGTATTAATCATCATAGCTTTTTATGGAATTAAAGTTTGATTGCATTTAAAATTAATACCTTTAAATTAGAACATTAATTATTATTTTTTCAGTTTAATAAGAGCCTTTAAATATTTACCAATAAAGCTACGTTATTCAAACAAAGAACTGAAAGAGGGGGTAGGTATCTTCACCCACACAGTAATGTACTTAAAATAAGATTATTTTAAATAATTTACAACTTCGAAATGTACTTTTAAAATGTATGAATACAGTACTTTCTATCTTAGACCAATAATTTTTTTAAAATGCAGAGTAATAGAAAGTAATGTGAGTCCCAGATCAGAATATTGCTAATATGATAAATTTATTTTATTACGATTTGCCCTTGAGTAAAAGTATTATTATTATTATTATTATTGTTTTTTTAATAGTGTGTATCATTTTGTAGTAATTCAATATTATAGTAAATTTTTTTAATATACTTTCTTTCATAATTATTAAAGACAAAAATGTCGGCATTTTTACATGACTATGTTTATTTATTAATTTATATCATTACTAATTATAAAAGTTTTCAGTCTTTTGCAGAAACTTATTTCTATAAATAAAAGTATTCATAGAAAAAGTGAAGTATTAATCATTATAGCTTTTTATGGAATTAATGTTTGATTGCATTTAAAATTAATACCTTTAAATTAGAACATTAATTATTATTTTTTCAAGTTAATAAGAGCCTTTAAATATTTACCAATAAAGCTACGTTATTCAAACAAAGAACTGAAAGAGGGGGTAGGTATCTTCACCCACACAGTAATTTACTTAAAATAAGATTATTTTAAATAATTTACAACTTCGAAATGTACTTTTAAAATGTATGGATACAGTACTTTCTATCTTAGACCATAGAAAGTGATAATAATTTTTTTTAAATGCAGAGTAATAGAAAGCAATGTGAGTCCCAGATCAGAATATTGCTAATGTGATAAATTTATTTTATTACGATTTGCCCTTGAGTAATAGTATTATTATTATTATTATTATTATTATTATTATTATTTTAATAGTGTGTATCATTTTGTAGTAATTCAATATTATAGTAAATTTTTTTAATATACTTTCTTTCATAATTATTAAAGACAAAAATGTCGGTATGAATTTGTGATATTCAATGTCTAATATTTTCTTTCTCAGATGTTTTTATTGTTCTGAAAATAAATTGTTAAGAAAAAAAAAGTTTTTTTAATGTTAATATAATCCATACTGGATTATTACTACTCCGATAATAAGTTTTCTTTTTCTCCTACAATTATAAATATTATTATCTAATGTTATTTTATTTCGTGTAAAATTGTATACTGCATTTACATTTAAACATATTTGCCATAACATACTTGTACTACATGAAGATAATATTATGTTTTACACATATATCTTGCCTTTATAACGTATTATATCATTCTATGTACAATATTCTAAGCTTCGCATGTATCTACTCGCTAAAGTTTGGCTGCAAATGTAATGTTACTATCTAAACAGTGCAAACAATTGTAAATGCAATCGATTCGTCAGGGTTTATCATATAGCTATAGACTAGTATTTTATCGTAATGTATCAGCTACTTCGAAGTAGTCATTGTAATTAAGGGTTATGTTAGGGCATTTACTAGTGGAAGAGTTTAATTAAAATGAAAATACAGTTCCCGCCGCTTATTAAAATCACATTCGTTCTGAGCCAAAGTGATTTTATTAAGCGGTTTATTTGTATATCCGGCGAACGTTCCTGCACTTAAGGTAAAGGTATTACTTCCCTGAATTTGGAAAGAAACTTCAAAAGGTAGCGAATAATGGAATCAGTAAACAATATTAATTAACTTTTGATAGAAAATTAATTAATTATTTCTTCGATATAAGTTAATAAAATGCATTCTAAGCTCCCATGCACTTTCGTTTGAGGGAAATCATCATTACTTTAGCAAAAGTTCCCGCTGTACTTATACATTTAAAATCTTTCCGTTTAAACCTCATGAATTATAGTAATTTCAAAATAAGAACTAGAAATTGTGTTTTAATAATTAGAAAAAAAATCATTTCAAACAAATTTGTAATTTATTACTGCGCTTTGAAGAATACGTTCTTTAAAATTGTTACGGAGATACGTTATGGTGCCAGTTTAATTTGTAACTGTGCTGCAAGTGTGAAATTTTCGACAATAAGTGATAGCGGAGGGTTTATTGTGCTTTAATTTATTTTCCTATTAAAAAAGAAAAATCACAATGTAAATAAAAAAAAAAAAAAAAAAAATTAGCGAGCATAAATGATATTTCTGGCTCTTGGGAAGATATTTGAGTTTGTTAACCGGCGATGTTGATTTTATTAAGCGGCGGTTTTAAAAGTATTTTGTATTAATTTGATTCGGGCTCTGGCAATTTGATCAGATTAAGCGGTTGATTTTCCGACTGCGCTTCCGAAGGCAGTGGGGACCCGGTGTGAGTTTTTACCCGATCACGTTTTTTTTTTTTTTTTTAGGGGGCACAAAGTGTCAGGGAATCCCTTAACTTGTGCGCGCACGGGACTGAGCTGCCGAAGGCAGTGAGGACCCTGGGCGACTTTTTACCCGATCAGAAATGATTTCTTTTTTTTTTATTTCTTTTCTTAAGACAAAAGTTACTGTTAGTGATTCATTTATTATAGAGATTTATTTGAAAGTACTGACCCGCTAGCGGGCGAAGCCCGCTTGTAAATTTGTTAATGCCCAAAATCCAAGCATACTCTATAAATTATCGTAATAAATTGTCATTCTGACAAAAGCTCCATTTTAAATTAATGACATTATTTTAATGATATTTCTCTTATGGAATATGAATCCCATTCTCTTAATGGTATTACACATTGTGTTACAGAAATACTTGTGAATTGTGTGCGTTCATTTATTTTATTTTATTTTTATTATATATATATGTAACGTAGGCCTTTCTTGTAGGCTGATGTATTCCAGTCACTCCATATTAAGAAAGTTCACTCAAAGAAATACTCCATAATTGATGATGCAGTCGTTTATTTGAAGACAGTCATATTACACTTTATTAAGTCACTTCATTTTGAGCACGCTGTACAGATCCGTAGCCGAGTCGGGCCGAAATTGTTCCATTAACGGCGGAACCGCGAATCAATTCCCCTCCTGGGACCATTAACTTAAACTTATTATTGTCGTCGACTATTTAATCAAAAGCTTTCATGGAAAATGACCCTGATTTTCGTGTGCTCCCGTTTTTATATGGATATTTCGGCGGGAACCGAAACTATTCTTATTGGATAACCAGGTCAGCCAAAATCCAACCCACATCCTTTCATTGGCTGACCCGGATATCCAGGATTTCGTATTTCGCAATGCATTGCCGCTAATTTCAACTATTGCATAATTTTGATTATGAAATTTCTTCTAATCGCGATTCCCGCGCTACGATGTGCTTTGCTGAAAAACTAACTTTACAGGGGCGCTAAAATAGAATTCTCACAAAGTTTTTCTCAAAATTAAGATTTATTCTGAGCTAATATTATTAAGATATCATTTAATATTAATTTAAATATTAATTTAGAATCTTGCTTATTTTATCCTTTCATATCCCCCCCCCCTCCAAGCCGACGCTCCCCCATACTTGCCTGCAAGTATGTGGGAAGTCCCTCAGAAGTAGAAGATACTCCAGGAGAAAGTTAAACTTAAAATGGAAAATTTGACAAATTATAAAACTTAAGTTTTTGAAAACTTTGTTTAATATGGAAAATTTTGTTTTAAAAATGGAAAATTTTATTTTTTAGAAAATTTCGTCTGAAATATTTTGTTATGGAATCCTTTTTTAAGTAGGAGTTATGGCCTTTCCCTTTATTTATAAAAAATTTACTTTTTCTTTTTTAATTTATTTACTTGTATGTTGGACTTGGTCAACGTGCTCGCCTGATACATATAATGGTATTTACAGCACTTGTTTACAAACATAAGAAAAGTTTAATAAAATAATGTATGAAAACGTATGACATACTGAAAAAAAAAATTATAACATAATATGTTTACCGGCATAACATTTTTGACAAGATATCTTTTCTATGTACAAACTAGTTTGTTGAGGAAAGTCTTTAAAATAAAAAGTTCCTTTTGGCCAATAAAGTTTTTAGATGTCTTGAATAATAACGTTGATCGTTGACAATAAATAATTGTTGTAAAAAGTCTGATCTTGGTTATTGAGTGCATATAGAATATGTATAACAATAATTATAACACTGTAATTTTAACAGTACATTGTAAAAAATGTTTTGTAAATTGTAAACAAACTTTTATTTTCACAAAATCTGTGTTTTTTTTTTTTTTTTTTTTTTTGTATCTTTTTAATAATGCAAAGATATTTTAATAAAACAAAAACATAAAGTATATAAAAACAATTATATCATAGTACATTTTTAACAATTTCTAGAAATTTTATTTACATACTAACACAAATAATTTTTTCATAAATATAACATTTAACAGACACATAAAATTATTTAATAAATACAATAGTGTTTAATACACTCTAATAATACTACTACTAATATTAAGAATACCAGTACTACTAGGTCTTTTCTTTTTACAACTTATTTACATAAAACCAACTTAATCACTTTATTTAGTAATTAATTGTTTTAAAATACCACATTGGTACCAGAGCTTGGTCAGCCATTGGCAAGCCAAAAAAAAATTTGTTTTGTGGGTAACTTGACCCACAAAGTATTATTCTCAGTTAATACTGTTAATATTTTACTCAGTTCAGGGGTCAAGTCTTTCCAAAAAGGTGAGTTGGGTTAAAGGTGGTAATTGGTGAATTTTTACAGAGGGCAAAAAACAAATCATTTTTCCCGCACTCTCTGATCACTTTATAGTGGTGAAGATCAGAAGATCACGAGAATGATAAATAAATATAAAAAAAAAATACTTGGGGCATGGAGTTGATCCCTAACTAAAATTATTCATGACTTAATTTGAATTTTTGAGGGTTATTATAGTATCTTAACTTAGATGAATGAACAATTTCTGACTTTCTTTTAAAATGGGGACTGGGTTTGTCTATTTCAAAATTAACTTCAGATATTTGTTTTAAGATTGTGTAAGGGCCTGAATAAGGTGGACTTAACTTACGTGTGTTGGGATATTGGAATTCTTCATAAATAATTTCATCACCAACTTTGAATTTAACAGGGAGAAATCGAGCATCAAATCGGATTTTGTTTTTTTTACGACATTGTATTGTTTTTTCTTTTGCTATTTTTCTAGCTTCATCAACTGAAGGATAGTAACTATTGTTTACTAATAATGGATCATATGGTAATTCTCCTAATAATAAATAACTAGGTGGGAATTGAGTTACAGAGTGAGGTGTTAAGTTATATTGATGTAAAACTTCATCAATTAATTTAGTCCAGGGAATTTTATTTGAAGAAGAGTTAACCTTACATTTTAGACGCGTAACAATAGTCTGATTGAGGCGCTCGACCTTCCCGTTGCATTCGGGATGATGGCTACTTGTTAACAAATATTTTGTATTATAATTTCGAAGGAATTTTTTGAAACGGGATGCCGTGAATGCTGCATTCCTATCTGTTAACAATTTTTTAGGTACTTGAATTTGAAAAAGTTGTTTTAAAAAGTTTGTATAAGTTTCAGTGGTAACGCTTTTTTATGGAAATCCCCACACATAACGGGTTGCATGGTCCACGACCAAATGCAAATATTTTTTTGTAGAATTATAGTAGTTAAACCCACCAACAGTGTCTAAAGACAAACATTCAAAAGGTTTATCTGTTGGCGGTACTTCCTGTAATGAACCAAACCGTTTTTGTCTGCATTTTTTATTTATTTGACAGGTATGACAATGTTTTACAAAATTTTCAATATCTTTATTAATATTAGGCCAATAATACTGTGGTGTAATTAAATTTATCATTTTATAAATTCCTGGGTGTCCAAATTGAGTGTGGGTTTTCTGTAGGAGGCGTAATCTTAATGACATCGGGACTATTACCTTATACAAACCTTTCTTTTTAATTACAATTACATCTTCAATTTCAAGAGTTTTCTTAATGTTAATACCTGTGTTTTCTTTTTTCTGGTTTTCTTTGATTTCATTTAAGTCTAGAAGGTGTACATGGTGTGACACATTTTCCAAAACAGGCAATCTAGATAGCATATCAGCTTCAATATTTGTTGATCCTTTTTGATATTTAATTTCATAGTCAAACATACTAAGTTTAAGGGACCAGCGGAATAATCTTCCTCTTAAATTTTTAACATTTTTTAACCAAGTGAGAGACGCATGATCCGTATGTATGACAAACTTTTGACCGTGCAAATAATGATAAAAATTATCTAAGGCATCAATAATTGCTAAACATTCTAATTCCGTAATTGCATAATTTTTTTCATAATCTCGTAAATTTCTTGAACGATATGCCACTGGGTGTAAAGTACCATTCACATCTGCCTGTTTAACAACACATCCCACACCATGACTCGAGGCGTCAACAAATAACTGACAGGGAGTTCTGGGATCGTAAAGTCTTAAAATAGGTTTACTTATAAGAGCATTTTTTAATTTTTGGAAGGATTTTTCACATTTCTGGTCCCAAACATAGGGGACATTTTTCTTCAATAAATTATTTAAAGGAGCTCTTGTTTCGGCATATTTTGGAATAAATCTAGCATAAACGTTAACTGATCCCAAAACTCTCTGCAATTCCTTGACATTTTTTGGCGGTTTCAAATTTTTTATTACTTCAATGTTTGGATTATCAGGGGTAATTAGGCCATTAGTTATTTCGTATCCTAAAAAGTTAATTTTTGTTTTGGCAAAATTGCATTTTGATAGTTTTAATTTTAAGTTTTCTTTAACACATATATCAAAAAGTTGTTGTAGGTGTTGGAAGTGTTCATCTTCTGACTGTGAAAAAACAATTATATCATCAAAATAATTACAGGCAAAGTCTATTTTGTATTTATTTAGAATCCTTCTGATGGTTCGATTGAAGATAGCAGGGGCATTTTTAAGCCCAAAGGGAAGGTATTTCCACTCATATAATCCGAAAGTTGTAGCAAAAGCCAATTTTTCAGTATCTTTGGGGTGGATAGGAATGTGCCAATATCCACCTGCCAAGTCAAGAGTGGAAAAATTTTTTGCTTTAGCTAGTTTATCTAACAAAGTATCTATTCTGGGAAGTGATTCAGCATCTGTTTTAGTGACCGAATTGAGTTTACGGAAGTCAATACATAATCGCGTCTTTTTGCCTTCTTCCCGTTTATACACCAAAGTTACAGGTGCGGAATAAGGCGAACAACTTTCTTTTATAATACCGGCCTGTAATAAATTTTGAACTTGGGTTTTAATTTCTTCTTCTTCCTTAGGGGAAGTTCTATATGCTCTGAGAGAAATAGGTAAATCTGAAGTTAAACGAATCCTTTGTGGTTCCATATGAATTCTTCCAACATCGTATTTAGATTTTGCAAAAATTTGGACATATTTTGATAATAAAGTAGGAAGTTTTCCTTTTCTAGCAGACTGAGGATTTACGTGGTTCTCAGTGGCTTGAGTGTACTTGAACTCCCTTACTCTATTGTTTGTTGGAATATTAAAATTTTTCTTTTGACTATTGGTATTTTCACTTTCAGAAGTTATATGTAAAGTTTGTGTACATTTAGATATATTTTTTAACAATGGAAGAATGGTATTATTTTGTTTTACCAGCTTTTTAGCACAATCAATAGTCAATTGAAATAGACAACAATGTGATAAGCTAAGGAGAGCATAAGGTAAGTTATTATCTAATATAAACATTTCTATATTTTTTGTAATATTACCAATTTGTAATTTAAAGTAACATTTTTCTCGAATTGTCAACCTCCCCTGTGTTTGAATGACGTGTAATGGTGAGACCTTTTTTGTTTGAAGTTTAAATTTATGAACAAAATGTTGAGGAATAATGCTTAAGCTGCTGTCCGTATCGAAGATTAAAGGAATGGTAGAGTACGATTCTGGATTTTTAACACCTTGATTAGTTTGCTTGTTTTTTCTTTGGATATCCTTGTATATAATGCGACCGGTCGCTGCAACCTGTCAATAGGTGTTATTTGTTCCTTCTGTTGTATTATCTACCACTGGTGACTCTTCTGTGACATGAGTTGGATTTTCTTGTTTGAAAGGGCATTCACTATGCCAATGAAAAGCATTAGGAATGTTGCGTTTTGAACAATGTTTACATGGGAGAGGAGGCAAAGTGCCTTGAAAGTGAATGTGTGTATTTGGGTTTGGAAAATGGGGTCTAGGCCCTCTTAGATTGGTTCGAGTATTGTTTGTGAAATTTGGTCTGTTTTGATTAGGGTATCCCATATGTGGTTTCTGCACATTAGGAAACCGGTAACTCCAGGGTTGTGGTCGGGGAGCATATTGAACTGGGTTTCTATTTTCCCTGTCTTGTGGATAGGTGAACCTTTGAAATTGACCTGGCAACTTGTTTGGAAGGGGATCAGCAGATTTTTCAGATATCTGCAGTTTATTTAATTTGTGGACAAGATCCCTCCATTCGTTTAATGTTTTTGGCGCATTAGCCACAACAAGTTGTCTTAAAGTCAGTAACAATCCGTCGGTTAATCCTTCCATGAGGAACTTGGGCTCTAAGCCTAGTGCTCGCCCTACTTGGAGTTTTTTCTGATAATACTCCATGACATTTTCACCTGCCTTAAAGCGAATGCTCGAGAAATCTGTTAACGATGTTTCACCTGGTGTCGTGAATTCCTCTGTAAAAATTTCAACCAATTCCTCCCAATGAAGCATGTTTAAACTATTGTTTATATACACTGTGAGGGCTTTACCCTTCAAAAATCTTTGTATATTACGGACTCGCCAAACCTCATCTTTCCCATTCTCCTTACACCAGGCTTGAAAATACATTAGCCAGGACGTCCACATCATGCCGTTTTCAGGGCAAAAAGCAATGAGGACATCGTCCTCTCTTACAGTGGGCGATTTAGTTATATTTACAGATTTCTTTACATCATTGGCACTACTCATTGCCTTTACTAGTGTGTTTGGGGAGGGCAGTTTACTCACATTAAGTAGGTTATTTTCTAAATTGGTATCCACAAGTAAATTTTCCTCTGTACCCTTAGAGGGTGTCAATAAACATGTTGAGGTGTCACTTTCGGACATATTTAACTTTATTTCACAATTCAAAATTTTGAAAAAAAATAAGAATTTTTTTTTTTTTGAAACAGGTAATTTATTTAATTTTGCTAATTAAGTTTGGTATTTATTAATTATCACAGCTTTACCAAAGTATTCAATAAATTAAATATCACAATCAATATAAATAGTCTATTTTTTTTTTTTTTTTTTTTTATCACAGTTATTATATCACCTAAATAAATCCAAATAATAAATAAACATAAAATAAACAAATAAATCACATTTATTGACGTTCAAAATAAATACTTCTGAAATTGCTTTGTCTAAATTCATCTAATAAATCCTACTAATAAATAAATATAAACAACATATAACGAATAAATAAATCAAATTTATTATCAACATAAATACTTCTGGCTACTCTTTGTCTATAGTAATAAATAGCACACCACAAAATTCTTATTTCTGAAAACAAGGAATCTAATTTTTCAAAAAAAAATTAATTTTCTATATAAATATTTATGAAAATTTTATTTTTAAATCTCTTAACATAAAATATAATAACCAATTAATAATTTATTTTATTTCTTTATTTATTTTATTTTATTTTATTATTATTATTATTATTATTATTATTATTTTTAATCAAATTTCAAAAATTTTAATTTCCTATATAAGTATTTTATGAAAAGCTCTAAATTTAACATATGAAATATAATACTTTTGCAAACTTAATAAAAATCTGGTATATTATTATTATTTTAAATCTGACAACAAGTCATTTAGCTTAAAACATTTTCAATTCAAATCATAAAATATATCGCGAAAATAAACGATGTCAAACCTTATCATAATTCATTTTTATTAACAATTTAAGATAAATATAAAGTCACTAAAAAATCATCCTAAATATAAATAAAATGAAAATCACTCACCACTTTTTGTTGATTTACACTGATATGGAAACACAATAATAAATTAAAAAATAAAAAACCTATTTTTACTTCCTGTGGAGCAAGAAGAATTTTATTCACAACTTCTGGACTAACACATAAAAAAGCAGGTGTTTCTGTTGGGATTCATCCGGAAGAGGCCATCTGGTTGTTATCTCACAGCACTTGAAACATGGCTCTTAAGAGAGCAATAAAAAAAAAATCTTGGATCAAAACTGGCGTAAGTCACACATCTTTCAGAACGTAATCGGACACATTTGAAGCAAAGTGACGCAAGTCAATTCTTTCTTTTTCCTAAAGGCGCTGTCTGGCATCTTTCACACAAAACTGGTGTAAGTCAGTATTTTTTTCTTTCTACTATCCTTTGAGTACAGATGATGTTACTAATGTTGCTTGCTCTTTAAGGGCACTATTTCTTTCTGACAGTCCGGCTTGATTTAGCAAAGACCGGTCCGTTTTTGGAAAGTTCCGGTCCCAGGAGGTCTTAAATATTGCAGTTCCATTCCAATAATTAAAACTAATATAAGGTGCTGACCACAGCTTATTTCATGCTGACTTGTTGGTTTTCCCTTACAGGACTATCCTACCGTCTTCGTTGTAGCGTAGGCCTTTCTTGTAGGCTGATGTATTCCAGTCACTCCATATTAAGAAAGTTCACTCAAAGAAATACTCCATAATTGATGATGCAGTCGTTTATTTGAAGACAGTCATATTACACTTTATTAAGTCACTTCATTTTGAGCACGCTGTACAGATCCGTAGCCGAGTCGGGCCGAAATTGTTCCATTAACGGCGGAACCGCGAATCAATTCCCCTCCTGGGACCATTAACTTAAACTTACTATTGTCGTCGACTATTTAATCAAAAGCTTTCATGGAAAATGACCCTGATTTTCGTGTGCTCCCGTTTTTATATGGATATTTCGGCGGGAACCGAAACTATTCTTATTGGATAACCAGGTCAGCCAAAATCCAACCCACATCCTTTCATTGGCTGACCCGGATATCCAGGATTTCGTATTTCGCAATGCATTGCCGCTAATTTCAACTATTGCATCATTTTGATTATGAAACTTCTTCTAATCGCGATTCCCGCGCTACGATGTGCTTTGCTGAAAAACTAACTTTACAGGGGCGCTAAAATAGAATTCTCACAAAGTTGTTCTAAAAATTAAGATTTATTCTGAGCTAATACTATTAAGATATCATTTAATATTAATTTAAATATTAATTTAGAATCTTGCTTATTTTATCCTTTCATATATATATATATTTTAATCACAGTTACATTAATTTTCACATATGCTTTTTTAGTTACATATTTGTTGTTAACTCCTCAAATTTTATAGTTTTCATACTGAGAGGAAAATAACAACTTTTTTTAGCTTCTTAGTGCTCCAAATGGAAAAATTAGTGTTGAAATGCTTTCCCATAATACAAGATATACAATTTATTTCACTCAATTAAATACATTATTTTCAATTTCCACGATAGAAAATCCCATGAAAAATGAAAATGAAGATTATTTATAATTCTGTTTTATTTATTAATATTTACTCGTAAAACGCAGGAAAGAAAAATATTAGATTACGCTTTAATTACAAACCACTTTCTCTTAGTTTAATATACATACTTACCAAAGAAACTGTGCACGTAAACAAAAAAATTACTTACTTAGTGATTACTATTTTGACTTATGGAATTTTCCCGTTTCCAGTATTTTCTCTATATTTAAACATATTTGAAAAAAAATGTTAAAATTTTTTTCACTAGAAATAATAAAGAATACAGTATTTCCTAATTTTGTCTGATCTTCATTTATTTATTTATTTATTTATTTATATTTTCATTTATTATATTTTGTTTATTTATTTATTTTATTTATTTATTTATTTATTGTTTTGTGAGGAAACGAAGCTGAGAACAGTTTATCGTTACATATTTTTTGCCAATACTGGGTGTCTACTGACACAAATTTTTCAGTTAATCTTTTATTAATCTAATTACATGGTTACAACTTTACAACTTCTGTTGTATGTTTCCATGATTAATTATAATTAATCATTGTAACCTACTAGAAACTACCAAAAGTGAAGAAATTCTGCTGTTAGCAGTGTTGCCAGATGATCGATGATCAATTTCCAGAAGCAGACTTTCAATCATCCCCCAAACAGGAGTTTCCCCCCCCCCCCCCAAAAAAAAAAAAAAAAAAAAAAAAAATCCTCAATTCAATTTCACCGAAAAATAAATAAATAAATAAATAAAAAATAAAAACAAATTTTAAAAAATAATTAATAGATTTAAGCCCAAATTTTTCCCCAAATGAAGCTCATTGTTGAAAAAGTCCCCACACAGAAAAAGAAAGAAAAAAAAATTACTCTCAAGTTATAGAAAAATTTTAAACCTGCGTAAAGTACTTTAATACTGAGGATGCACATAAGATTTACTTTCATCCTCAGGATATCCTAAGGATGTCCTGGAAAGAAAGGGTACTTTCAAAAAGTCTCTGCATGCAAAAGAAACTGTTAAAGGTCCCTACGTATTAGGACAAATACCTACAGTTGGCAACGCTGAAAACTTATCAGACTAATAGGTTGCAAAATTCCCCAGATTTCTCCCCAAAAAATTCAGAAATCCTCATGAAATTCCCCACAAACATTCGGTTCCCCCAAAAGTCTCTTAAAACCCAAAATATCCGCAAAATGGGGACAAGATACCCAATCTGGCAACACTGGTCGGTAGACACCTAGGCTTTATGTTCAGTTTCAGCACACTGAAAAGCATATATGTATCAGATAAAATTAACAATTAATTTTTTGCCAGCATTAATTTTGTAGATCTGTTTTTTCGTTAAGAAAAAGTCTTAATATTTAAATTAATCTTAACACAAATTTTAATTTTTAAACATTTAATTATATACACTGTTTAAAAAAAAAATATTCTTGTAAGTTTACAAAATGCGCTGTCACTTTGGGTGCCAACACATTTTGCTGAAATTTATAGCACTTTTTTGTAAATTGATTGCGCTGAAATGTCATTAGATTACTGTAAATTTTCTGAGAGTCAAAGGAAAAAAAAAAAAAAAAAACGAATATGAAAATACCATATGTGCCTACTGCTGGAACTGATCCTACTTTCAATTGGTGCTAACTCATTATCTTACTGATCGTGCTGTGATTTCACGGAGGGAAAGAGGTTTTTGATAAATAAGAGGAATAATTATTCGCTCTAAACCATTTTCATACAATAATAATCTTATTATTTATTCAAAGTTTATGTTTTAAGATTACTATTTTAGATTAAAAAATAGCTATTATAATAGCTATTATAATAGGTAATAGCTACAGTTTTACAATTATTTTTAAATGAAGACAGCTATTCATAAGAGCCAGTGTTAGAGACTGAAATTTGTAAACACATTATAAAATTATAGAACTGCTAAAAAATTTATAAAACTGAGCTATACTCAAGCTAATATGTTTAGAAAAATATTTATTTTTTTACACCAAAGATGCAGAATTTTTCGAAAAACTATAATTTGAAAACTGAATAGTGCTTAATAGTGCTAAATGGCTCGTAGCTTATATTTATGAAATCTGTAGTTGTCAAGTCAGTAAAAGAATGTCATGTTTTGTAAACTCTTATGCGTTAAATTTTAATGATTACTCTAAAAATAAAATATAATTAGATGTTCTTATGAATATATGAAATAAATAACTAATAACTTTATTAATTCTTACCTTTTTGTTTTATATCTTTCTTAAAGAATTATTTTCATTACTTTTTATTTAAATACTAAGAGAAAATGTCGATGTTCCGATAATATCATGTTAGTGGTAAACAAAACATATTTCAATAAAAAAAAAAAAAATAATAATTTTAACTTTCTGTTTAGCAAAATATTTCACGTTTTCTTAAAGCACAATTTGTGTAAAATTAGCATAAAGATAGCATAAATCATAATATAATTTTTATAAATTTATAAAATCTTTATTCAAAGGTCAACAGACGGCACCACAAGTACGTTACATATTGAAGTGGATGTTGTATTTTCGATCCTTAATTTTACTAATCTGTTGTAATTTTTTTAATTGAGGACTGAAAAACGTACGTATTTACAGTAGTTTTTGCTGTATTTTCATCAATGTTTTTCTCTTTACAGTATAGTCCCTTCATTGTAGTAAGACATGCTGAAAGACATAGATTAAAAAAAAAATAATAATAATAATAATAATAATAATAATTCACATGCGAGAAACGAGGTATGGAATGACATTGCATTTCATCACAAATTTATCCCGATAGAAAAAAAAAAATCTTAAACTATCATTTAATATTATAGCTTCTAATTCAAAACCTTTTTTTCAATGACTTCGGTTTTTAAAACGGCAATTTCTTTTCTCATATCAAATTGATTTTAAAAATAACACGAAACAGAAGAAACTTAATTCGTTGAAATCTACCAATTATCATTATTAATTTTATTACTTTTTTCAAGTGTTTTAGAAAAATTAGTAAATTTATTGATTTAAATAGTTGAATTGGTCCCAAAAAATAATTGTGTAAAACACAGCGGTAAATAAATGTAAACATTTATTTTTATACTTATTCTGATTAATATTTTATGCGTAACTATTAGCTAAGAAATATAATTAAAAAAAAAATCAAATTAAATGGAAAAATGCACAAAAATTCCTTAAATCACTCATGTTGTCGCGTGTATCTATTATGAAGTTGTTAACTAAAGTATGTTTTTATATAAAATGATATAAATCCATACTTTTTTACAGTAATATAGTTTAGAATAAATAACTTTCGTATCAATAAATTCGAATTAAAATTCGAGTATAAATGTTGTTAATGGTACTAGAAATTCCTAGCCCCGTAAGTGAAACCACTCGGATTTAAAGTGACAGAGGAGCACCACGAGCGGTGGAAGAACGGCTTAGCTCCAGCTCTCTGTATCAATCGCAAATAGCGTGCACGACGGTCTTCGGCCGATTCGGGGATCGAACCTGCAACTTTTCGATCATGAGATCGCTGTTCTTACCGACTAGGCTACCGCGGCTATTTAGTGTGTCCTGTTTGATAAAGACGTAAACAGATTAAATATCAGGAAATAGTACTCAAACAGCAAGCATTTGAAATAATTTTTTTGTTTAACCAGTACAATAAAATCCCTTCTCATGTATGTTCGGACGTTTTGTAGATCATATCAGTTGTTAATATCTATGGTCTTAAAATCTATTATTTGCGGCAGATATTTTCTTGATCATCTAATACACAAAAGTTTATCATCGCATTCCATTTCAGCGTGTATTAAGTTAAATGAGAACAACTACTTAAAAACCGAAAACTTAAACATGTTCTACAAATTACTATTTTAGATAGTGACATTAAAGACAAAATTTCCATTTTAAATAAAGAACATTTATTTTATGATATTACTTTGATTCTACATTAATCCAATTTTATTAATGGTATTACCTCACTGAATTTAATGAATTGTCGTAATATATAAATATATAAATATAAATATATATATATATATATACTTTAATTTTAATTTTATTTATTTATGTTGTTTTCGAGATATAATGTTGGAATTTATTTACTTCATGGAACATAATTTGATTCTGCACAGTTTTTACATTCAGTGAGAAAATATAAAATAATTTCATTCCTTTATATTTAAATTATACGCAATGTACGAAACCATTCATCTACTTTTACTGTCTTTTTAAAGCTATGAAGAGAATAGTTTCTGTGTAGTATTCGGTTATTGAAAAGTGTGCTAGTTTTTCTCGATTCAAAAATTCAATTTTTAGTCAACGTTGTGTTTGTAAAGTTATAATAATAAATGTTATAAATTTAATTTTTATTTTGGAACTATTAATACAAAAATAACTAGCATTATCAGAAATATTACAGTAACAAAACTTTATAATATATATATAAATATATAAATAAATATATATATATATATATATATATATATATATATATGTGTGTGTGTGTGTGTGTGTGTGTGGTGTATATACGTACATATATACACCACAAATAGATTTCTAGTATAGCATATAATGTATTTATTTCTATATACGTCCAATTAATGTATAGTTATACACATTTTCATAATTTGTTAACAATGCAGATGAGCTATAAACAATATCTTTATGATGCATCTGATTTTATAATGAAATACGAAATTTTAGATTATTTAATTCGATGTGAAACATTTTATGTTAAGTAAAACATACTTCAATGAAAGAAATCTTATTATATCAGATTTATTTTGTCAGTAAATTAATTAATAGATTATTATATGAGCATAGTTTTAAATACAAACATTCATCTGATGATATTTAAATACGTATGTTAATTTCATACCTATTCAATCCTATTTGTGATTGTCATAAAACAAATGGTCATGGGTATTGACACAGAAACAAAATCCCAAAATCGCGCCCTGCCATAGAAAATTATTGACAATGTCGAAAAATAATAATTAAATTCATAGTCTTAGAATGCAACTGAATACTTATTATATATTCTTTATGTTATTTTTGTAACTCTGCTAGGAAAAAAGAAATTAATTACAAAATAATAAAAATAGACACTTAGAATAGCCACACACAATAGAAATATATTTATATTGTTAATAGATTTTGAATAACTAATTTTTTATAGAAAAATGAAGAATGTATAATTATGTATAATATATTAATATTATAAGAAATTAATGTATATAATAATAATATATTAAATTAAATATTATATTATTATGTTCTTCTTTTTTTACTTTCTAATTATGTTATTAAGAAGAAATTAGTTGAAAAATAATAAAAATAGACACATATAATTTTTACATATTTTAAATAGAAATATCTTTGAATAACAATTCAAATTTTAATAACTATTCTTTTTTAGAACAATAAAGAATGCATAATTTTATGTAATATATTAATATCATCATTTTCGTTAAACATTGAATTCATCTTTAGAAATAAAATTGATTTCAAACAAACATAATAAAAGATTCGAAATACAAAATTACTGAAGAAATTAAATAACGTTTATTTGAAATTAAATTTAGCGCAATATAAAAGACATCAAAAATACTAAACCATTTATAATAAAATACAAATACGCGAATGCTTTTAAATGTTGTTAAATAAAGAACACAGGAATCATAAAATGTCTACATTAAAGCTACCAGACATTTTTCTTTATCGCAATATTAATCAAACAAAATCGTTTCTTTTATGTTACGATTATAAATAATCTCTCAAAATTCTTCAAGAAATAATATTTGCATAATTAAAATTTTTATTATTCCCATTCTTAGAAAATTGAAATTATCTTTTTACAATTTCTTTAGTATCTGTTTTATTTAAATGGAAATAAATGGTATCTCCTAGAGAATTTTAATATTATCTATCAGCTTTGAAAATAAATTACCACTTTTAACCGAACAATTATTTTACAGATTCATTTATTTAATGGGATTACTTTATTTAAATAAGAATTTCATATTTATTATGTCTTTTAATTTATTGAATTAAAATAATGACTTATGGTCTAGATCTCTAATTTTTCCAAAGGCGCTATGGAAGACTTTTATTTTAATTTTTACATTTTACATTTCCTTAACGATCCAATACATTTTACATTAATCTATCGCTGGTATTCAATATTGCATTTTATTTTAATTTCTAATGAAATAAATAAATGAATAATGTTTTCTTTAACGTATATCAGATATATCACATTAGAGTAGCATTTTAGTCTTGCATGTCTTACTAAAAATAAAATTTTTCTGTTTTTACATAATCGAAGTTTATAATATTTTTTTTTAATAAGTTCGGAAACATTGAGAAAAAATCTACAAAATGTATTAATCTCTTTTATTAGTGAATTTTGCACATAGCAAGGGTTTTTAGAGACCTGTCTTTTCTCAAGAACTTTGTACCAGTATTTTTTCACAATAAATTTGTTTTCGAATTCTTAGGCAATTTGTTTTTTACCAAAAGCGCTCGACAAAATTAATGGTGGGGACCATACTAACCCTGTATAAGAGTATTATTTACATTTTAATTTGTTTGCTATGTAATTTATGAAAAGGAGTATGGATTGGTTTCATTTCAAAAACAAGGGTTGAATAAAGAGCAAATTTTTTCTATCCGAGTATAATAACTAGTATAATTATTATCATTATTATTATTTGTACGTGTGTGTGTAAAATAAAAGTCAACTGCTAAACTTTATGCTTAAAAAAAAAAAAAAAAAAACATTAAAGCGCATTATTATAAAACTGTTATGGATTATCAATTCATATAACTATGATTGCAAATTATGAAAAACAAATATAAGATTTTATTTTGTTTCATCACATAAGCTCATGATACCTTGATTAGAGAAAATATTGCGCACATACTTGCCCTATATGGAATTTTGGTTAAGCAAGTGAAAACTTCTTAGATTGTATTGGGCTTTCTAAACTAAATTTCTGCAGACAGGGCATCATAAACTTACTGTGCATTTTTGTAGCACTTAAATTATATGTCAAATGCAAGTCAAACTTCACAGCTTTATCCCGCTATCAGTTTGAATAGACTCAACCTCCAATCATTGTGTGAATATAAAACAGGAAAAAAATCGTAAAATTTAGTTTATATGCTGCTTACTTATTTCACTTGAAAAGAGTCGTGATTTTATTTTGGACCAAACAATTTTTAGATATACTATGCCACTAAATTTCAGTGTAATTGTACACATGCATCTTATCATTTTGTAAGAATTATTAATTTATGCATAGTTTAGCTTAAATAATAAAAAAGAAAAAAAAAAAAAAAAACAGCTCGGAAACACACTTTAAAATCTGTATCATTGGAAAGCGGTATAATATATGTTTATAAAATAAAAATAAAAATAAAAATAAAAATAAAAATTGCGTACTCCAACTTATGTTGGCGTCTTTTCCGTTCGTCCTGCATCGGATCCCGTTCCTTAGTGCCTACAACAAAAACTCTCCTGAGCACCTCAGTTTGAATATTTATCGGATGATGAACAATGTTATTATTTAAGAAGAACGATTTTAAAGGTGGCTGTATCTCAGCATCTATGGAATATTTTAGTCTTGGCATTCGTTTTATAACACTTTTTTAATAACACTCACGATTCCGACCAATACAAAAATAAATAAATAAATAAATAAACAAAATAAAAATGTATATATTTATTTTAAATAAAATAAATAAAATAAATAAATAACATTTAATCGCACTTAAATTTTAATCAGTTTAATCATTTCTACAGCATTACCAAAATTTTTCGAAGATTACAAATTATTAAAAATAATAATAATAATAATATTTTCCCTTTCAAATGAATGAATTAAAAAAGCGGAAAGTAAATAGTATAACAGCGGCTGCAGACGATTTTTAAAAAAGAAGAAAACGAAAAAAAAAAAAAGAAAAAAAAAGAAAAGAAATCAATGGATGAAACTGTAAAATGAAAAAAAAAAAATGAATTTCGAAAAACTAAAAAAATTCTCACAGTGGTGCAGTCTTTCGGGGTCCAAGCTACCGTTCTGCTATGTTTTGTAGCTCAGTGATTCAGAGCGGAGGCACACACACACAGAGTCACACACATACACAGATATGTAAACAGACACTTACATTTATTTATATAGATTATTATTTAAATCTCGTAAAGAAAGCTAATAATTAAAATGTATTTTTATTTATTTAAGACGTTTCTTTATTTATTTAAGTGTAAATTCAAAAAATTATTAATGGATAAAAATATTACAAAAAGCAATATTTGAAAGTTCATTTATCTTATTAACCACATAGATTACTTTAAAAAAGAAAATTAATTCAATTTAAAAAGTTATAAAAACATTAATATTTCTTCTTAACACAGTTTGTTTACAGAAATGATAACAAGAGAAAAAAGTCTTGGAAGAAAAGAAACTTTTTTTTTCTTGATACCTTATGATAAATGAGCTGTCATATTTTTTATTGGTTATAAAAAATACCAAATAAGAAAACTATGCAGAAACAAAATGAATTTTTAAACGCTTAATTAAAATTTACGAGAGAATTTTATTATTACTGTTATCAGAATTAAAAAAAAAAAAAAAAAAAAAAAAAGTTTTATTTACATGTTTATAAAAAATATTTATTACAAAATTCTAAGAGCTAAAAAACTATTTTGTAAAATAATTTGAATCACAGATGTCTGCAAAAATAATGTTGGCGAAATTTGACTTGATAATTTTAGCCGATACATTAGTTCTTTTGGTGGGATGAAACCGAAAATTAAGTCTGTTTTTCTCTGTTACGCATAGATTTTTTATCATTACAGAATGTCTACCGATATATTGTTTTTCACATCTGCTAAACTGGAATTTCTGAGACGTTCCTGACAATTTCTGACATTTTGAAATAAAAACTTGTTTTATTTTAATTTTAAGTTATGTCTTATTATATTTATTAAAAAAAAAGTTTTAATCATTTATGTCTTCTTCTTCAATGAAATTTTAACAAGTATTTCAAAATTATAAAATCGATGAAGTATGAACGAATATGTGATCTTATTTCAATAGAAAGGTAATTTCTGCACATTTATAATATTAATCGTGCTTATTTGTTTATTTATTTACTTTTTAATGCAAATTATTAATATCCATCATTTATTTTAATCCATTATATCCAAACCAGGTATTTTATTATCTTTACTGTGTCCCTGCAAAAAAACAAGAATATAAAAAGTCCGTACTTTGTAATGACTTTTATACTGATATATATTTAATATAAATTATGCCGTACATATATGAAAACAAAAGACGCATTCATAATATTAAAAAAAAAAAAAAAAAAATCAAAACTTTTTTTTTTTTTTTTTTTTTTTTTTTTTTTTTAAGCATTGACCCTAAATAAAATAAACATTATTTTTCAAATAAAACTAGTATGTTGTGGCCATCAGAATTTTTTTTTCAATATTTTCCTTTACAAATTCACTGTAAGTGCAAATAATTTATTAAAACTATTATTTATTAAAATTATCTAACATGATTAATGCAAATGATTATCATCTCAGAGAAAACTGACATTAAATACCCAAAGATAGACAGTTTTATTGTCTATAATTAACATCTTAAAAAAAACGTTCTTAAAATGATTGTCTCACATACCAAGTTTCGTACTGTTATATGCAATACAAGTTTTGAGATATAGCCATTACATAATCAAGAATACTTCCAATATAGCAGCGCCGTTAGCCTATAAGCACCCAGCATGATTCAGCGTAATGTCTCATAATATCCTTCTCACATATCAAATTTTATTTGGTTATACGCAATAGGACCTGAGCTATAGCCTTTTCAAAAATTGCAGAAATCGCTGCGAAGCAGTGCCATCTATTGAGCAGTTGACACCAAAATTTGATAGGAATACATTTA
Source organism: Salticus scenicus (assembly GCA_963930645.1). NCBI lineage: Eukaryota > Metazoa > Arthropoda > Arachnida > Araneae > Salticidae > Salticus > Salticus scenicus. The sequence goes on from OZ005655.1 coordinate 236,048,718, forward strand.
TGTCAAGGTACATCTACATATAAATTTATATGCAATTCTGTACAGTAGTACCTGAGGTATCGCCTTCCCTTAAATTGCGGAAATCGCTGAATATTAGCAGAGCCCCTGTTGGCCGACAAGGATTCAAACTGAACCAGCTTAATGTCTCATAATGACCTTTTTACATATCAAGTTTCGTTTGATTATATGCAATAGAACCTGAGATATAGCGTTTCCTTAAATTGAAGAAATCGTTGCATAGCAGCGTCACCTGTTGAACGGTTGACATGAAAAGTTGATATGCACTAATTTATGTCAAGATGTATCTACATATACATTTATATACAATTCTGAACAGTAGTTCTGAAGAAACAGTTGGCACAGCATTTTTGTTACACACACAGAAAGACAGACAGATATTTTTTTTAAATGGTAAAATCGCGTTCTAGATCTCTCAAAACGTGTATATCCGTCGAAAACCGAAAGTCGAACATTTTTGCGAATTCAGTACTTTCTTCTATTAAATGTAGAAGAAAGTAAAAATTGCTTGCATTTGGAAAAATGAACAAAAATTTACGATTATTTATCGATTTTGACACATTTATTTTGTAAAATAACAATACAAATACACCAAAAATTAGCTTATTAAAACAATAAACAAAAATATATGAGGCATTGCTTTTTTTTTTTTTTTTTTTAATCTACGGAATAATAAAACCTTTTTTTTTTTTTTTTTTTTTTTCTTTTCTTTTTTTCTTTTTTCTTTTAAAGAAGAAAATATTGGAAGCGTAAAAATTTCAAATACCGGTTTTCGATTGATTTATACGATTTGAGAAATTCAGAATCGATTTGACTATTTTTAGAAATTGTCTATCTATAACTTTTTTTCTCTGTCTATGTGTGAAACAATTTTGTGCCGGTTATATTTAAGGAACTATTGCACAGAATCGTATAGAAATTTTTTATGCAGAATTTCCTTGACATAAATTAGTACCTGCCATCTTTTTTGACAATCGCTCAACAGGTGGCACTGATATTATTTTAAAACACTATATTGATTTAATTTAGTTGTATATCGGACAAAATATGGCGCTTCTGTGTTGCAGTTTATCCCGTAAATTCGAAGGCTGAATCTCAACTTCTATTATATATAACTGCAAGGCACTTGCTATGTGAGATAAAATTTATGAAAACGAATGATGACTTAATTTAATTGTTTATCGGCCTCTATGTGGAGCAGCTGTTGTAATATTTCACTTAGATACATCTCAGCCTTTGTTGAAGTAAAATTCAGCCTTTGTCACAAAACTCCGTCTGTAATTTTTTTATTGTGAGAAGCTATGGTTAAACTTTTGTATACATGTCAAACAGTAAATAGTGCAGTTATATACAATGCTGTAGAAGAAAGTTTTGTGATGGCCAAAACATACTAGTTTTGTCTTATTTTTCCAACTAAATTATACGTAATCAGATTTCATTTTCAAACTATTTTTCTATAATAAAACAGTTTATTTTAATAAATTTTTCCTGTCATTTCGCCTATATTTGAAAAATTAAGAAAAAAAAATTCATAAATTTATTATAATTTCATTTTATAGATACTGATAAAATAAAGATATTCGCTACAAAAGACAAATTAAGTGTTTTAGTTTTAAAAAAGTTTGATTGCTTAGATGATGTGGTTTCTCTTAATTTTAATTTCCTTTTTTTTTTGTGTCAATTCACTATTACATTTTTTCCCTTTTTATTTTTTCCTCACCCTGTCACACGGACACAAATTTAATGAAATTTCGTGTGACGTTAAATAAAATAATCCGAGACGCTTAATTTAAGAAAATTTAATTTGCAATTAAAAAAAAATGTTAAACCCGGATATTAAATCATCTTCACAATATTTTAATAAATTATTTTCATTATGTTTGGAGTTCAAAATGAAAGAAATAATTGCAGAGAAATAATTTCTTAAATTTAGTAATATTTGAATTATGACAAGTTTTGCAGTACAGTCTAAAAATATGTTTCTACAAGGGTGTATTCAACAAAACAGTATTAACTCTACTTTTTTTTATATAGGAATTTTTGCTAGTGTTCGGATACTTTTGTTACCGACTGTATATGAACAATGTGAAATTTACTTTAAATTTACGGACCATTTATTTTATTTTATAAAATATTACACAGAATTCTGAGACAGATAAGGAAAAAAAAAAAAAAAAACATCTTAACTTTAAAGAAATCAATTTAATTTACTTACTTATAATTCTAATAGGAAATGTAAAGTGGATTATTATTTCTTTTTTCGTAAATATCTGCATCAATATGGTTAGGACTGCATAAAATTAATTCAGTTTCGGTAAAGTTAAATCGACATTTCAGCCTAATTTGCTTCGTACGTTATTTTTTAATTCACATATATTTCGTTTCTTTAAATATTACGCATAAGTACTTTTAGTAATATTATTTCAAACATTCGAAGACATATATTGCATATATTTTATATGATATATTTTGTATTATTATTTTATAAGGTTCTTTTAAAATATTAAGCAAAGAGAATGTTAAAAACGTATAATAAATTCGTTAACATAACGACCTGGCTGTGGTAGCCTGGTGGATTAGAGCACCATGCTTGTAAATGAATGTTTGAAGGTTCGATACTCGAGGTGGCCGAACACATTCATGCACACTAATTTCTATTGATAGACGTTAAATCTATCGCGGCCGCAAAGTCCTCCAAATTCCCATTAAAATTATATTTCTGGCTGTTCTTGATCAGGGATTACTCTGTCCTAATATGGATCAAAATCACGAATATCTGTTTGCTAGTGCTTCCATATATCCCCAGTTTCTTGAGCTGAACTCATGCATTAACCTTTGTAGGGATTATTCGGAAGACTCACCTTCCGCTCTCAATTCGATCAGATTCGCTACCAAACTCGGAGTTTTCGAGTGCATGATTAACAACAACAACAAATTATAAAGTTTAACACATCATCGACTACATGTGTGAGTTAAAAAAAAAAAAAAATTTATTTCCATTTTCATTTTATATCAGTCATGCTACAGTAGAGAATATACTGTTTTTGCATATATATATTCAAAATAGAGTTTTTACTATTCGCTTGAATCCCAAAATCAGATTTTTAGCGGTTGGTCTTTGGGTCTCTGTGTGTATGTCTCTCAATGAACTTGTGTTTCAATGTGTGAGACTGTTATGAGCATAAATCATAATTAAAGGAGAACAGAATGTTTATGTTTAATAATTCTAAATTTGTATGATTAGGGAATGCTAGTGGGCATGTCTTATATATATAATTAAACGCTTTTAAACTACACTAAATAAAATGAAATGAGCGTATAGCTAAGATTTTGGAATACTACCTGATTAAATGATCAATAGCATCTGTTACATGTTTAAAAGTAGGTTTAGTAAAGGTTAAAGTATGGAAATCATTCATAAGTCCTTTACAGAGTCAGCAGAAAGAATTTGTATATACTAGTGTATATATTACTATATATATATTATGTGTTTTCATACTGTGGTAAGTTTGAGTACAGTATGTTCTGAAATGAAAATTATATGTCTTCTTAAGATTCCATGAATACATTCTCTTTTCTTGAATGTATTTGTAAAAACTGCTTTAAAATTTTTTACTATTTTCAAGAAAACAGCTTAAAAATGACATTTACTTTTTCTTACTTATATTCTAAAGCAGTATCACTTTGGATTCCAAATTTCAATGCGGATTTTTTATAGCGTATTTTGAGGTCCCCTGAATACAGGATGCAAATTTTTATCGGTTCTTCTGTGTATGTATGTTACCAGTATAACTTAAAAGGAAAATTTTGCTCAAAAGACAAATTGGTATTTTGAAGAAAATTTGAAGAGCATTGCAAAGTTTGATGAAGAAGTCAAGTAAGTCTTATCAGGACTCTCTACTTATCGTCAACAGAATCCAAGTCCAGTGTTATTCTATGGAGAATTTTACCCCATTTTAACTCATTAACTGATATATATTTGTAATTTCCGATTTCACATTCAGAAAATACACAACTATTAACAGTTTATCACTTTCTAAAATTTATTTTTTTAATTTTTAATATTTCATGTTTAGGTTGTAAAATACGAATTTTCACAATTTGAAATTTTGCATTTTTGAACTTATAAATAAAATCTATGAGTTATAATGGGACAAAATTTCCCATAGAATAGCATTCAGCTTTCGGCTTCAGCTTTCGGAGAGGAGAAGTAGAGAGTCCCCTTAAGGAGAGGTGTGGGTAATATTTTCTGAGTAATTCGGCATAAACGTTTGAATTTAAATACAGCCTTTTTTTATAAATACATGTACTATATTCAATCAGGTTAAGGGTGGCGATAGTGGCTCTCACATAAAAATATATGTCAATACAATTGTTGCTAGAACTGCTTACAAATGCTTTCAAAGTAGTTAAATGTACAGCATTCCTTATCTTATTTTTTTTTAATTGTTAATCTGTCATAATAGTATTAAAATTCAGGGAAAAGAGAAAGTCGAATGAGAGCAACAAAATGTTATATAATTAAGATATTTTTAATTCCTTGGTAAATAATTTTTAAGTTTTTTTTTTTTTTTTTTTTTTTTTTTTTTTTTTCTGGATGTGTTGAATTGAATTTGATAAATACATACATAAAGTTTTAAATAATTCGATAAATATGAATTTAGATACAGAAATACAAAACGTATGAAAATTTATAGAATTTTTTTTAAAATAATTAATAGTATTATTATTTTTTCCGTTAATTTTGATAGTAAAATATGAAACAAAATGGAATTAAAATTTATGTTTAATTTGTAAACTAAATATGTCAAGTAGCTTAAGTATTTTACAGCATTATTTGAAGAGTATATAAATGTTGTACAAACTAGATATATAATTGTAGATTTCTCTCTCTCTCTCTCTCTCTCTCTCTCTCTCTCTCTCTCTCTCTCTATATATATATATATATATATATATATATATATATATATATATATATATATATACAGGGTGGCTATTAAGTATCCGGAAAAAGTATTTGATAATAAACAATTAGTGAAATAGCAAACAAATTGAAAGCTTCTATTTTTGCAACAAGTAAAGTCTAACAATTATTTTTCACTATGAGTTTTCGAAATGGCGGTCATCGGCTTTGACGCAAGCTGCTTCGGAAGAGAGGTGACGGTGTATGTGGCAAGTAGTCTGGATATAAATTTTCCCATATTCCCATATTTTGTTCAGAGCTTTCTTGAGTCTATCAAACGTATGATTTTCTGTGCTTGCAATTGCTCTTCTAAGAACCCGCACACTGCAAAAGCCATTGGATACAAATCAGAGCTGTTAGAAGAACACAGATTTTTGGTCAGATGCATCACTTTGACATCGATTAAAGCAAACGTTGATTTGACTCCATGGGCCAGAGCATAAACTTGGTGAATCATGTTAGCCGCGTGATCTTGCTTTCATGGAAGTACAGCTTTCTCTAAAACAACTTTTTGATATTTTTTTTCATTTATTTTTACGTTTTATTTGAAAAAAAAAAAAAGCAGTTGAGTTTTTCCATTGTTGCTAATCTCAGCTTAAACTATCAAACATTTTAAAAACAAAGACCTTGTTGCATCTTTTTGTTTTCTAGTGTTCTTAAAAACTAGATATAAAAGTTTGCGATGATTTTAAGAGTTTTTAAAGACTTAAACAGTAAAAACTTTCTTATCAAAATGCAAAATATCTTAGATGCGCAACACTTTGAAAAAATCACAAAACTTTTTCATTTAGCTAATATATATTTTGCTTTCCTGATCGATGAAAAACTGCCTGTAGAGTAAATACAAATTATTTTAATAATATTTAAATATAAAACCATTACAACAACAAAAAAGTAGTTACAATGAAAAACGAACTAGGGTATTCCAAGTATTCCTAGGGTATTCCATAAAAGCTCCTCAAAAATTTTCTCGATACTTAACAGCAACCCTGTATATATAGACAGACAGATATAGATATATATAATGATTAGTATAGTCATTTTTATTATAATGTGCAATACGTGCATACATTTAGTAGAATAATTGAAAAAAAAAAATAATATCCAGACTTTTTAAATTTTGCTAACAACTGTATTATATATATATATATATATATATATGTGTGTGTGTGTGTGTGTGTGTGCGTGTGTGTGTGTGTGCGTGTGTGTGTGTGTAAAAATATATTATATCGAAATGTATCAGTAAAAACTTAAAAATTTGAAGTAAGTTTGAATATTCTATTATTATTATTACTATAAATTTGTTTTAACAGCTGAAATAAATAATTGAATAAATAGAAAAAGAAAGCGGCAAATATAATTATATTTTATAATTTTTTTTTTTTAACTAAATAATTAAAATACAGATATGCTTTGCAAGAAATAAAGTCTTACATTTTTTTTTTAAATATCTCAATTAAATGTTATGGTATGACAAATTAATTTTAATTTAACCAAAATAATAATAAAATTCATAAATAATTTTGTCTTTTGAAAACCTCAAAAAATTTAATTACTAATGGAAAAAAAAAATAATCCAATTTTCTATTAATAATACCACAAAATAAAATGAAAAGGTAAAAGAATCATCTGCTTTTTAATTAACGGCTGAAAAGGGAAACCATTTGATCTTTTATTATTATGATCGAAAAACTAATGAGTTTAACAGAAATTAGACTGTTTTTCTTAATTAGCTAAACTAACTTAATTTCAATGAATTACATTTAATTCTCTGTTGCAGAGAAAACCTAAGGTGGTAATTTTAGATTTATCTTTGAGTTTACTTAATCAACTAAATTATGCTTTAATTATCAAGCATATTAAGTGACTTTTCAGTTCCATTTCATTAAACACTAAAACAATGGAAAATTTCAAGAATTTCTAATTAGGAAATTATTTTCAAATCAAATATTATGTAAATGTTAGTTTGCATTTTTTTAACCAAATAGTATATTTTAAACCCATATATAAAGAAATAATATAAGTAAAAAGTTATATGTGAGTAATGGAAACTGTTAATATGCCACATTTTTCATAAAATATGTTTGTTTGTTTTTATTTATAAACAAGTGCCCTACAGGTGTATTCCATTTTAATTTTGATGTTTTAAATCAATTGTTACTTTTTCCCCCTCAAGAATATTTTATTTTATTATTATTATTATTGTTATTATTATTTTACATGACTATGTTTATTTATTAATTTATATCATTACTAATTAGAAAAGTTTTCAACCTTTTGCAGAAACTCATTTCTATAAATAAAAGTATTCATATAAAAAGTGAAGTGATTAAACATTATAGCTTTTTATGGAATTAAAGTGTGATTGCATTTAGAATTAATACCTTTAAATTAGAACATTACTCTTTTTTTCAGTTTAATAAGACTCTTTAAATCTTTACCAATAAAGCTACATTATTCAAACAAAGAACTGAAAGAGGGGGTAGGTATCTTCACCCACACAGTAATGTATTAAAAATAAGATTATTTTTAAAAAATTTCAACTTCGAAATGTACTTTTATAATGTATAAATACAGTACTTTCTACCTTAGACCATAGAAAGTTATAATAATTTTTTTCAAATGAGGAGAAATAGAAAGTAATGTGAGTCCCAGATCAGAATATTGCTAATCTGATAAATTTATTTTATTAAGATTTGCCCTTCAGTAATATTATTTATTTTTATTTTTTTAATAGTGTGTATCATTTTGTAGTATTTCAATATTATAGTAAATTTTTTTAGTATACTTTCTTTCGTAATTATTAAAGACGAAAATGTCGGTATGAATTTGTGATATTCAATGTCTAATATTTTCTTTTTCAGATGTTTTTTATTGTTCTGAAAATAAAATGTTAAGAAAAAAAAAATGTTTTTTTAGTGTTAATATAATCCATAGTGGATTATTACTACTCCGATAATAAGTTTTTTTTTTCTCCTACAATTATAAATATTATTATCTAATGTTATTTTATTTCGTGTAAAATTGTATTCTGCATTTACATTTAAACATATTTGCCATAACATACTTGTACTACATGAATATAATATTATGTTTTACTCATATATCTTGCCTTTATAACATATTATATCATTCTGTATACAATATTCTAAGCTTCGCATGGATCTACGCGCTAAAGTTTAGCTGCTAATGCAATGTTACTCACTATCTAAACAGTGCAAACAATTGTAAATACAATTGATTGGACAGAGTTTATCATATAGCTATAGAGCAGTATTATATCGTAACGTATCAGCTACGTCGAAATAGTCATTGTAATTAAGGGTTATGTTAGGGCATTTACTAGTGGAAGAATTTAATTGAAATGAAAATAGTTAAAACCTATATGACTATAAAATTATAGAAATTGTAATAGTATTATAATAGAATATTTATAATAGAATAGTAATTCTACTACTATAAAATAGTAATGGTACATTACTATTACTTTTACTCAATTAGGGATTTAATGTCTGAAAAACTACTTTATTATTTTTTCCATAATTGCGATGAGTGTATCTGAGATCGCACATTCTCCCAATCGTAACATCTGCGTAAATAATTTCCTTGCAAATTCAATGCAAAGAAAACTTATTTTACTTTCTATTTTTCTCAAGTGTCTGAAAATGAGGATAAGTATATTAATGCCCAAAATCAAAGTATATTCTATAAATTATCGTAATAAATTGTGTCGTTTTGACAAAAGTTCCAATTTAAATTAATGACATTATTTTAATGATATTACTCTGATGATATATGAATCTTATTCTATTAATGATATTATCCATTGTGACAAAGAAATAATTCTGAAATGTGAGAATTCATTTATTTTACTTTATTATATATTTTTTTAATCACAGTTATATTATTAAAATATGCTTTTTTAGTTACATATTGGTTATTAACTCCTCAAATGTTATTATTTTCATCATGAGGGGAAAATAACAACTCTTTTCATCTTCTTAGTGGACCACATGGAAAAATCAATGTTGAAATACTTTCCCATATTACAGGAAATACATTTTATTTCATTGAATTAAATACATCATTTTCAATTTTCACGATAGAAAATCGCATGAAAAGTGAAAATGAAAATTATTTATAATTATATAATTATTTTAATTATTAATATTTACAAACTCAGGAAGGAAAAATATTACATTACGCATTAATTACAGAGAACATTCTCTTATTTTAATATACATACTTAGCAAAGAAACTGTGCACGTAACATAAAATAATTACTTACTTATTGATTATTATTTTGATTTATGGAATTTTCCAGTTCCCAGTATTTTCTCTAAATTTAATCATATTTGAAACAAAAATTTTATTTATTTTTTTTTTTCAATAGAAATAATAAAGTATATTTATAGAATAATTAATATTTCATAATTTTGCCTGATATTTATTTATTTCATTCTAATTTATCATATATTATTATTATTATTATTATTATTGTGAGGAAATCGAAACTGAGGACAGTTTATCGCATATAGAATTTTGCCAATACGGGGTGGGGTGTCTACTGACAGAACTTTTTCCGGGACTCTTTTATTAATTTAATTACATGGTTACAACTTTACAACTTTTGTTGAATATTTCCACAGTTAATTATAATTAATGATAAGAACCTACTAGAACCTACCGAAAATTAAGAAATTCTGTCGGTAACAGTGTTGCCAGATCATAGACGGTCATTTTCCCCAAACAGACTTTCAATTATCTCCAAAACAGGAGTTTTTTCCCCCAAAAAAAATCCCTAACTCAATTTCTACGAAAAAATAAAAATAAATTTTTCAAACATTTTTTTAAAATATTTAACAGATTTAAGCCCAAATTTTTACCCAAATGAAACTCGTTTTTCAAAAAAAGTCCCCATACACACACACACAAAATAATAATAATAATAATAATAAAATACTCACAAGTTATAGGAAAATTTTAAACCTGCGTAAAGTGCATTAGTGCTGTAGACATACATGATTTACTTTCATCCTCAGGATATCCTGAGGATGTCCTTGAAAGAAAGGGTACCTTCAAAAACACTCTGCATGCTAAAGAAAACTGGTAAAAGTCCCTACGCATTAGGAAATATATCTAAAGTTGGCAACGCTAAAAATTTATCAGGCAAACTAAAAAGTTAAACAATTCCCCAGATTTATCCGTAAAAAATTCAGACATATTCATTCCCCACAAACATTCGGTTCCCCAAAAAGAGCCCTAAAGCCCAAAAAACCCGTAAAATGGGGACAAAATCCCCCAATCTGGCAACACTGATCTGTAGACACCTTAGCTTCATGTTCAGTTTCAGCACACTGAAAAGCATTTATGTATCAGATAAAATTCACAAATAATTTTTTGCCAGCATTGTTTTTGTAGATCTGTGTTTTCGTTAAGAAAAAGTCTTAATATGTAAATTAATCTTAATACAAATTTAAATTTTTAAACATTTAATTCTATACACTGTTTAAAAAAAACATTCTTGTAAGTTTACAAAATGCGCTGTCACTTTGTGTGCAAACAAACACATTCTGCTGGAATTTACAGCATTTTTTTTGTAAATTGTTTGCGCTGAAATGTCATTAGATTACTGTAAACTTTCTGTGAGTAAAAATAAAATAGAATAAAATAAAATAAAATAAAAATAAAAATTTTATATGTGCCTACTGCTGGAATTGAACATAGTTTCAGTTGGTGCTTGCACATTATCTTACTTGTCATGCTGTCATTTCCCAGAGAGAAAGAGGTTTTTTTGATAAATAAGAGGCGTAATTATTTGTTCTTATCCCTTTTTGTATGATAAAAATATTATTATTTATTTAAAGTTTATGTTTCAATATTAATATTTTAGATTAAAAATTAGCTATTATAATAGCTATTACAAGTTTTACAATTATTTTTAAATAAAGACATCTATTCAAAAGAGCCAATGTTACATACTGAAATTTGTAAACATATTATAAAATAATTATAAGATTTAAAAAAAAAAAAAAAAACTTTTATATACCATGTTTTAAATTTTCTGATGAATCACAGAGCTCTTATCAATCTGCATAAACTTTTTAAAGTTATAATGTCGTCAATTTTTGTGAGATGCTTAATTTAAATTTTTATAATTTTTTAACGTTTTTAATTAAATGTATTTATTTTTATGTCGAAAGAAAATGAACTCGTAAATTTTCTTTGGCAACAATTAAATTATAGATAATATTTAAATGGCTATTTTAACGCTATTAGGATGTTATTATTTTCACATTTTAATTAATTATAAGAAAACTAATCAAAAATTCGAAAGTCGGACTTCGAAGTATTGTGTTGTCACCGGGCTCTGAGCTACTGTGAAAGTTTTAAATCTCTAGCTAGTAGGGAAGTTAGTTAAAATTCGATTGCAAGATTTGTACCGAAAAAAAAAAAAAAAAAAACATACAAACAAACAAGAATATAAGTTAATAAAAACATGGTAAATATAGAACTGCTAAAAATTTTATAGAACTGAATTATACTCAAGCTAATAAGTTAAAAAAATATATATATTTTTTTTTTTCCAAAGATGCAGAATTTTTCGAATAACTATAATTTGGAAACTGAATATGTGGCTCGTGGCTTATTTTTATAAAATCTGTAGTTGTCAAGTAAGTAAAAGAACGTCATAGCTATGTTTTGTAAACTTTTGTGCGATAAATTTTAATGATTACTCTAAAAAAAATATATATATATATAATTAGAGATTCTAATGGATATATGAAATAAATAACTAATAACTGTATTGATCATTACCTTTTTGTTTTATATTTTTCTTAAAGAATTCTTTTCACTACTTTTTTTTTTTTTTTTTTTTTTTTTTTTATTACTAAGAGGAAATACCGGCGTTTCGATAATATCACATTAGTGGTAAAGGAAATATGTTTAAATAAAAATAATAATAATAACTTTTTAACTTTCTGTTTATCAAGAAATTTCACGTTTTTTTAAAGCCCAATTTGTGTAAAATTAGCATAAAGATGGCATAAATTATAATATAATTTTTGTAAATTTATAAAATCTTTATTCGAAGGTTAACAGACGGCGCCACAATCACGCCACAAATTGCAGTGAATGTTGTATTTCCCATTCTTAATTTTGTTAATTTGTTGTAGTTTTGTTAATTGAGGACAGAAAAACGTATTTACAGCAATTTTTGCTATATTTTCGTCAGTGTTTTGTCTTTACAGTATAGTCCATTCATTGTAGTAAGCCTTGCTGAAAGACATAGATTTAAAAAATAATAATAATTCACATGCGAAAAACAACGTATGGACTGACATTCCCATTCATTACAAATTTATCACGATAGAAAATTAAAAAATAATAATAATAATAATATGAAATACATAAATCTTATATATATAGATATCATAAATTATTATAAATTAATATTTAAGTTACAATTTTTTTTTAATATTCGATATTATAACTTCTAATTCAAAGGCATTTTCCAATGACTTCGGTTTTTAAAATGGCAAATTCTTTTCTCATATTAAATTGATTTTAAAAAGAACATGAAATAGAAGGGCCTTAATTTGTTGAAATCTACCAATTAGGATTATTAATTTTATTATTATTATTATTTTAAAATGTTTTAGAAGAAATAGTAAATATTTTGATCTAAACAGCTGAAATGGTCACAAAATATAATTGTTGCATTATAAAATAAATGTAAACATTTATTTTTATACTTATTCTGAACAATATTTTATGTAACTGTTAGCTAAGGAAAAAAAAGGGGGGAAATTAAATAGAAAAATGCACAAAGATTGCTTAAATTACTCATGTTGTCGCTTGTACCTATTGAAAAGTTGTTAACTAAAGTATGTTCTTATGTAAAATGATATTAATTCATATTTTTTTTTTAATAGTAATATAGTTTAAAATAAATAACTTCCGAACATAAATTATAACAAATGTATAAATGTTGTTAATGGCACTAGGGAATTCCGAGCCTCGGTAGCAAAATCCCTCGAATTTAAGGCGACAGAGGTGCGCCTTCGCTCTTTAGAATAGCGCCACCAGTGGCGGAAGAACAGCTTAGCCCCAGGAACTAGCGAAAGATGGCAACACCGGCAAACAACAAGAGTTCAAATTTTGATCCAGATCAAGACCGAGTTAATCCCATGATCCGGTAATCCCCGAGACATACTTTTTATGAGAACTTGAAGGACTCTGCGACCACGACAGATTTTACCATGTACCAGTAGTAAATAGCGTGCACGACGGTCTTCGGCCGGTTCGAGAATCGAACCTGCAATCTTTCGATCATGAGATCGCTCTTCTTAACGACCAGGTTACCGCGGCCTTTTAGTGTCTCTTGTTTAATAAAGATGTAAACATATTAAAGAACAGTAAATATCACGCATTAGAAGTAAACTATTTCTTTAACCAGTGCAATTCTTCATGTATGTTCAGATGTTTTTTAGATCATATCAATTGTTAATATATATGGTATTAAAATCTATTTTTTGAGCAGATATTTTTCTTGATCATCTAATTAAAAAAAAGTTGACATTCCATTCCATTTCAGCGTATAATAAGTTAAATGAGAACAACTACTTAAAAACCGAAAACTTAAGCATGTTCTACAAATTAATATTTTAGATAGTGACATTAAAGACTAAATTTTCATTTTAAATAAGGAATATTTATTTTATGATATTACTTTGGTTCTACATAAATCCAATTTTATTAATGGTATTACGCCACTGAATTTAATAAAGTGTCGTAATATATATAGATATATACATTTTTTTTTTATTTTATATACTTTAATTTAAATTTAAATTTTATTTATTTATATTATTTTCGAGATATAATGTATCGAGATATAATAACTAGCATTGTCAGACAACTTTACAAAACTTTGTAAAAAAAAAAAAAAAAATATATATATATATATATATATATATATATATATATATACACCCCCAAATAGATTTCTAGGATAGCACATAATGCACTTATATCTCTATACGACCAGTTAATGTATAGTTATAAACATTTGCATTAGTGGGTAACAATGCAGATGAGCTATAAACAATATTTTTATGATGCATCTGATTTTATAATGAAATACAAAATTTTAGATTATTTAATTCGATGTGAAACATTTTATGTAGTAAACATACTTCAATGAAAGAAATATTATTGTATCAGATTTATTTTGTCTGTAAAATAATTAATAGATTATTATATGAGCATAGATTTAAATACAAACATTTATCTGATGATATTTAAATACGTATGTTAATTTCATAGCTATTAAATACTATTTCTGAAATTCATAAAATAAATGGTCATGAATATTGACACAGAAAAAAAATCACAAAATCACGCCATATCATATACAATTATTGACAATGTCGACAAATAATAATAAAATTATAGAATTAGTATGCAACTGAATACTCATTATATATTCTTCATTTACTTTTGTAGTTCTGCTAGAAATTAGTAATTGAAAAATAATAACAATAAACACTTAGAATAGACACATAGAATATAAATATCTTGCTATTGTTAATCGATTTTAAATAACTATTTTTTCTTAGAGAATTAAAGAATGTATAATTATGTGTAATATATTAATATTATAAGGGGTTAATGTACATAATATTAATATGTTTAATTAAATATTATATTATTATATTCTTCTTTTTTACTTTCTAATTCTGTTATTAAGAAGAAATTAGTTGAAAAATAATTAAAAAAAAAAAAAAAAAAAAAAAAAAACACTTAAAAGTTTTGCATATTTTGAATAGAAATATCTTTGAATAGTAATTGAAACTTAAATAACTATTCTTTTTTAGAACAATAAAGGATGTATAATTTTATATAAGATATTAATATCATCATTATCGTTAAACATTGAATTCATCATTAGAAATACAATTGATTTCAAACAAACATAATAAAATGTTCGAAATACAAAATAACTCATGAAATTGAATAATGTTTATTTGAAATTAAATTAGCGCAATATAAAAGACATCAAAAATGCTAAACCATTTCTAATAAAATACAAATACGCGAATGCTTTTAAATGTTGTTAAATAAAGAACACAAGAATCATAAAATGTCTACATTAAAGCTACCAGACATTTTTCTTTATCGCAATATTAATCAAAGAAAATCGGTTCTTTTATGTTACGATTATAAATAAGCTCTCAAAATTCTCCAAGAAATAATATTTGCATAATTAAAATTTTTATTATTCCCATTCTCAGAAAATTGAAATTATCTTTTTACAATTTCTTTAGTATCTGTTTTATTTAAATGGAAATAAATGGTATCTCCCGGAGAACTTTAATGTTATCTATCAGCTTTGAAAATAAATTACCACTTTTAACCGAACAATTATTTTACAGATTCATTTATTTAATGGGATTACTTTATTTAAATAAGCATTTCATATTTATTATGTCTTTTAATTTATTGAATTAAAATAATGACTTATGGTCCAGATCTCTAATTTTTCAAAAGACGTTTATGGAAAGATTTTATTTTTATTTTTACATTTTACATTTCTTTAACGATTTAATAAATTTTGCTTTAATCTATCGCTGGTATTCAATATTACATTTTATTTTAATTTCTAATAAAATAAATAAATGAATAATGTTTTCTTTAACGTTTATATCATATATCACTTTACTATAACATTTTAGTCGTGCATGTCTTACTAAAAATAATTTTTTTTATATTTTTACATAATGGAAGTTTAAAATATTTTTTAAAATAAATACTGAAACGTTGAGAACAAAATCTACAAAATTTATTAATTTTATTTATTAATGCATTTTGTATACAGCAGTGATCATAGAGACATGTCTTTTCTCAAGGACTTTGTACAAGTATTTTTTTCATAATAAATTTGTTTTTGAATTCATAGGCAATTTGTATTTTACCAAAACCGCTCGACAAAATGAATGGTGAGGACCATACGAACCCTGTATAAGAATTTTATTTACATTTTAAATTATTTGCTATATAATTTATGAAAAGGAGTACGGTTTGGTTTCAGACACTGTAAAAAATGCTGCAGTAAAATTACGGGCAAAGACAGGCAGCAGAGATTCCAGTCAAAGCCCGTAAAAATACATTTAGACGATGAATGATGTATCGCCAGTAATTTTGCGTTGTGATTAAACATACAACCAACCTGCAAAAAAAAAGTAGCATTGACCGTAAAATTTAAAGTTAAAGTTTGAGTTTCTCGGATGCTTTAAAAAAGTTTCTTTGAATTATTACTCATGCGTGCAGGGAGAAATCCACAACACTAAAAAACTTATTTATTTTTGTACACCCGAAAGCTAATTTATTAATTTTCATGTGAAGCAAACCGACTTGGATAGTCCGGAATTCGAACTCACAATCACCTGTGTCAGAGGCCATCGATTTGTCAACCGCGCCGTTGGGTTCACATACAGTTTTCTTTACAAAAACAGATAAAGTCAACATCAGAACTGACTAGTTGATAAATCTTGCCATACGCACCAAAAGACTTCAGGAAAAAAAATTAACCGATTTACAGCACAATGTGAAGTAACAAATCTTCAATTATTTTTACAGAACTAGCTATACAAATTTACAGTAACCTATGCTGTATTTATGTTAAAAAGAAGTGCTTTATTTTACAGAAATTTTTTACAATGATGAAATTGTTAACGTTCAAACTATGCATAAAAATTACTTTATTTTAAGACTATTTTAAAATCTAAATTTGGTGTTTTTGACAAAATTAAGAAGTCAGTCAATTCTCATATTGAAAAAGCAAAAGCTTTTTTTTTTTTTTTTTTTTTTTTTTTTTACCCTATAAAGAATGCGATACTAAATCTTGTGAAAGAAAATGTAACTATTTTTCGAAATCATTTTTATTTGTAAACGGACTGGATTAGATTTGGGAATAAGGCCGATTGACTACTGTAGGTCCTAGGCCTGAGGGGGAGTGCCCTCCGATGGGACATTCTGAGGGGTCCTTGCCCGTATTTACACAAGTTTCGGAGGAAACCACAGAAAACTCCGAACGGCTAGGCCGACAAGCGCAACCTGTGATCGAGCCCCGCACCTCACGTCTACCAACTTTGAGCGCAGAACCGCTCGGCCGCTGGTGGGCCTTTTTTATTCGTAAACACTAGCACTAAAGAGGTAGTCTTATTTCAAGGTTCTCATTAGAGATAAATAATGGGTGAGAATTTCTCACCCTTTTTCAAAGACAAAAGGGAATTTTTGAAAACTATGTAAGATCTCTGAAAATTGACCGAGACGCAGAATAAACTTTGAATAATAATAATAAATCTTTTACATAAATACAGAGAATTTGTATCTCCAATTAATACGATTTTGTTCATGGTTTCCAATCATTATGGTTTCAATAGTGGGTGCAAAGAAGAAATAACTAGAGCCTACTTCTTATTCATCCAAACAGGTTTTCATTATAAGGTCGATTTCAAACTGTGTTTATGAAGTGTTAGGCGTATTTACACTTTTTAGAATAGCAGAAGAGTTTTTTTTTTTTTTTTTTCTTAAGCTGTATTCCATTGAAGGGAGCCCACCAGCGGCCGAGCGGTTCTGCGCTCAAAGCTGGTAGATATAATGTGTCGGGTTCCTTCCGAGGTCGCGCTCGTCGGCCTAGCCGTTCGGAGTTTTCCTTGGTTTTCTTCGAAACTTGAGTAAATACGGGCTAGTACCCTTTAGAAAGACACCCACGAAGGGCACCCCCACTCTGGCCTAAGACCTATAGCAGTCAATCGGCCATATTCCCAAAATTCAAATCCTTTGAATGAAGAAAGGACTGAAGTATTTCGAGAGCAGAACCTGCTATATATGATGTAATGTACATATCTGATGGTCATATTCAGATAAAACAGCTTTGTTTTTTAACAGTGAAGATTATACATAATAATCATAAAACTTACCTTCAAATGGTTAATAACATATTCATTTGATATTGAAATAAACTTTATTTTAGCATATCGTAAAAATTTCATTGTGGAAACAACATTAAATTTTTCCGTTTTCTAAGGCTTAACTAAAGGGTTAAGAGCAATTAGAATGCTGTATGATAATAAAAAAAAACCTAAAATAAAAAAAATGCGTTTAGTGAATAAAAAAACTATTAGGTTGTGGCTTGTGTTTTAGAAATCTGGCTTCAAATCAAGAAACCACTTTAACTTTCTTTTTTAATGTTTTCGTGTTAATAGACAAAGAAAATCAATTTCATCAATACCAATTACTCAGTTTCAGTCAGATGGAAATTTTTTGAATTAAGAAAACAATAGCTTATTAAAACCAATGGATGTTTCTATGCGTCATGCGTGCATAATTAAACACATTCAATTAGTATAAATAACAATCATAGTTTCAGTTTGAAAATGGAAGTAAATGAAATTCTCTCTTGATGACACTGAAATGATAGCATTTGAAGAGATTTTCTCATAAGAAAATGGTTTGGTGAAAGATAAGTGCAATTTGCGTAGATTAACGTTTTTTTCTCGTAAAAATTAAAAAAAATATACTTTCGAAACACCAATTTACGGGCTACGACCGTTTAGCTAGCAAAACGGTCATTTCCCATAAAATTGTACGGTTATTTCATAAATTATGCTTCCAAAACATTAATTTACGGATTATGACCGTTCAGGTAGCAAAAAGGGTAATTTCCCCTAAAATTATACGGTCAAATACCGTGATTTTACAATTTTTTTTTTTTTTTTTTACAGTGTATTAAAAACATAAGTCAGCATTAAGAGCAAAATTTTTCTTCCGAGTATAATTATAAGTATAATTATTGTCATTATTAATATTTGTATGTGTGTGTGTAAAATAGAAGTTAACTGGTAAACTTTATAATTTAAGAAGAAAAAAAAAAACATTAAAACACAATGTTATAAAACTGTTTGGAATATCAATTCATTTAACTATGATTGCAAATTTTTAAAAAACAAACATAAGATTTTATTTTGTTTCATCATATAAGCTTATGCTACTTTGGTTACAAAAAATATTGCGTACAAAATTGGCATATGGGATTTCGGCTGTGCAAGTGAAACTTCTTAGATTATATTAAGCTTTCTAAACTATATTTCCGCTGACAGGGCATCGCAAACCTACTGTGTATTTTTGTAGCATTCTTAAGTTCTGGGTCAAATGCAAGTAAAACTTCACAGCTGTATCCCGATATCAGTCCGATAAGAATTAACCCCCAATCATTGTGTGAATACAATACAGGAATAAAAATCGCGAAATTTAGTTTATATGCTGCCTACTTATTTCACTTGAAAAATAGTCTTTTTTTTTATTTTGGACCAACAAATTTTAGATATCTTATGCAACTAAATTTCCATTTATTTGATAAACATGTATTTTACCCCTTTGTAAGAATTATTATATTATCCATATTTTAGCTTAAATAAATAATAATAATAATAATAATTAAAAAAAAAAAAAAAAAAAAAAAAAACAGCTCGCAAACACTCTTTGAAATCTATATTTTTGAAAAGCGGTATAATATCTGTTTATAAATTTAAAAAAAAAGAAAAAAAAAATCCTATTGAAATGGTTTTGGGTACTCCAATTTATGTTCAGGTCCGTGCCGCATCAGATCCCGTTTCTTAGTACTTGCAACAAAATATCTCCAGAGCACTTACGTTTGGATAGTTATCGGATGACGAGACAGTTATTATTCAAGAAGTACGATTTTAAAGGTGTCTGCATCTCAGCATCTACAGAATATTTTAGTTTTCGCATTCTTTTTATAGAACTTACTCGTTACCCTTCGATTCCGACCAAAAAAAAAGGTATATATTCCTTTCAAAGTAACTAAATAAAATGAAATAAATAAATAAATAGTAGTTAATAGAACTTAGATTTTTAATCAGTTTAATCATTTGTACAACATTACCAAATTTTTCGAAGATTACAAATTATTAAAAAAAATAATAATAATATTTTCCGTTTCAAATGAATGAATTAAAAAAGCGAAAAGTAAATAGTATAACACCGGCTGCAGACGATAGATAGGAAAGAAAAAGAAAAAAAAAATGGGGTAAAAAAAATCTATGGGTGAAATTGAAAAATAAAAATTAAAAATTGAATTTCGAAAAACTAAAAAAAATCTCAATTTGGTGCACTCTTTCGGGGGTCCAAGCTACCATTCTGCTATGGTTTGTAGCTCACTGAGTCAGAGCGCAGGCGCCGAGACACACACACAAACACCTAAACAAACACTACCCTTTATTTATATAGATTACAGAGGCTGTTCGCACATTTCTTAGACGATTTTATTTCGCAGTAAGAAAAAATCGTCTACATGGAGAATTTTATTTTCAAAACAGTTATATTTTTGGAAGTTTTATTTATCTTTTGATATTTAGAATTTTTGTTTAGATGCAAAAATGCGCTTTTAAAAATGCAGTGGATGGAAAGATGCGTTTCCGCTCTTTCCAAAGTGAGTTTTTAGTGAAATCTTTATGAAAAGAATTTATCAGGAGAAAAATGGAAAAATGTCGAAACAGTAGATGAATCTTGGGTCTATTTAAGTGGTTGCAATAAAAAAAGATCAATTTATTATCACAAAAGTGGAGAATTTTTTTTTTTTTTCTACATGGTTCAAAGAATCAAAAGAAAGTTTTTTTAAAGGATTTATGATTGTCACTGGTTTTTCATACAAGCACAAGATAAAAGCAAAAGAAATGTGACAAAAATGTCAAAATCAGCTCTAAATACTATCAAGAACATATTTTAATTCCAATTTTTTAAAAATGAAAATCCAGATCTTTATCCACAATGCTATCAAGCGGTTGAACTGTATCAAGACAAAGCAAGCAGCCACGCATCACAATCCGCAATTGATTTTCTAGAAAAAAAAATGGAACAAAAAACAGGAATTAAAACCATACCCTTCACTGATATTCCTGCAAAATCTCCTGATGTATCACTGTTGGATTTTTGTGTTTTTCGACTCTTAAAATCAGCATTATCCAAACACCGACCTACAACGCTTTGTGGACTTTGGAAAGCCGTTCAAGAGGAGTAGACAGATATACCTCTTAAGATATTATAAAAAGCATTATTATCATAGAAATTATGGTGTAGAATGATAATTGAGAACAAGGGCTATCAAACTGAACAAATAAAATACGAAATATGAGTGAAATTGTTTCAGTACACTCCATCAAAATCGTCTAAAAAATGCGCGAACAGCCTCTGTATTATTTAAATCGTATAAAGAAAGATTATAATTAAAATGTGTTTTTATTTATTTAAGTGTAAATTCAAATTATTATGGGATAAAAATGTTACAAAAAGCAATATTTGAAAATTCATTTATCTTATTAACCAAGAAAAGAAAAGAAAAAAAGAAAAGAAATTTAATTTAAAAAGTTATAAATACATTAATATTTCTTCTTAACACAGTTTGTTTACAGAAATGATAACAAGATAAAAAAGTCTTAGAAGAAAAGAAACTTTTTTTTTTTTTTTTTTTTTGCTACCTTATGATAAATGAGCTGTCATATTTTTTATTGGTTATGTAAAATACCAATTAAGAAAACTATGCAGAAATAAAATGAATTTTTAAACACTTAATTAAAATTTACGTGAGATTTTTATTATTACTGTTATCAGAATTTTAAAAAAAAGTTATCTTTAAATGTTTATAAAAAAATTTTATTACAAAATTCTAAGAGCTAAAAAATTATTTTGTAAAATATTTTAAATTACATGTGTCCGCAAAATAATGTCGGCGAAATTTGACTTGATAACTTTAGCTGACATGTGTTTCTTTGGTGGGATGAAACCGAAAATTAAGTCTTTTTCTCTATTTCGCATAGATTTTTTATCAATACAGTGTCTACCGATATATTATTTTTCACATCTGCTAAATTGGAATTTCTGAGACGTTCCTGACGATTTCTGACATTTGGAAATAAAAACCTGTTTTAAGTTAATTTTAATTTATGTCTTATTATGTTAAAAAAGAGAAAAAGAAGTATGAAACATTTATGTCTTCTTCAGCAATGAAATTTTAACAAGTATTTCAAAATTATTAAATTGGTGACGCACGAACGAATATGGAATCTTATTTCAATAGAAAGGTAATTGTTGCACATTCATAATATTAATCATGTTTATTTGTTTATTTATTTACTTTTTAATGAAAATTAATAATATCCATCATTTATTTTAATCCATTATATACAAACCAGATATTTTATCTTTACTGTGTCCCTGCAATAAAACAAGAATGTAAAAAGTCGGTACCTTGTAAAGATTTTAATATTGGCATATATTTAATATAAATTACGTCGTACATGTATGAAAACAAAAGACGCATTCATAATATAAAAAAAAAAAAAAATCAAAACAGTTTCATTTTTTATTTTTATTTTTTTTATTTTTTTTTTCTAGCATTGACCCTAATTAAAAAAAAAAAAAAGAACTTATTTTTTCCCTTATAAATCACCAGTCATTATAAGACACCAATTAGTTGATTAACGTAAAATGAAATAAAAACTAGTGTGTTTGGCCATCACAATTTTTTCTTCTATATTTTCGTATGCAAATTCACTGTAAGTGCAAATAATTTATTAAAACGATTATTTATTAAAATTATCTAACAGGATTAATGCAAATGATTTTCATCTTAGAGAAAACTAACACTAAATATCCAGAGAAAGACAGTTTTATTGTCCATAATTAACATCTTAAAAAATACGTCTTATAATGATTGCCTCACATACCAAGTTTCGTACAGTTATATGCCATACAAGTTTTGAGATATAGCCATCACATAATCAAGGATATTTCCAATATAGCAGCGCCATCTGTTAGCTTATAAGAATCCAGCATGATTCAGCGTAAAGTCTCATAATATCCTTCTCAAATATCAAGTTTTATTTTATTATAAGCAATAGAACCTGAGATATAGCCTTTCCATAAATTGCAGAAATCGCTGCGTAGCAGTGCCATCTAATGAGCAGTTGACACCAAAGTTGGTAGGAACAAATTTATGACAAGGTACATCTACATATAAATGTATATGCAATTCTGTGCAGTAGTTCCTGAAAATCCGCCTTCCCTTAAATTGCGAAATCGCTGAATAGTAGAGCCCCTGTTGGCCGACAAGTATTCAAAATGGACCAGCTTAATGTCTCATAATGACCTTCTTACATATCAAGTTTCATTTGATTATATGCAATAGAACCTGAGATAAAGCGTTCCCTTAAATTAAGGAAATCGTTGCATAGCAGCGCCACCTGTTGAGCGGTTGACATCAAAAGTAGATAGGCACTAATTTATGTCAAGATGTATCTACAAATGCATTTATATACAATTCTGAACAGAAGTTCTGGAGAAACAGTTGGCACAGTATTTTTGTCCCACACACACTGAGACAGACAGATATTTTCTAAAAATGGTAAAATCGTGTTCTAGATACCTCTCAAAACGTGTAAATCCGTCGAAAACTGGAAGTCGAACATTTTTGCGAATCCAATACTTTCTTCTCGTGAATATAGAAGAAAGTAAAAATTGCTTATATTTGAAAAAATGAACAAAAATTTACGATTATTTATCGATTTTGACACATTTATTTTGTAACATAATAATACAAATACACCAAAATTTAATTTATTAAAACAATAAACAAAAATATATGAGGTATTGCTTTTTATTTTTTTTAATCTAGGGAATAATAAAACCGTTATTATTAATTTTTTTTTTCTTTTCTTTTTACCTTTCTTCTTTATTCAAAAGAAGAAAATATTGGAAGCGTAAAAAATTCAACTACGGTTTTCGATGGATTTATACGATTTGAGAAATTCAGAATCCGATTTAACTATTTTTAGAAAATGTCTATCTATCACTCTGTCTCTTTATGTGTGTGTGAAACAATTTTGTGCGGGTTATATTTCAGGAACTATTGCACAGAATTGTATAGAAATTTATATGCAGAATTACCTTGACATAAATTAGTGCCTGCCATCTTTTATGACAATCACTCAACAGGTGGCACTGACACACTACGATTTCGACAATTTTAGCAAATTCTATATCTCAGGTTCTATTGCGTATAATAAAATATAACTAGGTATATAAAATGCGAACAAGAAACAGCATACTGATTCAATTTAGGTGCATGCCGGAGTATTGGTGTCATTGCTGTACTGCAATTTTCTTCGAAAACAAAAATATTACATCTCAGATTCTATTGTATATAATTGCACAAATTTTGGTATATAAGAGAAACATTGTGAAATAATATAATGATTTAATTAGATTGTTAATCGGCCAAAATAAGGTAGTACTGCCCTTCAAATTACCCCATGAACTGGAAATCTGAATCTCAATTTCTATGGCATATAACTGCACAAAATTTGATACGTAAGATAACCACTATGAAAACGAATTCTAGCTTAATTTACCGTAATTTCGCGTATATAACCCGCTGCGAAAGGTACCCGCAACATCAAAAAATGTATTAAAAATAATTATAACCAAAAGATACCCCGCAGTAGAAGATACCCCGCACTTCTAAAATCACATGGTCGGCAATCTCTGTTTATAATTTGAATACTAATTGCTATTATTTTAATTATAAGTAGGAAAAGATATAAACAAAACACAACTAAATATAAATAATAGACAAATAAATTTACTTACCTATAATGAAAAAGCAAATAATGGTAACTTGGTATTAATCTTTCTCTCTACATAAATTACTATAATATAAACAGGAGTAACTTCTCATGATTAACACCTTTATTCAATTTAGAAGAAAATTATAGATTAATAATAAATTTATTTATAAAATTCATTCAAATTCATTAAAATTCATCGAAATCGGATTCTTCCGTATCGTAATTAAAATATTGTAATATTGTTTGGGACAGTTCATCTTCTTGTTCATCATCTTTATTATCCTTCTCTGTTGATTTTCTCCTTGTTCGCGATAGATACCCCGCACCGGATGATAGCCCGCAGGACATACAAAGTCAGGTTTATTTTTTATTGTTTTATAGATTACCCGCGGGTTATATACACGAAATTACGGTACATGTATTTTTGATGATAGGTGAAGCTGCTATTGTAATATTGTACATGGCTACGTCTCAGTCTCTACTGGTTAAAAGTGCACGAGACTGCATGAGTAAAATATTTATTGCGATAAACTGTGGTTAAATATTTGTATTCATGTTAAATAGTAAATGGTGATGTTATATAAAATGATATAGAAGAACGTTTTGTGGTGGCCATAACATATTATTTTTGTCTATTTTTTTAAACTGATTTATATGCAATCATCTTTCATTTCCAAATAATTTATATTTAGTTCTCTGTAATAAAATAGTTTATTTAAATACAAATTTCCAGTAATTTTGCCTATATATGAAAAATTAAAAAAAAAAAAAAAAAAAAAAAAAAAAAGATAATAAATAAATTATAATATATTTTATGAACACCAATAATGAAGAAAGATTTCCACTCCGTAATACAAATTAATTATTTTAGTTTTAAAACACTTTAATTGTTTATATAATAAACTTCCTGTTAATTTTAATTTTCTTTACCGTTTTTGCGTCATTTTACTTTTGTATTTTTTTTTTCTTTCTATTTCTTCTTCAGCCTGTCACGCGAACACCATTTAAATGAAATTTTGTGTGATGGAAATAAAATGAATCCCCGTGTTTAATTCAAGAAAATGTAATTTGCAATTAAAATATGTTCGAAACGGATATTTAATCATTCTCGTAGTATTTAAATAAATTATTTTCATTATGTATTGAATTCTAGAAGAAAGAAATAATTGCAAAGAGATAATTGCTTAAATTTTATATTTTGACTGTCAAAAACTGATCAGTACAGAAAATAATGATATATATATATAAATATGAGGGTGCATGAACGCTATCTCAAGAACAAACTCTTGAATTTTATCATAAGATGAAGATGACATTTTTTTAACAATCTCAAGCGCACTCCGTAGTAATAAAGCGTGAGATGTAAATAATTAAAAAATTGTGTGTTTTATAGATTTTAATGGAAGTAGCATCAGATCTGCTGTCAGTTGTAATATTTTTTATGAGTAGTATAATTATCTCAATGCGTTTATCAAGTACTGTTCCGAATTTAAAAAAACATAATTTTTATTACTTCGATATTAGTTATTAGTCGTGTGTGTTTAATGAATTTTTACTATTGAAATTCTGCTTTCTACACATGGGAGCTCTCGTCCGGGATTGAAGATTGGATTTATTTTAAGTTGGTATATTAAACCGAAGTCAAGAACATCTAATTACTTAAATTGTGAGTAAAGATTTTACTCTATATTAATAAAAGATTAGTTAATTTAATTGTGAAATAAAATGTCTTGTTTAATGAAAGCGAAGAAATGTGATTTATCATCAGTGTGCGAAGAATTAGATGTTACCGTCCCACCAAATACAAAATCAGCTAGACTAGTAAAGTTAATTAAAGAATCAGAGGATTTTGGTGAATATTTCGCCAAATCTCGCCTTGAGGCCATTAAAAAAGAAAGCAGAGAAGAAATGGAAATCGCAGAAAAAGAAAAACAAAGGGAAATTAAGTTAAAACGGGAAGAAAAACAGAGAGAATTTGAGTTAGAAAAACAAAGGTAAGAAAAGGAATTCGAGTTGAGACGATTAGAAATTACTGCTAGATCAGAGAGTGATATAGAATATACGTCAAAGTATAATAATGTAAAAAAAAAAAAAAAAAAAAAAAAAAAAATCCACAAAATGGGAGGCGAGATATTGTCCCTGCGAGATTTTGTCCCAGCGATATTTAGTCCCCACGAGCTTTAGTCCGGCGATATTTCGTCCCGCGATATTTTGTCTCCGATATTATGTCTCCAACACTTTTCTTTGACCTAACAAATAAATCTGTAACTCAAATCACAAAAAAAAAAAAAAAAAAAAAACACGATAATAACATTATATACATTAGAGATCATGAATATATCTTGTTTAGTAATACTTTCTACAATTATTAAAGAATCTCTTATTGAAAAATGTACAACTCAGATTTCAGCAGCATTCATTCGAGTGTAGATACTATTTTATATACTCTTCGACGAAAATTAGTGATGAGAAGCGATTCATTATATCACAAAAGTCAGATACTTTTTTTTTTTTTTTTTTTTTTTTTAAACTTTGAACTCATTCTTAAAAAGTCGCCAAGTTAATCACCAGTGCCAACCTACGTTGAAGTCATTATTAAGATGTTATTTCTTCGTGTATTTTTCCAACAACATACAAATAATTCACTATTAAGTACATGGAGTAACTCTTGTAATATTTACTACAACATATTCTAATAAAGTAAATTAGTCTTAATTGTTGTATCAACATTGTTGTAAAATATCAACTTTGTTCCAATAGCAAGACTACTGTTGCGAAGAAAGTTTATTTACAAATAAAATGGAGATGATAAAGATGCTTATTAACAGAGATTTTAATAATATAGTCAAAAGAATTGAAATAAAATATGTTTATCTGTATAAGTTATTATTCTTAAATGATAATTTTTGTATTTCAAATGAATCATCATACATGTAACTTAATCCTTAAATACCATTTCAGTTTGATGTCAGTTAAGTTTTTAATTTAAAATATAAATTCAAAGACAAATACAAAGTCAAAATCATTACAAAAATGCGTTAACACCCTCTGTAGTATTAAAATTAAGTGTAAGAAAAATCTGTATGAGTAGCACAGTGTATAATTTTAATCAATAATTTTTTATTTCTTTGGTAAATTAATTTTAAGGAAATTTTGTGTGTTTAAAAAAGCTTTTGAAAACTAATTAAATAAATTTTAAATAATTATATAAACATGTATTGATATACATAAATACAAAATATAGTATAATTTATAGAAAACTGTTTAAGATAATCCAATTTAATGTTGTTGTTTTTTCTAGAATTTTAAAATGCTAAAATGTGACCATTTTAATTACTTTTCTCTAGATTTTACAGTGTTAAAATTCAAACACTCTGTCTGAACTAGTTTGTGAATTAATTTGTGGATTTATGTATAAATTATTTTTTCAAGTATATTTTTTCTATTTTAATATTAAAAATTAGCATTAAATTTCAACATTAAAATATTAAACATAATGGAAATAAAAATTATGTATAATTAGTAATCTAAAAGTCTCAGGTAATTTAAGTATTTTGTGGTATGACTAAGCTGACTAAATGCCCCCATATCCTGGGGACAGCCTTTATTTTGAAAGAATTTTTCTAAGTTTAAAAAAAATTGTAGAAAGTAAATTATTAATAAATAATGTTTTATTTTTAGCCCTTATTTATTAGGCATGAAAAGATACATCCGTAATTGTATAACTGTAGCAAATTTTAACGTTTCTCTATTTTAAAGGTACTCTGATCTGTTTAGCCTAAGTATGACTTGAAAATTACACTTATATAAGTTACTAGCTGACCCGTCTGGCTTCGCACGGATGAACAAATTTTAGTTAAAGGTGGATTGACATGTAAAAAATCAAGAAAGATATCAGTTTATATGTTATAGTCAGGCAATATTATTAACTGAAAAGTCAAAAAATAATTTTACAATTATTATTATTTTTAATTAGTTGTTAAATGTTGGCAATTTTTACTTAATGTTATTTATTTATTTATTTCTTAAAAAGAAACATTTCTTTACTCTTGAATAAAAAAATATTGAAAAATAAACCTATAACATGAAAATGTTTTTGATAAACTTGACGTCATAATAGCTTTAATTATCATTTATTTGTTCATCTCGCAAATATATTTAATTTTTTCCATAATTCATGGTTATTTTAATAATGTATATTAAGGGACAAATCAGTAATATGAAACAATATTCGTACAATATATACTATTACAGAATCGTGTGAAACAACCACACGACTTCCATTACTCACTATTACACGTATTATATACAATTTTTTGGAGATGTTATATGCATTTTTTGAGATTTTCCAGTGAGAGAAACTTGATACATGTATAAAAGACACATACAACAGAGTTTATATAGCGAGTTTAAAAATAAGGGAAAGTAAAAAAAAAATAATAATAGATTGTTAATTTTTTAAACACGAATTTCCCAGATCTAAAACTGAACTACCTAATCAGGATGACTGTTAATATTTCTGTAATAAGCACGTAATACTTGAGAAAGGTTATCTAAGTTGGATTAATGAAACAATTTTCAAGAAAACGTTAGAACCGTTTTTGAGATACCAACTTTTACCAAAACTTAGCATACTCAATTATTGACCTAAAAACAATACTTACATACAAAAGGATATTTAATAGGAAGTTAACATGGCGAGTTTGAAAAAAATCCGTACAGGCGTTTTTAAAGGAGCGCTCTTGCGATATCTGAAATTGAGCTGTTCATAAAGGACGCCTATCAATTTTCCTGAACTAAACAACTATATAATTCAAAAAGGCATCTAATAGGTTGTTTATAGAGCAACTTTGAAGAAAATCGTTAGATCTGTTTTTGTGATACGGGCTTTTCCGGTTTTCGATGACCCAATTCCGGTTTTTAAATTTTTACGAAAATTTGGAAAATTTACATGTACTCCAGACCTGAATCAATTGTGAACTTTCGTAGTTCTATCTTTATTAGTTTCGGAGATATGACAGCCAGAAGATTCCACACACTGATCCATTGCCAAAAACTACTTTTTTGGACTCAAGAGGCCTTAAAACGTGTAAATCAGGTGAAACTCTATATCGAATTTTTGGACCGAATATAATACTTCCACTAACTACGGTAGTGGGATAATTGAAGTAAAAACATAGATCTCTTATTTAATACGAAAATATACAGATTTTCGTATTGCGCTTTCGATCGCCAAATACAAAAATCGCCAAGGACGACAGATATCAAATCTATGCTTTGTTTTCAATTAAAATATTGAAAATTTGAATTAAAAATTTATTTTACCAAAATTTATTATAGCCTTTAGCACTTAGAGACAGTGTTACTTTTGATTAGTTGAAAGAAAAAAAAAAAAAAAAAAAAAAAAACAGCTTTTTAGTTCTAGCGATCGTTTTCTACATATACATATAAACCTTTCCTCTTTATATATTAGCATAGAGCATAGATAGATTAAATAGGTTTCTAATCAACATAATGTAACTCAAATAATTAAATGCTATTTGCATTTCAGTAATGGCTGTATGCGCTATGTATATTGAACTACTTGTCACAACTGTTAGTTGCTAAAAATCCGCGTTTGTAATGATCGATAGATGGCGCTTTCTGAACTGCAGTTGTTAGTAAATATAATAGCCACGTGTATTTATTATTGTTCTTTTTCCGCCATTACATCATGGAAAATCGATTGCATAATATGATAATATGCAGTGGTATGATAATTTCACCTTAGCCCACCAGAGGGCGAGCATTCCATTACAATCGCGGATAGCGCCAAATAAATTTAAACTTCTCAATTATTCTTTTAAAAAATGCATAATGAAATGCAGATGATATATTTTTTTTAATTTACTTTTTATATTATTATTCGCGTGAAAATATATTTTATTAAAAGTCGAAAAATAAATGAACTCGTAATTTGTTTTAGCAACAATTATAAATTAAAATAAATAATTTAATAAAAGTTTAGAAGTTAGAATTTCTAATTTTTTTTATTTGTTTATTTATTTTTAAATTCTAATTTCGTTTACACAAATCAGTTTAAACATTAATGCTTAGATCATTATATTATATTATATCATATCAAATTATATTATTAGAAAAATAAATACTTTTAAATCTATAATGACGTGAGATTTAACGTGTAAGTTTAACATTTCACAAAGCTTTATATGAATTTAAATTTAATTCACGTGCAAATATATTTCTTTTCTTTTCATGTCAAGATATTTTAAAAACAAAATGAACATATAAATGTTTCTTTTATGTTGGCTGCAGCTAATTTTTTTTAATATTTCATTATTTCCATTTCTATTATGGCTTTTATGGGGATTTTAATTAAAATGCTCAGATTTTAAACTAAAATTGATTTTATCAAAATTAAATATAGCCTATAACAATCAGGGATTGTGTAGCTTTTGGTCAGTGAAAGAAGTTTTTAAATTGGTTCAGTAGTTTCAGAGATTACCCTCCACAAACATACAATTTTTTGCTCTTTATATAATAGTATAGATGTACATTTATGATTAAATTATGAGAAAGATAATGATTAATTATGATTAAATTATGATTAAATTATGAATTGTGAATGTTTTTATTGTACTCTTATAATTGTAGATGTTACAGAAAATTTTAAAATACAGTGTGATTAATATAGTTATTCAGTTTGTAATATGTCTATACATTTGGCTAAATTGTTAAAAAAAAAAAAAAAAAAAAAAAAAAAAAAAATCAAAAATTTAAAATCATACTAACAACTGTAACAAAATTGAAATCTTATTACATCAAGATGCATCTATTTAAAATTAACATTTTTGATGTAAGTTATAATATATATATTTTTTTATTATTAAATTTTTAAAAATTCAACTAAATAGCTGAAATGACTATTTGTATAAGAAGGAAAAAAAAATAACAAACACAGTTACATTTTATTTCTAAAAAACGATTTTCCCCTTTTCATCATTTAATTAAAATACAACTATTATTTAATACAAAAACCCCTCGAATTTCATTTTTTTAAAACTATTTAAAATAAATGAAAATAAATGTTGTGCTACAATAAATATATTAATTTAACCATAACACTATTAATAAAGTTCACAAATAATTTTGCCTTATTAAAACCTCAAAATAATAATAATAATAATAATAATAATAAATAAAATAACTCATGAAAAATAATTCGTTTAAACTAAGCTTCTATTAATAATACCCCCCCCCCCCCAAAAAAAAAAAAAAAAAAAAAAAAAAAAAAAAAGATAAAAGAATCATCTGTTTTTTAATTAACGACTGGAACGAGAAATCATTTGATCTTTTATTATTATGAGCGAAAAACTAATGAGTGTTACTGAAATTAGACTATTTTTCTTAATTAGCCAAACTAACTTAATTTCGGTGAATTATATTTATGTCGCGGTTGGAGAGGAAACCTAAGGTGATAATTTTAGATTTATCTTTGAAGTTACTTAATCAATTAAATTACAATTTATTTATGAAGCATATTAAGATTAAGTGATATTTGAATTTTATTTCATGAAATATATTTTTTTTAATTGGTCAAATTTAATGATTTTTAATTAGGATTTTTTTTTTACCTGAAATGTTATGTTACTGTTAGTTTGCATTAATATATATATATATGATAGATATCGTAATAAAATTTAATCTTAAAATTTAGCTATTAATAGATACAACCAGGGTTTAACCTGGCAAAAAAATTACATTAGCATTTTAGCGAAAATAGGCAAGCACTATTTTAGCTTTTTCGAAAGTTAATTCTTTGGATACCATTGATTTCTTTTACTTAGCTTTGTTATCCTCAGTTTTGTTTTCTATTCCTTTTGTTCATTGATGATTTTAACCAAGCATCCATATTTGTGACTTTAAAAATATGAATCAGGGAAACTATGTTTTGATTTTATCAATAGAAAAAGAGGTATTCATATCATATGTGTAAAATAAAAAAGCAATTTAAAAATCAAGTAAAGTGTAGATGTAGATAATCGTGAAATACTAGTGCTAAAAATGCTTCTATGAAGCAAATTCTGAATTCTAACATACTTTTAAATATTTTTGCATTTAAATTCAATCATTGAAAATTAAAAATAAATCCAAATTACTATATAAATAAGGATTCCCGAAAATTTCAGTCCTTTCGTAGTTTTTGCCTGCAAATATTACAAACAAATTTGAATTATTATATAGAGATATTTTATACAGTTATCCAGTTTTAGCTTTTTAGCGGCATTCTGACCGACTTGTTTTAGCAAAATATGATACCTTTTAGCAAAATGCTAAAAAAACTAATGGCAGTTTAATCCCTGGATACAACCAATACCAACACACAAAAATATAGAACTGATATTAACTTAGAGGAAAGACTGACACAAAATTGTTGCGATTTAGATTAAGAACCAATAACAGGCAAAAATAACTTAAATTACTTACGCCGACATGGATAATAATAAAAAAAAAAAGACCATTAGACTTAATGACAGAGAAAACAAATAAATAACCATAGAAATAATTGGAGAAAAATGCTTAAAATTAGAAGTAAAATACACGTCAGTGGGCATGTACTTCATAAATCTGTGAAATCTGTATCGATTTCGTAAAACAATATAGCTAATCATAGCAATTTATATCGTTTCAGCCCCGATCGAAGCAGCAAAACCATATAGAATGAGAAATTAAATATTAAATTTAATCAAATATTTAAAAAAAAAATTTCATGGATACTACAGAGAAAACTAGAAAAAAGCATAGTAGCCACATGTAAAACATTTAACACAAACTGGAGAATAGGATGATGCCAACAAAAAATGAAATTAAAAATAAAAACTTTGCAAACATCGATTAATCGACAAAGAATGAACTACAGAGCATTTTCATTAACGATAAAATACACAGAGTAATTATTGATTGCGATAGTCAAAATATATTTTAAAGTTAATTAACGTTTAATCTAGATAAATGTTAATTTAAATTGTACGTAAAACATCATTAAAACTTTCAAAGAAAGGATTAAAGAAAGAAGACATAAGTCAGCAGTGAGCAAGCGCCACCTAGCGTTTAGCAAGATAAACAATAAGTCAATTAAATTATTTCAGGATAATAAAACCAATGCGATAAGGAGTGTATTTAAGAAGTTTTAACTGCATGATTAAGAGAATAAGTAGCACCAAACAAATAATTAGAGTAATGTTAAGTGGATCATGTTAATGTTAAACCTAAAATAATTAAACTAACAGTTGAACTTAATTTTATTAAACCTAAATTAATTAAACTTGAAGTCAAAGTATTAAGAAAAATTAAAATCAAAGTATTAAGAAGAATTAAATGTTAAGTTGTAAAAAGACTCAATCACAAGCAGTAATCCCAAAAAGCACACATGTAAGGATAAGCAATATAAGGCAGTCTGCAATAATTAAAGTTATTATTTTAAATGTGATGACTTTTTTTTTTTTTTTTTTTTTTTATAAATATTATTAATGTTATTAAATTGGATTGATTGTTCAAACTAAACAAGGGAAGCCACTAGTAGCCAAATGCACACAATTAAATATAACGAAAAAAGAGTTCAAAGTTCATAATATCAACCAGAAAAAATAAGAAGAATGTAACTTGTGGTAATCCCAATTTATATACATATATACAAAAAAAAAAAAAAAAAAAAAAAAAAAAAAACAGAAACAAAAACAGAAACAGAAATTATGTAAGAAAAAGTTATATTTGAGCAACGGAAACTGTTAGTATAAAATATTTTCATAAAATATATAATATATATATAGGTAAATACTATGCAAGTATTTTCCATTTGATTTTTGATTTTTTAAATCAATTACAGCATTTTCCATCAAGAATATATATATTACATGACTATTTCTTAGTTTTTAGAATGTTTATTTATTAATTTATAGAATTACTAAAAATAAAAGTAAGTGAACATACATTTTTAAGGATCTAAAGAGTAATTGCATTTTAAATTAATGCCAAATGCATAGTTACGCATTTGCTGAAACGTCATTGAACTCGTACCTATTAAGGGGGATCGTCAGTTACGGCTTTTCTAGATTGCTAATGCTAAAATTCTAAAATCAATCCCGTGCATTGTTAATGCAATTCATTTGTTTGAATTTTTTTTTCGGCGTTAGATATAACTTTTATCTCTCAGACGATATAATTTTTAAAACAAGATGTGTTCTCAATCTTTTTTAAATTTTAATTTTTCAAAAAATTGCAGTTTTTCAAAAAAATTCATGTTGTTTCT
The DNA here is from genome assembly GCA_963930645.1 of Salticus scenicus. Lineage (NCBI taxonomy): Eukaryota > Metazoa > Arthropoda > Arachnida > Araneae > Salticidae > Salticus > Salticus scenicus. The sequence goes on from OZ005655.1 coordinate 236,083,720, forward strand.
TTTAGCTATTAATAGATGGCGTTGCTATTACGAATCGTTTCTGCTATTTTTTGAAAAGCCTTTACTTTTGTCATTTTTTAAAATTTTCTCATAATTTTATGTCATTTTCTTATAAATAGCTGTATAAGGGATATGTGTAGAGCAATATGATACCGAAATATCCTTCAGAAAAAGGTTTTATTATTTTCTAAACTGATTTTTTTTAGGGGTGGGAATCGATTAAGAGTTTTAACTGGGTTAATCGTAGTTCATTAATCGATTAATCGGTTGATTAATCGGATTTTTAATCGGTTTTCACTTTTCTTTATATAGTTTTATTTCAATGGTGAATAGAACTCTCATATTGTGTGTGTATATATATATATATTATTCATAAGTTTGACTGATTTCTTTTTTCTTCCAAAAATTGTCTAATCAATTATATATGTTTCATAACTGAAATTTAAATCGATTTTCAGAGTAATACTTGGTGACTTTAAGTGCTAATTTTATATAAATATTTTCACTTATTCAATTTTATTTATTATTATTATTATTTTTTTTAATAAATTCATTTTTCGATTCATTTTGAAAGAAACATTAAATGAATTTACACATATTTTAGTTTTATATTTGCAAGCCTTGTCCATCCCGCTTGTCACTATTTTTAAATGAATTCTCAAAAGTCCATATCATTGTCATAAAAATCTCAAATTCTTATATTTTAGTTCTTCTTTGTCACTTCGGACTAGAACACAGAATGTTATTTTCTGTTTCTACTTCAATAGTTACTATCAGCAATTCTGAACAGACAATAAACGGTTGAAGATACTGTGAAACTCTGTTGACATTTCCCCCATTAGAGGAATAATGGAAATCTCAATCCCCCCCTCCCTTTTTTTTAATCTTTAGCATTTCTATTTTTTGAAAGCTTCTTGTTTCTGAGAATACTATTACCCTAGCCAACATATTCTGTAGAAGGCTACAGACAGGTGGTGTTGCTCCAGCATGCACATGAAGCGGCATTTTGTTTAATAACTGTCCTCCCCCTTTTCTCTATTAACAAAGGTGCAACAACTTCTTTTGAGAGGTTTTATTTTTATTTAATTATTTATTTTATTTTTGTTTTGTTTTATTTTATTTTATTTTATTTTGCTTTTTAATTATTTAATGGATGTTTCTTAGAATGTTTGTTAGCAAAATATGTGAAAAAATATTTTGTAGACAGAACAATATTTTTACTTTAATTCGTAGTTTGAAATTTTTAATCGGATTTTGAAAATTTTTAATCGAATTAATCGATCCGATTAACTCGATTAAAAAAATTGATCGGGACTAAGCATTGATCCATTAATCGATTAATCGGCACAGCCCTAATTTTTTTTCATGGCATACTGCAGCAGAATGACAGATATTTTTAATGTTACAAACCCTAAGCCGTCTGCTTCAGTTCCGGTAAAAAGAGCGCTTATGTTTTGAGTTGAGTTTTAGTTTCAGTAGAAAATATCAACTGAGCTTATTACGTTGTTTTTCTTGACTATTGCAGCGACTTTAATTAAGATTAAGCTTTCTTATTTATCTATTTATTTACTTAACATTTTATATTAGAAATGTTTTTTTCGTCCATTTTATTTTTGTAATTAGACAGAATGTCTATGTTTATATCTTGTTTATTGTTGTCATTTGAAATAGACATTTCGGAATAACTTTTTCGATGAAATCGTTGCTTATCCAATGCGAGATTACTTCTTTTTTTTTTTTTTTTTTTTTTTTTTTATATTCTGTGCATCTAAAATTAGCTTTCAAACATGAAAAATAAATGAAATAAAAACTTGGAATATCGCTCAAATGATTTTCTGAAGATAGAATACGTCGTCTTTTCTCATCGAACTTTTTCCCCTCTTCCAGTTCTCGGAAAAATAGACAAAAGAAGAAAAACAAGAACGTACTTCCTACATTATATTCTCCCTCCCCACATTCATAAAGTTTAGCAAGAACTGAAAGAAGGATATCAGGCTTTCTCACTAGAGTCCTGCATCGGGTCGGGTAACCCGATTTTACCCGAACCCAACCCGCGTTGACAGAATTTCTCTTTCGGGTCGGGTTGACTGATATTTTTTTTCGTGCGGGTCGGGTTCAGGTCGGGTTGACTGATTTTTTTTTCTTGCGGGTCGGGTTTGGTTTTCAATAAGTCGGGTCGACCTGAGAAACACCTTTCAAAATATTTTTTACAATTATAAACATAAATTTTTTGGCATGTTTACGACTATGTAACTAATTTAAACATTCTGCACATACTAGACATGTATCGGTTGGTTGTTTGGTTGGAGGATTTAAAGCCGATTGACTCCAGATGTGTCTTAGGCCTATAGGGGATGGACTGTAGATGTGTATCCTATAGGGGGAATGCCCTCCGTTTGGGTCTTTCTAAGGGGTCCTAGCCCGTATTTACGCGTGTTTCGGAGGAAACCATGGTAAACTCCGAATGACTAGGTCGATGAGCGCGAAGTGGGATCGAACCCGACACCTTCCATCTATCAGCTTTTAGCGCAAAGCCGCTTGGTGGCTGGTGGGCAGACATGTACCGGAGCTCCCTATTCGTATCCGCGGATATCCGCCAGAAAAATAGATCCGTATTTGCATCTGAATCTGTTTTCTTTGCTTTAACGGAACTAATATGTATCTTTTGTAGAAATTGTATGAAAATTAGAAAAGTATTATAAATCTTTCTTCACTGTTGTTAATGTATAAATTAAAGAAATACAAATACAGTATAACCTCGTATTTACATTATGGAAATTAAAAAAATTTCGCAGTTTAATTTTTTTTTTTTTTTACTTTCTTCTATATTTAGTAGAAGAAAGTATTAGATTCGTAAAAATTTTCAACTTCCGGTTTTTTATGAATTTGCATGTTTTGAGAGTCCAGAACACGATTTGACTATTTCTAGAACATATCTGTCTGTGTGTCTGCATGTGTGTGACAAAAATTTTGTGGCGACTGTATCTCTGGAACTACTGCACATAATTGCATATAAATTTATAAATAAATGCACCTTGACATAAATTAGTGTTTATCAACTTTTGGTGCCCATCGCTCCGTAAAAAATAAAATGTCAACTTCCGGTTTTTGATGAATTTGCATGTTTTGAGAGTCAGGAACTACTACTCAGGAACTACTACAGAGAATTGCATATAAATTTATATGTAGATGCACTTTAACATAACCTAGTCCCTATCATGTCAATTTCTCAAAAGGTGGCGCTGCTATACAGTGATTTCCACAGTTCAAGGAAAGGCTTTATTTCAGGATCTACTACACAAAATTGCACATAAATTTATATGTGGATGTACCATGATATAAATTATTGTCTTTCCACTTTTGGTACCAATAATTCAATAGGTGGCGGCGTTATACAACGATTTCCATAATTTAAGGGAAAGAGATATCTCAGGTTCTATTGTGCATAATAAAATAAAAAAAATGGATATGTGAAAAGACCATTATCAGACATTATGCTGATTCAATTTGGATGCATATCGGCCAATAGGTGGCGCTGCTGTTCTGCAATTTTCCCCGAGAACGGAAAAGCTATATCTCAACTTCTATGGTGTATAACTGTACAAAATTTGATAAGTGAGATAACCATTATGAAAACGCATTGTTTAATGTACTATTTATGGAGAATAAAACTGTCTTTGATTGTACAATGTAATTTTTCTCTAAGATGAAAATCCGTCTGCATTCATTATGGTAGGTAATTTTAATAAATAATAGCTTTAGTAAATCATCTGTACTGAGCGAATTTGTATTAGAAAATATAGAAGAAAATCTTGTGGTGGGCACAACATACTAGTTTTTTTTTTTTTTTTTTTTCTTAATACCTTTACTTTTAATGAAATTCAATCCTCGCTTTTATGTAAACGGAATTTTGAATTTTCCTCCAATTATACAGCAAATATATAGAAGAAATACTTGTTGTGATTTCATTTAAAGCTAGTATGTTGTGACCATCTCAAACTTCCTTCTATATTTTCCTATAAGAATTCGCTCAGAAAAAAAATTGTCTTAAAAATATTATTTATTAAAATTATCTACCATAATGAATCATTTTCATTTTAGAAAAAACTAACACTATATATAAGAAAAGAAAGACAGCTAAATTCTCTATAAATCGATTTCCGTACATCATCGGTTTTCGTACTGTTATATGCCATAGAAGTTGAGATGTAGCCATATCCCGTTCTCAGGGAAAATTGCACTATAGCAGCGCCACTTATTGGCTGATATGCATCCAAATTGAATCAGCATAATGTCATATAATGGCTACACTGATACATGTCAAGTTTTGTTTGATTATACACAACTGAACCTGTGATATAACCTTCCCTAAAAATGCGAAAGTCGAGATATTACGCTGATTCAAACTGAATGCCTATCAGCCAACAGGTGGCGCTGTTACACAGCGATTTCCGCAATTTCAGGAAAGGCTAGATCTCAAGAACTACTGCACAGAATTGCATATAAATTTGTATGTAGGTGAATTTTAATATATATTAGCACCTGTCAACTTTTGGTGTGAACCGTTCAACAGGTGGCGCTGCTACACAGCGATTTCCACAATTACAAGGAAAGCAATATCTCAGGTTCTATTGTGTATCATCAAACAAAACTTAATATGTGAGAAGGCGATTATGAGACATTGTTTTTTCATTAATTTTGATAAGTTTATGGTTTTAAGTTAAGATTTGTTGTGTTACTTTATTGATTCGTTTGTTTTGCAGGCTGTTAATTAATAGATCTGGTTTCTTTACATTAGTGTATTTCATCCACTGATATATATATATATACTTAATCTTATTGGTTATTGGTGTTTCAGTGATCTTGCATCTGTTGCTTGGCTTCTACTATGCTTAATAGATAATCTTTATTATATATATACTAGCTGTTACCCGCGACTTCGTTCACGTGGAAATTTTGATGTGTATGTGTGGGAACTGACGGTTTTATCATAATATGTAATGTAATGAAGCTATATCATTGTGGTGCTGTGCAAAACAGAGTCTGATAAAGTATACTAAAAAAAATTTGTAACTCATTGAAAATCAAATTAAAATGCCAAAATAAATACATAAAAAGTTATCGCCAACATGGCGATAAAAATTTAAAATTCGTTCATAGGGATCCTGTACTAAAACAATACTGCGTTGCGGAAGTATAAAAACTGGATCGTCAATTATGAATTTTATTTCGAAACCTTTCTTTGTATCATTTTACTATTGCACAATATTAATCTGGTTCCAATAATAATTTGGTGACTGGTGAATTAAAATTTTAATTATGTGGTGAAATTCATATAATATTTATGAGTTTCAAATTTTTAAGTTTTTTTTTTTTTTTTAATACAAAGAAATTATTTTTTTTATTTTTTCATCTCCCGGCGAATCGTTGAATAATATTTTAGTTCTTAAACAATTTTGGACGGCTTTGCCCGCTTCTCTGGCAAATTCTTTTCAGTATAGCTTTATGGAAAAAAAGAAAGAAAAAGAAACTGAAATCGGTCAAAAGCTTGCTTTTGGTTTCCGCTGCCTTCGGCAACGACTTCTTCGTCCTTGCAATCTCCGGTGCTTGTTCCTATTGCCTGCCACAATGGCTTGCCCGTGGGCTTCCATTTGGGTGCTTATCATATATGACAGTTTCGATACCGACAGTATCGAAAAATTTGAAGTAGCTCTTTTATATCTGAATCCCAGTTACATACGAACAACATTATACGTGATGTACTACATAATATTTGCTCTCAAGTTATTTCCTATATTTATTTGATTTAATCGATCAACCATAGAATGACAGCAATTTCAAGCCACATATAATATTACAATATGCTATGATCGGCTACTTCTATCGCATGAGACAATTATTATTATTATTATTATTTTGTGGTTATATAAACTTCATGCTTAGTTAATAGTAGTTGGTATATAGAAAAATATATAAATTAATTAATATGTAAACTTGATAATGGTACAGCCTTAATGCCCTTGGCGACTTTTGAATTTTTGTTGCCGCTTTAGACCAAAATATAATTTATGCGATTATTATTCCTATACGCAAACGGAATGTGACGTCACTGATCGTCCGTGGATGCAAGAAAATGCTGTATATTGCTGCTGTATATATATATATATATATATATTTAGTTTATTAACCGGCGATTCTGATTTTATTAAGCGGCGGTTTTAAAATTAGTTTGCATTGATTTGATTCCGGTCCTGGTAATTTGATCAGATAAAGAGGCTGATTTCATTAACTAGTGAATTTATTAACTGGTGGTTACTGTGTATATATATATATATAAAGAAAGAAAAAGAAAACTCAAGCTTCTTTCATAATTGTACAGTGAAACCTAATTTTTGATTTGATGTCCAATGTCATTGTTAGAGAGTTTTTAAAGATTGAATGAAGGATTTCCTTAGAAAGTATCATCTCTATTTCAAATTTCTTGCTCAAGCGGTTTCCAAATTCAAAAATAATCTCCCTCCTTTTATCTCCCTGCATCCCAAATAAATAAAAACTAAATGACATCTCAAAATGTATTCAATTTACTGTATCTGTATACCCCATATATTTATATATCCAATCTCATAATGTATCTGATTTCATATTTTATATCTTTGTAAATCAGTCATATTAATATATACTTATCACACAGTATTCCATGGAATATAGGCATTTCTATATCTGAAAAATGTATATTAATTTCTTTGTATTTTGTACACTGTGTAAATATATTTAAATATGCTTTAAATAAATAATTTCACAGATTATAATGTATTGGAATTCTTTTGTGAGTCACTGTACACAAATTAGTAAAGATATTTATAGCATATTTCTGTATTCAGTTCGAAACATACTAAAGTCAATTTGAATGGTATACACCATTTGCCGAATATTTAAAAAGCGTAAATTTATTTTCTGTTCTATACTTTTTGTGACATATGTTAACATAGCGTGATTGTCAGGAAATTTCTATACAACACAGCATCAGTAACTTTTTACTTCCATTACCTTACTACCGTAGGGTAATGGAAGTAAAAAGCAAAGTCATTGTATTCAGTCAAAAAATTTTCAACTGATTTAGACGTTTTAAAGCCTCTTCTTGAGTCTAAAATTAGTTTTTGGTAAATGTCATTGTATGTGTATGAATATATGTCTGAATGTATTAGTAGGATCTTCTGGCTATCGTATCTCCAAACACAATAAAGACAAAACTACAAAATCTCAAAACTGATACAGGTCTGGAGTACAGATGATTTTTTAAATTTTTGGTGAAAATTGGAAAATCGGAAGTGGGTCATCGGAAACCGAAAATGGGACAGTAAGTCCGTATCTCAAAAATGGCTCTAATGATTTCTTCAAAGTTGAAGCTAAAGTTGAAGAAAGATGAAGCTATATAATAACACTATTAGATGTTCTTTCGAATGATACAGTTGGTTAGTTAAGGAAAATTAATAGGCGTTCTGTATAAATAGCTCAATTTCAAGCTTTGCAAGTGCGTTTCTTTCAAAACGGCTGTACGGATTTTTTTCAAACTCGCCATATTAACTTCCTTTTAAGTATCTTTTGGTATTTAATTATTGTTTTACGGTCAATAATTAAATATGTCAAGTTTTAGTAAAAGTTGGTTTCTGAAAAACGGCTCTAACGATTTTTTTGAAAATTGTTACATAAATCAATTTTAGATACCCTTTCTTATGTACTACGTGATTGTTACAGGAAAATTAATAATTAAGGTTAATTTTAGATCTCTGATGTTTAAAAAAATAACTCGACCATCGTATTCTTATTTTTTAACTTGCTCCATAAATTTTGCTTTATATGTCTTTACACTTATATTAAGTTTCTCATACGGGAAAAATTTTAGGTTTCTTCTTTGTTTGGTCAATTTTGTGTCTTCAGACCACATCTTTTCTGATCACATCTCCAAGAAATGCATGTAGTATGTGCAATAGCGGGTAATGGAAGTCGTGTGGTTGTTTCATACCAGATTTTATTTTATTTTATTTTTTTTTTTTTTTATGTAGAATATTTACAAGATAAAAAAAACTTTTTATATACCATGTCTTTAAATTTTCTGTTGAATCATATAAACGCTACCGAAGGCACAGGGGACCCGAAATAATTGGCTAAAAGTATTTTAAAAAGTGCACTGTCACCGTCTTCTGAGCTAATCTGAAAGTTTCAAATGTCTAGCTAGTCGGGAAGTTTTGTTGAATCATATAAACGCTACCGAAGTAGCGGGGATCCGATACAATCGGCTAAAATTGTTTAAAAAATGCATTGTCGTGTTCTGATTTATTCAAAAAGTTTCAAATGTCTAGCTAGCCGGGAAGTTCATGATTGTTGAATCATATAAACGTTACCGAAGCCAGCGGTAATCCGAAACAATTGACTTAACAAAAAAAAAAAAAAAAAAAAAAATGCATTGCCATCGTGTTATGAATTTTTCTAAAAGTTTCAAATTTCTAGCTAGTAGGGAAGTTATACGATTGTTGAATCATATAAATGCTACCGAAGGCAGCAGAGACCTGAAACAATTGGCTAAAAGTATTTAAAAAATGCATTGTTATCGGGTTTTGAGCTATTCTAAAAGTTTCAAATGTCTAGCTAGACGGGAAGTTAGTTAAATAAATTTTCTGTTGAAACATATAAACTCTGTCGAGGGCAGCAGGGACCCGAAACAGTTGGGTAAAAATATTTAAAAAATGTATTGTCACCGTGTTTTGAGCTATTCTGAAAGCTTCAAATATATAGCTAGTCGGGAAGTTAGTTAAAAATCGATTGCAAGATTTGTACTGGACACACAAATAAACAAGAATCAAAGTAATTAAAAACATGGTAAAATATAAATTAATTTGCCATTATAAAATTTGTTCTTAATGTTCTAAATTGGCCAGGTTCTACTGATATATCTCTCTCACTGTTTTTTCATTAATAAGTACACTAAAAATATGAATTCCCGTTTGAGAGAATATAAATTTAAATTTGAAATGCAAAAAATCTATACAGAAATTTTATTATTTTACCAAGAAAATTTTTGTAATTTAAAGGGTTATGTTGCCCTCTAACACATTTCACTTGTGATTAGAGTTATTATAATTATTTCACTTATACAGCTACAGCGCATTTCAGTACAAACTGCTTATGTGACTGCTAGTACAAAACAATAAAGAATCTTGTGAATGAGGACGAACCGAACTAATATATGCTCTGGGGTGACCGCACTTGTTTTTCCCCTTTTTTTCTTCTTTTTATTTTCGCGTACTTCACTTGACGTCACAGGCACAGGGGGAAATGACGTAATCAACAGAACTAGTTTACCAGAAACAGAAAACTATCGCTCAAATGAAATACAGCGCCATCTCTTGGGAAAAGATAGATTATCTAGTTACTGACGCTCCCCCTTAAGACTCAAAAGGTTTTGGTTCGGGTGCGTGTGTGTGTGTGTGTGTGTCTATATGTAAAACCATAGCAGTGGTTAAAATCATTCGATTTATTCGTAAAGCACTGGTATATAAAAAAATATTTAAACAAAAAAACTTCACTCAGCATAAAATAAAGGCCAGAAACAAGAACCACGTTAACAAGAACCACATCCTTTTGACACTACCGGTTTCGTAAGGACGTGGCCTTTCCTCTTCAGGTGCAAAAAACACGTGTTACTACCATGACCCAAGAACTTTGCCTCCAAGACAGAAGCACGTGTTTTTTTGCACCTGAAAGAGAATGAACAAGTCCTTTCGAAACCAGAAGTGCTTAACTTTATTTTATGATGTGTGAAGAAATTTTTATATTTGAATAATATTTACAGGCTTTGTAAAAGCATAAAATTTGATTTGTCTTTCTTAGGTATTAAAGTTCTTAAAAGACGCATACACAATATATATACAGTAGATAATAAAAGTAAAAAATCACAATATTCCTTATGCATTTTTTATACGATCCTTTTAAAATTTCGTATAAAAGTTAATCTGTTTATTTGTTATTAAACTATTCCTATATCTAGAAATTCAGAAAATATTATTTTTTTTATGAATTAAAAAAAAAAATGCAAGCCAAAAATCCTTTTAAATTCGCATATCGTATCACATTTTCTCTCTCTCTCTCTCTCTCTACCTATTTATCTATCTATCTATATATGTATGTGTGTGTGTGTTAACTGATGCTGTATTTTATACATAAAGAATTTAAATGCATTGAAATTTTTAGTTTAATACACAAAACTACTATTAAAATAAATGGATATTTGAAATATTTGAGAACTTGCATGGAGAGCTCTTTCCCGATGTTGTTGGCAGAGTGCTCTTGCGTAAATGGGTGTAGTTCGAGATGCTTATGAAATAACCAAAAATGTACGACAGAAATGTTAGATTATGGTAAAGTGCCGAATCTTGGATACTTTACCACATTACTTGGACTCCTTACATCATATACATCATATTTACATATAAAAATGAAAATTTGTTGGTTTGTTCGCTAATAGTAATTTTTGATGGATTTGAAACAAAATTGGCGATTATGTTTCTTAACATCTTGAAGGAGTCATTGTGATGTTAATAAAACACTCTTCTCCCTCCAAGAAAGAAAATATATGTATGTATATATAAATGAGAGACAGACTGTGAAATTTAGAAAAAGTTCTAGCTAGATACTTGATATATGATACGAAAATTCTTTAGTAAATTTCATATTCACCGTGCTTTAAAAAAGTAGTTACAAAAATAGGAGGAAATAGGTGTAAGGTAATGGTGTAATGTGCTATTTACCAATCGATTAAGCGAGAATGGTATAAAAATACTTAATTAAAATATATATGCGTAATGTAGTTAAACCTATTCAAGGCGAAATAGGCGAAAACAAAGAATTGCCTTACACAACTTTATACCCGCTTAAGTTATAAACTTGATACCAGACATTAAAATTCTTAATTCAAATACTTTTTCACTATTCATTTTAATAACTGATAAGCCACTTCAAGAGATATGGAATGCAGTTAAAAAGACATTTTGGGGTGTAGAATTTGGCCTTTGCTTTAGCTAGAACTTTTGTGTTTTGTACAGAAATTCTTTGTGTAACTACCTATGCACTGAGTCAATATATATCATATTCTGTAAAATGAGAAAGTTATTTGATAAACAGAGGGGTTTTCTGTGTATTTTATAATTTATTTTGGGTAGAAACTTGGTATTTGTTTTGAAATATCTTCATTAAAATTCTTATTTACATATCTAAAAGCTGTTCGACCTTACTAAGGGAGGTGCAAATATGGGTAAAGATATGAAATGTAGAGTATAATTTCAAAACAGCATAATCTAGAAACTTGATAGTTGGTATAAAAAAAATTTCTTTATTTTTCTTATACAGTAAGCTATTATAAGATTGTCTCAATCACCTTATCGGAAAATGAAATGGAAAATAATATAGGACATGTTGTACAATTCGAACTTTTCTAATTATTATAGTTTTCACTTTTGTATTAATTATCATTTTTGTTTGCAAATTTACAGAGGAATCACCAGGTATTTCAGCATTTATTTTCATGAACTTTTCGTTGAATGTTGAATAACACAGTTACTTTTCCTTACTTATAGAATCTGCTAATTATAATTTAAACATTAGATATCTTTAAACGCCCCAAATAAATTATACTTATTTCTGTCATTAATGCATTCCTTTCTCACATTAGTTAATGAAAGTTAACTTTATATATATCTATTAGTATTAAAGTAAAACTAGGAGAGTTTGTGCACAATTCAAGAGGAAAGTATAAAAAATCCAAATATTATTTTGTTTTTTATAAACTATCTGTGCGTAACTTTGAATTGATCCTTCTTCTGTGCATTTCCATTACTATTTTGTTGCTTTGTTATAATTTAAAACAACGGCTGTAATAAAACCAAGATAGCTATTCTGTGCGATCTGTCTTTAGAGGGTAGAAGTGATTGTGCAAATGGGTAGGAGACATTGCGCTTAAGTATAACTACAATTACATTGTTGTAAGTTATTTGTAAAGAAATGCTTTTGTTATTTTTGTATTTTGAGTGGATTTTTCAAATCAATAATTAAAAAACCAGAAAAATGAAAGAAACTTAAAAAGAATTGCAAAACTTTATTTAAAGCAAAAACATAAAAGAAAGAGAAAAAAACAAAACCAGATAAAGATCGCAAAATAACAGTAAGTTACTAGATAACACCTTTAACTTAAAATTAGTAATTTTCCTTTTCAGCTTGAATACTTTCTTGTTTGCTGACTCGTTGAACTTATTTTTGTACATGGTAAAATTTTCGTGCAACCACCGCCTGTCACGCGTGAACCCGTTCGAAAGCCATTTCCAAGTCAAAAAAAAAAAAAAAAAAAAAAAAAAGGTAGTGTGCAATGATATATGGCTAGTGCTGCCCGTTTTTAAATCCAGGATCCGTCCACACATTACTACCTATTATTACATTTATTTCACTCAAAATAAAAATATTCAAAGCACAAAACCTAAATTTCACTTGGTTTGAAATATTCTCGTTTCAACTTTAAAATCTCTATCCTTTGCGTTTATTTAATTTTATTGAAGTTTAGACGATTACATTCCTTAAAAAGAAGTATCAATAAGCTGATATTTTTTGTTTGCATTTTGTTTTATCGCTTCTATTTAGCCGACAGCTGCACAAAATTTGAGCATCATACTTGAAAGTATTGCAAAACTAAACATATATACAATAACTTGTAATTACATTGCGATAAATTTCTCATTGGCTAACTTTAGCATTCAAGAGGTAAATCTCCCCAGAGATGTGGCTTTTGTCAAACGTGCCACTCCCATATTTGCCAAGCTAACCCAAAAGATTGTTAGTTCTCACCCCTTTTTGTACGACCCTTAATATTTATAGTAATTCTTTCAAATATAGTTACGATTAAATACGAAGAAAAGTGCTTGACTGGTGTGGTAAAAATTGGCGGAAAGGGGCAGGACTAACAATCTTACGGGTTAGGTTGGCAAGTAAGCACTCCTGAATAATGTTCAGCTCCAGAATCTAAGGACAGTCTCCTAAAAGATCGAATGAGTTGAATTAGTCCAGTCATTTGTCGAAGTTATTTCCTGGTACAGTTCCAGATATTCAACAAACTCGTCCTCATTGTCTTGTCATTAAAAATAAGCTCTGAAATCTTTATTAGTGTAGAATTTTATATAAAAAAAAAATAATGCGCAATCTCTTCTAAATTAGCAAAATCGCAAACTCTCCCATTTTGATAGGAGAGATTGCACAATCTTTTATTAAATAATTATTCGCTTTTAGAGAAAATCGCAATGTTCATACCGTTAGTTTAGGTTAGTAGCTTATGAAAAATTGTTTAAGTTAAAAATATTTTGTACTAATATGATCACACTGAAATTCCTATGAAGGGTTATGAAAATTCAAGCAATTATTTTTGAAAACGAAACAAAATAACTACTTTTATCTTAGATTCTTGAAGCAAACAACATGCACATTCAAGTCGGCACTTCACTATTAACTCCCTCGCTCTACTCTTTTTCGCGCATCTCCTATGTGCTTTCCTACCACCGTGTGATCTCTCCTAGCTTTACCTTGTATAGTATTGGTTTCTTTAATAGTATTAACATGTGGCGGAACTTCTACCTACGTTACTTGCATTTCATAAGTAGTTTCTTGCTGTCAGTCTGTTCTAACATAAATTAAGATTTCCATTTTTAAAAAAATTATTAAGTTCGGTTTGAAAATCATTGCAACTAATATATATATATATATATATATATATATATATATAAAGTAAAATTTTTATTTTAAAGCCATAAAAAATAATTAAGTTTGAAATTTTGTAAAATTATATTATTTTTTATTTATTTTAAGCATAGAAATTTCTATACGGAATACTGAAAGTAATTAGTGTTACATAATTAATAAAAACTAAACATTCATACATACTATACATGTAAGTAAGTTCAGTAAATGGTCAGTATTTATTTATCTAGAAAATTAATTTATATCTGTTGTTTTATTTATAAACAATATTTAATTGCAAGAGTAAAATTTACTTAAAAATACAGTACGCAAAGATAAAGTAAATCCTCAATATTGGCACTGGGTTTTCATTAATTAAAAAAGAAAAATTAATTAATATTCTTCGAACACGTAATCCCTATTTAATTTATTATGTTCTTTTTAAAGAAGTAGCAATAATTAATGCGATGTATAAACATTGTTACTTTTTAATGTTTTTAATCTAGAATATTTTTTTTTATTTATTAATTTTATAAATTAAGCGTAATTAATGAATATTCAATTAGTATTTTTTTTTTTGTATCTATCAATTGTAATTATCTATATTTGTACGTGGTATAAAATATATTTAATTAATTAAACATTTTGAATAATTCCACACAATAAAACTGTCTTTACTTTTTTAACAAATAATGTATATCTTCTATATTTTATATTAAAATTTATCTACATTAAATTTTGTGTAGTAATTATGACATATTATTTATTTGCTATTCTAAAATGAATGGAGTTTATTTTTAAAAATTCTAATAAAGACAAATAAGTTTTGATTTAATCCTTAAACGGGCCATTTATTTCTAGTAACGGTATATTAAAATATTTTTGGGGTTGAAATTGTTTCTAGAATAGAAATTATACAGCTTATTAGATAAAATTAATTTGATTTTCAATTCTTTATATGTCCATGAGAAGCATTTTTATCACCTAATCCATTCATTTTATATGAGAAAGGCATGCTAAGCTGCTTTTCCACGACTTCTATTTTTAGACTAAGCACACTTTTTGTGATAAATTTATTTACTACGGCTTCAGAAATTGAAATTTAGAAAGGAAGGAATCAACAAAGAGTGCGACATTTTGTTATTGTATTTTGTTCTCCAGTATATTTTAGTTGAGTGAAAATAGCAGGTGTAGTAAAGTATCTTACCATGTTTTCCCTATATAAAACCAGAAGATTTTGGTTGTAAGTATACTTACAATAGTCCGTTGAAGGGTTAATTGAAATATGTATTGTTATATAAGGTGTAATACTGAATATTAAAGATTTACTTATTTTTGAAAAAAAAAAAAAGAAGAAGAAGAAGAAGTTATAAACTAAAATGGTTCATACAAAGGTCTTTTGTTCAGCATTGATTACATTGGTCTCTCACTGTGGGTCCCAAACCGCGTGGTTATAGGAATTTTTGTTCAAAAAAATATTTTGTTTCAACAACAAAATCAATCAATCTATGCATATCTATTTTCGATTCTTGTAATTTATGTTGCCTATTTATAGTTAACAAGTGTCATACTTCCAGCTTTTTTAGGACGCTTTCAGGCATGAAAAATTTAAGCCTTCTTCCTAAAAATATTTTATACAATAATCTCAAAACGAGAAAAATATAGTACTGATTCAATTGATAAAGGATTAGCTTTCCGTGGTTCAACATAAATCACGTGATATGTACCAATAGATTGCTATGTTTGGCCCTTTATCGCTATTTTGGTATTTAAAATTTCAGTTCGGCAAATTATCATTATTATTAGGTAACATGATAGCCCTATGACCGATATAAATTGTTTTTAAAAACATTTTTCAGAGGTTTCACATTATAGTAAATGATAAAATACTTATTATTATTATTATTATTATTATTATTATTATTTCCCATCAAAGTTTAAAATGTTTATAAAGAAAAGTTAAATTTTTAAAAGAACTAAATTTAAAAACAAATAATAATTCCTCAACTATTTTTAAGTATTTTGTAGATTAAATTTTGACTACACACAATAAGAGAAGCAAAATTTAAATTAAAATGATTTAGAACAAAAAATATATTAAATTACGTAAGTAAACAAAAACATTGGCATCTTTCGCCAAACACAATCTCCAAGCAGTTGCCACAGAAATTTATTGAAAATAATCTCTTAACAAAGAAACCAAAGCATAGATAGTTCATGTCACATGACGCATGTTGGACCATGACAGGGTTACCATTTATCATTCTACTTTATTTATATCGTTCTAATCTCTGCTCTGTACAATCACAACAATACTATAAAAATACGAAAAAGAATTCTATATGAAAATAGTAGTAACTAAAAAGGCAAAAATATCTAACCTCTGAAAGTGTCTTGAAAAAGTGCGGTGATTTAATCATAAATTTTAATTTGCATTAACAAATTTTAAAATAATATATTAACACTATATTTATTTCAAACTACGTTATATGAGCAGAGATAAACTTGTTATTTTTTGTTTCTTTAATTTTATTTGAGTTAAAGTTTTGTATTACACAAAAAGATTTATTTATTTAATTTTTCTAATTCTTAAATATTCTGAACAAGCTAATTAAAGATTTCTATCGCAAATATAAATTGATTAATGTAGAAATACATTTTAAAATATTATTTACTTTCAATTAACTATCTTTCATTAATTATTTTGCACTGTTTATTTTTCCTTTATAGTATTCATTTCAATAAGTAAAGTTTTTAATACATATATTGGAATAAAATTAATTATCCTAATTCTATTATGTATTTGTTTTGAGAACCTAATATCTTGTTTCAGATATTAGGTATCATATTTATTTTTTACGAACCCATAACTGTTTCCTTTCGATTAAATATAATTATATCATATGTTATATCTAAAATAATTAATAAATTATTCAAAATAAAGTCAGTAACAAATCAGAATAAACTAAAAAAAAAAAAAAAAAAATAGTGGACTATACAGTTTCATTTTATACAAAAATAAAAGAATTAAATCTAGAGAAATTATTTTATATTGTAACATTTATCTTTCTCGGGGAAAATTTTTATTTATCACACAAAAAAGAAAGTTTTTTTTTTTTCCTTATTTCTTTTTCCAACATTAAGAGAATACAGTAGCATATTTTATACATTATTTACCTTTTAACTGTAAAAACTAATTTATACAAAAGTATTGAATACGAAGAATTAAAAATACCATGAGTTAGTAATGAAAGTACAAAACACATTGAGAACATCTTCAAATGTAAATACGTACATATTTATTACTAAGCGGCATCTGATTAAAAATATTCTAAGGTTAAAAAATATTCTAAGTTTTAAACGAGAAAAAAATCATGCGGTTCGAATAGATTATTAGCACTTATAACGACACGTTCTCGTTGAATCATGTAATATTCAACGAGATTATTCAATTTACTTTGTCTGCATGTCACACAACGGACAGACAGAAGTATAGTAAAACAGAAAATCAGACTAACTGAATGAATAATTACTCTACAACATTTTTAGAGATTGTTATAAACGTTTTAAACAAACTTAAATGCAATTTTAGCAGTTTCCGATTCTAGCCCTTAATGTATCTGAATATTTTAGTGTATACCTGTGAATCTTAACGCTGAACATGCCATATTCCATATAAAACATTTCTTTGTAATGTCAAATTTATTACAATTTCGCAAAATATATCCTTCATAGAACGCAATGCTTTGGAATTATTTCGGATACCCCTGTATGCAAACCAGTGGTGGTATTTACTCCATTTTCTGTATTATTTCTACCATAGTGAACTTATCAGTGTAAACATACCGAATTCAAAGAACAATGAATTTCGTGAATATTTAAGAGAATTAAAGCGACAACAGACATACAGATAAATCGATGCCATGCTTTTGAACTTTGTTGAAAAGTGTAAAAATAAATAAATAAATAAATAAATAAATACATAAATATTTCTGACAGAGAATCAGTGCTTAAATATAATTACATGCATTTTTTATTAAATAAATGACTTCATTTCCTTAATTATTTATTTATTTATTTTTCATTTTTATGTTTTAAAAGCATTAGACAAACTATCTGAAAGTATTAATTCAGACAGGATTTTAAACAATCAAGACGACAATTTTGACAAATGAATTTTCGAGATAAATTATTTGATTTTTATATTCTGCATGATTTTATCTAAGATGACACTGTATTAAATGAATTTCCAGTTTGAAATCTGCGATATATATGTATATACAGGGTGATTAATTTAAAAGAGAACCCGTTGATTTTTCTTATTTCCCTTAAATATGACGGATGTGGCAACTATTCTAACACTGAAGTATAATTTTTTAAACCTTGTGTTTAAGTGTGCGAGACAATTTCCAGCACTGTTGGACTGTTACAACTTTATTTGTGAGGTAAAATAGAAATGGAGACGCACAGTATTATTTAATCTTGTGATAATTTTATTTATGAAAAACTAAATTTAATTCAAATTTTACATTATCTTTCCTACATTACATTTACATTATCATTATCATTTTTACATTATCATTTCATAGGGTTTTCCAGAGAAGTCCTGCAAATATCGATGAATTAAAACAGATCATCACGGAAGAAATCTCGTCAATAACACTAACAATGCTGCGAAGTGCGTCCAAAAACTTAGTTCGACGTTTTCATGTTTGTATTGAAAATGGTAACGAACATTTTCAACATTTTCTGTAAGGAATGATAATGTAAAAAATTTTAATTAAATTATGTTTTTCAAAAATAAAATTATCACTGGATTAATTAACACTGTGTGTCTCCATTTCTGTTTTACCTCACAAAAAAAGTTGTAACAGTCCAACAGTGTAACGGCAAGAGGTATTGCCTTGATGAAACATGACTTAATGCCCCCCTCAAAAAAAAAAAAAAAAAAAAAAAAAAAAAAGCCTTAAAGGTATCAAATGACAGCATACAATATACAGCATAGGAATTCGGCAATATACAGCAATATACAGCATAGGAATTCGGTGTAAACTGCACAATCATCATGCCTGCTCAAACCTAAATATACGAGCTGGTGCATCAGGTATTTTGTTACCTTCCGGTTGCCACATGTACCCAGCGTGTTCGTTAGAGAAACAAGCGATATATATTTCTTCTTGTATTTTTCATTGTATTTTTAACATGTACAAATGTGAAAATACAAAAAAAGTGTTTTTTATCCTCAATATTTATATTAATAATCATAAATTAATATAAGAGGACTTTTTCTTACTATGTGTTCGAACAGTTTTGATTGCGTTTTGTGGAGTCGCCAGTGGAGTTATTTGGATTCCATGTCCGATTAATACTGTTATAATAGTTAATAATTCATTCTTTATTCCGAAAAGTAAGCAAAATAATTGTTAACTTTTCTTTTAATTATATTTTTTAGATACATATATGTTTGTTTGGTGTAAATAATGAATAGTATATGCTAGAAGTAGCATTAAAAAAAAAAAAAAAAAAAAAAAACTTTGCACTTTAAATCTGTGCATTTCTTTTTTTTTTTTTTTTTTTTTTTTTTTTAATATTAATTATATTAGAAACAGAAACAGATTGCTTGTTGCTTTATCATTCTTGATCGATTGTAGTTACTACAGATTAAGATTTCTTAAAATCGCCAGTGAAACAATAAAGACGCTAAACTAGTACGCTGTCCTGTACTATGGCAACAAAATGGCGGTGATACGTCGGCCTAGATTATTTATTTAAAAGGCTGTACCCAAAACATTACTCATCCTCCCAAATTTGTAGACTGAAGCATTGTTTTGTTTCATTCCTCGAATCAGGCCTATAGTGTTTATAGTCATCCAGAGAGTCAAAATTTAACTTTTTTTCGTCCGAAAATATCACTTGCTTCCATTGTTATTCCATGATATGATATTTTTAGCACATTTCGGTCTTTCTTCCTGATGATGTTTCAGTAACCAAAGTTTTTTCAATAGTTTTATAAATTTCGCGTTACCATTTAATTTAAGACTCTTCCAATCTGTTACATCTAAAGTTTGTTTTTTGCTGAAATGTTTCGAAATTTCGCGAGTTAAAAGGCCTTTTATACTTATATTTGTCGATAATCCTGTGCGGTCATTTTTTTTTTTTTTCTTTAAGATCGTTAAATTTTATTTGAAACTTTGTTTTTTAATAATCTATTATGAATGGCGTTTTTTAAACGTTTCTTTAACCTAACCAATTCCCATTCAGATTTACCAGCAACCTTAAAAAAACCAAATTTTTCTCATTTCATTTGAAGTAAGAAATTCTCGCACGGCATCTTCATTTATATCGCAAATAACACACCCTAAAATCCTACACATTTGCCTCTCGGTAGTGATTTCACTAAATACAAAAGAGTACGTTTTATAATGGTGGCGTATAATATGCTAGTTTCCTCAGGTGGTCATATAATTCCTTAACTTACTTACTTTTTCTTTTTTTTTTTTAATTGGTAGACTGTAATAAAATGTAAGTTAAATTTTAATAAGGAGTTATAATTGAAAAAGTTTTGCCATCAGATTTAAATACATACCGTAAAATTTGTTTATTGCGTCTTCCTCAATAGTTCACTAATTCGTTAGTAGTCTTAAAGCACTATATATATATATATATATATATATATATATATATATAGGGTAGGTGTTTCAGTTATTGGCATGCTCCAGTAATTGACATTTATCCCGAAATAATTAATAAATAAGAAAAATAATAAAATCATATATTTTACATATAAGAATTTTAACATTTTATGTCAAACATGGAGCATAGGGTGCTAATAACAGGTAAAATGAATAACTAGCAGTGTCAAACACGGGAACATAATGTGTCAATTACTGATGAAGTGAAAAACTGGCAGTGTCAATTACTGGAACATTGAGTGGGTATCAAATAAAATTTCATAAAAAAAGTAATTGTTATCAAATGTATATATTTTAACATATATGTGGTTCTGGATGTTTTTCGAAACATATGTACTAATTTAAGATTTCTAAAAATATTTTCTGATGACTGGAACATTAAAAACATCAGAGATTGCTCTCAAAGTGTCAATCACTGATGCACATACCCTATAATGCAGTAATTCCTACTAAAAAAAAAAAAAAAAAAAAAAACTATAACAAAAGAAGATAATCTGGTGTGTCACTCACACGACTTTCTCTTACCCTGAAATTTAATACAATAAATACAGGTTGCAGATTAATAGGTAAAATAACGAGTACTGTAATGTAAACCTATGTTAAACAATTCATATTAGGCTTCTGAAGAGTTTCATATGATAATTAGTTCTGTGTGAGGGGGGGGGCTACCGCCCCCCTCAACCCCCCCGTTTCATTAATGCACCTACATTTATATAGAATTTAATTCGGTTATTAAAAAATAAGTCTGTTTTTAAAAAATAATTTATTAAAATTATTATTTAAAAAAATTATCTTTCATGATAATGCAGACGATTTCCATATTAGAGAAGTAGTATAACACCAAATATCCAAAAATGTCCATTTTATTCTCAAAATTAAAAAAAAAAAAAAAAAAAAAAAAAGTACGATTTTTTTTCTAAGTTTTTTTTTTTTTGTTAAATGAAAAAAAAATCGATAACTTTGTTTTAAATTATCGCAGATCGATGGTTCAACCATTCGTTTTAAAGGTATTGACGAGCTCTTTTGAAAGATACCCATCATGAAAATTTACTCCCCTCGAGGTTGGACTTCCCCCCCCCCCAGGGGGGGAGGCGAGGCTCCCACATACACAAAAAATTTTTCCCAGTTAACTATCTCTATTACAAAATATATATATTCGTTTCATTTGGACTTTCCTGCAATTTCCCCCATAGACGTAACCCAAGTAACACAGACTGTTGGCCCAACTGCGATTTATTGTTAGTTCGTTGGGGAATGGTTATCGTTGGGGAAAGGGCTCAAAATAACAGTGGGCCAACAGCAAATAGTATTGTTGGCCCAACAGTCCTAAAATGCTATTTTTTCAACTGCAAAACATAACAGTTGGCCTACAATGTGTTCACCAACAATGGCCCAACAGTTTGCCAGCCAGGAACCAACCGTTCCATAGTTGGGCCAACTGTCACCCAACGGTTGGCTCAACCGAGGGCCGACGGCCAAAAACAACCGTTGGCCAACGAAGAAGGAATCGTAGGGCCAACCGTTTCCCAACCATTCCGTGTTACTTGGGAATGTATTAGAATTCTCTTGATTGTCCCTGAACACAAACCATTAGCTTGATCTTAACGAAAAGCTTACTGTAGCATCCCTATATGATACACATTTAGAATACCAAGTTTGAACTTTCTGCCATAATTTGTTTTTGAGATATGCTGATAACAGATAGACACACAGACAGACACACAGACATACAGACATACACAGAGACCATTTGCTAAAAACATGATTTTCGTATTCAGGGGACCTCAAAACGTGTAAATATAACAAAATCTCGCAGTCGAAAATTTGACCCAAAAACAATACTTTCTCTACCTTATGGGTAAGAGAAAGTAAAAACTGCAGAAAACTGCAGAAAACTGCTGATAATCTCAAGATATTTGGAGCAATAAGTTTCATGGGGAAAAAATTACCTGAAAATATTTTGCTTCCAAACTGCAGTTATTCTGCAGATTTTGTTACTTTTGTTCAAAATACCTTCAAATTGTCGGCATTTTTTTTTTTTTTTTTTTTTTTTTGTAGTTTTTCTGCAGATTTTTTTTTTTTTTTTTTTTGTAGTTTTTCTGCAGATTTTTTTTTTTTTTTTTTTTTTTTTTTTTTTTTTAGCTAGAAATGTTTACGCATAGGAATGCTCTATCAATTTATATAAAAGTTTGCTTTTTTATTTTATTTTTTATTTATTTATTTTTTATTTCATATTTCTTTGTAAATTTAAGTTCTGGTTATAAGCTCAGCAATAAAATAATAAAATCATTTGTTTCGTGAAACGTTAAGATTTTTTTTTTTTTTTTTTTTTTCGATTGAGAGAGAGAAAAAGAAAATGGTCTGACTGATCATCATATTTGTTAAAGAAAAGGAGTTTGTTTCTAAAACGAGCTCAGATTATAGACTTCTGTGCAAGTGATTTATATAAATTAATACTACAATATAAATATGATTTTGATCAAGAAAATAATTCTACTAATTTATAAATTTTAAAAATTAAACAAAAAACATACATAAATTTTGTAAATTATTTTATTTTTTACCACAGTTTTAAGTTGCATAATTATGAGTATTTTTTAAAATAAATAATTCAGTATCACAATAAATAAAACGTTAAAAATGCATGATACATTATTCTTTGTAATACAAAAAATTTTGCATTCATATTCTACAATTAGAATTCTAGCAACAGAATAAAAATTTACAAATTATTTCCTTATATATATTTTTGTTTAATAAAATAGTAAGTATTTCATTTCCTTTTCATGAAGTCAAAATTGAAAATTAATTTTTTCTCGTTTTATTTAAAAATTGGTTATTTTATAGATGTATTGCAAAAAAATATAAATATACTGCATAATATAATTATTTTACACAATAGGCGCTACGCACTTTGAATTAATTTCAAGATTTCGTTTTCGATTTTAAACGGAACTATTTTATTGGATTTAAAAACCAAAAATGTAATTTCCGAAGATGAAAGAATATTTCCTATTGTTATTTTTTCTTTCAAATTCGTATCAAAATAAAATATAAAATCCTACATTTGCTTTCTGTTTTTCATATATTACAAATACTTTCGAGAGTGATTCATTCACATATTTGGATGATAAATTAAGAACTATGAATATTTGAAGCAAATTGCTATAATTCTATTATAAAAAAAAAAACAGATTTATAATTCACAAAAATGTTCAAACGGAGGAGCTATTTTGTTCCTTCAAATATTTCTTAAATTTATTTTAAATTTCATTTATAAAAAGCCTTCTTTATTATTGTAAAAATATTTTCGTATAAAATCTTTGTCGAAGTAAACCTATATAAATGATAATTTTGGGTTTTAATAAATGTGAATCTAATCCAGTAAGAAAGTCAATTATTCGGTAGTCTTTTTATTTTTATCGTTACATTTATAAATGATTTTCTTGCAGTTAATAGAAGTATATATTGATGGATTCTATTTTATTTACTGTAATGCTTGAAAAATATTAGAACAGTTTATAGTAATATATTTTATAGTATTAAGTAAAAACATTAAAAAAAAAAGTATTGAAATTGCTAAAAATTTTGTTTTGGGCAATTATATATAATCATAAATATTAAAGACAAACCCGCCTATTCATAATCTATCCCGTAGCCGCTGCTCTGTTTGTATTTTGCCGTCAAACAGCTTCAGACAATTTGCGATGCTACAGGCGGACATTTCTTTTATCAGTAATTTTTTACTCTTATCTTATACTTAATTTAGGTTTTAAACTGATATCCTTTTAACTGTTTATAATAATTTTATATGAATGGCGGAATCGGAATCTCTGATAATTTTGTATCTCTCTGTACATTTTGTGGCTTTCCACAATGTTGAAAATTTGAACAGAACACTACTGTAATCAATAATACACGTCCGACATTTTTTTTTTCGGGGTGATACTTTTTTTCTGAAGCATATTTAGATGCTGATTAAAGGAAAAAAGTTTGTGAAGTTTGCGTTGATGCAAACTCCATCTTAATAACTTAATTAGATAACTAAATGGTAAGTAAGAGAGTACAAGACTTGAATTAGACAATAAATAAGAGTATATTTGAGCAGATTAACGGGAGGGCGGTCTGGCAATCAAACTAGCTCAGTCAGCGTATTTAATTAATCAAAATATATGTATTAGAAATTAACTTAGATAATCTTAAATATCTCACCCCAGCAAATAGTCGAAGATGTAGAGACGGTTGCACTCGCATACTCCGCTATTGCGACTTCTCTGTGGATCAGAGGATTCCCTTCAGACCCAACTTTACCCTTACCAATGCTAGCAGATGCGCACACCAATACTCATCACAACTTAATCTTCATACAACTAAATCTCCACCACTCCACTTCTCAATACTCACCCAAAATAAGATTCTCCACAATCCACTATAATATACATCACCATCCACTATAATATACTCCAACATCCACACCCATCTACTAAAACTATATCCATCTTATAATTATTCCTACTAACCTCCTTTCTCTTCATTTCAAGCAATACTTTTAAAATCACTTCTAATTCCTTCGTTGCAGCACCCTGCTGACACAAAACTAACCCAACCTCAACTTTCGCCGAGTCACTGGCGTCGAAGTAATTTAACAGTCCCCACTTTCTACTTTGCTGGATCCAGCTTAATTTTACACAAACTGTACTGACGTTCTGACGTCTCAACCTCACAAGTTTAAAAATCTCCATCACGTACAGTTTTAACATAAAGGGGAATTTTTTTTCATACATGAACTTATGGATCGATTTTATACACTCCCATCTCATATATTTCCCGGAAAATCTTGTCGATATGAGCAAAAAAGAAGGGAAGCAAGGTATCAAAGAAATGCGAAAAAGGTATTAGAAGGGGTGACATGTTAACATATTTGTAGTTTATTTTTGGAGACTGCATAGAGTATACCCGCTTAAGTCGCGCATAAAAGAAAAAAAAACACTGAATGGAGCTTCGATTTAATGAAACAGAGATAATTAAAAAGATAATATATAAATAATAGTCTATTTTAATGTATTTAATGCATAAAAAGTTTAGATTTTGTTACAATTCATATGTAAATTCTTCACATCTCCATCATTACTTTTGTGAAAGACTCTTACGTGGTATGAAGAAAAGACCGACATGTCTGAACCCAGTGCATCAGAAAACATTAGAAACATCCAAAGCAATGCGGGAAAAAAAAAGTACGCATTCGCAGATGTGTGTTACCGGAAGTTTTATGTTAAATTACGGAGAAAAATAAGCGGAGATTTTAAAAATTCTATTTTATATATACATTTTAATGAATAATATTAATTTAATTACACAGGCCTACAAAATTGAAGTTGACAAAATTTGATTTGATTATTTTAGCTGAACTTTATGCTTTTTGATGTGCTGAAACCGAAAATGGAGCCCATTTTTCTCTATCACGTACAGATGTTTGTCAATACAGGTTGCTTACCGACACAATTTCTTACATATACCATCATAACAATTGGTTGGTTGGTTGACATAGTTTTACGTTGCACTAGTGCTGCGCTAATACAACAATAGATATCCATGATTAATTAATCATGAAAACATACTATAAAACTTACCATATAATTATATTGGTGGAAGCGTAATAGAAGAAATTATATAGGTAGGTACCCTTTATTGACAAAAATGTATACGTGATAGAGAAAAACTGACTTCACTTTCGGTTTCAGCACACCAAAAAACATAAATATCAGTCAAAATTATAAAATCAAAATTTTACATGTCGACCTGTGTTATTTATTGGGGAAAATATATTTGTGACTTAGAGTGCTTTTTCTCAAGCAAAAACATTCATTTTAAGTTTTAATTTAAAAATTAAATAATAAAATTAGATAAAAATACAGAATAAAGATTTAGAATCTCGATAGCTTAATTTTATTTAAGAATTATTGCAAATTTACGAACACTCTGGGTAAATGTTTCAGAAAATTTATCGAAATATTTTAGCATGAGTTCAGCTGTTCTTCAAATACAGTTGTAGAAGAAAACAAGTGAATTTTCAAAACGATTTTAAAAGATCTAATCATTATTTAATAAAATATATTATTATAAAAAAATTATCTTTTCAGGGGAGCTTTCGAAATCTTTCTCCAAGATTTCCTTAGCCATCCCTAAACCTCGTTTATTGTCTTTTGTTCGTATTGCGCATATTTTTATCTTTTATGATTTGTTGCCATATTTTATTTGCTGCAAAATTCTCGATGACATTGTATGTATTACAATACATTAAGATGAATAATTCTTCACGACAATAGGCATAATTCTGATTATTGTATTTAGCTAATTTCCCTTTATTGTCATAGTTGATATTAATATTTTCCTTAAGTGCCAGACTTTCCATTGCTGCAATATTTCTTTTATATTGGTATAATATGAAAAAGGATTAAAGTTATATTTAAAAAATTCAATACCTTAAATTTATCCTTTAAAACAACGTATATATTTAAGCTGTCATCGCAGCCCTCTTCAGCGTTGTAAATGATGAAATCTGTATTGCCGGTCCTTCAAAGTAAACAAAAACTCCTCCGCTAAAGTTCCACCTTCACTTGATTTTCAGTATCTGTTGCCATTCTTCAGGGATTAAACTGTGTTCGCGGTCGTTAATAGAGGAAGGAGTGGTTAGTATCTCTATGGCTTCGCGCTTTAAAACATACTTATGATTGTTATAGTGGGCAATTTTTTGAGTGTTAATGGTGTTAAGATTAATGGGGTTATTGTTATGGGTGGTAGAGAGTGCGGTGGAAAATTTATTAAGTTTAAGGTCGGAAATGTGCTCTTTTTCGCGTTCTTTTATGGGTCTCTTGGTCATACCTATATAGCAAGCTTTTGTTTGGTCTTCAAAATTAAAGTCTATTTTGTAGATGCCTGAGGTGTCTTTAAAAGGAATGTCTTTTTCATTTCTGAGATGTTGGAAAACGTTTTTATTTGGTTTAATTGGGATATTTATATTATGTTTGGTTGCTTCGTATTTGATTTTATTGGCGGCCCCATTACAGAAAGGAATAGCGGTAGTGAATTTCATTTTAGTTTTTTGAGCATTAGGAATTTTGTTAATAGTTTTTAGACGTTTTTTATATAGTTTCTGTACTAAATTTTTACTGTAGTTTGCCTTACTAGCGATATCTTTTATGTGATTGATTTCGGTTTTTAGAAGATTTTGGTTGGAACAAATTAGGATGGCGCGGTCAATGTAAGAAAGGATAGCGGCTAATTTGTACGCGATGGGAGTATGGCATTTACTATTAATAATTTCATTATTGTAAGTGGGTTTTATACAGACTGTAGTTTCAAAAGTGTTGTCCGGTTTTTTAGTTACGAAAACATCTAAAAATGGTAAAGAATTATTATTTTCGGTTTCATTAGTAAATTTTAAGTTGGAATCAAGTTTATTTAGATCTTCAAGGAGCGAGGTAGGATTAATGTGAGCGGGTATGATCGTGAAAATGTCGTCGACGTAACGCGACCATAATTTACATTGATTGATAATATTTGAGGCCTGATTTTCAAGTATTCGCATTTTTAATTCGGCTATGAGCCCCGATATGGGAGACCCCATGGGGACACCTTGGGTTTGTTTATAGATGGTTTGATTTAATGTAAAGTAAGATTCGTTAAGAAGTAGGTTATTTGTACGGATGAGTGTTTCGCTAATTTTGTTGTCGCCATAGGTTTTAGTAAGTTTGGAGTTAATGATTTGGGTTATTTCAGGAATATTTATTGAGGGGTAAAGATCTTTTGCATCGTAGCTGTTGAGTTTGTCTTTAAAATTATAGTTAGTATTGCGCAAAGACTGAATGAACATCTCGGTGGAATTTATAGAGTAATTTGATGAAGGAAGAATTGAACGGTAAATATCTTTCATATATAATTCTAAGCAATATGTTGGGCCTTCGGATTTATTTACAATAGGCTTAAGAGATGGGGGATTTTTATGGTCTTTGTATTTACCAAACATACGAGGGATAATAGGGACATGATTAAGATAAAGGGGAGGTTTGTTATTTGGCCAACTACCGGTTTTTATGAGGGTTTTGGTTTTTTCTATAAGTTTTTTAAGAGGGGAGTGGATAATTTTTTCGGCTTTTAATTTCTCAATGGCTTCAAGCATCATGCTATTATACTGAGTACGATCCATAATAGTGATTGAGTTAGTTTTATCGGTCATTAGGTATGTTAAATTTCGATTTTTCTTTAAGGTTTTAAGGCAGTTAATATCGGCGATATCAGGGCTATTATTAGAAAGGGATTTGATAGATTTAACAGCAGTGTTTCGGATAGTGCTACGTTTTTGAGGAGGATGGCTGTCAATGGCAGTTTCTATGTGGGCGATGTTATCTTTGATGTTGAGTTTATCGTTAAGTATAAATTTTGAGCCTAATTTTAATACAGCGTCCTGGTGAGAAGTAAGATCGGTATTGGATAAGTTTAGGTAGGGATAAGTGACAGGTTGTTTTTTCATAAGGTCCGGTTTCTCTTTTGAGAGCCAAAATTTGAGTTTTTTGTTACGGCGATTTTTTAGGTGTATCTGATCAATATTAATAAAATGATTAATTTTATTCAAAATACATGAATAATCATTGGGAAGAGTTAGATTGGCAAGATTCCTGGAAAACGCATTATATTTCTCTTTAAGCTTAAAGATAAAAATTGATTTTTGTTTGATCATCTTTTTCAGAAGAGATAATTCCAAAGTTTTGGCAGAATGATTAAAGTGTTTCTTAATGAAGGGGGTAGTGATTCTAAGAAACTTGGGAACGATGTTAAAATAAATACAGTCCCCGAGAAAACATCTGTGGGCGATTTCGCGGTTAAGTTTTTTAGCGGTTTGTTTTAGAGATTTATAAATGGTGTCCCGATTCATATCGCAAATATATAAGTTCAAAGTGAGTGTAAAACAACAAATAAATATATAATAAATCAAGCAGATAGCTTCCATAGGGACAAAAACATTTAAAAACAGCTATAAGATGATGCGAATTGCAGCACCGAATAAAGATATAAGCAATAAAATGTCTTTACAAAAGTTAAAAACCTCAAAAATGAGGAAAAAATTTTAAAGGAAAATAGTAGATTATTAAAAAAGAATGTTAAAATATTAATAAAAATGGTTAAAAATTAATAAAATATTAATAAAAAACCGAGAACGTTGTAATTACCTCATTTTTTTAACAATTTTGCTTTTGGACATTTGGTTAATTGTAATTCAGCTTCTTTTAGTTTACCAACTGATTAACCCTCGCTACAAGTATAAAAGACAACCATCTGATTTCGATGAATGTCATTGAACACTATATTGTGCGCAGAATTCTCGATATCATTGTATGTATTACAATAGACTAAGATTCATAATTCTTCACTGCAATATGCATAATTCTGATTATTGTATTTAGTTAATATCCCTTTATTGTCATAGTTAATATTAATATTTTTCTTAAGTGCAAGACTTTCCATTGCTGCAATATTTCTTTTATATTTTGGTTTTCCTTATTTTTTTTTTTTTTTTTTAACAATTTTACTTTTGGACATTTGGTTAATTTTAATTCCACTTCTTTTGATTTACCGACTAATTAACCTTTGCTACAAGTATAAAAGACGACCATTTGCTTTCGATGAATGCCATTGAACACTATATTGTGCGTGTCATTGAACACTATCTTGTACGCAAAATTCTCGATATCATTGTATGTATTACAATAGACTAAGATTCACAATTCTTCACGACAATATGCACAATTTTGATTATTGTATTTAGCTAGATTCCCTTTATTGTTATAGTTTATATTAATATTTTTCTTAAGTGCGAGACTTTCCATTGCTGCAATATTTCTTTTATATTTAGGTTTTCCTTCAATATTTTAACAATTTTACTTTTGGATTAATTTTAATTTAACTTCTTTTGATTTACCAACTGATTAACCCACGCTTCAAGTATAAAAGACGACCATTTGCTTTCGATGAATGCCATTGAACACTATACTGTGCGTGTCATTTAACACTATATTGTGCGCAGAATTCTCGATACAATTGTATGTATTAAAATAGATTAAGATTCATAATTCTTCACGACAATATGCATAATTCTGATTATTGTATTTAACTAATCCCCCTTTATTGTCATAGTTGATATTAATATTTTCCTTAAATGCGAGACTTTCCATTTATGCAATCTTTATTTTATATTTTGGTTTTCCTTCAATATTTTACATATTTTACTTTTGGACATTTGGTTAGTTTTAATTTAACTTCTTTTGATTTACCAACTGATTAAGACTCGCTACGTGTATAATAGACGACCATCTGCTTTCCGATGAATGTTATTGAACTCTATATTGTGCGTGCCATTGAACACTATATTGTGCGTTTTTCAATTAAACATTGTTCAAAAAGCTGTTGATTACTTTTCCAAAACAAGTCATATTGAATTTTTGTGGTGTATATAAAGCTTTTTCGCTCACTTTTGTGATGTAAAAAAAAGTTTTATTCTAATGCTTTAAAAATATTCATTTAATAAAGAAGATTAATAAACAAGAACATGTCTTCTTACTTACAAATCACATATCTCATTTACAAAAAACACAATAAGTTCGTAATAATATGTCTAAATAAATAGATCATGGAAATCATATACAACCCTCGAAAAACTTTGTATATTTATTATTGGCATTAAGATAATGCAGGTAGACTTAAGGTTTGAATAACAACTAGAAAACCCGTGCGACATTTTTGCACTTTAATTATTGTTAGTTAACTTTAAATTTTGAAACTCATAAATATTATACAATTTCACTGCCTAGTTAAAATTTAATTTACCAGAAGCCAAATTATTATTAGAATCAAATTAATACTGTGCAATGATAAAACCAAAATCATTCAAAGAAAGGTTTCAAAATAATATTCATGGTTGACGACCCAGTTTTCATACATGCCGCAGGCAGTACAGTTTTATTATAGAACCCCCATGGCGCCTTTTAAATTTTTGTCGCCGTGTTGGCGATGACTTTAATTTAATTATTTTTGTATAATTCTTTGTTTAAAAAAAAAAAAAAAAAAACTAATTTCTATTTTGCTTATACTTTTTATCATTGCTTTTTTTAGTCAATTTATGTTAATAAATCCCCTTCTGTAAAAATCTTTAAAGTACTGCTATGTTTAAATGATGCTTGCAAAGATTCTTAAGAAGCAACTTTTAAAAATACATTTTCCATAAAATAATCTCATCAGGCAAATGTCGTCATTTTGTCTTATTAGACCATTGAGCTGAAATACGTGTTTAGATGTTGCCCATTTATAAATATTATTTTTTCCCTCTCGTATTTTATTAATAAGATCATTATCGCATCGTTTCGACAAAATATAATTGTATCTGGACTACGTTAGAGAAATTTTATATAGATTGATTGAAAAACTTATCTTGAATTTATACATTAAAAAATTAACATTATAATTATTTTTGAACGGGATGGTTAAACGTTTCTATTGAATTCAGTACCTCTTTTAATAGTTATACTTATTTACCTGTAAGTATCACATGTACTCTAAAAATTAAAAGTAAATTACAGTGAAAAGCTTTACATACATAAATTAGTACAATCGTATTCAAAATGTAGCTTTAAAAATACAAATCGATATTTTTCTGTCGATAATTTGGTTTTTAAGTATAAATAAGTGCCTTATAGAAAATTTTTTTATTTCTGTCGCTTGTATCCAATATCACGAATTTTCATCAAATGCGAATATTCGATAAGGATATATTCACTTGTAGATTGATAATTTTATTTCGAATTCCATATTTATAAAGAAAACTGAACTGGAAGGAAAATCTTTTTTGAATTTGCTGTAGAAAATTTTCTAATTTACTTATAATTCCTACCAAATGTTCTTCAGAATTCTCAAAAGTCGAAATCTTATTTTATAATTCTCGATTGAACTGA
This sequence comes from Salticus scenicus, assembly GCA_963930645.1. Lineage (NCBI taxonomy): Eukaryota > Metazoa > Arthropoda > Arachnida > Araneae > Salticidae > Salticus > Salticus scenicus. The sequence goes on from OZ005655.1 coordinate 236,116,184, forward strand.
AAAACCTTTCTTCAGATTTATCTTTGCTGATAACCAAAATGCATATTTTTATCATTAATATATTTAAATGTTTATATTTATAATGTTTGTGTGTGTTTATTTACTAGAAATTAAAGTTTGATATAGTTTTTTTTTTTTTTTTTTTTTTTTTTTTTTTTTTCTAGCAGTTATTAAGTTAATTGAAATATGGGGATGTTGCGTTGTCTTGAACCTAATGATTTGTCATCTTGCTATCGAATATATGAGATATCAAGCAATAATGACGAAAATTTATCCCTTATTTGATGACTGTATTCTTTTAAAAATAGAATCCTATATTTCACCAGAAAAATGGTTCTAATTTGGTGCAACCATAGTTTGGTCCAATGCTTCATCGTTTTAGGGGTATCCTTTCAATAGTAAGTATCCATGAAATGGTGAACCTCTGCGGCAGATTATTGATAGCAGCTAAAAATACTGACACTGGTGTTCAAAATTAAAGCAACAACCTATTTTTTCGTTTTCTTCTTTTGCGCATAACTTTTAAACAGTTGAAAATATGGACATAAATTTTCGAAGGCATGTTTGTTATCATATCATCAATCGAATTTTATATCACTTTAACAAATGTAATAGCGTTCAAACTAATAATTATTCAACTTTTTTCAAAAGTAACCTTTGGAAAAAAAAAATGAAAAAATTTAACAATTTTAAAAAAGAAAACTTAATGAAAAATTGGCATAAGGAAAGCATTACAGATAGGTGAAGATGTATACATGTATCCATGTGTTAGATTAAAACTAGATTTTTCTTCCTGCAATCACTTTTCTGTTTCTTTTTTTACCTTCTTTTTTTCGCAAGTGAATAAATTTATAAAAAATATACATACAAACATGAAAATTGGATAAGACGTTCTTTAAAAAAGTATTTATCGACATTATTATTCTTCAAATTTTGAGCATAATTTATAAATTAGTAATTATAATTTTTCAAAACATCCGTTATGAAAGTAAAAAAAAAAAGAAAAAAAAAGTGAATACATACAGAAAAATCAGGATTTAGTTTATCATTTGAAGGCATGTCCGTCTTTACCTATCTGTAATGTATCCTAAAAACCATTTTTCATCAAGTTTTCTTTTCTAAAATTGTTGAAATTTTTCATTTTTTCCAAAGCTTACTTTTCAGAAAAAATTAACAATTATTACTTTAATAATTATTACTTATATTAAAGTTATATAAAATTCGATTAACGGTATGATAATAAACATGCCATCCAAATATTATGCTCATGCGTTTATTTGTTTTAAACTTATGTGAAAAAGAAGAAAATGAGATAACAGGTTGCTGTTTTAATTTTGAACACCAGTGTATTAAACACCATTGTTTTGGTGAAACCTCGAACTGTTATTTTTAACAGTGTACTTTAAAGTACCAATAATTTAAAAAGCATATAAAGTCAAATTTCTCGAAAAAATGTCAAAGAATTTATAAAAATGGAACGTGTGTACCTCATATTAACACTACTGCATGGATCTAGACGCTACGTGAAGCTTTTTACTTTCCGAACACTATAGTGAGGAAAGTATTGTAATCATGTCAAAAATCCGAATTTGAGATTTTGATGTTTCTATACGTTTCGAGGTGCCCTGAGTCCATTTTCACTATTTTTGCGATGATATATGTATGTGTGTATGTGTGTAGGTATGTGTGTATGTCTGTGAGTGAACACGCTAGTGTCTAAACGCTTTGTTAGAATAAGCTGAAAGTTGGTACGTATATTGTAAGTCACCATAGTACGAACCTTATTGATTTTGGTGAATCTAGCACTTATAGTTTTTTTACAGGGACACAAAGAAAAATTCTTTATCATTATGGCCAATGGGGCCAAATTTTTAAAAGTGTGATAGCGTCTAAACGCCTTTTTAATCTGAGCAAGAAAATTGTACACATGTTATAGGTCACAGTTGCATCAACTGTATATATTTTGGTAAATCTAGCAATTACAGTTTTTTTTTTTTTTTTTTTTTTACAGAGACAAAAAGAAAAATTCTTTATCATTATGGCCTATGGGATCAAATTTTTAAAAGTGCGATAGCATCTAAACGCCTTATTCAATTGAGCTGAAAAGTTATATGAATATTATAAATCACTGTTGCACTATCTATAAGCATTTTGGTGAATCTAGCATTTATAGGTTTTTACAGGGACACAACGAAAAATTCTTTATCATTATGATCTATGGGCTCAAATTTCAGTAGCGTTAAATAAAACATCGTGTGATATATGGAGAAAAATACTCGAACACTTTATTATTGTTTTCTCTCTTTTGTTTGTTTAACAACTCCTCTTTCTTTACTTTATCTACAAAAATGTTAATTACTCAATGTTCGGAAAGTCGAGTGAAGTCACTCCAGATTTTTTTACTTAAGAAAGGGTTTTATTGAATGCTCTCGTTGTTTTTGCTTGACACTTTTCACGATCTTCAGATGCGTTATAATCAATTCCTGTATTACCTCAAGAAATTAACCTCAATCTTAGAAAAAATATAAGAAACACAAAAATATTTTACATTCTGTATATACTTTAGACACTTTTTGAGGTTCTAATATCACACTGTTAAAAATAGTTTCTCAAAAATGAGCAAAATTGTCTCAAAATAGCTTTGAAACAATATATACTAAAATTTGGAAACCTATGTACTTATTTTTGAGTATACTGACATGATCAAAAATGGTAATATTGGGATTCTTAGTGGTCAACCCTATTTTTGAGCATGTCAATATACTCAAAAATAAGTACATGGATTTTCAAATTTTGGTATATATTGTTTCGGAGCTACTTTCAGACAATTTTGCTCATTTTAGAGAAAGCATTTTTGACAGTGCATATCCATCTTCTGTGCACCAATAGTACATTGAAGTACCACATTACTAAATTGTCATTAATTACTGCAATGAAGTGATATGCATAATTTTCATTGCATATATCTTTAAAAAATCCTCTTACATAATAATAATAATAATATATATATAAATATTCTCAAGCACATTTTTGTCTGTTTCATATATAGATATAGTAATAAGACATAGATTGATCAGCGAGAGGGAAAAAGTGATACATTTTTTTTTTCGGGAAAAGTCACTCTAATGGCTGCCTTTCCCCGAGTAAATCACACACAGGAACACACACGGATAATTTAGTAAATAAAATTTATGAATAATTTATTTACTAAAGGTAAATGAAAAACTCCAGATACAGTTTCAAATTCATTTTTCTTTTTATTCTTTTTTTCAATACTTTCTAATGGCTGATTTTAGAACTTATTTTCGGCATCAAATTTTTTTGCTCGATAACATGGGGATGATAGATCTATATATATTACTATATCTATGGTTTCATAATGCGGTATAAAAAGGGCTAAATTTTACAATTGTTTATTCAATACTTTAGTAAAGGGGATTTGACTACCCAAGATATTTTATATTGAGCATAATAGCGTGTAATGAGTAAATGCGGGGAATCTTCAAACCGCTTGCGACAAATGAGACTTATTATATTAATAACGTAATACCTCTCGGCTTATAGTAACTTGAAGTTTCACTAGCGTTCTTAAAGATTTTTTTTTTTTTTTTAAATCTTACAGTAGCTTACTAACATATAAACTCTTGTCAAAATCGCTTGAAAAATACCTTCTTCTTTTGAAAGTATCTTTGCTAAAATAGCTCATACTGATGTGTCACTTACCACAAACTTCCTTGATTGCCCACTGCATAGCTATAGTTCGACCTTAAAAACTATTTCACTCTAAATTTTCTTTAAAAAATGTCTTCCGATCCAATCATACAGAAAAAAACATCACTGAAAGCTAGACTTCGCAACACTACTTCACCTACTAAAGCAACTCTTTTCATAACGACTGAATTCCAACTACCTTGTTTAAACTGATAGAAATATTCGAATTAAATTAGGGTGTTTACTGACAAAAAAATGTTGTGACTCTTCCCCCAATATATTTATATAGAATACTTCCATAGTATATTTCTAAGATTAATTAGAAGAAATATTATATGGATATACAGGTGGGAGAGTCACGAAAGAAGGGGATCAGTAGACGCCCTGTAAATAATTCATTCTGAAAACATCGCAACGTTTGACATTTTTGTGAAACAGTTCATGACCACTCACAATACAATGTCACAACATTGTAACGATTAAGTAAACAATCAATCTGAATATCGATAGATGAAATCTTAATAAAAACAAAAACTGAGAATAATTTTTAAAAAAATACTCACTACTTAAAATAATAATAATAATAATAATAATGTACCAAAGTATATGTACGAAAATATTCTATGTTTCCAAGAAGATATCATAAACAATGTTAAAAAATTTTAATTTTAACTATAGAAATAAAAATATGAATAGGATTTCATATAACAAATATTTATGAAAAATCTCTATAAAATAAGAGATTGTAAGTAAGCATTGTTTAAAATTTATTTTTATATTAAAAAGATACAATATAAAAATACTGAAAATGAATATATAAAACGTAGATTATTTAGTTCATAGAAAAGTTATAAAAGGTTTTGTTGAAACAGTTGGGATTGCTTTTATCACTTCAAACGATTTATTTTAATACAAATTAATTAATTTCAATTATTTAATTTCAATTATAGTAATATAAGGGAATATATTAACAAGTATCATGAAACATCTGACCAAAATCTGTTATTAAAAAATAGAACATTTGGCTCAGAAATGACCTTTATAAAATATAAACCAAATTAATTACTGTCATGACAAGAAATTTCGCCTTAAAATATGAAAGTATGATTAATAAAATTAAAATAAAATTATACAAACCTGGTTTGTTAATTTAAAAACATTTTACACTTTCAAAGTAATTTTGTACTAATACTATTAAAAAAAATTATAATAGCCTTTGTCTGTTTTAATAATTTTATTTGTAAATATTTTTAATGTATTGAAATTGATATTTAATATTCAAATTACACTGCTCTGTGTGAAAATCGGCCCCAACGTCATTTCTGCAAGTTCTTGTGTAAAATGACCTCCTAAATTCGAATATGACACCCACTTTGCCCCATCACCCACCGTTTTTTGGATACCCCCCCCCCCATTATATTTATCACTGTTCGGTAATTGTATGGCTATGATTTTGATATGGAGGGGCAGGAAGGATTATTTAAACTGTTAAATAACTTCTGAGGGGCTACAGAGGTGAACAATTCTAAAACAATAATATTTGTAGCAAAAGGAAAATTTAGGTGGTGGTGGTGGGGGGGGGGGATTTGCCACTGAAATTTTGAATTACATTTATTATATTTTATTAATCTATTGATATTATTATTTATTATACATTAATTTTTGTTGTTTTTAAGTGTTAAAGAAATCCTTTTCAAACTTCCAAATCAAATTCATGGCCAGAAAATTACCAAACAGTGAAGAAAATTGGGGGAGGGGGAGAGAAAACCCGAGAAAACGGTGGGTGATCGGGCAAAATAGAGGTCATATTCGGATTAAGAAGGTCATTTTACATAAGACTCAACAGAAATGGCATCAGAGTTCGAAAAATAAAATATATTTTTCCCAGCGATGTGTTATCAGGTAAAAAAAAAAGAAAAAACTACAAAAAAGACGTATTAGTCTATGTACATGGGTGTGGCTAAAAAAATGACAACAATACAGTCTTTTTTTTTTACAGTAAATTTTTAATTACTATTTCAGTATACTTATTCTTCGTTAGAAAAAACAAAATTAATGGTTTCTTTATATATATATACTATCTTTAATGATTTATATACACATAAAATATTTTCTACTATATAATGGCTAATAAATTGAAATAAATATAATCTTGAAGTAAATATAATGCGCAGTTCCATTTCATTTATTTCTCCTGCATGCTACAAATCACTATGTTAATTCCATAAAAATGCTATGAAATATTTCTATCATAATCTTTTTAATCGACTATACCTCTGCCAAACTCTGTCTTTCAACAAACATCACTTACTTGACAGCATAAAAGACTGTATAAAAGTGAATGTGAAATCTGATATTTTTACGGTTAGAACTCAGAATGAATCAAGAAAGAAACGTTCTTTTGATCTAGATTATTCAGTAAGGTTAAAAAAAAAAAAAAAAAAAAAAAAACTGTTCTAGAAAAGAGGCTAGAATTATATGAAACTTTGCGTTAAAATGGAACATTTTTTGACGTGTAAGATTAAATTATTATGCTACGGTGTATAGAAAATTTTTTTTTTTTTAGATATCATTGCTTTTCATGTGAGAAAAAGTGATATAACAATGCAACAAATTTAATAAAGAAGCACCACAAAACTGGCGTTGTAAAAATTATTACTTACAAACTTTGAATAAACACCATAAAATGCAATAAACTCGCAACAATTGTTTCGGGTCGAAAAAACACACGACCTTTCATCAGGCGAATAAAGTAAGCACGAGTGCTGCAGTTAAAGCGAAAACGCACAAATTCGTTTAAAATGAAAAGAAGAACTTTATAAAGTAGAAAGTAAATATAGCTACTGGTGTGAGTAGAATTGTACAAGAAAACAAGAAAATAAATAAATGAGTGATATTAAACATATAACAATCTAAGGATATCAAAAATTAAACGAAAATCTAAGTTACGTGAGTAATTTCCAAGCATCAGAGAAGAAAGGAGTGGAAGAAATATCATTAACACGATTTTTCGAATTTTTAAATATGTAAAATGCTTCATGAATATCCAAATGGGAGGAACAGACAGGAGATGAAATTATGTTAGTTTTGGAAAAATCAAAACGGTGACCTTGAGACCTCGTTCTGGCTGTCCAGTTGAGTTTGATGAAGAGCGATTGAACCACCTTTTGCATGAAAATCCGCGTCAAACAACAAGGGAACTGGCAGAGACAATGGATTGCTCCCACACTACTGTAGAGAAGAATCTCCACTCGATGGGCAAAGTTGGAACGGCGGGAACTTAGTTGCCAACCCAATATATTAAAATATAACTTGTTTATTTCATATAATAAATCATAACAAAATACAAAGTGTATGTTTATTGCATTATGTTTAAAAAGAAAGTTTTATGTAAATTTTTATAAATTACTTCGTAGAGTGTAATAAAGCGAATTATTAAATGGAAAATGTACTAGGTATCATTATATTCCTTTGGCATGACAGTTTGCAAACATGACAGTTTGCAAACATGACAGTTTTATTTGTTTCAACCATTAATTTTAAAGTTATTACAAGTGAAAGAGGTATACATATTTTTTTCTGCAGTGCGGCTTTTTTTTTTTTTTCTTGTCACTTAGTGTGTATATATATATATATATATATATATATGTCTGTGTGTATTTTTTTTCACAAACTATGTTCACATTAAGGCATTCAAAATTCACAATAGAATTTATATTTTGTTTAACAACGTGAGTAAAATGCAATTTATTTATTTATTTATTTATTTTTTTTATCTACAACGTGAGTTGTTGGAAGACAATTATGTTACAGTAGTAATGCAATTTTTTTAGTTATATAAATTCCAAATTAAATAAAGTTATATATATATATATATATATATATATATATATATATATTAAAACTTTTATTATTATCAAATAGTATTAAGAAATTATTTTCATATGCGTAATTTATATTTTTCTATTATTTCTTATCTAACTGCTGGTGCAAAATTGTTTTTAAGCTTGATGACTTTACAAGATGAAAGATCATTTTTGACATGTATGTGGAAGAGAAAAAAAAAAACATGAAACTTTTTGAATGATGCGAAAAAAAAAATAATGCATAAAAAGAGTTTAGGAGAGTTTCTTTACTGCGTCAAAATATGCATAGAAATTGAGCGAATATCTGCAAAGGAAACCTAAAATTGAATGCAAATGTGGAAGATGCAGTTGTTGAAATAGCGAAAACAGGACAAAAAAAAAAAACGATATAACATAAAATAAAAAAGGTTATGTAGTAAAAAAAAGAAAAAAAAATGCATTTTTTCTTTTTTTTTTCTTTACATCTTTGTTTTCTTTCTTACTTTTTTTTTTTCTATTTGTTTTAATTTTTAAGAAAATTTTATTTTTAAAAAGCTACGCAAAAAGATGATTTTTATGTCCGAAAATAGAAATATAAAATGAAATATACATGTATTTTTTTTTTTTTTTTCAATCTTGCTTTGTGACACAAATTACTAATTTCTAACTTCACAACAATAAATATAAAATAGATTTGAAACAACCACAATCATTTTCTTTTAATTATATTATTTAACTAATATTCTTCAATGTAAATGCTTTGGAATATTTAAGATTGTCCTTTAAAAGTAATATAATATAGTGCGTTAATAAAACATAAAATGTTTATGCAGTCAATAGACAAAAAATAAACCTAACATTTATTTATGTGATAGCAATAAGAATAAGAAAATTTCATAATAATAACAATAATAATATAATCAACAAAAATTATATATTTTTAACTATCTTATTTATTTCAATGAAAGACATTTATATAATTGTGTCAGTAAATAAACAAATAACGTAATATTTAAATTATTCGTAATAAAAAAATTCAGTTTAAATGTTTAGATAAACAGTACATTCTTCTTCTTCTTATTATTATTATTATTATTATTCTAAAATTTGATATTTGTATTTAATGATAAATAACTGTAAAAAATCATACATAATCTTTGTTTTAATGTTTTTGAAATACAACTTTTGTTTTGAATATTTAGATTAAATCTTAAAAATAAATAAATAAACAAATGGGTTGCTTTTACTGCAAATAAATTTAGAATTCATTTTTTTTTTTTCATTTATTCTCTGAAAATTCAAAGAATTTTTTTTAATTATTTACGTTTTTGTTATATGTTCTAGAAATATAATTTTACAGACTAGATTTTGAATTTTCTGACACACATGTTTCTTTTTTCCACACAAAATTAGTTTTTAAAAGACAAACTTCATTCATTGGTACATGGGTTTATATACACATATATGTATATTATATTGGATTCTTGCAAACATTCGATCTCTGGTTTCGAATGTCTACGTTTGTTTCGACAAAAAATCTGTTTCGTTTTTGTAGGAGCTACGAGAAGCCCATATAGATCGAAGTTTATAATTTTAATGAATAGGAAATCAATTTAGCAAATTAAAATGCAACAATCAAAGCTCTTATTATATACCGGTATCTGTATTCATTTTTGCAAAGATAAATCCCATTGCAACATATAAATACAAGTTAGCATCAATGATTCTAAGTAGTGGATTTGCACACCAGGAGCTTCAACGTCTTATTTGCATCACTTATTAATTAACAGATAATTTTCATTTATCCCTTATTATATGATATATAAATATTGATTAGATTGACTTCCTAGATAAACAGAAACATTTCTGAGAAGGGCTGCTGCCCCTCTCAACCCTCGTTTATACCTCTTTCTATAACTATCTGTATATATGTATATATATGTATTCCTAATAACTGATAGTTTTGTGTTAATTCCCTGTAATTCAAAAATACTTGTACCAAACTTCATGAAAATGATTACAAAACATATTGGAATTATTTTGTGTAACCCTTTAAAGTAATTACCAATTTTGGCGTGTATTCCGTTTGTAGTTCACGTACAGGGGTACACAAACTACAAACGGGATACACATGCAAAACTATACAACTAATTCCGTGGGGCTCATGAACATGTGTGCCAAGTTTCAGATCTATAACGGTTTTTTTGCGGCCGCTATCGGGCGACAAACAGGCAGACAAACAGACACACATCCCGAACCTAAAATCTTTTTCAGTCTCAACAGGAAGGCCCCCAGTGACGTTTCGTCAATAAAATAACAGGTAGAGTGGTTAATTTAATCCTACATAAAAAATTCTTGAAGAAAAAGTTTCATAAATGCGATTAGTTTAAGGTACTTTGTTAAAATATAAAGTCCCCAGTCTCTTTAAGATTTCATAATAGTCATAAAGTATCCTTAAAATAATGAACATTCGAATAAATATATATTATTAAAAATCAAAATAGAGACAGGCATGTATATCTTTAAAGCAAAAAGAAAAAGCAACTGTAACTTTCTTTCTTTCTTTTTTTTTTTTTTTTTTTTTTTTTCAGGAGCATTCGAAACCAATAAAAGCGTTGGGATGTTTTTCGTGCCAAATTTTCTCGATGAAAAGATATTCCGCTGATTGGTTGTACTAAAATAATTTTGAAATTTCGTACGCTGTTCATATTGAAGGGTTAGAGAAACAATTCTTATTAGCAAAAATATTTTCATATATTTGATAAAGGCTGTACAGGGCATTTTTAGAAAATAATTACTTTAGAATATTACGTTATGCACTGGGAAAAAAATATAGCGCCTTTCTCTAGAATGAATAAATCGTCCTTTTCTAAATCCCTTGACTTGAAATATAGATTTCCGAGCTATGCGCATAAGGCACGCCAATAAACTGAATAGACGAAATGATCGAGAATTTCTAGCGTACACATTTCTAGAGGGTGAAACAATAGTCTGAATATTCTGAATCTTTTGCATTGCGAGAAATTCTCACTTGAATTGCTAGAATTGGATAATAAACCAAGATTATAGTTGCTGAAACCTGCCTCTTGTTGTCTCATTTATTTGCAGAGATTTTTAAATAACTTTGTCCTCGATAATATAGGCAAACGCTTTAGAATTCTAATAGGGGCTTCTAGAACTCGCTTTCCGAGGGGACTAGAATTTATAAGGATGATATGGACCTATTTTTCTAGAGCCACAATTCAGATTATAGATGTCAGTTGCAGAATTTTTTCTCAGTGTGAAATTCGTTAAATTGTTTCATCATCCAAGTACTTTGACAATAAATAAAAAAATAATTAAATCAAATAATTACACTTTCTTTCTTTTTATGTATTATATAAAAAATTTTATGCATAATGCATTATTAAAAAATAAACTTTTTTTTTGTATCTCCACATGATTTTAAATTAGCAGAAAATAATTTGCATGTTAATATACATTATTAATTGCATATATATATATATATATATATATAATAAACTCTTACACTTTTATATAGAAATTTTCATTATTATGAAACACTACTAAATATTCATTTTCATTAGTCATGTATGTTTTTTCTACTCTTTCTTATCTAATTGCTGGTGCAGAAATATTTCAAAACTTGATGACTGTACAAGACGAAGGATCATTTTTGACAAGTATGTTGAAGGGAAAAAGTGAAACCTTTTGAATGACGAAAAAACGTGTATAAAAAAGGGGTATAAAAGAGCTTCTTTATAACGTCCAAAAAATGCAAAAAAAAAAAAAAAAAAAAAAAAAAAAAAGTGAATATCTCAAAAAGAAACCTAAAAGTGTATGCAAATGGGGAAAACATGATTCTTGAAACTGCAAAAATACGAAAAAAAGGAATGTTATAATAGAAAAAACGTGTTAGATAACAAACAAAAAAAAAAAATAAAAATTGTGAATTGTGAATTGTTTTGTAAAATAAAGAGACGAGTTGAAATTAAGGGGAAAAAATGGAAATTTCTTTCATAAAAAGCTACAGAACAAGGTGATACTTATGCATGAAAGTAGCAGTATAAAAATAAAACAAAGTATTATTTTTTTTTTTTTCACAATCTCTTTTTATGACATAAAATGCTGTCATTTCAATATTACAATAAAATAGATTTGAAACAAATAAAATCAAAGAATTCTGCTTTTAATTTAAATTATTTGTTTTATAAGTTAAATGGTTTAACTTAAATCTCGCATAACGTAAATTATATTTATTAAAAAAAAGTAATACGTTCAAAAGTATTATAACCTATATATCATATAGTTATAAAGTATTATAACTTAGTATGTTATAGCTAAACATAATTATTGTACATGCAATAACTGAATAACAACACCAAAATAAAATCTATCAACTATTTTTATATTAATATTTATATATTATCGATAATAATTACTTGTTAATTACTACATTATTTATTTTAGTGAAAAATTTGTAAGTTATCGTTGTTACTAATAAAACAAAAAATGCATTACTTAAGAATTTTGTAAGAAAAATACTTTATTATAACTTTACCGATTTGGTTCGTAATTATTTTTTCCCTTCAAAATTTTCATTGATAAAAATTACAAACATTGTTTGTGTTTTATTTTCATTGTTTTCTAAACAAAATTGTTTTCTTAAAAGTTTTAATTTATTAAAATATGAATGGTTTATTTATGGCAAATACTTTTATTTATGGCAAATACTTTTAGGATTAACGTTTTTGTTATTTTTTCTCGAACAACACAGATAATGATTTCTTTTGATTTTGAAACTATATACATTTCTGGTATTTATTCAAGATAATCATTTTACAGATTATAAAACAAGCCTTTATTGTGCAGGACACATTTTCAGAAAATTCTCATTAAATATATATACATATATATATATGTATATATATATATTAGATTTAAATCCTTAATATTTTCACTATAATTTTAATTTAAAAATATCCAATTAGGTTGAATATTCTTCGAATTAAGTAATATCCAAGTATGTGACGGAAATACATTACCATGCATAACAGAAATTACATAGATAATAATTGTATTTACAAAATAAATAAAGAAATAAAAAATAAATAACGTGTGTTTTATTTGTAATGAATGAAAAATCTAATATATATATATATAATTTGCCTTTCAAAAATTTTTTTTAAATAGCATTTTAAAATTGTGTCTTAATAATAATTGTATCTTTATATGATGATTTCGATTTCGATCAATAGTATTCGATAATGCATTGCGTCGCCATTACCCTGCCAAATACCGAAAATGAAATTCAAGTCTTTAAGAAAATGTTAATTTCAAGTGTATCAGATAAAATTTTTGTAGCCGAAATATAAATATAATAGTAGCTAAATTTACAGAGTTCCTTTCAATCCGATTTGGATTGACTAATCAGATAGCTCCTTCCGCCATAAATGATATTTTTTCGACAAAATTTAATCATAACCGGCCCACGTTAGAGAAATATTATACAGATTCTTTTAAAATTATTCTGTTTATTTTTTAAGAGATATATGATAACTGATGACACACAGAGTAAGATTTCGTAAATAAAGAGTCTAATGTAAGATTCTCTAAGTTTAATAACAGAATAAAAGCATTTAATCTCAATGAATATTGTTTGAAAAAAAAAAAAAAAACTTTTACAAAAACAAATTTTAATCACATTATTTCATTATTTATTTTCTTTGTGTGCGAAAACCAAAACATCATTTTAAAGTATTTTATAAACAACTTTTTAAATATTTTAATTTTCAAAGATTTTTTTTCCCCGTAGATTTGAACTTTGACACTTTTAATGAAACAATGAACAATGTTCTATAAAAATAAATTAACATTTAGTATATATATATATATATATATATTCTTTCTTTCTGTACTTTATCCTTAGAAAAAGTCTTTTAGAAAAAAAAGAAAATGTAATGCTTGAAAATATATTTTTATTATTAATTAAATCGTGAAAATAATAAACTGTGCTACATTCTGTTATAATCATGATAATAATTATTATTATTATCTTACGTTAAATGAGGAACATTTCGAATATGTTAATTTTCCCCCCATTATTCTCCTTTATTAATTTAGAAAAAAAATATCCTCTAAATATATATATGCGCAATATACAATGAAAAAACAACTTTTTTTTTTTTTTTTTTTTTTTTTAACTGATAATAACTGTATGGTATTACTTGCTAAATGTGTTTTAAAAACTAAAATTATTATTATTTTTTTTTCTTCAAGAGATGCACGATAAGGAAATTTGTAATACATTGATATTGTTTTCAATTTATCATTAAAATTTCAGCAAACTGATAAATTAGATAACAAATTTCTTGTAGTGTTAGTTATTATTTATAAAAAAGTAATTCCATTTGATTTTTAATGATTTGTTTGTTTATTTTTATTAAAATGTTAATTGTATAAAAGTTTCCGTTTTTAGTATTCTTTCAAAACAAATAAACTTTGAAAACTTTTTTTTTTTTTTTTTTTTTTTTAAATAATATACACTAAATAAAAAGTAATTCAAATATTTTAAAAAACATATTAATATATATCAAAAAAAATGAATTCAATCGCAGACAGGTCATTAAACTTCATATTAATTTGTGATTTTTACTTTCTTCCATATTCAATAGAAGAAAGTATTGGATTCGTAAAAATTTTCGACCTCGGGTTTTTGATGGATTTACGCGTTTTGAGAGCTGTAGAACACGATTTGACCATTTTTGGAAAATGTCTGTCTGTCTGTCAGTCTGTGTGTGTGTGTGACAAAATTTTGTGGCAACTGTATCTCAGGAACTACTGCACATAATTTCATACGAATTGGTATGTAGTTGCACCTTGACCTAAATTAGTGCCTATCAACTTTTGGTAAAAATTGTTTTACAGGTTGCGTTGCCATCCCGCTTTTTCTAAATTTTTAACATGGTAATATAGGACAAAATTTTGTATAAATGTGCATAAAAAGAATTATTTTTTAGTAATCATTATGAAATTTTCAAGAATTATTTATAATAGAGATAGTCAACTGAGAAAAATTTTTTGTATGTATAGGAGCCTCGCCACCCCCCTGGGGGGAAGTCCCCCCTGGAGGGGAGTAAATTTCAAGATGGGTATCTTTCGGAAGGTCTCGTCAATACCTTTAAAATGAATTGTTGAACTATAAATATGTGATAAATAAAAACAAAATTATCGTTTTTTTTTTTTTTTTTTTTTTTTTTTTTTTTTACTTTTAACGAAAAAAAAACTTTGAAAAAAATTTATATATATATATATATATTTAAATATTGTTACCGAGTGAATTTGTATAGGAAAATGTATAAGAAAATCTTGTGGTGGCCACAACATACTAGAGGTGTCTTAGAGATGTCTCAGCAAGATTTTGACTTAGAGAGGTAGTTTTATTATTATTTTTTTTTATTATTTTTATTTTAAAAAAAAAAATAAACAAATAAATAATAATAATAATAATAAATAAAAATAAATAAAAATATTGTGCCAGTATGCTTGAAAAATATTTTTTAAAGGTAATATGAAATCAAATTCCGTAATAATCCAAGTATTTTATGGCAACGTTTTATGTTTACTTTAAAATAAAATACCAAATATAGTATTTTCTTGTAAAGATATCGCTCTACAAGATCAATCGAAAGCCATCTAAATGCTACCCTTATCACAGAAATCCATCTTACACACAAATTTGTCTTAAACCAATTAAAATGTCAGTTCTTAAGATTAAATGTTGCAACGGAGCAATCATGCATTCCACAGAGATGGGAAATTCGAAAGTCATTTAGGATTGCGTGACGGCATTAAGTTTAATTTTAGCAATTAATTCTAACTCCGAGAGAAATTAGAAGAAGGAAACAGATACTCTTTCTAATAAGTATTCAACTAAAGTACAGTATAGTGGTAATGAAAATTCTTTATTAATGAAAGAATAGGAAAACAGTGTAATATTAGTTTTTAACAAATAAAAATGCTGTTATGGTAATAGATAGTTTACAAAATGGAAGTAAAGTACATTCTGTTCCCTCACTTACACTTACATCCATAAGTCATCTGGTATAAAATTACCCATTAAACTTCTATAAATATCTTACAGATATATATATTAGCACAGCAAATTTCATTCTTCTTTACAACCATTAGACGTCTGCTACATATCCAGTAAATCTCTAAATATCCAGTAACAGTATAGTGGTAACGAAAATTATTTATTAATGAAAGAATAGGAAAACAGAGTAATGTTTGTTTTTAATAAATAAAAATATTGTTACGGTTATAGGTTTACAAAATGAGAGTGAAGAACAGTCTATTCCCACACAGCCACTTATATCCATACGTCATCTATAAAAGTTATAAAATGATCCATTAAACTTCTATAACCATCTTACAGATATATGTTAGCACAGCAAATTTCACTCTTCTTTACAACCATTAGATGTCTGCTACATATCCAATAAATCTCTAAATATCCAATAATATTATAGTGGTAACGAAAATTCTTCATTAATGAAATAATACTAAAACAGAGTAATATTAGTTTTTAATAACTAAAAAACTTGTGACGGTAATAGGTAGTTTACAAAATGGAAGTAAAGAAAAGTCTATTCCCACACAGCCACTTATAACCATAAGTCACCTAAAAAAGTTATAAAATAATCCATTAAACTTCTATAAACATCCTACAGATATCTATTATCACAGCAAATTTCACTCTTCTTTACAACCATTAGATGTCTGCTACATATCCAATAAATCTCTAAAAATCCAATAACAGTATAGTGGTAACGAAAATTCTTTATAAATGAAAGAATAGTAAAAAATCCATAAGTTATCTAAACAAAGTTATAAAATGATCCATTAAACTTCTATAAACATCTTACAGATATATGTTAGCACAGCAAATTTCACTATTCTTTACAACCATTAGATGTCTGCTATATATCCGATAAATCTCTAAATATCCAATAATATTATAGTGGTAACGAAAATTCTTCATTAATGAAAGAATAGGAAAACAGAGTAATATTAGTTTTTAATAACTAAAAAACTTGTGACGGTAATAGGTAGTTTACAAAATGGAAGTAAAGAAAAGTCTATTCCCACACAGCCACTTATAACCATAAGTCACCTAAAAAAGTTATAAAATAATCCATTAAACTTCTATAAACATCCTACAGATATCTATTATCACAGCAAATTTCACTCTTCTTTACAACCATTAGATGTCTGCTACATATCCAATAAATCTCTAAAAATCCAATAACAGTATAGTGGTAACGAAAATTCTTTATAAATGAAAGAATAGTAAAAAATCCATAAGTTATCTAAACAAAGTTATAAAATGATCCATTAAACTTCTATAAACATCTTACAGATATATGTTAGCACAGCAAATTTCACTATTCTTTACAACCATTAGATGTCTGCTATATATCCGATAAATCTCTAAATATCCAATAATATTATAGTGGTAACGAAAATTCTTCATTAATGAAAGAATAGGAAAACAGAGTAATATTAGTTTTTAATAACTAAAAAACTTGTGACGGTAATAGGTAGTTTACAAAATGGAAGTAAAGAAAAGTCTATTCCCACACAGCCACTTATAACCATAAGTCACCTAAAAAGTTATAAAATAATCCATTAAACTTCTATAAACATCCTACATATATCTATTAGCACAGCAAATGTCACTCTTCTTTACAACCAGTAGACGCCTCCTACATAACCAATAAATCCCCAAATATCCAATAATTGGACTTAGTAGATCTAATAGATATTGAAAATATCTAAATCTTGTTTTGATCTAACATGCTACACCTATTAGACATTGTAAAAGGCACGTCTAAATTTTGTCTAAATTTAAACATGCAATAGATCTATAAATAGTACAGGATATCTAGGACTTTTAATGGATATTCTTAAGACATCTTGTGCCTTTTATGGATCATTATATGTAATTTAGATGTCTAATGAATATAAGTGGCTGTGTGGGTTTACATTTACACATGTCGGTTTCAATGCCAAATTTGGTGAATCAGCGACAAAATTTGTCGACCTTAAGAATTGTTTCTTTTTCATACTTAGACTAAGTCAAGGTTTCCTTCAGGTTTATGGGATGATAAACCAAAATATTTGGCCAAACATCTTGAAATGGTGCTCAAACTGACGTTGGTGCCTTCTGCAGTCAGAGAATGTCTAATCATATTGCAGGAGTTTCTTGGATCTGGTTCGACCATCCTTATCACATGATCATCACGTGCACTCGTTTTTCTACGACAACAGCTTCTCTTTAGATTCACAAATTTTCCCGAAATTTTAAATATACTAATTACTTGGTACACAACTGTCTTGCTAACACTTACCCTCGAACTTATTTGACGTTCAGAAAATCCAATTTTATGCAAGGTCAATATTTCTGACCTTTTTGTAACAATAAGTGAAGATTTTATACCTATTACAATAATTGCACAACAACACTGTGTACGACAAAATCCAATAAATAACTGATAACTGGCGATAAACGTGCTGGTCACCTTTATTTATAGCAGTAGAATGCGTCCGATGCAATCAGCCCATTAGATGACGCAATAATCTGCACAAATAATGCAATGTGTTAAAATATTGAAAATCGGCTACTGGTCTTAAATTTTTGCAAATGACTGTAATGTAATACATGGAAATTTTCTCTTTGCATACAGGAAAATACACTGATAAGATATCTGGGACCATGGAAACAGAATTTTTCCTCCGATATCCACAAAACCCTGAAATATGTTGAGTCACAGAAATATTTCTATGTCTTCATTTAAAAGGAGCCGTGGTAAACTGTTGTGATACGCTGGCACTTTGAAAAAGCATTCATGAAACTTAGTTATTATATTTGATTTGATTTCATAGATGTCGCACCACATTAAAACAAACATAAAGTTTTCTAGCACACTTAAATTGTTATACGTACATTTACATCAATTGTATGTACATATCTCTTAATAAAATAGATAATCCGATATAGATATCCTATAGATAAACCTATATATAATCCGATATCAAATAGATAATCCGATTACAGTCAGACGTTTGAGATTATTAAGGTTATTGTCAAAAACTTCAGAGATTTCAAAAACTTACTATTTAAGAAATTTATGCTTAAAAATGTCGATCATTTTTTTTCTTCAAAACTGCAAAATTATATTATTTCAATGTTTATTAAAAATCTATTTTTGAAATTTTTGAAATATGAATCCCAGTGTTACTTAAAATATATGTTGTATCTTAATTTTAGCATACTTGTGTATACTATTTTATCAAGGAGAAGATGTATTAATGCAGTAATATAAAAATATAAGAATGTCTTAACAGAAAATTTTGGTTGATTATGCCTTTTTATTTACGAAAATAATTAATTATCAACGCACATCCTTTTATTAATATTTTGGATAAAAAATATAAAAAACATATTTATTCTAACATTTTTTATGTAGTTTATATGATTAAAATTATTTAAGTATCATATTGATTTTTTTTAAATAATGATTTAAATTAATTACTTAAAAATAATTAATATACTCCGTAAATAAATATTGTACAAGAATGTTAAAAATTCCTAACATTTAATACATATTAATTATGCTTTGATAATTCTTATAATAAATTAGTTTTCATGTACATTGCGGAAATTAATTTCTCTTTTGTTTTAAATAATGATATTTATAATTATATGTTAAAAGACACATTTATTAATGAATTGATAAATATTAAGCTTTTTCTTTTGAACATACTTGATTGTCGTTTTTGTTTTTGTTTTTCTTATAAATCATTATTTCTCAGTAATTGTCCAATTTTAAGTGATCGTAAGATTTATTTCAAAATTTTTGTATGATGAGATTTAATTTTTTGAACTTTTTGAGCTGGATTTTTTTTTTCCTAAGTATAAGTGAAATGCCTTTTGCTGGATACAACAGCCACAATAAATTGTGTGATTTAAAAAAAAAAAAAAAAAAAAAAAAAAAAAGTTAATTCATTTAAACTTTTCTTTGTCAAAAAAATAAAAATAATAAAAATAACCCGCTTAATTTTTTTTACATCATACTTAGTAGTATACAAACGAAAAAAAAAACAGTTAAAATAAATAGAAAAGCTTATCCTTCCTTTTTTTTATATGCATTACATACCGGGAGCGTCAAAAAAGAAAAAAAAAAAAAAAAAAAAAAAAAATGTGTACAAACTTTGAACCGTCATAGAAAAATTATGTTCCGTTCTACAAGGTTCAATGGCTGTAAATGGAAAGCAGTCCAATCTGAAACATAAATGCACTTTCTGATGCAAATGTGATTACTGTTCAAAATGGCGTCCTTCAGCATCAATTCATTGCTCAGTACGAGTCACCACTGATTCTAGTTATCGTACTAACGTGTCCAATGGGATTTCCGCACACACCGCTTTAATCTCATTTCAAAGTGTATCTAGGTTAGATAGTTTACGTTTGTACATCTCACCTTTTACTGTGCCACATAAGAAGAAATCCAGTCGCGTAAGGCCTGAAAAGCGTGGAGGAAACTCGATTGGCTCCCTGCGTCCTATCCACTGACCTGGCAAATTTTGATCCAGGTATGCTTGTACGTCCTGTTGAAGAAAAATAACATTACTTTCTCCCAGAAACTGAACCTTGTAGCACGGGAAATACAGTTTCTATGACGGTTGAAACTGTGTATAATTTTTTTGACGCACCCGGTGTATTATATTACACTGTGTACAAAAAAAACAAATTGGTAATGCGAACCGTAAAGTTCAAATGAATTTTTTGTTTTATTTCACGAAGGACTTAATACACTATGCTGTCTAATAGCTTTATCATTTTTTTTGAAAACGCTACGTTAAAAATACAATTTCATTTACCAGATATTTAGAGAAGACGATAAAGTGGAAAATTCGAATTTAAAATATTTTTTCTAAGTTTTGAATAAGTAATTTGATTTATTATATAAAAAATATCTATACACTTTGTATCAAAAAATATCTATGTACTAAATCTATATACTTTGCATCTTTATAATGGAAAATGTTAATTCATATTGTGCCCTTTTTAAGGAGAAGATAAATAATGAATACCAATTATTATCATAAAAGTCATTTTATTCTTTAAAATCTATTACGGCATTGCTTTATGCACTTTAACATAGTTATTTAACTTTTCATTGTTGAAAAGTGCAATTGAAAAGAAATTGTAAATACTGTTCAGAGAAACTGAAAGCACTATCCTTTAATGTTTGAATATCAGGGATGAGGAACACTTCAAGGATATTATAAAAATAGTCATCTTTACCCCAATAGAAAAACATTTAATTTTGATAGCCTGTCCTGTCTCACATCCGTACCACAAATCCGACGTACTGATTTTGTAAGAGCAATTTCGCAACATACAAAACCAATATAAAACATGGACGCATTTTGCGAATTATATTGTAACAGTGTAAGCCAAAAAATGCGTCCGTGTCTCAAAATATTCAACTCTTGTTAAAGTTTGAGTTTGGTTTAATTTTTACTTGTCACGCTAAGAACATTTTAGCACGAATGGTCTAATTGGATAAGCAACTACAGCATTCCGAATTACCATAATGTTGGAACGTGGACTTGAAAACAATATTTTTGATTAAAAGTCATTGCGTTAAAAGTTTAGACCCTGGACGCTTAAAATCAGAAGCATACCAAAAAGTTGTAAGCAGTTAAAATGTGTTTATAATTTTTTAAACACAAATTGATTCTGTTTGCGTGACGACCTCTCTATATCATAAATTCCATAAGTAACATCGTGTTCGGTTTCTATTGAAAAATTGTATATTTTACACATTCAAGTTCTTAAAAAAATATTGACTATGTTTAATGGTCTTTACCAATGAAATCAATTACATATATAATAAATAACTAGACTTGACGTAGGACAGAAATATCAATATTTACATAACCTTAATAACACTAATGTAAAAAAGTTGATAAGTGCAGTTTCGCAAGCGTAAAGCTTACCGTCATCAGTGCAGAATGACGAAGTGAATTCTGCACTTCGTCATTCTACGTCTCGTTTTTAACATTGTGTAAATATTGATGCAATTGCATATATGTATGTATACAAACAATTTTTACAGATACATTGTATTAAAAATTAATTGAAATACAAAATCCAGCAAACACGGAAATCTCGACAAACATGTAAATAAAAAAAATACCTTTTCAGTTTATGTCCTTTTTAACCTTGATTAATGTTATCCAACAAAGCTGAACTCATATGTGTTATATTCTTTCTAAACAATAACTAATTCTTTGTCAAAAGTATGAATGAAATTTAAATATTATTATTATTATTATTATTATTATTATTATTATTATTATTATTATTATTATTCAAACATAAAAACATACATCTTATCCATTAGGATCTATGGACACTTAAATTAAAAAGTCGTAAATTGCAATTATTTTAAACTCTGCCAATTATTTGATATTTCTTAAGAAAACTTCTAATTGTTATACATTATTATTTTTTAATTCGAAACTGCCTATATACTTTAATAAACAAGATATTTTTAATAAATATTCTCATAAACACTTTAATAAACATTTTAGATAATTTCGTAAATAGAGTGAAGTTTACACTTTATTTTAAAAACCAAATAAATATTTTACACATTTAAATATTTTGTATATACTGTTCAAATCATTTCAAAACAAATATAAAACCTATTCTCCGTACATTTAGTAAATGATAAATTTATTTACATAAAAAAAAATAGAAAGTACGATATACTGCGTAATCTTGTAGCTGAATGTATTGGAAAGTATTCTGATATCAAAATACGAAATCTTTCTCTTATGCATAACCTGCCTAAGGAAATATTTTTTCGCCTTATCGACAAATGTATATTGCTTTTTAGTTTTCAAATGTGATTCCTTTTCTTTTTCTTTTACAGTCTATTGCTTCTTGATGTATGAAGGTGTGATATTGGTTTTCTGGATTTCCTAAAAAATCCTCACATTTTTCTTAAATGGCATGAAAACGAAATTTCTACTAAAAGCTACTATATATTTTGTTGTATTTATTTAGAACAAATAACTTAAATTTTTTTGTCATACATCATAATAATATAAACTTGTGTTTAATGCCATACAGAAGAGAAAAATAGAAAGAAAAAAACCTCACACTGAAAAATAATCAGTGGCTGACATCTATAAAATATATTGTAACTCTCGTAAAAATAGTTTCATGTCATACTTATAAATTCTAGATACATTTGTTACCGAGTTTTAAAATCCCCTACTAGAATTTTAGAGTCTTTTACTATATTATAATATTCAAATTTATATATATATATATATATATATATATATATATATATATATAAACTCTTTAAATAAGTAAGAAAAAAAGAGGCGAGTTTTAGTAAACTATAATTCGAGTTTATGACCCAAGTCTAGGAAAGAACATTTTTTATGTTTTCTTATTTTCCCGAACTTCTGTAAATACAGCTACGAAATCTTAAAAAGAACACTATAAATTTCATCTCACCTAGGCCAGGACCCTCGAATACTTAACCGGCCTCAAATCCTAAATCACTCCAGACCTTTGGCATCAAGTTAAAAATAATAATATATATAAAAAAAAAAAAAAAATACTGACAGAAGATTTTTGAAAGGCATTTTAAGAAACCAATATAGTAACTGTAGCTAAAAAACACAACTTCGTACTTCAAAGTAAATACTCTTGACAAAATTTTAGAGAAACGTTACTATACGATGCATTTTAATTCAATATTATGCAAAAGTTTAGTAAAATGCGATGTTTGTGAACATAACATTTATGTTTTTCATGATAATTTAAGAAAAACTTTAAAGAATTTTTATAGTTATAGAAAGATCTTTGGAATTAAATTCAATCTAAGGAAGAGAGGTACATTAGAATAAAAGGACTGTTTTTTTTTAGGTATCAAAAATGTAAGTCTCCATTTTGTGGTTGACTATAATCAATAAATGGGAATGTTCCAGGAATGTAGTTTAAAAAAGAAAATACATTTCGCGTCCAAACCTTAAGTTTAGGAGAAAATTTTATATTTGTAATGTATTTTTTAATTTCAAGTTAATAATCCATTCCATTGTAATAATAATTTAAAAAAAGTCTATTACATTATAATTCCATTGTATGTTTGATACAATGGAATTTTCCAGTTGATAAAAGTGAAGATTTAACCTGATAATATAACTTAATAAGAAATAAACTAGGACTGAAAACCTTAAAAAAAGACAATTATATGCGTTTTAACTTAATTTAAATGCGGCATCCCTGATTTAGTATTATGTTAAAGAAATGGTGAATAAAAGAAAAATCCGATAACCTTTAAACAATATGTTTAGCATTTCATTCCGCTTCGTGATTAAATATGAAATATATGGTTTAAAAAGAGTTTTTTGTAGATGAAAATATAATTTGTTTGTAAGGATAAAGTTAGTTACAATTAATACATTTAAAACCTCTTTAACTTTTTTAATAAAATTTTAAATTTATCAGAAGTAATTACAAGAAAGTTTTATTTCAACTTCATATTTCCCAATATTGATTAGTAGGTAGTATAAAAATAAGGAACTTTTGAGTCGAAATTCTGTAAGTCATACACTTTTAAATATAATGTTGGTAAGCCACTCATATTAGAGTTAACATTAAAAGCACAAAAATGTAGAATGCTTTTCATACTATATAGTAGTATATCTCATAACCTTATATGGTGTTTTTGTAATTTTTAAATACTTATAAAAATAGTAATAAAACCACACTTTCCAGCATATCACACTATTTAAAATATCTTTATATTTTGACGCTTCGGTTAATATTCAATTTTTAACCATCTTCCTGGAAATGATGAACATAAACTATAATCATAAATCAAATTAAGCCATTCTTTGATTTTACAAACACAATTCATAAAGACATTGACCCTTTGCGGCGCAAGACAATTTGGATCATTTAAGTTATACTGCCACCGGAATTCATGAACTAAATTAAACTAAAAGAAATTTTAAATTGTAAGGTTAAAAAACCGGCCTTTTCTGCTATGTTATAAACGTAAATTTTTGCTAAAAAATTTCTGGGATGAATTTTTGCAGCTGGATCTTAAATTTTGCGTCCTCGCAGCGAAGACAGCGCGCGTTAAGGGGTTAATACCTGATTACATAACTTATATAAAAAACACTCTATATAAATCTTAAAATGAGTAAAACAAATCTTAATAAATCACAATCACGCACATTACAAGAAAAATAAAGCTCTTTAATAAAACGGAGTTAAAGTATCACACTGCAGGGTTGCCAAAATAAACAATAACAGGGTTATCTAAAATTATTTTAAGTTTAAGAAACTAAGCCAAATTGAGGGGGTTAACGGATAATGTATCATTACAAATTTCGGATTTCCTTTTTATAATTTCAAAAGCTTCATAAAGTAGAGCTTTGTTTCTGTTGTTAGTACTATAAATAATTCGGGCATTTTCAAAATCAGGTTCGATGGGATTAGTTTTATACGTACGTGAAAAAGCAGTGCAGGATCTGTTATATTTTAAATCTGCTATATGTTCTTTCATTCTATCAAAGGTCTATTGGTTTTTAGCTTTGAATTCTTCATTATTCCTCGAAAGATTATATTGAACGAAATTTTTTGCACTATCTTGACATTTCTTTATACCGACCAAATTCTAAAAGAACTGTGTTATAACTTATTAATATTTTTATAATTATTGACAGCATATATAAGTGGAATATATTTCTTTATTATAAATACTTGTATCATATTTCACGCTAAATGGTTGCATAATTTAGAAAGGCCGTTGGAATTAAATTAGTCTAATGAATAGAGATATGTTAGGATGAGAGGACTATTTATTTACATAGCAAAAATCATTGTTTCCATTTTGTGGTATACCAACTTCAGCAAAGCAGAAAGTTCCGAAAATGTAGTTTACAAAAAAAAAAAAAAAAAAAAAAATCATCCCGCGTCCAAAATTAAAATTTAGGACAAAATTTTATATTTGTAAGACATTTTTAAATTTCAAGTAAATAATTCACTCAATCGTAATAAAAGCAACCAGTAAAAAATCTGTTACATAATAATTCCATGGTTTGTTTCATACAATGGAGTTTTTTAGCTGATAAAAACGAAGATTTAACATAATCAAATAGCTTAAATTAAAAAAAAAGGATTGAAAGCCTTAAAAAATATAATTCTATGTGTTATAACTTAATTTAAATGCGGCACCCCTAATTAAATACTTTGTCAAAACAATCATGCATAAAAGGAAAAGAGAAAAATCCGATAACTATTAAACAATATGTTTAGCCTTTTATTCCGTTTCTTGATTAAATTTCATATGGTTTAAGAACATTCTTTTCTAGATTAAAAAAAAAAAAAAAAAAAAAAAAGTGTTTTTCTAAGAAAAAGTTAGTTACAATTTAAACATTAAAAACCTCTTTAACTTTTTAAATAAAATTTTAAATGTACCAGAAATAATTACAAGAAAGGTTTTACTAATTTTATGTTTCCCAATATTGATTAGTAGGTAGTATAGAAATAAAGAAATTGTGTTAGTCATCCATGTTTAAAGATATTCTTGAGGAACCACTCATATTAGAGTTATAAACTCTAAAACGTTAGAATGCTTTTCATATTATATAGTAGTAGATCTTATAGTTTTGTATGGTGTTTTTGTTATTTATAAATACTCGTATTAAATTTCATGATAAATGATTGCATAACCTATCGGAATTCTTTTGTGAAACTCTATAAACTAATTGCCAAATCTATCATTTTCTTCAGAAGACGTGATATTACGTAAAATTTCTAATAATAAATTTTATTTTAATTAAGATGAATTAAATGTTACTATAGTAAAATGCACTTAAAAGAAATATTGTATGTGAGTCGTATTGGTACAAAATTATTTTATGCATCACTATACAGAAGCTAAACCTTATATATTAATAAAAATTATGCCCCTAACCCCATGTAATCCAGAATTATTTGCACAAATTTAACTACACTTGGATGATTGTATAACTTTACCACAATCTTTTTGTGTAATCTTGAGATAAATATTATATTTATGCACATTTGTTTCTAAATTCAAAAATTTAATATACATACAACGCACTGAGAAAATATATCACCTTCATCTAGAACGCATAAGTGGTCATTTTCCAAATCCCTAAACTAGAACAATATATTTCCGAGCTATGCGTATAAATCCCGGCAATAAGATGAGTAGACAAAATGATCGAGAATTTCTAGCCGATACATTTCTAGATGGTGAAACAATATTCTGAATATTCCGAATCCTTTGTACAGCGAGAAATTCTCGCTTGATTTTCTAGA
This sequence comes from Salticus scenicus, assembly GCA_963930645.1. Taxonomy (NCBI): domain Eukaryota; kingdom Metazoa; phylum Arthropoda; class Arachnida; order Araneae; family Salticidae; genus Salticus; species Salticus scenicus. Next base: position 236,143,193 of record OZ005655.1, read on the forward strand.
ATTGTTTCATAAACCATGATTATAGTTGCTAAATCATGCCTTTTGTATTCACATTTATTTGCTGAGATCTTTAAATAAGTTTGAACATGATAATATAGACAAACGCTCTAGAATTCTAATAAGGGTTTCTAGAATTCGCTTTCAAAGGGGACTAGAATTTACAAGGATGCCATGGAACTATTTTAACTAGAGCCACAATCTACATTCTAGATGTCAGTTACAGAATTTTTTTCTAAGTGCGGCATTTAATATACATACAACTGATTACATAAAATTCGTAACATATAAATGATTCATAATATTGTATCATTATCTAGAAAAGTATGCAGTAGGAATTCTCGGCCATTTCGTTTACCTGGGTTATTTTTTTACCTTATACGCATAACACAGAAATCATTTTTTTCAGTTTAAGGATTCAAAAAAGGATTAATATTTGTTCTAGATACTGTTTTAATTCTTCTAGACATTGTTTGTTCTATAGTTCTAAATAAAATGCTGTCTATGAATCGCATTGTACAAAAACCTTTTGTGTAATATATTAACTAAACATTACACACTATAAAAAACTATTCCCTTAATCCGTGTAACCCATAATTATTTGTACCAAATTTAACTACACTTGGATAATAGTATAATGTTATTGGAATATTTTCTGTAAACCTGTACATAATTATTAAATCTATGCACACCTTTTCCTATATTAAAAAAAATGCTTTTAAGCATCTTAACTCACATATAAAGGATTACCTAATATTCGTAACATGTAAAGGATTCATGGTATTCATAAAATTGTTTCATTATCTAGAAAGAAATGGACTGTTAATTCTCGATCATTTCGTTATCTAGGCTAATTGTTTACCTCATATGCATAACACAGAAATCTATATTTCTAGTTTAGGGTTACAGAAAATGACTATTATTTGTTCTAGATGTAGGCGGTAATTTTTATTTTCTTAGTGAAAAGAAATCCATCGTATATAATTTTCCATATATATGTTTAAAAAACTTTCAAAATTGTAAAAGTACTGAAATTGCGTATCTAAATCATTAATTACCTATGTATGGTATCTACATGCTAAATCCACAGTATATTGTTAGTAACTGACTATAACATAGAGTTTCGGAAAAATAATAATAATAATAGAAATCTAGTGGAATATATGTTTTTTACTGGAATAAAATATTTACCTGATTAGTTTTTTAAAGAAATGAAATTTTAAGACATAGCCTTTTTTTTTTTTTTTTTAGACATAGCACATTATGTAAAATCAATAAATAAGAACAGAAAATTTAAAAGCAACTATTTATCATAAGGGTATCATAATTTTTTATGGTTATATTTATTATTTTTATGTCTATCTTTAAAATTCTTTTAGAATGGACTTAAAAGCACTAAAGAAAAACCATAAGCTTATTTATCACATCCTACATATTAATTTTTATTTATTGGCAATTTTTCTGATACTGACGTCATATAAAAATGTGAAATCACTTTCACTATGGAAAAAACCTTTTCTTTTATCGAGAAAAACATGTCAGATTTTTTAAGTTGTCAGATTTTACATGCGATTTTTTTGTTTCCATTTCTTTCACTTTAACACGGAAAGTAATAAAAAAATTGGTATTTTTATTGTTTAATACACGAATATATATATATATATATATATATATATATAAATAATAGATAACGTATATATATATATTATGTAAATTAAATAAATTCTAATACAATCAATTTTATTAAACTATTTCGAGTACATGACTTATAGATGGCGCAACATACGTATTATATTGTTTCTTTAAATACTTAAAAACCAATTTCAATATTTAATCTCATAGATTTAAAGCACAAAAAGGTTAATATATATATATATGCTATGACGTACTAAATATTAAATGCTTGTAGATGTTTTATGCATTAATTGAATAAAATTAATTCAAAATCCTTATAGATAACAATCTAGAATTATTTTGAAGCCTTTTGCAGAAGTTGTATAATAGATTATAGACATTTGCGATATAGTAAGGTCTCATTATAATTGAGAGACATTGTGGGATCTCACACGCAGTTCTCGGAAAGATGATAGAAGTTGCGAAGATTACGAACGTTTACTTTGATAGAATAATCTTGTTGCTATAAACAAAGTAATTCGTGAACTTGGAACTTTGTGAAGAACAGTTGTAGATGAGTTGTAGATGAAGTCTTTCGAAGATGTTTTGTGATAAAATATAGATATTTACCATATAATAAGGTCTCATTATAATAGATAGACATCGTGGGATCTCACACGCAGTTTTCAGAAAGATGATGCAAATTGCGAAGTTTACGAACGATCTATAGAATGATCTTGTTGGTAAGAACAAAGTAATAGGTGAAGTTGGAATTTTATGAAGAACGGTGGTAGATCAGTTTGTGAATTTTAGATTATGCGTAAATTTCCGTGTAATATTGGCGTTGTAGTTGAATTTGAAAATATTTTACAGGAGTTTATTTACGACATTTTTGCAGAACGCTTCTCCAGTATAATATAATCTGTATAGCAGGACATTTTAAGTGAGAGAAATTTCAGTTAAGCAGCCACCTCTATTATAGATAAGAATAGTTTAAAACTACATCTTAGTTTGACAAAAGAAACATCTTTTTTTGTAACCATATAAAATCTGTAAAAAAATACGAATTTTATCTGCTGGTAAAACATTTTTTCTAAACAGCAGACAGAACTGTGCTTCCGTGGCTGAGACGTAGTATTATCGCTACAATAGGCTGTTAGATTTAGAGACTTTCATTTAACGCGAGAATTTTACGGTAAGCGCTACGAAGAAAATCCGTTGTGTACGAATAATCTCTCTATTGTTTTGCTTTGAAAAATATTTGCCAAAGTGGTTCCGTTGAGAATACAGATATTTTTGTAAACTTCCCTGCCACGTCTTTTCTATATTATAACAGGATTTGTTATTCATAAAATTATTTATTTATTTTACAGTGTTGACATTGAAAGCAAGCCATTTAAATTTTTAAATGTGTATGGAAAGCATTCAACAGATTTGGAACGACAAAAAGGTTAGGCATGCACCTTGTGTATGATATAGATAACAGTTTCTAAAATACCGAGAAATAATTGCGTAAAAAAAAGTATTCTAACTAACACAGGTATGCCGTTAATGTTTGGAAGTTTACAACATAAGCTCTGAGATTACAAGATATTATTGCAGCAGCAAGTATGAAACATTCAGCTACATATCTATATAATTTCCTTAATGAATATATTTTTTAATATAACTGGAATACATTAGACTTGCATGATTTTAAATATTTCATATTTACAGGGTTGCCACAAGCGACTTTTTTTTAATATTTTCTGACAACTATTTGCATGGCATGAATATTATAATAAGTTTGTGTACGCAAACGGCATATTTACTTGCGTAAACATTTTTTTAGAAATAGGGGTGAAAAAAGTAGTCACCTGTGACAGACCTATGTATACGGTCATTTCAAACATTTTAAAATACTCAAAGATATAGACCAAGAACTTATTTTAGTTTAAAATAAATAAATGAAATTTAATAAAATTATAATAAATATTTTAAGTGCATATATTTCCATATTGTGCAAAATATTTAATTAAGTTATAATTAAGCATTATATTATTCTTATCTAAGTTGTCACACAAACTAACATCTTCTACACGTGGCATGACAAAAAAATGGCATTTCAAAAAATTATTACAGACTTCAAATTATTTAGTATGAAAAACGGAAATGCCAATAAAGTTATCTTTCTAATATTTAAATATATATATATACTAAAATGCTTTTAAACAAAAATTGAAGGCAGTTCCTATATTTTGAAGCAAAGCGTTAGCGTTTTAATTAAAGAATAAAAGATGTATTTTTTAAATTAAAGATAAGCGGATTTACGCGAATAACTAATGTTGAAATTCATTATTTCATTTACGGAAATAAAATTAATCATGTCCGATGAAAGATAAGAAAATGATCTCATAAGAATTTAAATAAAGGGGAATTAGAGATAAACATATGAATATAATCAATTACATTTGAAAAGGCAATAATTCAATCTATAAAGTTTTAAGATTAACTCTTACTGTGATTATTGTCGAAGGAATGCTGAAATTGCGTAAGCAATTTTTCAAAGTAATTTCTTTTTGGAACACCGACGTAAAATAAATTACTCTTATCAAATTAATCAAAAGGAACTTATCATTTTATAGATACTTTAATGTTTTTCTGCCTGATTTTAGTTTCATTAAAAGTGGTGAATCATTTACAAGCATATGTACGTAAATAAATACTTCCCAAAATTTATGTTCTTAACAAATACATTTTTAAGTAAACATTATAAAAAAGGTTATATTCAAGAAAACCCCCAAACAAAGTTTCTTGTAAAGAGTTTTAATATTACAGTAGTGGTTTAAAACTTTATATATTTACTCGAAAATGTTTAAAGTTTTCATAGAATACATACATACATATACATATACATATCGTTTGATTACCTTGAAATTATCTACGATTTACATGTAAACTTAATGTATATACTTAAAGGTATCGTACAATTTTAATCATTACAATGTTGTGACTCAGCTATCACCATAAAGCTTATTCTATTTGTTATAGATCCATACGTAGGGAGCCAGATATCACATAAATGATACCAAATTGTTTAATTTTTACTTTTAAATAGTATAATGTGTAAAGTCTAAATTGAAAGAAAATAACCTACAAATTTTAAAAGAAATTTTAAATGGTACGTACTTTTTTCAAAAATAAATATGAGTTTAAAATAAACCTAAACAAGTTACAATGCATATTTTGCGGCAATATTTATTCATTTAAAAAACGTAAAGTCTATTTAAGTTTAATTCATTTTTATAAAGGGATACGAAACAGATTGCAATTTGTAGTATGTGATGATTAGTATTTTAATATATCACCTAGCAGGTGGGGCAGCTATGCTGTGATTCTACTTATTTAAGTGAAGTCTCTACCTAAACGTCTCTACTGTGTAAACACAACAGAGTTCGTACATGAGATGGGTGTTATGTAAAATTATGCTGCTCTATCTTGGGGGCAAATCTATGGCATTGCTGTCAGTCAATTTATTCCGCTTACAAGAAGTCAATATCATGGTAATATTGACAAAAATGTAAATGAAAAGTACCCTTTATAGTTTGTTCCCTTTTTAAACTGGATTAATATTTTCAAATAAAGCTAAACCCATATATGTTATTGCCTTTCATTATATCTATTATTTCTTTGCAAAATGTGGTAATGAAATTTAAAGCTTTCTTTGTTGCAAACATAAAAGTATATATCTTATTTATTTGTTTCTTTGAAGAGAAAATTTTGCAAACAGAAATTATTTTAAACACTGCAAATTTTCTGTTATTTCTTTAAAAAAAAATCTGAATTATTATATACTAGCCGCCTTCAGCCACCAGCTGGTTCGCGATCCTTGAAAAATCCGACTTTACGAAACTCCCGCTCGGTGGTGCCTGCGGCGCTTTTTCCCGTTTCAGGTCCTGCAACAGCTTATTGACATATAGTGAAAATAGCTTTATTGAAAAATTTAATCTCAGTAAATTCCCGCTCGGTAGCGCCTGAGGAGCCCTCTTTCCGTTTCAATAGCTGAAACAGCCTGTTCGCTCACCGTGTTATGAACTTTCTAAGTTATGACTTTAGCAAAGTCCTGCTCGGTGGCGCCTGTTTTAGAACTCATACCACAAATAGATTTAAAAATTTTAACTGTAGCAAATTTTCGCTCTGTATCGACTAAAGCGCAGCTTTACGTTTCATGATTTGAAACAGCTTGTTGCTCACCATGTAAAGGACCTTTGAAAATTCTGATCGTGGTGAATCCACAATCCAGTGAGGCCTACGGTCTCTCAATCATCTCCCTATAAGTAATTTACTCATAATCAGAATTGAATATACTGAATTATTAAACTGTCAAAGCGCCCTCTGGCGACAGAGATTTGCAATATGTACTCTTCAATTTCTATTTAAATAACTTATAAAATGGTATTTTACCTAAAAAATTATGTTAATGAGAAGCTGAGATACAAATGTAATATTAGTATTCTTATAAAAAAATATATGTGTCGATTTTTTTTTGTGTGCTTGTGTGTGTGGTTTTAAAAAGTGTTATAATCCTTAATGAGCGGAGTATCGGAATTCGAAATCCTGCATTATAATTAAAACTGAAGATATTGTAAGAAAGGTCTTCTGGCTTTTCTGTAGATTTCACTAAAACTCCTGTACGGAATTTAACTGCTTTATTTAACTGCAAAAGTAATATAAGCAGTTTTATAAAAAGATTTGTGTCTGACTTATCCATAGTTTTCTCTGAAACATGCGTAGCTAGATAACGTTAAAAATCCTTAACACGAAATGTGAGCGGAAATTGGAATTCGAAACGCGGTAAAATATAAAAGAGTAAAGGCGTTTTCGCTTTTCCGTTGTTTTCTCCGAAACTCCCGTTCCTTTTCTACATTTTAACCCCTTCGATCCCCCGACTTTCTGTCCTTCCTAATAATTTTACACTCGAAAATATATGCAAACGACTTATCTTGCCTTAAAACCTATTAATACAGATTTCATACGCTGTAACTCTTTTTTTTTTTTTTTTTTTTTGCTCCTTTTCCTCCCCCTTAAGCCCTTCCTAATAATTCTATACTTTCAAAAATATTCACAATCGAATTATCAGGCATTAAAACTAATTACTACGAACTTTCAACGGTATATCTCAATTTAAAATACTGCGAAATATAAAAGAAAACTTAAACTTTCATTGTCTTGCGATCACGTGAGTCGTGATAAATATAATTCCCAATAAAAATGTAATTCTTTAGTTTATTCACATATTTTCATGAAAGTAGCTTTATAATGTTCTGTCTAGGCTGAATATTAATTTAAATGTAACGTGATGAAAATTTGAAAAAAATTGAAAATTGCAATTTTCCCCCCTATTATAAAGCACGTGATATCTTAATTGGTTACAATCATTTCCTTTTTCATCGCAGACAGTCGTCTGGCAGTTGAAATGATGTTTCCAACTAAATTTCCTACTTTAGTTAATTTTAAATATCTAATTGATATACCGATAAGTCTTTTATACTCTTAGATTCGGAAAAATCGTTTTTTCATTTTGTACATTTCTAATTTATTTTCCTCTTTTTCTGCTTTTTAACTCCGTTAAAACATCTATTTTTATGCAACAACGGTGAATTCTCAGTCATTGAGATCGCTTTTTAATTAATATTAAAATTTCGACTAATTAAAATTTTAATTAGTCGAAAACTAATTAAAATTTTAACTAATAAAAATTTTTAAATTCTTTTCTCGCTATCCCCTCGGAAAGGCTTCTGAGCACCCGCATGTCAAATTTTGTACTTCTATGTTCAATAGGGGCTGAGCTTATAGATGCTCAGACAGACAGACATCTTATTTTATTATTATAGGTTTAAAAAATGTTAAATAATTGCAATCAATTTATATACTTTAATGAATATATATTTTTAAAAGACATTTCGTAATTAGAGTAAAGTTTACATTTTATTTTAAAAATCAAATAAATACTTTTTATATATTTAATTATTTTATATGTAGTGTTCAAAGCATTTCTAAACAAATAAGAAATACAAAATCTATCCACTCTTCATTTAGAAAATGATAAATTTATTTACATGAAAAATGATAAAAGAGAAAATAAGGCATGCTGCATAATTTCGCAGCTGAATGTATTGAAAAATATTCTGATATCAAAACACCAAATCTCTCTCCTATGCATAACCTGCCTAAGGAAATATTTTTTCGCCTATTCAGCAAATGTATATTGCTTTTTAGTTCTCAAATGTGATTTCTTTTCTTTTTCAGTCTGTTGCTTCTTGGTGTATGAAAATATTCTACTGGTTTTCTGGATTTCCATAAAAATCTTCATGTTTTTCTTAAATGGCATTAAAACGAAATTTCTGCTAAAAAGCTAATGTAATATTTTGTTGTATTTATTTCGAACAAAAAATATAGATTTTATTTTCGTATATCATATTAATGTAAACTTTTGTTTAATGCCATACATTTTTAAAATAGAAAGAAAATTACAACAGACTGAAAAAATAAAATCTGGTCGTTGACATCTAGAAAATAAATTGTAGCTGTATTCTTCATTGTCACAATATTCATAATATTGTTCCACCTTCTAGAAAAGTGTTGACTAGAAATAAATTTTCGATCATTCCATCTATTCACTTTCTTTGTTTACCTTATGCGCATAACTCGGAAATCTATATTTTCTGTTTAGGGGTTCATAAAAAAAACTACTTATTCGTTCTAGAAGAACCGTTCTAGATGTATATGTTTTTTACTCAGTGCATGTGTTCAATAACAAATATTTGGCTTTGAGTTACCACTCTACGGACATTTATTGTGCATTAAGGCTTATTAGGTCGGAAACTACAGTTTAAAGTAGATTCCGCAACACAACCAACGTTCATCTCTGAATCGAGGTTTGATCCCAACACGTCGTACAGGTATCCAGTCGTCTAACTATTCGCCTACAGCCTGGACAGTTAATTATAAGAGGACTTTGAATGTTAATTTAATTAATTTATATATAAGTGCCAACTTATACGATATTTTAACACTATCTTTCCCGAGTAAAATATATCATTCTACACTGAAAAAAAATATATATATTGCCTTCCTCTAGAATGAATAAGTGGCCATTTTCTAAATCCCTTAACTAGAAATATAGATTTCCGAACTATGCGCATAATGCACGCCAATAAACTGAATAGACAAAATGGTCTAGAATTTCTTGTTTACACATTTCTAGATGATGAAACAATATTCTGAATATTCCGAATATTCTGAATCTTTTGTATTGCGAGAAATTCTCACTTGATTTTCTAGAATTGGGTCATACACCAAAATGTCAGGTAAAAAAAAAGGGGGGGGGGGAGAAGTTGCTAGCTACATTTGTATTAGTTTACAAATTTATATGCTATAGTCTTCACATATTTTAAGAAAATAAATGTTAAATTTACAATACTTCACTGAGAAAAAAATATACATACCGCTTTCCCCTAGAACGAATAGGTTGTCTTTTCTAAATCCCTAAACTAGAAATAGAGATTTCCGAGCTATGAGTATAATGCACTCCAATACACTGAGAAAAAATTCTATAACTGACATCTAGAATCTAAATTGTGGCTCTAAAAAATAGTTCCACGTCATCCTTATAAATTCCTTATCGAAAGTTTTCTAATCCTCTTCGAAAGTGAATTCTAGAGGCCTCTATTAGAATTTTTGAGCGTTTGCCTATACTATCCAGGACAAACCTATTTGAAAATATTTCCAAATAAATGTGAATACAAGAGGCGGGTTTCCGCAACTATAATCTTGGTTTATGTCCCAATTCTAGAAAATCAAGCGATAATTTCTCGCAATACAAAAGTTTCAGAATATTGTTTCACCATCTAGAAATGTGTAGATTAGAAATTCTTGACCATTTCGTCTATTCAGTTTATTGGCGCGTCTTATGCGCATAGCTCGGAAACCTATATTTCTAGTTTAAGAATTTAGAAAATGACCATTTATTCATTCTAGATGAAGGCGGTATATTTTTTTCTCAATGTTAGACGCGAATATTTGTGTTAGATGACTGTCCAGATGGAAATCAATTGTGTAATATTTTTGAGCATAAAAATTTATTGGTAAAAATAAATAAGGAGCTTTTTTAATTTTTGTTAATATTTTGCCGCTAGATTCCTGAATATCATCCGAAAAATACATTACACATAGATGTAAATCATGATAAATTTATAAAGAACATTTACTATTTTGAACAAAAATACAATTAATTTAAATATATTTAATCCAGAACTCAAACATATTTCCTGACATTGCGTATCAAGAAATTTAATTTTCAAATTACATTTAATTCAAATACAAATGCTATATTGTTAGGAATTTATAAAAATCAAAGGAATGCAGTAGTATATAATGATTCACATTTGATATATAACTAAATGAAAAATGTAATCATAACAGAAATTAAAAAATATATATTTATTTATTAATATGAACATAACATTAATATAGACTTAAATTGATAATGAATAAAGTCTGTTTAAAAAGTGCTTAGGGAAAAAAAAATAACTATATTGAAATTAAGTTTTATTATATATTTTTAAGAAAAAAAAAAAATTTTTTAATTTTCACGATGATTTTATTCAGTGATAGTACTTTATCGTCAAATTAAGAAAACATCATTTAAAATTCAAATTTTATATTAATAAAAATCACTTAATCCTATCCTTCTGAATTCCTTTTTTTTTTCCTGAAATCAGTTAAAATTTCTTGTGCACGTTACATTACACGTGTCTTCTAGATAAGTCATGCATTAAATTAATAATTAAAAAACAAATATTTTTACAGTTCTTTGTACTATTCTTAAAATTTTAATAGAACCACAAGACTTCATACAGACAAAAATAAGTCAAGAATGTTTTTTTCCTCTGGCCTTAAAATAGGTGTCGGGTACGAACTCTTCTATCTAACATTAAAAAAACAAAAATGTAGAATGCTTTTCCTATTATATAGTAGTACATCTCAAAAACCTTATATGGTTTTTTGTAATTTATAAATACTTGTATCATATTTTACGCTATATGAGTGCATAAATCATCGGGATTCTTTTGTGTAACTTTGTAAACTAATTGCCAGTTCTATCAATTTCTACAGAAAACGTGCTATTACGTAAACATTCTAAAATTATATAGTAGTACATCTCAAAAACCTTATATGGTTTTTTGTAATTTATAAATACTTGTATCATATTTTACGCTATATGAGTGCATAAATCATCGGGATTCTTTTGTGTAACTCTGTAAACTAATTGCCAGTTCTATCAATTTCTACAGAAAACGTGCTATTACGTAAACATTCTAAAATTATATTTTCATTTCATTATATTGAATGAAGTATTACTATGGTAAAATGCACTTAAAAGAAATACCGTCTATTGGTACAGAATTCTTCTGTGTATCTTCTATATACACTAAGAAGAACTATACACCTAATCCCATATAACCCATAATTATTTGTACTAAATTTCAGTACACATGGATGATTGTATAACGTTATCACAACTTTTATGTCATTCTGTAGATAATTATTAAATTTATGCACACCTATTTCTAGACTAAAATGAAATTGTTTTTAGCATCTTAATATACATAAATGGGTTACAGTATATTTGTAACATCCAAAAGATTCATAATATTCATGATAATGTTTCATTATCTAGAAAAGTATGGACTAGGAATTCTCGAAGATTTAGATTAACTAGTTTATATGTCTACCATATCAGCATAACTCGGAAAACTTTAGTTCTAGTTTAGGAATTCAAAAAATACCTATTTATTTGTTCTATATGAAGTCAGTGTATTTTTTTTCCTTTGTTAAAGGAAGGGAAAGAATCCATCGTATATAATTTTTTGTATTTAAAATACTTTCAAAAAGTTAAAAGTACTGAATAGCAATTTAAATAAATAAATAAATAAATAAATAAACCTTCTTAACAGTAGAAGCTTTTTATTGTGAAACCCTAAAAAGTGTCAAAAAAAATTATTCTTGCAAAGACATGCTATGAAGAAATGAAAATTTCAACCCTAAGAAAATTCTAGAGAAAGATATTTAACTTTTGCAAGAGATGAATTCTTTTATATATTTAAAATATTTTAAAAAGTATTCGAGACCATATTCTTAGTTATTTGTTTTTGTATAAATTAAATTTGTTAAGCCACAAATTTCAAAGGTCTCGAAAGCTTCTTAAAATATTTCGAATATTAAAAATTTTCATCTATTGCAAAAGTGAAATATCTATCTTTCTCTAAAATTTTCTTGGTCTAGAAACTTTCATTTCTTTACAGCATGTCTTTGCAAGAATAAATGTTTATTTTATACTTCTTAGGGCTTCACAATATAAAGCTTCTACTGTTTTTTTTTTTTTTTTTTTTTTTTTTACTTAAATTGTTACTTTTTGCTTTTTTAGTTAAAAGAAAAAAATTCTAAAAACATTTTTGAAATATTCTTATATTAGAAGAATTCTGTGTAGATAATAAAAGTTTTTTTTTTTTTTTTTTTTTTAACCAATTGGCACATTTCTGTTAATTATCTTCAAAAATTAACTCAACGGCCTTTGAAGGATCGGACCCACGACCATCGTGTTATCAGTATGACACTCTAATAAAAAGTCATAGAACATGCCAGAAATATCTAACAAATACAGATAAAAATAATATTGTTCTTGAACGCTTTTCAAAGTATTTGAATACTTAAAAAATTTCATCTCTTGCAAAAGTGAAATATCTATCTTTCTGTAGAATTTTCTTAGTGTTAAATCTATCAATAAATTTTTAATTTGTGCTTTCTAGGACTGCACAAAATATACTTCTACTGTTATTATTTTACTTAAGCTGTTATTTTCTGCTTTTTAGTTTAAAAAAAAAAAAAAAAAAAAAAAAAAAAAGATTTTATTTATAATTTTTATTATTATTATATACAGTGTACAGTGCAGCCACCTATCCTAAAACTAACAGTGAGGAAGCGTCCAAAATGTTGGAGGGATGCGAGATTGACCAACAGTTTGAAATTTGGAAAACATCCAGTAATTCTGTGCTCTGTGTTCTTGCTCATTTTCTCTCACGAGTCAGATGACTGTCACCCCTATTTTAGCATTGGACTCGATGAGTTAGCACTTGCATGGATGCTTCCATGGTTTCATGAAATGTGGTCGAAGAATACATTCACAAATGTACAGTCGGTAACAAAAGTGTCCGAACACTAGCAAAAATTCCTATATAAAAAAGTACGCTTAATACAGTTTTACTAAATAAATCCTTGCCGAATCCTGTTCTTAGACTGACTAATAACAGGATTCGACAAGGATTTATTTAACGAAACAGTATTCAGTGTACTTTTTTTTACATAGGAATTTTTGCTAGTGGTTGGACACTTTTGTTACCGACTGTACAGTTTACATATTATTGAGTCTTAGAATGCAGGTCATTTACATTTTTAACTGCATATGGCAATTAAAAATTTAAAAAGACGTAAAAGCATTCAACAGTTTTGGAACAATGAAAAATTTGAGCATGCACCTTGTGTATGACGCAGATGACACTATTTAAAAAGCTAAGAACAGTTGTATGACGAAAGTTTTCTAACTAACACATGTATGCCGTTAATGGTTGGAAATTATCAACGTAATCTCTGCAATTACAAGATATTATTGCAGCAGCAGATATGTTACAGTCAGCTAAATATCCATATAATTTCATTAATGAATATATTTTTTAAAATGTAACTAGCATACATTAAGCTTGCATGATTTTAAATGTTTCATATGTACAAGGATGTCGCAGGCAACACCTTTTTATTATTTTCTTACCACTATTTGAAAAAAATGAAATTTATAATAAATTTATGCACAGATGTTGCATATTACTTGAGTAAATATATTACATTTTTTTTTTTTTGTTGTTGTTGTTTTTAAATCTCATTATGAAAAGTATTAAAAAATAGTCGTCTGTGGCAGCCTTGTATATACGGTAATTTTTAACTTTATAAAATAGTTAAAGACATAGACTCAAAAAAAAAAAAAAAAAAATAGAAAGTTTAAAATGAATAAAGAAATTTAACAAAACTTTTATAAAAATATATTATGTGCACATATTTCCATATTGTGCGAAACATTTAATTTAATTGCAGTGTAAAAGTTATATTTAAGCATTACACTATCCTTATCTGTATCCTTATACAAACTAACATGTTCTAAATGTGACATGACAAAATATGATAGCTCATAAATTTAATAGAGAGTTCAAATTATTTAATATGAAAAATGTAAGTGGAAATAAAGTTAGATATGCAAATATTTTAATAAAAATATTAAATTTCTTTTGAATAAAATATGAGGAGAGTTCCTAAATTTCGAAGCAAAACGTTAGCGTTTTAATTTAAGATATATTTTTAAAATTAAAGATAAGCGGACTTACGCAGATAAATAATGTTGGCATTATTTATTTCATTTACGGAAATAAATTAATCATGTCATACGAAAGATAAGACAATGATCCCATAAGAATTTAAATAAAGGAGAATTAGAGATAAACAAATGAATTATCAATTAAATTTGAAAAGGCAATAATTCAATTTGTAAAGTTTTAAGATCAACTCTTACTGTACTTATTGTCAAAGGAATGCTGAAATTGCGTAAGCAATTTTTCAAAGCAATTTCTTTTTAGAACACGAAATAAAATGAATAACTCTTATCAAATTAAACAAAAGGAAATTATCATTTTAGAGTCACTTTAATGTTTTCTGTCAGATTTTAGTTTAATTAAAATTGGTGAATCGTTTTTAAACATACGTGTAAAAAAAAATACTTCTCAACTTTATGCTCCTAATGTATATATATATATATATATATATATATAAACCACTATAAATAAGGTTAAATACAACAAAGTCCAAAACAAAGTTTCTTATGAAAAGATTTGATATAACAGAAAATGTTTAAAACTTTCTATATTTCTAGATCTTGCACAAAAATTTTTAATGTTTTCAAAGAGTCTTCGTAGTATATATATATATATATATATATATATATATATATATATATATATATATACAGTAAAACCTCGTTAACGTTAACATGCTTAAAATGAATTATTTTTAACACGAACTGTTTCCACAATATTGAAACAAAATGAACATTACTTTAGTTAAAGGAAGATTAGCTATTAATAGCATGAACTACTGATAACATAAACTTTTCTCCCCTTACGATTCACGTTAACGAGGTTTGACACTGTGTATATGCATAGGGGAGATCCTTATAATATGGACCCCCTAAGCAAGAATGCTCATAAAACTAAAAAAAAAAGATTTAACTTGTTGGCTGCTCATTACAATTCTATAGTAGCATGGTTCAAGGTTGGTAAAGCAGTCTGGGGAACTGTTAATAATTGCAGGAAATAATTATTTTACCTATGTATCCGTGGTCCATATTAAACACACATTCGTGTAATATGGACCAAGTGGTCCATAGTGGTCTTTCCCGAAGTGGTCCTTCCTGAACAGTTGAGAAACTTGGAATTGTGAAACGAACTGTCCAGCAGGTTCCCTCACACACTTGTCTATTTCTTGGGAATAGTAGGAATGGACAAAAAAAAAATAATAATATTTAATGGACGAAAAAAATGGAGGTCCAAAGGCTATATCCAATGGATAGTTTACGAAGGAAGTGATAGTTTGATTACCCCTGCTCCTCTGGCCTCTTCTATAGCTTCAAGATTTTGAGTGTGCGACATATGTACGCCGAGCATTAACAACACCTCTCTGTTTTTATAATAGACCACCGGTCCATATTACACAACAGAGTACGGTTCATATTACACGCTTAAACAAAGCAACGTTGTTTCCAATCACATATCGCTATGCAAATTGGTGTCCATGAAACACATGTCTAAATTGCTCAGAAAGAAAATACATTTGCTACTATTAACTTGAAAATTATATTTCAATTACCTAACAGCAGAAATTAATAAATTCATTTTAACACACTTGTTACATCAATGATCATATAAACCAAAAACTCAATTTCATAATCGTCCAAATACAGGTACGCATGTACAAGTCACTTCCTGATTTGTATAACAATAATATTCACTAAATTCAATGAGATGGTTTCATCATCTAGTGGTGATCATATAAATTTCTCATGGTCCGTATTACATGATGGTCCATATTACACGGTTCTCCCTTATATGTAACATCCTGCTGAGAAATTAAAAAATTCTCATTTTTATCGGAAGGAAATAAATCTTCTTCTTTTTAATTCAGGTTTCCGTACACAATGTTATAGAAGAGCACTTACACTGAGAAAAAAAAAATACACCGCCTTCATCTATAATGAGTAAGTGGTCATTTACTAGATTATTTAACTAGAATTATTTAACTAGATTCTCGATTTCAGTTACAGAATTTTTTTTCAGTGTAAAAAATGAACAGAAATAGATATGGTAATGTCATGTAATCAGTTTCTTTTTCTAATCAAGCTCGTGCCGTAATAAAACACCTGCTTTTTTCGTCAACAAAAAAATCGTTTGATCACTTTAAAACTATCTATGAATTACACATAAACTTAACATATCTACTTAAAGGTATCGGGAAGGTAAAATTTAACTATTACAATATTGTTACTTAGCTATCTCAATGAAACTTATTCTTCATGTACAATGATCCTTAGTGAGTCAGCTAACACACAAATGATATCAATATTTTTTTTTCTTAATATAAAACCTTATATCATGTAATATGTTTAACATTAAAAATAAAGGAAACCATCCTTCAAATTTTAAAAGAAATTTTAAATTGTATTTACACTTTAAAATAAATAAGAGTTAGAAATAAATCTGAACAGATTAATATACTTTTTACAACAAACACTAAGGAAAAAAAAAAAAAAACTAGTATGATGTGGCCAAGATATGACTTTCTTCTATATAATTTTACATAAAATTTAATCAATACAAATTATTTATTAAATTATCAAATTATTTTCATTATAAATGTAGACTATTTTTATCTGACAGAATTATACTATCACTAAATGCCGAAAGATGTCAATTTTTTGCAAATCAGAAGAAATTATTTTTTTAAGTTTTTTCATTGAAAAATAAAAAAATCGATGACTTTGTTTTAAGTTATCACAGATCTATAGTTCAACCATTTGTTTGAAAGGTATTGACGAGATCTTTCGAAAGACACCCATATTAAAAATTTACTCCCCCCGAGGGGTACTCCCTCCCCCATGGAGGGAAGCGATGCTGCCACATGCACAATTTTTTTCCTAGTTAACTACTACTATTATCAATAATTCATATGAATTTTACAATCACACGTTTAAAATAACTGTCATTATGTACGTGTATAAGAAATTTTGTACTAAACTGCCATGTTAAAAATTTAGAAAAATGTGATAACAGCGCCACCTATTGAGAAATTGTTCCACACATCTAATCAGCACCAGTTTATGTCAGGGTCCAACTAAGTACCAAGTTTGGTTACATTTCCTACATTGGTTCATGAGATACAGCGTCTACAAAATTTGTGATACACACACAGACACACAGACAGACACACATTTTCTAAAAACTGTCAAATCGTATTCAGGATATCCGAAAGCGTGCATCCATCGAAAACTGGAGTTTTACGAATCCAATACTTTCTCTAAAACTACATATAGAAGAAATTAAAAATCTAGAGTGACTTCCCGCGATTTTCCGAACATTAAGTCTTAAACGGTTGTATAAATAAAGTAAGAGATGTCATTAAATAAACAAAAGGGAAAATGATAATAAGCTACATAAGTATTTTTCTCCATGTAGTATGTTCTTTTAATTAACGCTATCACCCTCCAAATATTTCGAGCATAGATCCTTAGGAAAAAGGAATTTTTGACGAATGATAAATTTTCGTTGTGTCCTGTAAAACTTTATAAATGCAAGACTCACTAAAATCTATACAGTTCGTGCGACGGTTACCTATAACAATTATATAAGTTTTTAACTGAATTCAATGAGGTGCTATTGCATAATTTCAACAAAAAGTCAAATAAGTATAGCCAAATAAGTATAGCCATAATAAGTATTAGCCAATAATAATGATATATATATTTATACTTTTTTACTGTAAAAAGAATATAAGTGCTATATTCCACAAAAGTGATACAGATCGCTTGAAAGTGATCTTTAACATGCATATAAAATTTTAGCTCAATCGGATATAGCGTTCAATACGCTATCGAACTTTAACAAATTTGAGCCCATAGGGTATAATGATAAAGAATTTTTCGTTCTATCCCTGTAAAACACTGTACGTGCTAGATTCACCAACATCAGTGTAGTTCGTGCAACGATGACTGTGTGTTATTCAGAAATCTATATTTCTGGTTTAGGTATTCAGAAAATGACTATTTATTTGTTCTAGATGAAGGCAATGTATTTCTTTTCTCATTGAAATGAAGGAAAGAAATCCATCGTATATAATTTTCTATAATTATGTTTAAAAAATCTTTCAAAAAGTTAAAAGTACTGAAATTGGGTACCTAAATCATTAATTTCCTACAAAAATGGTATTTACATAGTAAAATAATTGTACATCGGTAAAAAGTGAAAATAATTCAGAATTTAGGAAAAAAATAATACAAATAGTAATGTGGTAGAAGACATGTTTATTATTGGAAGAAATTATTTATTTGATTGCTTTTTTAAACAAATTTTAAAGTCATAGCTGATATTTTTTGTTTTTTGTAGACCTAACATGTTATGCGAAATCAATAAATAAGAAGTGAAATCTTAAAAGCAACCATTCATCAAATGACTATCATAAATTTTATGCATATCTTTATTATTTTTATGTATATCTTTAAAACTGTTCTAAAATGGACTTAAAAGCACTAAAGAAAAACCATAAGCTATATATCATATGGTATATATTATTTTTAAATTTATTGGCGAATTCTCTGATACCAGCGTCATATAAAAATGTGAAATCACTTTCCAATGGATGACATGAATATAGAAAAACCTTTTCTTTTATCGACAAAAACATGTCGCATTTTTTAAATTGTCAGATTTTACATGCGATTTTTTTGTTTCTATTTCTTTCATTTTAACACGGACAGTGAAAAAAATAATAATATTTCTATAAATACACACAAAAAAAAATCATATGTAAATAAAATATATTCTAATACAATCAATTTTTTAAAACTATTTCAAATAAATGACTCATAGATGTTGCATTATACGTGCTATTTCGTTCCTTTAAATATTTAAAAACCAATTTCACTATTTAGTCTCCTAAATTTAAGGCACAAAAAGATAAACATATATGCCATGATGTACTAAATATTAAATATTGTTAGATGTTTTAGGAGTTAATTAAAACGAATTGATTGAAAATAATAATATATAACAATTTAGAAATATTTTACAGCCTTTTGCTGATGTTTTATAATAAATTATAGATATTCGCCATATAATAAGCTCTCTATATAATTGAGAGACATTGTGGGATCTCACACGCAGTTCTCGGAAAGATGATAGAAGGTGCGAAGTTTAGGAACGTTCTTTTTAATTGAATGATCTTGTTGTTAAGAACAAAGCTTATGTGAACTTGGAATTTTGTGAAGAATAGTTGTAGATAAGTTTCCGAATTTTAGAAGATTTGTAAATTTCAGTGTAATTTTGACGTTATAGCTGATTTGGAAATATTTTGCGGAAGTTTATTTAAGACAGTTATGCAGAACGCTTCTCCAGTATAACATAATTTACAGTCGGTAACAAAAGTGTCCGAACACTAGCAAAAATTCCTATATAAAAAAAAGTACACTTAATACTGTTTTGTTAAATAAATTCTAGTCGAATCCTGTTCTTAGTCAGTCTAAGAACAGGTTTCGACAAGGATTTATTTAGCAAAACTGTATTAAGCGTACTTTTTTTACATAGGAATTTTTGCTAGTGTTGGGACACTTTTGTTACCGACTGTACGTAACGAGACATTCGAAAAAAAGGAATTTTCAGTTTAAAAGCCAACATTGTTATAAATTAGAATAGTTTAAAATTACATCTTATTATGTAAAAAGAACCTTTTTTTTTTTTTTTTCATTAACCAGATAAAGTATGTAACAATTTATACAGCTTTTATCTGAGGTTTAACACTTTTTTTTTATGTTTTGCATACAGAAAATTTGTATTAAACCGGGATTGAAAAGTCCTAAATATCAGATAAAACTGTTCTCCTATGGCTGAGACACAATATCGTCGCCTAAATTGCGGTGAGAAATTTATTTAACGTGAAACTTTTTACGGTATATGCTAAGAAGATATTTGTTGCGTTCGTATAATCTCTCTATTTATATTAAACACACTTTTAAAACACGTTTGTCTAAAATTAAACTTTATTTAAAATATTTAAAAAAAATTATCCAAAGCTTTTCACTTTGAAATATCAAAGCATCATCAGGGATTTTATTACACCTTTCAAAGAGCAGTTTTGTGTATTTTGCACTTCATGGTTAAGAGTTACATCCTTTAATAACTTAAACAGAAGCAAAGACAATTTGAAGTCTGTTGAAGGTTGGATCAAGAAGCGAAGAAAAGTAAGAAGTGTAACTCTTCTGGTTACCAAGTAGCTGCAAGTAGTTGTAACTATTGTAGAAGCAAAGGTGCTGCAAGTAGAAGCTGAAGCATACAGATATTTTTGGCAACTTTGCTGCCACGTATTTTCCATAATATAACATGATTTTTATTTATTTATTTATTTTATTATTGTTATTATTATTATTATTTATAGTGTAGTCTTAGATTGTATGCCTTCTAAATTTTCAGTTACGTATGGAAAGTTTTCAAGAGTTTTGGAGCACTAAAAATTTAGGCATAAACTTTGTGTAGGATACGGATGAGGACCTAAATGAGGACTAAAATGCCTAGAAATAGCTGTCTGACGAAGGGTATTCAAACTTACATAGATATGCTGATAGTATATGGAAGTTTTCAACGTAAGGTCTGCGATTAAAGGATATGATTGCAACAGCAAGTATGATACAGGCAGCTACAGTCGACGGTGAAAGTATTGAAGCACTAACAATAATTCCTGTTTAAAAGATGGGCACCTAATACTGTTTTGTTAAGTAAATATTTGTCGAGTCATGATCTTAGTTTTATGCAGTTTATAAAAAAAGGAAGTTGATGATAAAAATTAGCAATTAAACTGCAAAACAATATATGAAAAAAGTGGATGTGTGCTTCAATATTTTTGCTGCCGACTGTAAATTTCCATATCAATTTAATTAATGCATATTTTTGTTTACATAACTGCAATACGATAAACTTGCATGATTTTTTTTATATGTACAGGGGTACCACATGCGGCTTCTTTTTCTTATTTTCGTATCACTATTTCCATAACATTAAATTTATGCACACAATTGTATTACATGTTTTATTTTTGGGAATAGTGGCGCGAAAAGAAATAAAAATTAGTCGCCTGTTGCACTCCTGTATATATAGTCATTTTAAACTTTATAAAATACTCAAAGATATAGACTCAAGAAACTCATTTTAGTTTAAAATAAAATAATAAAAATTAAAAAAACTATAAGAAACATATTTTAAGAGCATATATTTCCATATGGCGCAAAATATTTAATTGCGTTGTAAAAATCATATTTAAGAATTATTCCACTATCCCTATCTGAGTCCACATACAAACTAACATTTTCTAAATGTGGAATGAAAAAAAAAAAGATTATATTAAAAAAATAATAATAATGAAGAGTTCATATTATTATAAAATGTGGAAATGACAATAAAGTAAGATTTTTAATAAAAAAAAAAAAAAAAAAAAAAAAAAAAAAATGCTTTTAAACAAAAATTGATGACAGTTCCTATATTTCGAAACAAAGCGTCAGCGTTTTAATTAAAAAATTAAAAATGTATTTTTAAAATTAAAGATAAGAGGATTTACGCGGATAACTAATGCTGAAATTCATTATTTCATTTACGGAAATAAAATTAATCATGTCAGATGAAAGATAAGATAATCATCCCGAAAGAATTTAAATGAAGGACAATCAGAGATAAACAAATGACTGTTTAATTAAATTTGAAAAGGCAATAATTCAATTTATAAACTATTAAGATTACCTTTTACTGTATGCTTATTGTCAAAGAAACGTTGAAATTGCGTAAGCAATTTTACAAAGTTATTTCCTTTTGAAATACGACGCAAAATAAATCACTATTATCGAATCAAATCTAATCAAAATGATTTTATCATTGTAGAGTCACTTTAATGTTTTCTGTCAGATTTTAGTTTAATTAAAATTAATCATTTTCAAGCTTATATGGGAAAATAAATACTTTCCAAACCTCTTAAAAAATGAAGTTTTAAATAAACACTATAATTAAGGTTACAAAAACCAAAACAATATTTCTGGTGAAAATTTTAATACAACAGAAAATGTTTAGAATTTACTATATCTTGAACGAAAAGGCTTAATGATTTCATAGAGTCTTCATAGGATATATATCCAATCGAACCTCGTTAACATGAACACGCTTAAAGTGAATTACTTTTAACATGAACTACTTCCACAATCCCAGTCAAAATAAAAATTTTTTTAGTTAAATGAAGATTAGTTACAGATAGCATGTAATATTGATAACACGTGCAATATTTTTTCTCTCGAGATTTACATTGACGAGATTTAGCTATGTATGCGTACATAAATATCCTATGCAATTGTGGCTACCCACAACACGGAGATGAACGACCAAACTGTGAAGTGCTCCTGTGGTAAAGAAGCAGGCGATCCAAACAACCAGCAGCCTCAACAAGTGGGCATCAGTCTCAAGGTGGGTCGAGCCACTCCCGTGTCTCACACAGTACAAAATGTGCATTTTTTATCTGAGGAGAATAAATCTTCTTTTTTAAATTTAGGCTTCCTTATGCAATGCTATTGAAGATCATTTAAAATAATGATCAACAATATATATGGTAATATCGTATGAATAGTTTATTATGAGCCTCGTGCCATAATTTGAACACCTGTTTTTTATGTTTACAAAATAAGCGTTGAATAATTTTAAAACTATCTATAATTTATACGTAAACTTAATATATGTACTTAAATGTATGGTGAAGTTTTAATTATTACAATGTTGTTACTTAGCTATCTCCATGAAACTTATTCTACATGTGAAACGATCCAGAGTAAGTCAGTTAATGCACGAATGATATCAAATTATTTCATATTTATTTTTAAATAGTTTAATGTGTAATCTTAAATATGAAAAAAATTATCCTTTAAATTTCAAAATATATTTAAAATTATATTTACCCTTTTCAATTAAAATGAGTTTGAACTTTGAAATAAATATAAACAGGATAAAATACGCATTTTGCAATAATAATTATTCGTTAAAAAAAAAAAAAAAAAAAAAAAAAAAAAAAAAAAAAGTATATTTAAGCTTAATTTATATTTATGAAGGAATACAAAACCCGTTATTATATGTAGTTTTCCTTTCCTAATTCAATTATAAAAACATTCTACAAGCAGCTGCAATTCTTAAACTTTTTCTGTGATGATTATTTTGCAGAAATAAAATAAATTTTTACATAGTAGGGAAATCTTTATAATAATGCAAAGAACACGAAATTTTTAATACAATTTTAGCATACTAATTAAAGAAGTAAGTAAGTGAAATTGGTATCTTTCGGAAAATGGGCTTAATATGAGTTTGAGGGGAAAAAAAGTATTTGTTACGATGAGAATTAATAAATGTCTTTATATTTCAGCACATTTTAATTTGATACACGTAATCTTTTGTATTAAATTTCCTATAGAGGAAAGTTGTTCAATCTAGCAATTTCCTAAAATTCAATAAAATCACAGACACAGTAATTTGTATAGCTGTAGCATCACGATACTCTCGACAATATATTTTCTTTTTTTTTTTTTTTACATTTTAAGAGGCAACAGACATTAGAATAGTAGAAATGGTTATTGTGTGAATGAGTGGTAGATCGAAATTTTACATTATTGAACATATATCGGGGGGGGGGGAGGTAAAAAAGGATTTGATTTCTGAAAATTTCTTTTTTTTTTTTCTAATTCATTCATGATATATATAATTTTTATTTACACAACCTCTAATTTCAGGTCATATTTTTTGGTAAAACATAATGCATTTCAATTAATTGAAACTGACTGCTTATTTAAAAATAAATAAATAAATAAATAAAATGTGAATTAATTACTTCCTTTTGCCTATATAAGACAAAGTTTAAAATTCAGAAATTTTGTCATATATTAGCTTTCAAAGAGTTTACACTCTTTTAAATTTCCTGAATACGATTCAAAAATTCTTAGAAAATGTCGTTTTTTTTCTGATTTATCAAAATTGTTTGAGCACTGCACCCATTAACCAATAAACTCAATTTAACCAAACTTGATAATTGGTTAGACCTTTGCTTTGATTCAGTGCTGAGTAGTATTTAAACTATATCACTCAACAAATGGCACTGCCACGCTGAAATATCCTCTTATTCCACGGAAGGCTTAACATCTACAGTGTACCAAACTCAGTTTGAGATACATATATAGATACATATATTATGTAATAATCAGCTGATTTAATTTGATACCATATCTTTCAACAGGTGGCTCTGCAATTTTGCATTTTATTGCTATTTTAGGAAAAACTATAGCTAAACTTTTACTGTGAATAAATGTACAAAACTCGGCATGTGAAACGGATATTTCGCAAAATTATTCTGATTCACTTTACATGCACATCGGACGACGTGTGGCGCTGATATTTTGCATTATTTTCCGTTTACGGGAAAGTTATATCTTTCCCTCTCTACTATATAACTGCACAAAAACCTGTGTGTGATATGTATCATGTAAAATATGCTTATTTAATTTTGGTGAATATAGACCAAAAAGGGGCGAGGGTATGTTTTTCTGAATTTTTCGAATAACTATATCTCTAACCAACTGGACTTTCTCAGAATTGCATGTATAAATAGTAATTGTGTGAAGATATATTGATTAAATTTTAGTTCATGTTACACTGGTAAGTGGTACTGTTACATAAAATAATATAGAAAACAGTATGGGATTCGTGAACATTTTTGACTTCCATTTTTTTTTATGAAATTACACGTTTTGAGATTTCCTAAACATAATTCGCCCATGTTTAGGAAATGACTGTGTGTGTATGCTATGTTAGCAAAATTTTGAATCTCATGAAGCAATAGACAGATTTTAAACAAGATTGGTTCGATCTTGGCTTAAGATATATATATATATATATATATATATATATATATATATATATTAGCAAATCACTAAATAGGCGGCGCGGATATGGTGTGATACGAAATATTCAAGTGAAGGCTATAGCGCAACTTCTGTAGTGTATAAATGCATACACTTTGTATGTGAGATGGATGTTATGTAAAACTATGCTGCTTTTTCTTCAGTGCAGATTGCCCTACATATGGCGCTGCTCTCAGGCAACTTAATTCCATTTACTAGAAAGCAGTATCTGAGTGTCTATGATACACAAATGCCCCGAACTTGGTATATAAGACATATAATAGTAAAGCCATGCTGATTTAATAAGGGTGGGCGCGCTGCTATGCTGCAAATAATTTTAATTTACAAAAAGATTACATCTCAACTTCTATGTTACATATATTTAACAAACTCGTTATAAATTTTACTTATTTACTTTATTTTTTTTTTCTGATAGAGTCTAAGTGTATTGTTTACACGGAAATTTTGAATTTTTACATTTATATTTTAAATGCTTAATTAAAATATTAATCGGGTTTCCCCTTCTGGTCTACACTAGAACACTTAAGTAGACGAATAATTATAAATTTAAATTTATCTATATAGGGGTTTTTTTCAGCTTAAAAATTACATAAAATATGTTAAAATGAACACGAATGTATTTATAACCTATGCAGAAATTTACGATTTTATATAGCGGTATTAAACGAATTTTTTCTAATCGCTAAAATAGATTACATCTCTCAAATATAGTTTGTATGTCATTATTCATTAAGATAAGATAAATAAAAACTACATTTCCAACGTTTATTCTCCTGAAAGGTACTTTCTAAATGATTAATTTTGATGTAGCATTAAAGCTCGCATGATTTGAAAGTTCGACGTCAGTTTCCCACAGAGAAATGCTTTCTACAAATAATTGTTTATTCCTTAAACCAATTTAAATGCCAATCGCAAGATTAAATGTTTCTTCGAACCACCGAAGCATTCCACAGAAGACCGGAAAATTCGATAGGTATTAAGAATTATGTGATGCGTTTCATTTAATTTTCTTGATTAAATCTTGTCTCTTTCCATTAATGAAAAGTCATTCTAAAAATGCAAGATAATCTTGAGCTTATTAGACTATAAGTGTAAATATACTTATATAATTAAATTATTTTTATTTTTATTTTTAAAGTTACGGTTTTTATTAATGTAATTTATGTAAATGTTTAGTACTTATAGAAATTATAGCTTTCAAAAATTTACGCAGTCGAATATAAAGGACTTCTTGATACAGATTTCAGAAAACATTATTTTATATATTTTATCATCCTTTAAAAAAGTAATTCTATAAATGCGTTGTGGCTGTAGTATGTGATTATGAGGTTTCTTCTTATTATCTCGATAAGTCTTTATAAGGACAAGATATATGCATGGATATGTAAGGTTTATTTAAAAAGTAAAATGCCATTTTATTATTATTATTATACTTATTGTACAAAACCCATTGCAAAACGTTGACATACTATATTAGGTGCAGAATACTGCAGTCAAAATTTAAATATATATATATATTAAATATTCAATGAAATTTAATATCCAATAAAATTTGAGCATTTTTACTAAATAATTATTTATTACACATGCGCAAGCGTTAAAGATATTTCATTTGCATAAATTAATAGACGACAGTATTAAATTACTCATTAGAAAACCCAAACATATCTCATATAAATTCGAAAAGTTGTATGTGATTAATTAACTGATATTCAGTTTGTCTAAAAAGAAAAGCTAAACTATAAGGTATTTTATTTATTTATTTATTTTATATAAAGAGTTATATTTCAATGAATATATGTGTCAGCCTAATGCCAGTTAATACGGATAATGTAAAAAAGCCTCATAGTCACATGCTACAACAAGAATTTTTTTCAAGCATTAATTTGTATATGATGAACCCAAAGATTATCTCGATAAGTCTTTATAAGGACAAGATATATGCATGGATATGTAAGATTTATTTAAAAAGTAAAATGCCATTTTATTACATTTTTCTTTAATTTTATTCTTTCTCTCTTGTCTTTCGGGACAAAACATTCACTGAAATTTTTGATATATAACATATTGTTTAAACTCCTGAATTTTTTTAGATAATTTGTCGATTACTTTTTGAAGTATTTGATAACGCGTCAGTAATCGAAAATGTCCGTTCATTTATGGAAATGTAATGTATGAATTAAACATTATTTATAATACTGATTGGGAAATACATAAAGTTAACTCATCATTAGTTGTTCAAATTAATTTACTTTAAAGTTATATAGTATTAATCTTTGAAGTGCTAGAATTTCTTAATTGAATTTCTAGAACTGGGTCATAAACCAAGATTATATCTGCTGGAAACCGCCTCTTGTATTCACATTTATTTGGAGATATGTTCAAATAGGTTTGTCCTCGATAGTATAGGCAAACGCTCAAGAATTCTAATAGAGGTCTCTAGAATTCGCTTTCGAAGGGGACAAGAAAAAAATTTATAAGAAATTTATAAGGATGAGATGGAACTATTTTTTCTAGAGCCACAATTTAGATTCTAGATGCCAGTTATAGATTTTTTTTTTTTTTATGTATTGGCGTGCCTTATACTCATAGCTCGGAAATCTATATTTCTAGTTTAGAGATTTAGAAAAGAACCACCTATTCTTTCTAAATGAAAGTGGTATATATATATATATATTTTTTTTTTCCTCAGTGTGTTACAAATTTGTATTTCTATTGTGGCATATGGTACTTCTCCACAGCAGTTCATTTTTAATTAAAGATACCAATATCCGATTTTATTAATGATGTTGTTGCATTATTAATTAAATTTTATAATTGACAAAATTTGTCTAGAGTATACGTATAAAATTTTAAAATATGTTTTTTTTTTTTTTATAAACGGTTGGTAAGAATTTTTTATTAGCGCGTGATCTCTTTCTGTACATACACACACATACATATATATATACTAGCAGACCCGGCCACGCGTTGCTGTGACTAAGTTATACGTTGAATTATACGGCTGTAAACTATTTAGTACAGTTAAATTATTATTTACGAACAAAGACGAAAACGTTGTAGCCGATGTAAAAACCCACAGGGTTGAGATTTGAAACTTAGGTCAAAATTTGGAAGCGATTGATAAAAATTTTCGTAGTGTTGATATTAAGCACAAATTAATTTTATTGTAGGGTCCTATAAATTTTAATGGAGAAGTGATATATATTATTTCTAATGCTACTTTGGATAAAATTGCTAAAATGACTAATATATAAATTAAATTCTATTAAAATTCTATTAAAATAAAAGTATAAAAGAAACAGACGATTTTAAAATCAATTTTTATGGAGGAGTGAAATATAATATATGCTATAATGGATAATTTTACTATTAAATGACCTCATCATTTTAAATATTTTAAAGAGGGCAACAGCTGTAGTTATAAAAGGGAAAACAATAAGGCTAAACCAGAAAAATAAGTAAATTTGATAAATATTTTAAAACTTTAAAATTGGAAATCTTATGAAATATTGGACATTTAAAGTAAATACATGTATCATTTTAAATACAAAAAGATTTTGGAAAAGTTTAGTGTATTTTAACGAAGTGATGAGAAGTTTTTGAGTATGTTAAAATTTTAATAGTAAATTCAAGTCAATAAAGATGGGAAACATTGAGGATTAAGATAAGAATAATTATAAGATTTAAAAAAAAAAAAAAAAAAAAAAAAAACTTTTTATATACCATGCTTTTAAATTTTAATATACTAATAATATACAAATTAAAAGGAAAATGATAAATATTCTATCATAGTTTGAAGTCAAATTTGTTTTCAAATGTCTAAATAAAATATCTGATGTAAGATACTAATATTTTGCAGCGGAATAGATTTCATTTCTGTCATCCTTGGCGAAAAAAAAAAGAATATCGCCAAATTATCTGGCGAAAATATTTAATTCCTTTCAAAAATCATGGTTATTTTAACAACTTATATTAAAAGAGTAATGAATAATATGAAACAATATTTCGTACAATACATATTACATGTCATACATACGTACAATGAATAATACATATTACATTTCGTACAATGCATACATCTGGCATGTATATTTTCGTGTTACGCTTTTGATCGCCAAATAATAATAATAATAATAAAAAAAGCCAAGGGCGACAGAGTTTAAAAATTTAAAATTAAAATTTTGTCAATTTGACAGCAAAATAATTCAATCTAACACCCGCGATAACTAATACATATCTATACCCAAATATAAGGATTAAAATCGGGAAATAAATTTCCTCGATTTTTAATAATTTCTTACAAAAAATCCAGTGGGCAATTAACATAGGAAATCTTTTTCTTGGCTGCACAGACGGTCAGTGAGTCACACTTCGCTTGCGTATAGAACTCATAGATATAGTATAGCATATATAGAATAGAGTGATCATTGGGGAGAAAAAAGTTATTCCTTTTCATTTGGGAAAAGACGACGTTTTTACCAAAATATGGCCGTCTTTCCCCGAGTGAATACACACGGGAATACATACTAATATTTTAGCAAATAAAATTTATGAATAATTTATTTGCTAAAGGGGAATGGAAGACTCCAGATACAGTTTCAAATTCATATTTCTTTCTTTCTTTTCTTTTTCTTTTTCTTTTTTTTTTTTTTTTTTTTTTCAATACCACTTAATGGCTGTTTCCAAAGCTTTTATTTTTTATCTTTTTCGGCATCAAAAATCTTTCTACGATAACATGGGGATGAGAGATCTATATATATTACTATATCTATGATAGAACTACATTAGCACTTTATCAATGTGTATAAAATCTTTAAATTGATTATGACGTCAATTTTCGTGAGATGCATAATTTAACTTTTTATAATTTTTTAACGTTCACGTTTGATTAAATGTATTTATTTTTATGTCGAAAGAAAATGAACTCGTATTTTTTTTTTTTTTTTTTTTTTTTTTTTGGCAACAATTAAATTAATGGAACTCACAGATATTTTGGAGCAACTTTAATAAAGGTCTATAATTAACAAATAATTGCAATAAAACAATATTGTGACAATAAATTGAGATAAAAACTATCCTATCTCTCAAGTTGGATCAAACTGCACACAGTGTGCAAAATTTCATCAAAATCAGTTCCTTAGTTTAGGAGTTTACCCCGGACAAACATCGTGACACGTAATTTATATATATATACAGATTAAATTATAAAGTTTTGATCAATGAAGCACAAATAAGTAAAAAACAGGATTAATTTCACTGTATTATCTTCATTATAATATGAATTCAATTTACACTTCAGTCTAAGTAACACGTGGCCGGCTATGCTAACACCAAAAATTTAAAAAGTGGAAATAATTGAATTATACGAAATTTATTAATAGGTTAAAAAGTTGAAGATTCTTTGTGTAGATGGCAGCACCAAATATATTTCAGCTTTCATTTCAACCCAGTCGAAAGGTATCGACATCTGTTAGAATCATTTGGAGTTAACAGATAATTGTGACTGTCAAATAATAACAGACAAATAATTAGCAATAAATTAAAATTGCGACTATAATTTGAGATTTAAACTATCCTATCTCTCAAGTTGGATCGAACTGCACATGGTGTGCGAATTTTATTATAATCGGTTAAGTGGTTTAGGAGTCCATTGAGGACAAACATTGTGACACGAGATTTATATATATTAAGATATATAATTATTAATTATGGATTTTAAATAATTAAATATTCTTGCAAGACAAACGTAGATTTATATTTGCATTACATTAGATCAATTTAGATTGATCTAAAACATGTTAATATTTGATCCCAATTAAGAAAACCTTATTTTTATAAATCACTTGACTTATTCTAATAAAATGAACTGAAATTCTTTGAATTTTGAAAGGAAAATTTTATTTTAAAGTGATATTAAATAAGTTTCATTTCCTAATTCATATGAAATGAGGTTGAATTGTTTCTGTAGTAATATATTTTTCTTTAAATGAATGAGTCCCGCTTAAATTACAATTTAGGTATTAAAAAAATTAAATTTTTGATGATGTACTCAAATTATCAAGTTTAAAAATAAGAAAGAATTTCCTTTGGTATCTAAAATACTTATTTCTATTCTGATGTTATTTGCAGGCACTTTTTTTTCACCTTTTTTATTTTGTGTCGAATCATCCATATAATTTAATAACTAATTCAAGTTACATTATTAGAGAGAACATTTAAATGGAATTATAAAAAGACATAGCTCACATTATCTCATAAAATATCGTGTTGAACATGAGCGCCAGTTAGTAATCTGAAAAATAGGAGCATTTCTGCAATGACTAGATAATACTAATTGACGTGATTTTTCATACCTAGATTATAACTAATAATTTCCCCCCTAATTTATTCAAATTTGAATATCCTTCTCACCTTACCTTAACTCATAATCTCCCCAACAACAACTGTATTAGTTTCTTAGATTTAAAACTTAAACTTGAAGGTAGTGAAATTTATACTGATCTGTATGACAAAAGACAAGATTTTTGTTTCAAAGTAAATTTATTTACACATTTTCATTCTTGTCTTCCTTTCTCTGTCTACAGAAATATCATTCTCAATCACCTCTTTCGCATACATAATCTTTGTTCATTTAGGTTTAAAAACAAAAAAATCTCTCACATAATTAGTGCTGCTACAAAAATGGGTATCCAAAAAAAATTATTTATTCAATTGTTTATCATTAAAGGTCTCTGTATAAAACAAAACAAAAAAAAAAAAAAAAAAAAAAAAAAAACTATTTAAGGTTTAAAAAAACAAAAATCTGGTGTGAAACAACCACACGACTTCCATTACCACTATTACACATATTATATGCATTTTTGAGAGATAATGTGATCAGAAAACATAAAAGTGACCTAAAGAAAAAATCGTTAGAGCCATTTTTGAGATACCAACATTTACAAAAAATCAATTATTGACAGGAAAACAATAATTACATACAAAAGCATATTTAAACGTGAGTTAAAATGGCGAGTTTGAAAAAAATCCGTACAGCTGTTTTTAAAGGAACGCCCTTGGGAGACCTGAAATTGAGCTATTTATACAGGACGCGTATCAATTTTTCTGAACTAACCAACTATATCATTCGAAAGGACATCTAATAGAGTGTTTATATAGCAAATTTGAAGAAAATCGTTAGAGCCGTTTTTGAGATACGGACTTACGGTCCCACTTCCGGTTTCCGATGTCTCACTTCCGGTTAAACTCAATTATTGACAGGAAAACAATAATTACATACAAAAGCATATTTAAAAGTGAGTTAAAATGGCGAGTTTGAAAAAGATCCGTACAACCGTTTTTAAAGGAACGCCTTTGCGAGGCCTGAAATTGAGCTATTTCTACAGGACGCAGATCAATTTTCCTGAACTAACCAACTATATCATTCGAAAGGACATCTAACAGAGTGTTTATATAGCAAGTTTGAAGAAAATCGTTAGAGCCGTTTTTGAGATACGGACTTACGGTCCCACTTCCGGTTCCCGATGTCCCACTTCCGGTTTTTCAATTTTCCCCAAAATTTGGAAATTTCATCTGTGCACCAGACGTATTTCAATTATAAAATTTCGTAGCTCTATCTTTATTAGTTTCTGAGCTATAGTAGCCAGAAGATTCTCCACATACATACACACACACACACATACATACACACTGACCAATTGCCAAAAACCACTTTTTTGGACTCAGGGGACCTTAAAACGTGTAAATCAGGTGAAAACCCGATATCGAATTTTCAGACCGAAAACAATACTTCCATTACCTACGGTAGTAGGGTAATGGAAGTAAAAATGGTGGATGGGTGGGCAGATGCTTGATGGGAGGGTTTGCTGTTGAATTAAAATTAATTTAAAAAAAAAAGGATTATTGCTATTGCAAGTTACATTCTTCTTATTTTTTCTGGTTGATATTATGAAATATGAACTCATTTTTCGTTAAATTTAATTTTGTGCATTTGGCTATTAGTGGCTTCCCATGTTTAGTTTGAACAATAAATCCAATTTAATAAAAATAATTATAATTTTTTTTTAAATCATCACATTTAAAATAATAACTTCAATTATTGAAGACTGTCTTGTATTGCTTATCCTTACATGTGTGCTTTTTGGCATTTTTGCTTGTGATTGAGACTTTTTACAACATAACATTTAATTCTTCTTAATACTTTGACTTTAAGTTTAATTAATTTAGGTTTAATAAAATTAGGATCAACTATTATTTTAAATATTTTAGGTTGAACATGAACAAGATCCACTAATCATAACTCTAATTATTTAATTGGTGCCACATATTCTCTTAATCAGGCAGTTAAAAATTCTTAAATGCACTCCTTATAGCATTGGTTTGTTTGATCCTGAATTAATTTAACTGACTTATTGTTTATCTAGCTAAACACCAGATGCCGCTTGCTCACTGCTGACTTAATACCTCCTTTCTTTAATTTCCTTTCTTTGAAAATTTTAATGTTTCTTGATTTATGTACATTTAAATTAACATTTAACTAGTTTAAACTTTAAAATAAAATTTCACTAACTCTATAAATAATTACTCTGTGTATTTTATCGTTAATGGATGGATGGATGGTTGGGTTTTACTTCACACTAGTGCTGCGCATATGGGCAATTGGCGACGGTCTGGGACACACCTCTAGAGGTGGTCCGGACACATGCCATCACAATTTTGATCCTCCACGGAAGGGATGGCTCTCCCGCTTCGGTGACCCCCAGAGGTATAATTTTGATGGGAACATGGAGGACATTGCGGCCACGACAGATTTTACGTGCACCAGCCACCAATAGTGTACACGACGGTCTTTGGCCGGCTCGAGTACCGAACCCGCAATCTTCCAATTACGAAGCCGGCGCTCTACCGACTGGGCTTTTATCGTTAATGAAAATGCTCACTCGTGCATTCTTTATCGATTAATCGATGTTTGCAAAGCTTTTATTTCTAATTTCCTTTTTTTTTTTTTTTTTTGGTGGCGTCATCCTATTCTCCAGTTTGTGTAAATGTTTTACATGTGGCTACTATGCTGTTTTCTAGTTTTCTCTCTGTATTCTAAGAAGAATTAGTTTAATAATTTATTTAATTTCTCATTCAATATGGTTTTGCTGCTTCCATCGGGGCTGGAACAACATAAATTGCTATGATTAGCTGTATTGTTTTACGAAATCGATGCAGCTTTCACAGCTTTATGAAGTACATGCCCCCTGATGGCTATTAAATTAATGGCTTCTAATTTTAAGCATTTTTATTCAATTATTTCTGTGGTATTTTATTTATTTGCTCTGTCATTAAGTTTAATGGTCCTTTTTTCTATTATTATCATTCATGTCGGCGTAAGTAATTTAAATTGTTTTTGTATCTTATTGGTTCTTAATCAGTATCGCAACATTTTTTGTCAGTCTTTCCTGAAAGTTAAATTCAGTTCTATTTTTTTTGTGTTGGTATTGTTTTGTATCTATTAACTGCTAAATTTTATGATTAAATTTTATTATGATATCTATCCTTTATATATATATATATATATATATATATAATATTACAGAAGTTTAATAATGTAGTGCAGATAAATGAATTTAATGTTTAGCGCATGTGAAAATTTTGAATAAACTTTTTATTCTAAGTGCTTAAAAATTTCATATTTTGACAAATTTATATAGTAATTAAGATGTCATTTTTAAACTTTTCAACTTAATAAATATAAAATCATATTAAAATTCAATTATATTTTGCTTAATAATTAATTTTAGTGATTAAAAAATCACTTGGAGAAAAGAACTTTAAAATAATCCTGTTGCTGAATAGATGTGTAGCCAAGTAAGGTCTCCATCTATTAAATAAACGTTATCGTTTCTTGCCTGATTCAACTGAAATTCGTTAAATGTTAAAAATATATATCCTCGTTTTTTTTTCCAAATATTTGACGGACCGTTTAACCGTTATCTATTGTTAGTAATGAAGCATGAATGTAGGGATGTCGAATTTACTTAATATTATTATGCTCATACTCTCTATAACTTAAATGAAACTTGATTGGTAAAATAAAGTGATTCTAATTATGTAACAAGATTAATATTTAATTAATAACAACACAGTTGTAGAGAATTATGGTGCGCCATGATCTTAATTTTAATTTGACTTAAGGTTGAATGCTGCCAACTTACTTATTTAAATTTAGATTGACTTGAAGCTGTAAACTGAAATACTTAATTTATGAAGAAATGACAGAGACCAAATATATAAAACTAATGAGCTTTAATTGAGCTTAAATAAGAATGAGGGCGCTGGACTATAATGGCAATTAGTAACTTACAACTTAAAATGGGCAGTCCTCTTAAATACCTTGACATCAATAAATGACCCCATTACTTTACTTTACATTACTTTACTTAATTACTCGCAAAGGATCTCAACTACTTTTATTTAAATTAGCTTCTAAGGCCGAGTAATCTTTCGCATGTAGGAGGATTCCCTGACGCTACAATGCTACTGGACTTACTCTCTTCTCAACTAACACTCTAGCTCACTCCTTCCAACTCTCTCTCCAACTAACTAACTCCACCTAACCTTCACTTCCAACTAACACACACTAACATTCTTCCTTCTCCTTTTATCTATCTTACCTTCCAAAATATTTGCATATCGTGAATTACAATTTTAATTTAGGATGAGAACTAACTCTATTGGTCGACTTGAATCCTAAAACAGCACATTCACGTTTTACCCGCAAAGTGCGAGTTTTAATTGTAGCACTTTGCTATACCTGACATTTCCTCCCCCCAAAAAAAATTTCGCGGAAAAATTCCCCAACGGGTTTTTACCCGTGCAAATTTTAAATTATTGCAATACTATCCAAAGAAAAGTTAGTTGCAGTGACTTACTGTTTAAAATTCAACTATATAATATTTTAGAAAAAGAAAAAAAAACAGGGGGGAAACTTAAATTTAAACTAAACTGCCCAACAAGAAGTATATTGTTTTAAAAATCTAATACGGAAAATTTTTTTAAGAGTACAGGGCCAAAAAACCCGACACTTAGCTTTTTAAAAATGTTTTGTAAAAGCTCAGGCTAAGGTGGTTTACACGGGAAAACCGTTTGTACTCATAATTAGGTAAATAAAGATTTATATAGTCCAGCTTAATTACAGCGGGGAAATACAGGCACATCTTTCCTTAAATGGGAAGGAAAAAATTGTATGAATTAAAAAAAAATGTAGTGCAAAAGGGATCGCCTAAACAGAACGTGCGATCATTGTTCAATTTAACTTGTAACATAATTTTATTAAACAGAAAATAGTGAAATGTTTTGAGCCATGCGAAGAGTTTATCTAAAAAAATGTCCAGCTATTCACCATGAGTTATCTTGAAAGAGATCCGTTGACAAGCGTCCAGAGAAAACATCTTTTACTGCAGACAAGAAAAACGCTGGCACAGTTCCAAAAGCATCAAAAGTAACAATTGAAGAAATCAAGCTGGCTTTTCAGATTGAACATCTATACTTCGGGTTTAGAGTCAGGATCAGCAACTGGACCTCAGATTTTCTAAAATTAAAACTTTTTTAAACGTATACATCAAAAATAGACGTGAACTACACTTTTATATATAGATAAATGACATAATTTTATACATAAGCCATATTTCAACTAGGTATCTGCGTACGGAAAAAACAAAATGTTAGTGGATTAATAAGGTTAGTCGTTAAACGCGAATTTACATGCAAAATAGCTTTAAAAAATTCTCTTTTTTCCCCATACTAATAGATATACATACATAAAAACTTTTAGTAAAAAATTCAAAAGTTTACAACAAGAAAATTCATTTGATACACTTTATACAACATTTAGAAAATCATAGAGAAGGATACAAAATTTTCAAAACTGCAGTTGATCGCTGAGAAATAAAAAAGATTTACGTACGTACATTTTACATTACATTTACAAAATTATAGAGAAAAATGTTTATACACTTATAAAATTTCATTTTATATAATTTACGACATTTAGAAAAATATATATAATGAATAGATATATATATATATACAAAGTTATTCAAAAAAGTTTTCAAGACTCCGTTGTTGGCTAGAAAATAAAAAAGTAGTAGAGTATATACATATTGATCATGTAAAAACTTAGAGAGAAAATTTATATACAAAGGTAAGAAAATTTATCGTACGAATTGCTGCAGGTGCTGGCTAAAACAGAAGGCATTTAAGTACGTATATATAGATCATTCAAAAAACTAAAGAGGGGGGAAAAGTTTATACAAAAGTTCAACAAGGTTTTTTACCAAAAACTGCTGGTGTTGGCTAGGAATTAAAAAAACATTAACGTACATACATACATATATTATATACAGAAAAAAATTTATGACATGTAAACAGTACATGAAATTTCGAGAGATGAAAGTTCATGCTATACGTTTAAATTTTGCATTTTTTAAATTTTAAAAAGTTCATGCAGCAAGTTTAAATTTAGATTTGTGATATTTTAAAAAGTTCATCTCTTTGAGATAATGATTGAAAGTCCAGAGGAAAGTTCTGCATGTCGAAAATTTCATAACTGCTGTGATAGAACTACAGTTTACAATGGAAAAAATATAAAACCATAGCACCTGACAGACTGATTCCTTTATAGCAGCAAAATAAGAGATGCAGGTCAGACTGGCCTGTAGAGTTGCAGCGTTGGTGGATTGCAGATTTAGGTGAGACGTTGCAGGATCGCTGGTGTCCTGAGGAGGGTTCGAACATGGTGCCTGGTCACTCTCAGGAGGGGGTTTCACACCCAGAGCCTTTTCACTGTTCGGAGGAGGTTTTAAACTCTGAATCTGGTTCTTGTGGTGAGGGGGTTTCGGGCCCGTCACCTTGTCACTGCCCATAGTTATCACAGAAGACTGCGTTCGCTCAGTGCTTTTGAATTCAGGGCTGCTAGACTTTCTAGAAACTTCATAATAGATTACATGGCTTTTTGAAACTACCTTTTTTAAAATAACATCTTTTTCGTTCACTTTAAGCGGCATGTCATTTTGACAATTTAAGTCCAATTTCTCACTGAAAATATTTGACTGTGTCGGCTGTATAGATTTAAGACTGCTATCTAAAGGCGGGTTACGAAGATTAACCGTATCATTTACCGATTTTAAACTTTCACTTTCTTTTACCCCAGTTTTTGAGAAAATAAAAGAGTTCGTCGACTTGACTGTTTTGGAACTTAATTAATCAGGAGGTGAATTTAAATCACTAGAAAAGTTAGCCGCCACATTTATTAATTTGTCACTGTCGGTCCGTTTAACGGCTTCAGCGGCCGCAGTTATTTTAATTTCCGAGCTTCAGTTACCCGAGCTTCAGTTACGTTTGATATTTCGGCTTGAGCCTGTTCAGCCTTTAAATGCGAATGATGAATACATGAGGCTTTAACAGTAGGATTTAACTGATCATTCGTTTCACTTAAAGCAATGGATTAATTTACAGAATTTGGTTCAATCGTATTTTTCTTTTCAACCGCCGTCTCTACGCTAGAGGTTTTATCAGATTTTTCATCCATAGCCAAAGGCTGAAAAACAGAGGTCGATTTGTCTGTAGTGCTGGTTAACGGAGTAGTTTGCACGTTTTCATTAACTTTTATTTGACTTTTGTCACCAGAAATACCGTTTTCATCGTCAGTTTTAGGTTGGTTTAAACTAATACAGCTTGCTTCCTGTGACTTAATAACTTCTTGTGGTTTTTCCGCTGGGTTTACTATTGTTTCCCACTGACGTTCGTGAGGGGGGAGGGAACGGTCATGTTGCATTCTTAGTCTGTCATCCCGAGTGGCAAAAAGACTGATAATCCGACTTTTTAAGTCGTCATAGGTTGGGTTTGGGCCAAGCGAATGGCAGGCGATTAGTCTATGCCACTGTCGTGGTTCTCTTTCTAAGGAACATGCTAACCAGGCATAGTGTTTGGATCGATCGATGTTATGAACGTTAAAAAAATATTCAAGCTGCTCAAAAAATTGCAGCACACTATTAGTGCCGTCAAAAAATATTTGCTCGGGGGGGGGGGGGGGATTCGACTTTATTTGGGCGCCAGTGTAGAGAATTAAACTTCATGATCTTAATTTTAAGTTGACTTAAGGTTGAATGCTGCCAACTTACTTATTTAACTTTAGATTGACTTGAAGCTGTAAACTGAAATACTTAATTTATGAAGAAATGACAAAGACCAAATATATAAAACTAATGAGCTTTAATTGAGCTTAAATAAGAATGAGGGCGCTGGACTATAATGGCAATTAGTAACTTACAACTTAAAATGGGCAGTCCTCTTAAATACCTTGACATCAATAAATAACCCCATTACTTTACTTTACTTTACATTACTTTACTTAATTACTCGCAAAGGATCTCAACTACTTTTATTTAAATTAGCTTCTAAGGCCGAGTAATCTTTCGCATGTAGGAGGATTCCCTGACGCTACAATGCTACTGGACTTACTCTCTTCTCAACTAACACTCTAGCTCACTCCTTCCAACTCTCTCTCCAACTAACCTTCACTTCCAACTAACACACACTAACATTCTTCCTTCTCCTTTTATCTATCTTACTTTCCAAAATATTTGCATATCGTGAATTACAATTTTAATTTAGGATGAGAACTAACTCTATTGGTCGACTTGAATCCTAAAACAGCACATTCACGTTTTACCCGCAAAGTGCGAGTTTTAATTGTAGCACTTTGCTATACCTGACACAGTTACAATTAACATTAACATATAAATGCTTCACGTTGAAGAATAAATTAGTCCTACTTTAATGTCAGACCTATATACACTCTATTCATTTACTTCCTGATTCACTTCTGAATCTCAGATAAGTAACTACGCAAAAAATCAGATTTACAATCTGGAAAATCGTTCTTCAATATCCAACTGATACGGAGGATTTTAAATAGCATCATAGCCTTTCTTGAGCAATGTGATTTATCGGTGTGCCGTCATGAAATCCTTCACACGTGACCAGTGCAGGGAAAGCTGAATTTTACAATGTTTAAATTAGAATTCCATGAGAAAATATCTGTATTCTATAGCGAGATGTTTGTATCTCGTTCAGAAATTAATAGTGAAATAAAGAATAAGAAAACAGCTTAGGTGGAGAGCAACATATAAAATAATTTTAAACTAAAAAAATCCGATAGAGTCCATTGCTTTGCTCGCTTCTGAACAACTCTCATGGTTACTTACTGACTGCTAGGCTGGTACAACTTTAATTCTTTTATTTATTTAATCATTGTTCTTATGCTTTCACTGAAGAAGTGGAGTTCCATAACACCTGAACGTATATATATATTTGTTTACTTAACCACTGTTAACAACATTAGTTAGCCCTTACATATCTGCAGACTGTGATAAACTGATATGTATATATATATATATATATATATATATATATATATTAAAGAAATATCATGTTGAATTTCTAAACAGCATCATAGTTTAATTATTTTTTTCTCATTTTAAGAGTAAGCAACATGTTCATATCGATAAAGTTTGGAGACTTGGCGAATTTTTTAAATTCTTGAAAAATTACTTTCTGTTTTATAAATACTTTAGATCCCACAGACAAATTAATATATATTTTCGAAATACATCATTTTATAGCTGCTATCTGCGCATTTTATGTTGTATTATTATTATTATAATTATTATTATTATTATTTATAACACTATTTCAATTCTCATTCAGTGTATTACAATTCACGTTATGTTGTATTATTATTATTATTTATAACACTATTTCAATTCTCATTCAGTGTATTACAATCCTCATTCAGTGTTTTGCAATTTAATGATCATTTCGAACTACTTTTATCACTTAAATAGCAAGTTTCTAGGTATTTCTTTTTTGGTTTGATTTGGGTGGTCTTCGATTTTGATCAGAAAAATTGTTTGAATACTGAAATTAAATCCTCTTTAAATTTCAAATTTTTGCACTGATAATATTATATATATATATATATATATATATATATGTACCGTAAAATCCCGAAAGTAACCCCCCCCCCATTGAATATAACCCCTCCCCCCTTTTCTTGCTGAAAGTGAAATGTCTCCGTTATCCTGAAAGTAACCCCCCTCCCCCCTTTTTTTTTTCTCCGTCCAACAAAGCTACATCCAATCTTCGAGCGCAATTACGGTACGTCGGCATTGCAAGTTAAGTTTGGCATTGAATTAAGTTTTAATATTTATATATTATTTCTAATTTAACTAATTTTTCATAAAGTGCCAGATGCACGTTATCAAATGGATGCCTTATCGAATCATGTTCTTACACTGACTAAGAACAGGATTCGACAAGGATTTATTTAACAAAACCGTATGAAGTGTACTTTTTTTACATAGAAATTTTTGCTAGTGGTCGGACACTTTTGTTACCGACTGTATATATGTATATAAATAAATCTAAATCAAAAGTTGCAAAACAAAAATATCTCATATATATATAGTACTTTATAATCAAATAACATAACGATCTGAATCTCTATGATGATTGAAGAGAAAACATCCATAATCTTTTCTTTTAAATATATCATCAAATATTCTGATACCAATGTCATATGAAAATGCAAAATCACTTTCCAATGTATAACCTGTCTAAAGAAATATTCCTTCGCCTTATCGGCCAAAATATATCGTATTTTAGTTGCCAGATCTAGTACTTTCTTTTTATTGGCTTGCTTTTTCTTGATTTTTGAAGCATACTGATGTGATACAGATTTTTGAAAAGGAAAATATTGACTTTTAGTAATTCATACTGCCTGTCAATGTAGTTGTATAACAGAAAACATTATATATCTTTAAAAATATTTTTTGAAACAAAAAGTAGTGTAAAATTGGTTAAAAGTATTTTATAATAT
The DNA here is from genome assembly GCA_963930645.1 of Salticus scenicus. Taxonomy (NCBI): domain Eukaryota; kingdom Metazoa; phylum Arthropoda; class Arachnida; order Araneae; family Salticidae; genus Salticus; species Salticus scenicus. The sequence continues at coordinate 236,185,129 of OZ005655.1, forward strand.
TAATAATAATAATAATAATCACTAAATTTTATTTAGAATAAATAATTTTCTTGCTAAAAAATTGTGTTTAATATTTTTTATTTTAAAATGAATAGTATAATTACTTTTAAAACCAATGCAGCATTTAAAACGAGATAATGAATACAAAAATATTTAAAACTTTAAAAATATATTTTAATTAAAAACATTAAAATATACGACAGACGTTTCGACTAGAACACTAGCCCTCCTCAGTGTCAAACATACAAGCACAACATTTACAAAAAATTCATAACACATCATAACAAGATTATATATTCAAGAGGATTAGCTTTAGCATTTAAATGTTACATTGGTTTTAATACATTAATGAGACGTATAAATTATGTTTAATTTTATTAAAATAATTACTTTTTTTTTTTTTAACTGCCCATTTTTTAAATAAATGTTCACACTCTGCACGCATTTTTTTAATAAAGTATAATTTTATATTACACTTGTAAAATCTACATAGGGCAGTTTCTTTCAAAGTTGTATGTTAGATAATTACAAGATAAAAAGAACTTTTTATATACCATGTTTTTAAATTTTCTGTTCAATCATATAAACACTATCGAAGGCAGCGGGAACCCGGAACAATTGGCTAAAAGTATTTAAAAAAAAAAATTCATTGCTATCGTGTTTTGAGCTATTATAAAAGTTTCCAGCCGGGAAGTTAGTTAAAAAATGATTGTAAGTTTTGAACTGGTAACGCTGCCGAAGGCAGCAGGGTCCCGAAGCAGTTTGTTAAATTTAGTTTTTTTTTTTTTTTTAATGCATTTTCACCGTGTTCTGAACTATTCTGGAAGTTTCGAATGTCGGGAAGTTTGTTAAATAAATTTTCTGTTGAACCATATAAACGCTGCCGAAAGCAGTAGGGACTTGAAACAGTTGACTAAAAGTATTAAAAAAATGTATTGTCACAGTGTTCTGAGCTCTCCTGAAAGTTTCAAATGTCTAGATTGTCGGAGAGTTAGTGAAAAATCGATTGCAAGCTTTGTACTGGTAACGTTGTCAAAGGCAGCAGAAACCCGAAACAATTGGTTAAAAGTATTAAAAAAATACATTTTCACCGTGTCTTGAGCGATTCTGAAAGCTTCAAATGTCTAACTAGTCGGAAGTTAGACACATTTTCTGTCGAATCATATAAACGCTGCCGAAGGCAGTAAGGACTTGAAACAGTTGATTAAAAGAATTTCAAAAAATGTATTTTCACCGTGTTATGAGCTGTCCTGAAAGTTTCAAATGTCTAGCTAGTCGGGAATTTAGTTAAAACTCGATAGCAATATTTGTGCTGGACAAACAAACAAGAATCGAAGTTAATAAAAACATGGTAAAAAACCAATAAATAGGTTGAACATATTCAAAAGTGATTTCTATTTAGGTTACTGTGTATTTTTAAAAATGTTTAAAAATCAATAAAATATGGTCTAAAAAATTAAATAAGAAATCATCAATTTATGTTTAAACTAAAATACAGGGTCAAAATATGAGAGACCACTTGTTATGAAGTGTGAGATCTTTCTTTATTACACACACACACACATATATATATATATATTATTTTTATTTTTATTTTTTTATATATAATAATTTATAATTATGAAAAATATTTTTAATATTTGAGACAAATATTTGTTATACAAAATCTGAACTATTACTTTATATTATTTGAACTAAGTTTAAGATAATTATTTTTCAGAATGTGACTAGTTGGATATAAATTTCCACTTTATACAAAGCGCCGCGTGTCAAGACAGCTTCAATTTATGAATTTCTAGAATGAAATTTCAAAGTAAATATCAGTAAATAAAAATAAATTTGTAATATAAATATTTTAAACATTTTATTCCTGTGTAACTATTTAATTTAAAAATCTTAAAATTTACAAAATACTCCTTTTAATACGTTTAATGCTTCCATTAAAAATACCGCTTTTATGACTAAAATCAATCCACACTAGATTAAAGGGGTTATCAAAAGAGATTTATTTACTTTGAACAATAAACTTAACAATAAATAGACTTTGAACAATAAATAAACAAATGTTTCAAAAATACAAGAGTTTAATTTTAATTTAATAAGAAATTCTATATATGTTTAATGTAAAATATATAAAGATTCCTTTGTATAAAATCCTGTACGAATCATTTTGTTTCTATAATGAAAATTCAATAACACATCATTTAGTGGTACTAAATTATAATATTTACGTTGTATTATCTACTTTGACTTTATTTAGTTATTGCATGAGTCATTTGAGAAAAATAATAAATATTAAGGTATCTTAATTTAAAAATAAATGTATGCGCATCTCTTTTGAAAGCATTAATTAAAACTCTCACAATTATGTAAAAATTAAAAGCTAAAGATTAATTTATAAAACAATACAATCAAATTAGATCTAATGCACATGGAATGGCATAATTGATGTTTAAATAAACGGATTCTGCTCGGGAATAAAATTTAATTTATCATGTCAGATAAAAGATAAGATATTGATCCCAAAAGCATTCGTACATTGCGTCCATAGTGATAAACAAATGAATTATCTCTTGAAGTTGAAAATTTAATAAGCTAATTTATAACTTTTAAGTCAGAAAATTTATACAATGTATTGTCAAAGGAGTTCATTAATTAACTAAAGAATTACTCAATTTTTTTTATTATTGATTATGGGTGCAAAGTTATGCATTTTATTCAAATCAACAGCATTAACGGTATTTATCGCTGAATTGTTAATACAATTCTTTACATTTTTGAATACTAAATAAGCCAAAGTTTTGGATTTTATAAATAAAATATACTAGACTAAAAGTAAATTGTAATATATATATATATATATATGTGTGTGTGTGTGTGTGTGTGTGTGTGTGTGTGTATGTGTGTATGGATAAATGTACTGAATTGTTTGAATGTAAATTTTAATTAAATAAGTTACAAATTTAACTATATAATGAATTAATATTATTGAAATATTTCCTACAGATTAGAAATGCTTTTCGATTGAAATTTATGCTCTAACTTTAATATTTTTTTAAACATGATTTTTTAACCTTTATTAAAGTTACGCTCTAGAAATGTTTATATTATATCCGGAATAAACCACGTATTTTATAACATAATTATTTGAAAAAAAAATATCACCAGTTAAATAATTATACTTTTTTTGGTATGTAAAGCATATCGGGTTTGAAATCGAAGGTGCGATCGGGATTTTAAATTTTTTACTCGCCTTTTATATCTTTGGAGCTTTCATATGTTTTCTTTAATTTATTTTACTCTCTCATTTTAACAATACATAACTGCCAACTTGTACTTTTTTTTGTTTTTTTTTTCTACCGGAAATGTTTAATATAAATTTTTAATAATTGTTTTAGCAGTTTTTTCAGTTTAATATGATGAAATTTTTTACAATGAGAAAGTGGTGTTGAAAAACATACGAGCTGGTATCTATGGCAGTATTCTAATCTGTAATTACATTCTATCTATAATTGTAATTTATTTTGTTATGCATCTGAATTAAGAGCTTTCTACAATACCCTATTAAGATATGGTGGCTAATTCTAACGACAGTTCAAATACTTCATTTAATTAATCTCTCTTATCACAAATTGGTTTATTAAACTTATTCCATGATTTCAGTTCAATTTATTGTTATCGCTTTGTTATTGTTTTTTTAGTATTTCTGATTGTACATTTTTCTATCATTCTATAAAGAAGGCAAAAATCCCTTTTTCTCAGAACACACTGCGAAAAAAAAAGCTTATTTGATTTTATACTGCGGCTTAAAAAAATGCAAAAGTTCTAATTATTTTTATTTGCTGTTGCATATCTAAAACGGGTTTTTCCGAGTTGCACCAGAGGTAGGGGAAAGCAACCTGCTTGCGATGGTACTGTTCCCTGTCAAAATCATCCTACAACATATTTACACCGGAACCGTTGTTCTTCCAAATTACTCAATAACCTAGTTCTGCCGGTGATTTGAAAGGTCTTTTCAGCTCATCACATGAACAAGACTACCATTAATTAATCGCGTTGAAAAAACAAATACATTTTTAAGTTTAACTCAGTATTTAATTCAAATTTTATACTTAATTTAATTAAAATTTTAAACAATTCAAATTAAATATCTGCTAAAACTTTTAATTTTTTCAAATTTAAGTACCTATTAAAATTTTAAATTAAAATATGTACTTTGATCTTAAATTTAAAATAGTCAAAAATTTAAATTCAAACATATATTTATATTTAAAATTTCATAAAAATAACTTTTACAACTGACTTATCAAATAGAGTATTTGGAGAAATATCATTTATAAAACTGTCATTCAGAATATTTTGCATAATTGTTCAAGTAATGTGTTATAAATATCTAACAATGACATAATTATATGGGTAATATTGTAATTAAACTATTTTTATGAGTAATAGAAGATAGATAGGCGCTTTTGAAGATAGATAGGCGCAACATACGTATTATTTAGTTTATTTAAATACTTAAAAACCAATTTCAATACTTAGTCTTACAGATTTAAAGCTATATGCTATATGCTATAAAGTACTAAATATTAAACACTTTTAAATGTTTTAGGAGTTCATTGAAACAAATTGATTTAAAATAATACCAGCTAACAATTTAGAAATATTTTTGAGCTTTATATAGATGTTTTATGATAAATTACAGTGAATTAATATTCTATAAAATCTCATTATGATTGATAGACATTTTTCGAACACGCAATCTTTTTTCGAAAAGATGATAGGAGTTGTGACGACTTCCGAATCTATACTTTGATACAATGATCTTTTTGGTTAGAACAAGGTAATGGGTGAATTTGATGTTTTGTGAAAAACAGTTGTACACTATCTACCAATATGTGTTTGGACATTTTTAAAGTTAGATGATTTATCGTACATTTAGAAAAATTCTGCAGAGTTTATCTTGAAACTTTGCGAGCATGCATAAATAACGTGTTATACCTCATATACATCAGCAAATGTTTTGTCCTGTAGAGGAAAATAGGACCAATAAAAAATTAAACAAAAATCAAAATTTTTGGATCAACCTGTAAAAAATAATACTTAAAATGCATTTTGGCTGCAGCATGTGATTATGAGAATTCTTTCAATTTTCTTTACAAAGTTTTATGAGGCTGCCATATGGGGTAGTTGCTCCAGTCATTGGCATGCTCCAATGATTGACATTTATCCCGAAATAATTAATAAATAAGAAAAATAATAAAATCATATATTTTACATATAAGAATTTTAACATTTTATGTCAAACGCTGCAGCATAGGGCGCTAATAACTGGTAAAATGATTAACTAGCAGTGTCAAAAACTGGAACATAGGGTGCCAACTACTGATATAATGAAAAACTGGCAGTGTACTGGAAAAACTGAACTGGAACATTGAGTGGGTGTCAAATAAAAATTCATTAAAAAAATTATTGTTACCAAATGTATATATTTTACATATATGTGGATCTGAAGGCCTTACATACCATAGGTAATAACTTAAGATTTCTAAAAATATTTTCTCATGACTAAACATTAAAAACATCAGAGATTACTCTAAAAGTGTCAATAACTGGTGCACTTACCCTATATTCATTGAGGTATAAAGGTTTCTTTAAAAATTTGAAAAGAAAAATGCCACTTTTTTAATATCCATTTTTTTAATTATTAGACCCAGTGCAAATCCATTTTTAGTAAATTTGGTGTACTAAATTAGACACAGCATACTCCAATCAGAATGGAAAAATTTTAACTATCTTTCGAAATATGAGAATTTTTAATAAATAATTTTGAACTTTAACTAAACATACAAAAGCTGTTAAAACATTTCATTTGCTTTGTTTAATATTCAAAGTTATTGAGCTACTTATACGAAAACCTCAAACAACTATCGTGTAAATTCAAAAAAGTTGTGAATTATAGAATGAACATAATTTCATATTCTCTGATAAAAAATAAGAAAATGATAGAGGGTTTTATCAATATTTATTTACAATCATAGAACACCGTATTACCACTGGGCATTGATTCAATCAAAAAAAAAAAAAAAAAAAAAAAAAAAAAGCGAGTAAAACCGCTTATAGCCTACGTGTTATAATTTAAAAAGTGAAAATTTTATTTGAATTTTTTTTTTTTTTTAAGAAACCGTGATAACTCTATGAACATATATGATAAATTTATAATTTTTTTTACAAATAATTAGATGAGTCTTCATAATCACATGCTACAGCCAAAATGCATTTCAAACATTACATTTTACAGGGTGAATCAAAACGTTTTGACTTTTGCTTAATTTTTTACTCGTCTTGTTTTCAGCTTCAGGACAAAATTTTTGATATATATGAGGTGTAATACTTTTTTTTATACTCTCAAAGTTTCAAGATAATGAGTTAAAATAAAACCTATTATATTCTTAAGCAGTTAATTCAAATACACGTTAAAAAACACCTTAATATATATAAACGTTTCGAAATACATTCGAATTTCTTCATCAATATTAAACACAGTATTTTTTAAACATACATACCCTTACCCACTCAAAGAAATTATTAAAAGACGGAATTTTGAGGTACTGATATTCATGCATAAATGAGCGCATTCAGTTGTCATGAAAATACGAGAATTATAATTATTGCATCCAATGCAAAAATTGCAATTATATCTATATAAGGTATATATATATCTATGTAATGTAAACTTGCCATACAGCTAGAATTAGTCTGCAAGAATGCAGACGCTCGTTTAAAAAATGTGACCTATGGTCAAAAATTGAAATTCATTCAGTTGAATCTATTCATATCATATGGTAATATTGGAATTCTACACTCTGATATTTATCTTTCTTCTATTTTCATGGACGGTTGGTATACTACCAGCCAAAAACACATAATCAATGAGGCATATGTATTAGAACCTCGATATTCTGTTTTACTTAATCATTTCTTTGAGTGTATGTGTATGTTTATAAAATGTTTTTTCTAATGCTGATGAAGAAATTCGAAAGAATCTCGAAACCTTTATATATTTTGACATTTTTATGTATCTTTTAATTAATTTTCTTATAATAAATAAGATTTTATAATTAATATACATTAATGTGATGGTATGGTGTTTGTGTATATTAAAGTTTATGGATGCGGTTGCGAATTTTAGAGAATATGTAGCTTTCAGAGTAATATTGGCATTATTATGGTTGAATTTGAGCTATTATAGTGAAGTTTATTTAGGACAGTTATGCAGCGTGCTTCTTCAGTCTAATTTATTTACGTAGCGAGATATTCTAAGCTAAGAAATCTTCAATTTACAAGCCACCACAATTATAGATGTAAATAGTTTAAAATTACATCTCAGTTTGTCACAAAAAAGATTTTTTCTGTAACCGGGTAAAATCTGTAATCATTCATGCAGATTTCATACCTTTCTGTTTTGCATACGGAAAGTTGGTATTAAACCAGGATAGAGAAGTGCTCAATAGCAGAACCAATTGTGCTTTTATGGCTGAGTCATATTATCATCACTACAATGAGGTGAGGTTGGTTGGTTAGTTGGTTGAGTTTTACTTCGCACTAGTGCTGCGCAATGGGCATTTGGCGACGGTCTGGGACTCACCCCTAGGGGTGGTCCGAAAACATGCCATTAAAATTTTGATTGTCAACGGAAGGGATGGCTCTCCCGCTTCGGTGACCCCAGAGGTATAATTTTTTATGGGAACATGGAGGACTTTGCGGCCACGACAGATTTTAAGTGCACCAGCCACCATTAGTGTACAAGACGGGTGTTTGGCCGGCTCAAATACCAAACCCGCAATCTTCCAATTACGAGTCCGGCGCTTTATCGACTGGGCTACCGTGACCCATCACAATGAGGTGAGAACTGGCTGCTAGAATTAGAGAATTTTATCTAACGCGAGAATATTTACAGTATGCACTATGAAAAAATATTAGTATGTGTACGAATATTCTTTTTATTTTTCTGTTTCAAAAAATGTTTGCCAATGTATTTTTCTCTCAGATATTTCTGGCAACTTTGCTGCCAAATATTTTCTATATTATAATAGGTTTCTTTTACAGTGTAACGTTACAAAGTAGCGACTTTAATTTTTCCATTATGTATATGGAAAGTATGCGAAGGCTTATGAAAACTGAAAAAGACAGACATGCACTTTGCGTATGATACTGATGACAGTACCGAAAGTGCTTAGGAGCAGTTGTATGACGAAATGTATCCCAACATACACAGATATGCTGTTAATGTTTGGAAGTTTTAAACATAGCCGATGCGATTACAGGATGTTATTGCATCAGCAAGTATGATACAGGCTCTTAATTACTCATATAATTAATTTAATGAATATTTTTTAAACTATAATTAGACTGCATAAAGTTTGCACGAATTTAATTTTTCATATATACGGTCGCTTTTAAGTTTAAATAATCCTCTAAGATATGAATTAAAAAACTTATTTAAGTTAAAAATAAATTTAAAAAATCCAGTTAAATTATAATACATATAATTTTGCAATTTGCAAAATATTTAATTTAATTGCGTTGGAAAAAGTTATATTTAAGCATTAGACTATCTTTGTCTGTGTCCACAAACAGACTAACATGCCCTAAATAGGAAATGTAAAAAAAAAAAAAAATACAAAAATGAGAGCTTTAAAAATATATATATATATATAAAGAAGAAAAAAGAAATACTAATTAAGTTAGATTTCTAAAATTTTAATAATAATATTAAAATTCTTTTACACAAAAATTTTGGATAGTTCACAACGTTTGAAGCAAAACGTTAGTGTTTTAATTTAATAAGTAATTTTAAAAATTAAAGATAATCGGATTTACGCGGATAACTATTTCTGAAATTTATATTTTATTTAGAGAGAGTAAAGTATAATTAATCATGTCAGACGAAAGATAAAATAATGATTCCCACAAGAATTTAGGTAAAGGAGAATTAGAGATAAACAAATGAATTATCAATTCAATTTGGAAAGGTAATAATTCAATTTATAAAGTTTTAAGAATAATGTTTACTGTGCTTATTGTCGAAGGAATACTGAAATTGCGTAAGCAATTTTTCAGTGTAACTTTATTTTGGAACCTGACGCAAAATAAATGACTCTGATCAAATTAATCAAAAGCAATTTATAATTTTATAGTCACTGTAATGTGTTCTGTCTGATTTTAGTTTACTTAAAAATGGTGAATCATTTTCGAACACATGTATCAAAAAAAAAAAAAAAAAACTCCCGACATTTTATAATCTTAATAACAAATATATTTTTAAATAAACGCTAAAAGAAATGTTAAATACAGCAAAAAACAAAACAAAATTTCTTGTGAAAAGTTTTAATGTAACAGAAAGTGTTCAGAACTTTCTATATTTTGCTTGAAAATGTATAAAGTTATCATAGAATTTTAAGCATATATATATATATATATATATATATATATATATAAATAAGGCGTGTTCGAATGAAAAGGAGACCTTAGCTGTAGAGGCGTTATATCAAATCCCAGTGAGTTAATGTGTTGGCCGATGAATGGCATGGGGGTATTGCTACATGCACATGCGCAGTTGACGGCTTCGCATCAATATCCTCATTGTTGGAGAGTCATTTCCGCAGTTCGTTGCATGATGGATTCCCCCAGATCAACCAAAAAGATCGGCTGTGGATGAGCACATACCGCATAATCGCCGGATACCACACGTGAAATTGCTGTTGAACTCTCAATAAACAAAGGAACTGCGCATCACATAATCCACAAAAAGCTTGGTTATGGCAAAGTTTGTGCACATTGGGTGTCCAAGCATCTGTCAGAGAATTAGAAGACGGAGAGAATGGATGTTCGCCTAACCCACCTGTTGAGTCATCCACTACTTTCCTACGCGCTGGGATCAGTGTATCAAATGGTAATTACAATTACTGTTCATGTGCTACAGTACAACTATAACTAGTTGTACTGTACCTAGTGTTGCAAAGGCTGGAAAAATCCCGTTTCTTTCCCGGAAATAAACCCGGTTTTTTGGGAAGGAAACTTTGAAAATTCCTGGGAGTTTTGAAATAATTTGATGCATGGACAATTTTTTTTCATTTTTATTATTTTTAATGATTTCCTATTTAGCATTTTTCACTGTAAATGTGAAAAGCAACTCAACTCTTGTTTCTTTGGCAGATACAAAGTCAGTTATTGTTATTATTATTATATCATAAATAGACATTAAAATAGAAAGACTATTTCTAATAAATTTCAGAATAAAGTATTTCTTCAATGATAATAAAATTGTGTATTCACAGAGTAAATAATTTAAGCATACTCAAAAATATACACAGCAAAAAAATATAATATACGTATTTATTTTAAAAATAAAAAGGAAAATATTTTTTAAATGCAGAAACGAATATTCATCATATTATGAAAACTCAAAACCAATGCAGTTTAAGAGATTACTTAATTAAAATTATCATTTTAAGACCTTTCTGATCAAGTGATGTTACTTAAACTATATTTTTTAGTTTAAAACAGAACATACATAATTTAAATTTATGTTCTTTGCCAGAAATAATTTTTTAAAAAGACCAGATTTAAAAAAACTAGTTTATGCAATACTCATTGACATTTTAAGTATTATGTATATGTATGTTCAATGCGTTAGCCCGAACTTCCATTTTGAAAATGGCTGGTTTTGTTTACTTTTAAAATCCCCCAAAGTTCCGGGTTTATTCCCCAAAATTCCCGGGTTTATTCCCATCTTCCAAAAACTGTGGGTTTTTTGCAACACTAACTGTACCACATGAACAGTAATTATAATATTGTTATTAAAATTTCTTCACATATAACTTTAGTCTCCTTTTCATTTGGGCACATCTTTTGTGCTGATCTGGAGGAATCCATGATGCAACGATCTGCGGAAATGACTCTCCAGCAATGAGGATATTAGTGCAAAGCCGTTAACTGCGCATGTGCATGTGCAATACCCCAATGCCATATATCGGCCAACACATTAACTCACTGGGATTTGATATAACTCCACTACAGCTAAGGTGTCCTTTTCATTTGGGCACACATTATATATAAGGAAATCTTATGAAAACTTTATAAATTTTCAAGCAAGGTCTGTATATATATATATATATACTAGCAGGCTTTGTCCGCTTCGCTGGACATTAAACTTAAATGAGTTGTCAAAATCCCTTATCTTTATTAATAACCTAAGTTATCGCTGTGATCGGTAGAGGTTTTTCTCGTGCGCAACGTGAGGAGTCTGGGTCCCCACTACCTTCGGCTGCATCTTACCACTTCTTACTTCCTCTTCCTCAGCGGGTGAGTTCGAAGTTTTGCAAAACTTCGCACACTTAATCAATATCCACACACCAAAATTCGCCCTTCTAAGATAATTTAAAGCGAATTCAAACGGGAAAACATGTTTTTACACATGTTTATTGCCCTCCGACTCCGAGAAGGGGGATAAGAGCGGGATTTCGAATTTCGTAAAATCCCGTTACAATACGTGCCGGATGCATACAAACAATTTACACACCAAATTTCGTGACCACAGAAGTCTTTAATAGAAAATATTTTAAATGAATAAATACAAAAAGCACAGCTTTAGTATGGGATCCCTTTGGTAACTTTAAATATTTTAAGCCATTTTTGCGATGAATTGAAATGGCTACCTCAATTGTGCAACTAAAGATCTTAGCGAGACACGTCCGAGCTACTTCGGTGCCAAATTTCAAATTTTGCCAAAGGGATCCGATACTAAAGTTTTTCCATACAATAAATAAATAAATAAAATAAAATAAAATAACATAATAAAACAAAATAAAATAAAAACTCTTTTATGACATTTACAAAAAAAAAAAAAAAAAAAAAAATCTTAATAAAATCCAAATTATAACCGTTTACAATTAAGGGAAGAACATAAAAGAACCTCATAAGGTACATAATAATAACGAAAAATTTTGTTTTACTGCAGGAAAGAAAAGTACTGCTTAATTAAATAAAAATATTAAACTAATACCAAATATCTCTATGAAAGCATTTATCCACAGGTAAATCCCTGATTAAAAAAAAAAAAAAAAAAAAAAAAAAAAAATCACCAACTTTTGTAGGTCAACTATTTATTTTTTTCTCTAATTTTTTTATTATTAACATGAAATTAAAAATATTTCATTTTATTTCTGGAAAATAAAAAAATATATATATAAATGCGTATACATAAATATAAATCCTTCTACCGAATCTGGATTGAAAATGGAAAAAAGGAAAAATAAATTAGAAATATCAGACCTATATTTATAAATTTGGTACCAAATGAAAGGGGCGATTTATCTGAATCCAGAGATGCAAGCAGTTTTTCGATGCGACAATTGTATTTTTTAAAAATAACTAAAGTGTGAAATTTAGGTGGCAACGGAAAAACAGAAAAAGGGAAAAATAAATTATAAATGTCAGGCCTATCGTTACAAATTCAGTACCAAATGAAAGGGGTGATTTTTCTGAATCCTGGGGTGTAAACAGCTTTTCGATACGTCGATTAGATCTATTAAAATTGACTAAGGTATGAAATTTAGATGACAACACTTCATTTCAATCTTTTCGTAATTTGTAGTGCGAATCACGCGACTAAAAATGTCTTTAACTTAAAAATTTATTTTTATTATATTTTATTTTCCATTCAAAGCGTTTTACTGACAAAATCTTTATGGTGCATGCGCAGGCGTTTTTTACCCACAAAAAACTAATTAAAAAAACTAATTAAAAAACTAATCAAAATTTTGAAAATAAGTTATAATTTTAAGTTATAATTTTAAGTGGGGTGAAGACCTAAATTCCTGCCAAGTGCTGTTTAATTACGTTCAGCGGTTCTCAAGTAATGCCCGGACAAAAATAGCGACATACAGACACCACAACACACACACACACACACACACACAGGCAAAATTTTCTGAAGTCTTTTTCGGCTTTCATTGTGTGTGAAACGCGAAGATATCGCAAAACTTTTTGATTCTGAAATATTTACAGACAAAAGCCTGATTTTATTAATATATATATATATATATATATATATATATATATATATATATATATATATATATATATATATATATACAGACCAACAGTTTGATGGTTAACTTTATCCTAAATTCTTTTTTTTTAAATTACATATATTTGATTTGAATGAAAATCAAAACTTCCGCCAATTTCAATTCCTGTATTTTTTCATATTTTTAATTGCAGGTTATTGTCGATCTCCATAGTTAAAAGAAACTTTTATGATAATTTCCTTAAAAAAAAAAAAAAAATCAATTTTAAAATATTAAAAAAAAGGATTGTAGGTAACTAGAAATGATTATTAAAAAATAAGTAAACAAAATTAAGATTAATATTATAAAAATAATAATAATGTATATGGTAGCACTGTATAATAATAGTTTTAATTGTTTAATAAATCATAAACTATTTACTAGATGAACAGCACTAAAAATATCATAAATTAAAGATATTTCTTCAACGTTAATAACTCTTAAATTTTAATTAAATTGTTTTTAAACTTATTTGATATATCCTCATCTCGAGGAAAGTTAGCGTTCGTTGCTTTGTTAACCCTCACTGCACCACAGCAAAATATGACTAAAATTCGGTTTTCTTGGAAACGATTTTGCTTGAACGATTTTGGTAATTTTTTAAGGTTTAGGGGGGGGGGGGTTATGTGACAATTCAAACTGAAATTTCTTCTTCTTCAGGAAAAGTAACGTTTACAGTTAGCCTTCACTCCGCCTGTTGCAAAACTACAACAAAAAGTTTCTAGGAAATGGATCTAATGGTTTTGGTAAAAACTAGCTTTAAGGATTTTTTGAGATGAGAAATCAGTTTTATTTTTCCTCATCATTGTAGTGTTGACTGTTAACCTTCTATTTTGCATCAGGCAAAATATGGCAGAGACGAGATTTTCTTAGAAATTGTTTTAATGATTTTGATAAATATTCAGATTTAGGAATATTTCAGCTTACAATTAAATAGTCAGCACAAAAATATGACATTCTCTTTAGTCTATTAAGTTTAGAACATTTCGCATTTACTTTCTTTCTTTTTTTTTTTTTTTTTTTTTTTACTCAAATGAATTTTAAAAATATTTATAGTTGGTGTGTTTTTGAGATGACATTTCGAACTGAAATAACCCTCAACTTCATTTTAGAATTCACTGGTAACCTGCACACTACATACAAGAAATATGGCATAAACTTTTTCTTGGAAATCGCAGAAGGATTTTGAAAAAAAAAAAAAAAAAAAAAATTATAGACGAAAAACTGTCTCACTTATCTTATTTTTCATTACAAAAAAAAAAAAAAAAAAAAAAAAAAAAAAAAAAAAGTAGCTGTAGCGACTGTGGAATAATGTATAGTAGAAATCTTGTCTTTTAGAAAACTGCTTGGATGATTTTGATAGGAAATAGTGATTTGATTTAATTTTAACGTTCCTTATTTCCAGAAAAATTAGCTTTCCGTGGTAATTCGCGCTGTGCCCTGGGCAAACAAATAATAAATATAATTATCTTTAAACAATTCACTGTATCTGCACAACGAATGAATGATTTTTACAATGCGGTCATGTGAGCTCAGTCATCTAGTTACTAAAATAAATAAAAAGAGAGTATGCAATAAGGTGGTTGTGAGGTGGGCATTTTTTCTCACCTTTTTTAATGTATGTAGAAAAATTAGCTAAGCATTTTACGTATAACAAATTTCGTTACATTAAAATCTTAATTTGTGTATCATCGTTACAGTTATTTCGTCTATTAAGTTTAGTTATTAATATATTTAAGGTTAGTCTATTAAGTCTATAAATTTCCAGTTTTAGTCTATAAAGTCTATATATTTGATGTAAAAAATTGTTGTGAAGCCTGCAAATTAAAGTCTGCATTTATTACCTAAGGTAAATAAATCTTCCTTTTTTAATTTATGCTTCCGTATGCAGTGCTGCTGAAGAGCAGTTAAATAAATAAACAATGATAAATATGGCAAAATCGTGCAATCAATTCATTCTTCTTACTAGCCTCGTTTCGTATTTAAACCATTGGTATTTTCTATCAACAATAGTCGTTTGATATATGTAAATATACAGTAGAGACGCGGTTATCTGAGCCCCAATTAACCGAGTTGTGTGTTCACCGAGTTAGTCCTGAAAAGTCCACGCCCCGGAAGAGGAGTGCATTTTGACATATAGCGTAGATAACTTTGGTAAATTTTACTATACATCAGTTCATTTTAAAATGTATTGATTTGTATTTTTAACTGATTACATTTAAATACGTAATAATTGCATTTTTATTTTCTTCTATATGTAATATAGAGAAAGTATTGGATTCGTGAAAATTTTCGTCCGCCGTTTTTTGATGGATTTACACGTTTTGGGATGTCCTGAACACGAATTGATAGTTTTTAGAAAATGTCTGTCTCTCTGTCTGTGTGTATCACGAATTTTGTGTCCACTGTATCTCACGAACCAACGAATGAAACTTAACCAAACTTGGTATTTAGTTGATCCCTGACATAAACTGGTGCTGATTAGATTTTGGGATCAATCGCTCAACAGGTGACGCTGTGGTCGTATTTTTTCTAAATTTTTAACATGGCAGTATAGGACAAAATTGCGTATAGATGTACATAATGAGAGTTACTCTTAACCTGTAATTGTAAAATTAATATGAATTATTGATAATAGTAGTAGTTAACTAAGAAAAAAAATTGTGCATGTGGAAAAATCGTATTTTTTTTTTTTTTTTAATACTGTTACTGAGTGAATTTGTATAGGAAAATATAGAAGAAAGTCTTGTGGTGGCCACAACATACTAGTTTACTTCATTCTCTACGTTTTCATCCGTTTTAAACTTTGCCGTATATTTCCTCTCCGTGTTACAACAAAGTCCGAGATATCCGAGTTTTCAATTATCCAGGGTAGCCTCTGTCCTGATTTCTTCGGATAAGCGAGGTTCTACTTTACGTAAAAGGTACCGCAAAATTTCAGTTACTCATATTATAACGTTTTGTTTCAGCTTATTTCCACAAAGCTTATTCTGCATGTTAAATGATTCATATGTAGGGAGCCATCTATCACATAAAGGATATAACATTGTTTAATTTTTATTTCTAAATAATGTCATTTGTAATCTTGAAAATGAAAGTAACTATTCTGCATGTTAAAAAAAAGATGTATTATATATACTCTTTTATATAAATATGAGCTTCAAATTAATTTAAACGGATTAAAATACTAATATTGTAACAATATTTTATGACTCAAAATAAAGGAGCATTTAAATATAATTTATTTGTATAACAGAATACGAAACACGTTGTATTTTGTAGTTTTCCTCGCTAAAGTAAAAATAAAACTTTTGATTTGTTTACTTTTGTTTTAACTATAAAAATATTCTACAAGCAGCTACAATTCTTCAACTTTTTCTGTAATGATTTTTTTATTTTTTTCACAGACATAAAATGAATTTTTACATAGTAAAAGAATCTTTATATTAATACACAAATATGAAAAATGTAGTACGATTTCAAAATAATAATTACATAGTTGCCAGCATTTTAATTTATTCCGAAGAATTTTTAGCCCGGCCTTTATTTCGTACCACATTATTTTTAGAATATTTTTCTTCAATAAATAACTACCATAAAAATAAATAAATAAATAAAATACTCTTAAAAGAAGAAAAATTAAAAGTGGTATGAAATAAAGACAGGGCTAAAAATGCTCCGGAATAAATAAAAATTTTGGCAACTCTGTAATTATAGAAGTAAAGGATTGAAAGTCAGAGATGAAGGATTTCCGCTTCTTCTGCCACCAGTATTTCTTTAGAGAAATTTTTATCGTACTATTACATTTTTTTTTTTTCTATAAGAGGGAAAGTTTTGTAGGAAAAGACTAACGGAATAAAAAAAGAAAAACGAAATAAAATAAATAAATAAACAAGCCCTGGCTCAAACGAAAGGTTGATTTATTTTTCTTATCAAGTAGCTGCCATTTTGTTTCAAAATGGTGGCTGCAAATTATTAATGGACTTAGTAGAAATAGTGATTTGAACAATGTACATAAGCAAATTTGTTCATAAATACTTTCTTATGTGAATTTGAAACTTTTAAGTGACCAGAACTTGGAAACAAGGTGACGGGCCAAGATGGCAAAGAAATATATCAAATGCAATTGTGATATAAGCCTACTGTACAAATTTAGTTCGAATTAAATCATAATTTCAAAAGTTATCGTATTGACATATTGAGTGGATGCCACTTGGAGTGCTAGCCTTATTTTAAGTGGCTCCACATAGTTTAAGATATCCTCCACTTTATTTAAAATGCAGGACAAAGTTCAGTAATAAACTTGGTTGAAACCTTATATGGTCTATGTATACATCAAAATTCGAACAAATTCGGAATACGCTTTATACTTTGTGAATTTGAAATTTTAAAGTGGCCTGCACTTGAAAACAAAATGGTGGAACAACTTGGTTAAAAAACTCATTCAAGATATTTTATTTATAAGATAAGTTCATTGTCCTAATTTAGTTCGATTTGGAGTATTATTTCGGAAGTTACCGTGGTAATCTTCAAGTGGTAACCTGATTTCAAGTGGCCCCGCTTGATTTAAGATATCCGCCACTTTATTAAAAATGGTGGATAAATTTCCTTAATAAACTTGGTTGAGACCCTTATGTGGTCTATATTTACATCAAAATTCAAACTAATCCGACCTTAAATATGGTTTTTACAATGTGGATTTGAAATTTTCAAGTCGTCGCGACTTGAAAACAAAAAGTTGGAGCAACTTGGTTAACAAACTTATTCAAAATATTTTATATATAAGATAAGTTCATTGTCCAGATTTGGTTCGATTTGGAATATTATTTCTGAAGTTATTGTGCTGTTAAATTTTCAAGTGGTAGCCTGATTTCAAGTAGACCCGCTTAATTTAAAATATTCGCCACTTAATTAAAAATAGCGAATAATGTTCATTAAAAAAACTTGGTTGAGACCCTTATGTGGCCTACATTTACATCAAAATTCAAACTAATCCGGCCTTAAATACGGTTTTCACAATGTGGCTTTGTAATTTTCATGTGGCCGCCACTTGAAAACGAAAAAGCGGAGCAACTTGGTTAGCAAATTCATTCAAGATATTATAAGATGAGTTCGCTGTCCAAATTTGGTTCAATTTGAAGTATTATTTCGGGAGTTATCGGGATGACAAAATTTTCATTATAAATATAGGGATAGATAGATAGATATGAGATAAACGAAGTTATTGGAATAGGTCGATTTCTAAAGAAACCAACTTAAAAATCGCAACACTTTCAGCCCTGGAAAGTGGTATTGTGCGAATGGTATTCTTAATGTTAAATTGAAGAATAAAATTATCCTTTTATGATGTCAACAACGTATTATGAAATACCTGTATTTTTAACGTATTTCCATTTATACACGTAATTTTCTGTAATAAATTTTCTTATAGAATAATATTGTTAAATCGAAATTCTTTTTTAATTTCAATAAAACCATATGGACATAAAAATTTGTACAGATATAGCATCCCTATACTCTCGACTACAAATTTAACATTCAATGAGGCAGCAACAATTAGAGTGGTAGAAATACTTATTCGGTGAAAGAGTGGTAGATCGAAATTTAATACTATTGAACATATACGCAAATTTAAAAACAATTTTACTTGTTATTTTTTTTTAAATTTATTAATGATTTAATTTATTCTTTTGCTATTTACGTAAGCTCTGATTTCATAACATATATTTTTTCGTGTAACAAAATGCATTACAATTAACTGAAACTGATTGTTTATATATATATATATATATATATATATTACGTAAACTTATTACAATCTTATGCATAGATAAAAATGTGTGTAAGATTAAGAAAGTTTCAATTTCCGATTTTTCGATTAATTTACACGTTTTAAGATTTCCTGAATATGATCCGTCCATATTTAGAAAATGTCTGTTTTTTTAATTTATCAAGAGAATTCAACCAAACCTGGCATTTGGTTGGTCCTTGGCTTGACTCGGTTCTGATTAGCTCAGAACTAACTCAAGAAGTTGATTAGCTCAAAACTAACTCAAATCAGGTTTGGTCAAGGTCTAACCAAACCTGACATTTGGTTGGATCTTGGCTTGAGTTAGTTCTGATTGGCTTTTGTACTATATCACACAGCAGGTGTCACTGCCACGCTGCGATATATCCTCTTCTTTCAGTAAAGAGTTAGCATCTACATTGTAACAAATTTAGTATAAGAGATACGCATATGTATTATGTAAAATTCTGCTGATTTAATTTAATGTCAAATTGATCAACAGGTGACGCTACTCTGTAGCAATTTAAACTCATTTTGGGAAAAAACTATATAAGCTTGCACAGTGTTTAAATGTATAAAACTTGGCACGTAAGCTAGTTATAAGGAAAAACTATGCTGATTCGATTTAGATGTATATAAGAAGATAAGTTCACTGTTATTTTTCATTATTTTCCGTTTACGCGTAAGCTGTATCTTTGCTTCTATGTTATATAAATGTACCAAACTCTGTGTGTGAGATATATTAGGCAGAACGATTCTTGCTTTATGTTAGAGTTTCTAGGTCTAAAAGAGGCGCTGGTATTACTTTCTACGGTTTCTCAGATGACTTTATCGCAACATCTATTGGTGAAAATTGCACGGAATTGTATATGTAAATGGTAATTGTGAGAAAATATATTGATTAAATTTAAGTTCGTGTCAAACTGGTAGGTAGCGCTGTCATATAAAATTATATAGAAGAAAGTATTGGATTCTTGAAAACTTTGACTTCCGGTTTTGTAAGAATTTACACATTTTGAAATTTTTAAAGCATGCTTCGCCCATTTTAGGAAATAATTCTCTGTGTCTGCTTATGGTATGTGTCAGCAAAATTCTGAATCTAACAAACAAAAGACAGAATTTAAGAAAAGTTGATATTTATTTATAGGTTGACTTAAATTTGTGGTGATTAATTTTTTTTTAATATATCCCGCATTAGGTGGCGATGCAATGCTGTGATTCGTCTTACTTAAATGAAGGTTATATTTGAACTTCTGTAGTGTATAAAGACATGAACCTTCGTTTATGAGAGGAATGTTATGTAAAGCTTAAGTTGCTTTGTCTTGGGAGCAACTCAGTCTTAGCGCTGTTGGCTGTTGTCAGGCAATTTGTTCGTTTTACAACAAGACAATATCAGGGTTTTGATACGTAACTGCATCAAAGTTGTTAAAACGGATAATATGTAAAACCTAGCTGATTTAATTTGGTTGTATATCGAACGAAATGTGGTTCTGCTATGCTGCAGTTAGTATTAATTTACGAAAAGGCTATATCTTAAGATCTATGTTATACAGTGTGATTCTAATTAAAGTTACGATATCAAAAGGCTATAATTTTTAAACTACCCATCAGAGCGATTTGATATTTTACGGGAGCAATCGTGAGGCAAGGAAATTTTGTTTGGCAAAAGAAAAACAAATAGATCCAAAATGTGACGTTAATTATCCGTAAAGTATTTGTTTCATGAAGCTCCTCTTTTTCTCTTTTCACTATGATTGTGTCCGCTGTAAACACGTATTCTTTTCTTTTTTTCTAAAAAGAAAATGTAGTAAACCTCTGAAGTCTATTGTTTTCTGCTATTCCATTGTGTTGCTAACAACATTCCTGTGTTTAATGAGTCCATTTAGACGTTTTCCCTGACATTATCCTGATAGCGCCATCTATAGCAACATGTTGAAACTACTTTTTTCCTTCCCCCAAACAAAATTTCATTGAATCACTATTGCTCTGGTAAAATGTCAAAGCGCTCTGATGGGTAGTTTTATAATTATTGCGTTTTGAAATCGTAACTTTAAATATAACCACCCTGTATACATGCAAAAAAATAGCTATATATATTATTTATTTAGTAATTTATTTTGTTTATTTATATTTATTTTGGATAGAGAATAAGTACAATGTTTACACGGAAATTTTGAGTTTCTGTATTCAGGATATAAATGCTTACTTAGATTATTATTCGTGTTTCGACTACTGAACGATACTAGTACATATAAATAAATGAAGAATTCTAAATTAATTGTCGAAGCAGGTTTTTTTTTTTTTTTTTTTAAATTTAATAACGATAAATTATCTTAAAATGAACACAGATGTATATATTTCTAACATAAAAAAAAAAAAGAAAAAAAATCAAATTTTTAAGGAAGATACAATGGATTTTCCTAATTGTTAAAATAAATTATATCTCTCAAATATAGTATCTATCGTTATTTATATGCATAAGGCAAAGAAAAATTTCAACGTTTTTTCTTCTTAAACGAACGTTCTAAAGCATTAATTTTGATATAACATTAAAGTTCGCATGATTTGAAAGTTCGACGTCAGTTTCCCTCAGAGAAATACTTTCTACAAATAAATGTATATTCCTTAAACCAATTTAAATGCCAATCGCAAGATTAAATGTTTCTTCGAACCACTGATGCATTCCAGAGAGGCCGGAAAATTCGATAGGTATTAAGAATTATGTGATGCGTTTCATTTAATTTTCTTGATTAAATTTTGTCTCTTTCCACAAATGAAAATTTGTGTTAAAAATGCAACATGATATTGAGGACAATAAGTGTAAATAACTTTATAAAATTAAATTATTAGTTTTGTTCTTATAATTATATGTATTATGTAAATTTTTAGAATTTGTGTGAAATTACAGATTTCAAAAATGTACGCAGTGGAATCTAGATATATCATATCATCAGTATAAAATAAATCTTCACATGGATTTCCAAAAAATTTACTTTATCTGTAGTAAACAAGTAATATAAAAGAACAATTTTTAAAGTCAATTCCCACTTACAAACACTATCGAAAAGTTTTTTTTTTTTTTTTTTTTTTTTTTTTTTTTAAATAATTTTGAATTAGGAAATAAAAAGCGCGCGTGCAAAATGAAAGAAAAATAAATATAAGATTAAAAAAACCTTTTTATATTCCATGTTTTAAACTTTCTGATGAATCATAGAGGTCTTATCAATGTGCATAAAATTTTTAAAGTAACAATTACGTCAATTTTTGTGAAATGCATAATTTAACTTTCTACATTTTTTTTAATATTCACATTTAATTAAATGTATTTATTTTTATGTCAAAAGAAAATAAACTTTTTTTTTCTTTTTTTCTTTTTTCTTTTTTTTTTTTTTTTTGCAACAATTAAATTATAGCTAATATTTTAATGGATTTAAAGCGATTAGGATGTTATTATTTTCAGATTTTAATTAATTATAAAAAAACTAATAAAAAATTCAAAAATCGGACTTCGAAGTATTGTGATGTCACCGGGTTCTGAGCAATCCTGAAAGTTTCAAATTTCTAGCTAGTCGGGAAGTTAGTTAAAAATCGATTGCAAGATTTGTTCAAGATATATATAGAGAGAGTGTGAACTACGAGTAATAGTAGGAACTGAATGAGACGAACTTTTATGTAGTTTAAGTGGTAATATACATACCACCAAAATATCAATTTATAGATCCGGAAGGCTTAGTAAACGACTCTACAATGTCTGTTGTTATCACCTTACTAAAAAAGGACGCATCGTTTTAAAATTCCAAGGTGTAAAAAATACGTTATACCTCATGTATGTCCAAGTGTAGCACATTCTCTTCCTGCAATAGTTCCAACCTCCAAGTGTAGCACCTTCTCTTCCTGCAATAGTTCCAACCTCCAAGTGTAGCACCTCCTCTTTCTGAAATAGCTCCAGCGTCCAAGTGTAGTACCTCCTCTTCCTGAAATAGCTCCAGCGTCCAAGTGTAGCACCTCATTACCATGTAATAGTTCCAGCCTCTATCTGACTTCCAGTTGAATATATTTTATGTGAGGACTTAACTGTTAACCATGTGATTCAAAAGTACATATAACTGCTCTGAAGTATGTGTAAAACCAAATTCCCTGATGATGCCTTCTTTTATGTAGGCGAAAAGCTTTGGAAGTTTTTTTTATATTTTTAATAAATGTATTTTTAACGTGTTTTTAAAGTGTTTTTAATTAATTTATTACAATATGACACGTGTTTTTAATTCAACTCTTAACTGGAGTTTGTTTATAAAAATGAAAACGTTTGGGATCAAAATGTAAAAACTAATGCTCGAAATATATTCTGGCTGCAGTGTGTGATTATGAGGTTTCTTTATATTATCTAGATAAGTATTTATGAGGACGATATTTTCATAGAGATACATTGGTTTATTAAAAAAATGATAATAATAATAATTATTGCAATTAAATTATGAAACGCTCTGCAAAGCTATTATAGAAACTTTACATATTATGTTAGACATAGCATACTGCAATCAGAATGCAAAAGAAAAATAAATAAATATCTAATGAAGTTTGGGCATTATTAGTAAATAATTTTTAACTACGCATGCGCAAGCTTTACTGGATTTCATGTGCATAATTTAATGGCCTAAAGTTTTTAGCTATGCATTAGAAAGCTGAGGCTTATATCGTGTAAATTCAAAAGGATAGAATAAACGTGATAGAATTAACTGAAGTTCAGTTCCTCTGAAAAAGAAAAACTAAACTATAAGTCGTTTTACTCACATTTTTATTTTGTTTTAATCAATAGTAATGCAGTGTTTGTTGTTTATAAATAAATATAAATAAAATTTCTTATCATTTTTCTTATTTTTGAAAGCAAATAAAATTCAAACCATTCCATCGAATACAACATATTGAATTTATATGATATTTGTTTGCATAAAAGTAGCTTACTATTTTAAGCTGTTAAATTATGCAGATGGAATTTCGTTAAAGCTTATGCATGCGTAGTTAATAATCATTTAGTAAAAAAGCACATATTTCATAAATATTTTCGCATTCTAATTGCAGTAGGCTGTGTTGTGTTATAATTAAAAATATGGCAATTTTTTTACAATTTTTTTATACAAATAGTTATATTTCCATGAACATAAGCGTTAGCCTAATAAAGATTTATACTGATAATTTAATGAAGTCTCATACTTACATGCTACAGCGAGAAATTATTTCAAGCGTCACTAGTTATAGGGTGATCCCAAATAGTTTCATTTTCTTTAATTGTGTTCTGGTCTCTTTTTTAATTTCGAGGCAAAACTTTCACTGAAATATATGAGATAAAACATGTTTTTTTTTTATTATTATTTTTTTTTTATTATTATTATTATTTTTTAACTCATAAAATTTCTAGATGATTCGTACTGTATTTTTTGAAATATTTGAAACATCTCAAATCGAAAGGGTGTTGGTGTTGGTGTTTGGGAGTAAGGCCGATTGACAAATCGAAGGAGTCCAGTCAATCGAAGGAGTCCAGTCGATGATGGAATGGTGGTGTATTAATTAAACATAATTTATATTGCTGATTTGGAAATATACGAAGTTATCTCATCATCAGTTGCATATATATCTTTACCATTGCCACCAAAATTAGATGCCTGTCGTGTGGCTTGGAAATTTGGCAACAGTTCAAGAGGTAGACAGCGCCACCTGATACAGATTGCGTATTTTTTTTTTTTTTTTTTTTTTTTTTTTTCAACAGCCACCAAAAGTTTTAAAAAGTGGGATTTGATATACATAGAAGGTGAATTGAATCGAAGAAACGTCGATTATATATATCATATATGACTTCTTAAAATTATTGGTGACAGATGAATTAAAACGTGACGCAATCTGTACCAGGTGGCGCTGTCTACCGCTTGAACTGTTGCCAAGTTTCCGAGAAACGCGACAGGTATCTTGTTTAGGAGACTATGTCTATACTTTTAAACTAAGTTTCAAGGTAATTATTATTATATATATATTTTTTTTTTCATATGTATAAATTTTGTTTTAGTGGCATAGACGTTATATCGCGTTTATAAACGATATTGACAATTTCATGGAGTTGAGTCGTATAACATTTTAATGTGCATGAATATTTTTCTTTCTATGATATTTAGCCACTGTTATTTGATTTAGCTTTTGCATGTCTGAAGGCAGTGACAGACAGACAATAAGTTCTTAGACATCGTATAGGATATCTAAATTATATTATAGACTAGTTGATATTTGTTATTTTAAGATTGAGCAACGCGTTCACATCTATTAATTTGGGACACTTGACGAAACTTTAAAATTTCTGAAATTTCCAAGATTACATTATTTTTTCGTAAATAATTTAGTACCCACAGTTAAATAAATAAATTCTTTTTTTTATTGTAATATTCGCCTTTTTTTTTTCTCAATAAATGAATTGCTTATTTATTCCAGTAAAAGAAAAATTATAAAAAAAAGTCTAAATATAAAGTTCTAAAATAAATATCTTATAATAAATTTAAAAAAAAAAAAAAAAAAAAAAAAAAAAAACTTTTTAATCACATAACATAACGGTCTGAATCTCTATGATAGTTGAAAAGAAAACATCCATAATCTTTTCTTTTAAATATATCGTCAAATATTCGAATACCAATGTCATATGAAAATGCAAAATCACTTTCCAATGTATAACCTGTCTAAAGAAATATTCTTTCGCCTTATCGGCCAAAATATATCGTTTTTTAGTTGCCAGATCTGGTACTTTCTTTTTCTTGTCTTGCTTTTTATTGATTTTTGATGCATACTGATGTTATACAGATTTTTGAAAAGGAACTTTTTTGACATTTAGAAATTCATACTGCCTATCAAAGTAGTTGTATAATAGAAAATAGTACATATCTTAAAAAAAAAAATTTTTTGAAACAAGAATTAGTATAAAATTGATTAAAATTAATCTTTCATAATAAAAAAAAAAATCATTTTTATAATAAATAATTTTCTTACTTAATACTTATCTTTAAAATTTTATTTTAAGATAAATAACGTAATTACTTTTTTGTTTTAAGTACCTACATTTGAAATAAAAGTTCACACTCTGTACTCATATTTTAATGAAGT
The DNA here is from genome assembly GCA_963930645.1 of Salticus scenicus. Classification (NCBI taxonomy): domain Eukaryota; kingdom Metazoa; phylum Arthropoda; class Arachnida; order Araneae; family Salticidae; genus Salticus; species Salticus scenicus. Next base: position 236,211,187 of record OZ005655.1, read on the forward strand.
ATAATAAATTTATATTACACATTTAAAGTCTACATAATGTTGTTACTTCCAAATTTTCATGTAAAAATAATTCGAAATTGTTTTAATAAATTTAAAAGTGATTATTTAGGTTAGTGTGTATATTTTTAAAACTCAGTAAAATATGGTCTAAAAAATTAAATAAAAAATCATCAATTTATGTTTAATTTAAAATTCAGAGTCAAAATATGAGAGCCGACTGCTTATGCAGCGTGAATTCTTTTTTAATTACACACACACACACACACACACACACACATACACATATATATTATATAATAATAAATAATTTCGAGAAATATTTTTAATATTTGAAACAAGTATTTCGCCTAAACACAACTATTACTTCATATTCTTTGAAGTAAGTTCAAGATAATTATTTTTCAGAATATGACTAGTTGGATATAATTTTTCACTTTATACAAAACACCACATAACAAGGCAGCTTCAATCTACAAATTTTCTAGAGTGAAACTTCGAAGTAAATAACCGTAAATAAAAATAAATTTGTACAATAAATCTTTTGAACATCATGTTCCTATGTAACAATTAAATTTTAAAAAATCTTAAAATTTGCAACATCCTTTAAATACGTTTAATACCTCCATTAAAAATATCACTTTAATCCACACTACATTAAAGTGGTTATCAAAAAAGGATTTATTTACTTTAAAAATAGCAATGAATAGAAAAATGTTGTAAAACTATAAGATTTTAATTTTAATTTCATAAGAAATTCTGTTTATGTTTAATGTAAAATATATAAAGATTTCTTTGTATAAAATCCTCTAATAATATTTTTTTTTCTATCATAAAATTTAGATAACGCATCGTTTAAAGCTACTAGATTATAATATTTACGTTATTTTATCTAAATTGACCCATTTTCTTATTTTTTAAGTAGTTTGAGGAAAATAATATATATTTAGATATCTTGTTCATGCATAAATTTATGTGCAACTCTTTTAAAAACATTAATTAAAACTTTCATAATGATATAAAAATTAAAAGCTAAAGATTATATAAAGCTAATTTATTAAAAGCTAAAGATTATTATAAAACAAATACAATCAAATTAGAACTAATGCACATGGAAGGGCATAATTGATGTTTAAATAAACAGACTCTGCTCGGGAATAAAATTTAATTTATCATGTCAGATAAAAGATAAGATATTGATCCCAAAAGCATTCGTACATTGCGCCCATAGTGATAAACAAATGAATTATCTCTTGAAGTTGAAAATTTAATAAGCTAATTTATAACTTTTAAGTCAGAAAATTTATACAATGCATTATCAAAGGAGTTCGTTAATTAACTAAAGAATTACTCAAAAGAAAATTCTTTATTGATTACTTGTGCAAAGTCATACATTTTATTTAAATCAACAGCATTAACGGTAATTATCGCTGAATTGTTAATATAATTCTGTACATTTTTAAATACTAAATATGTCAAGCTTTTGGATTTTATGAATAAATATATCAAAGTAAAAATTATCCGTGTAATTTATTTATTTATAAGTACTGAATTGTTTATATATAAATTCTAATTAAATAAGTTGTAAATTTAATAATATATTGAATGAGTATTATTTCAGTGTTTTCTTCAGATTACAAATACTTTTTGATAAAACTTTATGCCCTAACTAAATTTATGCTTTAATAATATTTTTTTCTAATATCATTAATTCAGTTTTTTTTAAAACTTTTTTTAAAACCTTCCCGGCTTATACAGAGCTCAGCTCGGGCCGTCGAACAAAAAAGGGTGCAATATTTTCTGTATGAAGACGAAACCCTGGCACCAGTAATCTTTACCAATAATTTCTACCATATTTGAGCAGTAACACATTGTGATAGAAATTATTGATAAGGAATACTGGTGTCTGTTCTCCTTTTTTAGACGGAATCTCTTTACACCCTGTGAATAAATTGAGCCGGCGTGGGTTTAAATTTATACTCTAGAGATTTTTACATTATATCCGGAATAAACCAAAATTTATTTTATCAAAATTGTTTGAACGAAAAACATTACTTTTTTCTGGTTTATATAAAGCATATCAGGTTTGAAGTCGATGGTACAGTAGAAATTTTAGCACCAGGCTTTTCCCGTTTCACTATATGTAAAGGACATTTTTTTTTTCTTATCACATTAAAACTAAAAACTAAAAAGAAAATCTATTGGATATGCTCAAAACTTCGCTTCTGGTCTTTTTTCCTTTCGCCAGTGCCTTTCTCTCGTGCAAGATCCATGTCTCTATTGCCTGTTACTACAACGCCTTAAACAACAACTACAACACCTCAAATTGGGTGCTCGTCGGATGAGAGATTTGAAATGGATAGTGTCTAAAAAATAGAAGAACTTTTATATTTTATTCGCAATTAGATATGTGCAACACTATACGAACTATACATATTATTTATTGTCATGTCATTTTCTATATTTTATTTGACTCATCCTGGCAACCATAAATCCTGGCAACCAACCAACGATTTCACGTCAAATGTGTTATTACACTAGTCTGTGAACGCTATTTAAACCTAACTTTAGACAAATATTATTTTTTGTAGTTAAATATACATTTCCCATTCTAAATATTTTATTTTGATTAATTTAGGTCTTTAACTAATTATTTGAATTAGTCAAATATTCGTGCCCACCTGCGTGGAAGTATACGATACCTTTGAAGTACACATGGCAGCCCTTTTATTGGTATGTTAAATTAGTGTAATGGTTGGTACATATAAAAATAAATAAATACATAAACCCGATCATGATACAACTTTATTATAGCTTCATTACATTTAGCAACTTTTGTTGCCATTTTGTTGATGAATATTTTTGTACAATTCCTTTCATAAAAAAGAAAAAAAAAATGGAAATTTTTCAATACCGATTTTGTAAGTGCATTTATCAACTGTACCTGATCGTTAATTGATAAGAATACTTCCTATTCTGTTTATATATTTAATATACACCTAGGATTAAAACAGTGCTTGTAGAGAAAAATTTTCTCTTTTAAAAAGTGCATTTTTTCAATAAAATGATATTTTCAAACAAACGGAGAATTTACGATATATTTTATTTTTTTAATTTTCACGTTTAATTAAATAATTTTACTTTATGTTAATAAAAAAAAGTGTACTGTATTTTGGCAATTTAATAATATGCTTTAAAGCTAATAAATGTTACTATTTTCATATTTTAGTTAATTTACAAGAAACTAATTAAAAATTTGAAAATTAGGCTTTGACGTGTACACGGACAGTTCGGTGGACATCTCCATGTCGAACCATGTAACTGTGTGTCTTTGCGCTACAATCTCCACAGACACACTGACATACAATGCCTTTTATATGTATAAAGATGCCCATTGCTATTTCTTATTGTAATGTTTGTCTAGCAGAATATGATGTTTGCAACATTCTTAAACATCATTCTTAAGAATTAGCGGAAAATATCTCTTTAACTGTGCAACACTGGTGATCTGCCGTTCAACTTCGCGACAAGCACTAATAACCACTCACGCAATCGAGGTTTTAGTAAAAATAACATAAACATAATAAACTGTCGAGAAGTTTAGTAAAATTTAAAATAAAATATTGGAATCTATCTAGTTGTTAGCTTAAACGTACAAATATTACAAATGTGTTATAATGTAAAAATACAGTGCAGCCACATATCCTAAAACTAGCAGTGAGGATTCGTCCAAAATGTTGGAGGGATGCAACCTTGACCGACAGTTTGAAATTTTGAAAACATCCAGTAATTTCGCTCTGTGTTATTGCTCATTTTCTCTGAGTCAGATGACTGTCACCCTATTTTAGTATTGGACTCGTTAAATTAGCACTTGCGCAGATGCTTCCATGGTTTCATGAATGTGTTCCAATAAATTTGTCATTTCTCTAGAAGTAATAAAAGTTCCTTAAAAGTTCTCGCTACCCCCTTTGGCACCCTGTCTAAAAAGTAAAACTACTGCAGCTTATGTTTAGCTATGAACTCACAAACTCAAAAATCCCCCCCCCCCCCCGAAAAAAAAAAAATAATAATAATATAGAAATAAATAAATAAAATAAAATAAAATAAAATAAATAAATAAAATAAAATAAATAAATAATAATCTAAATTATTTTAAATTATTAAATTCAAATAAATCTTACATGGTAAAACATGTACAGAAATTTAACACTAAAAGTATAATTTCAAAATTAAATTATAAGCGTATTTACTCTCTCTACCCAACGTTTAACCATGCATTTATATAATTTAATTATAGCTTAATAACAATCACATGCAGTATGAACTAATTAAAATGTCGGATATAAGATTGAATATTTCCTAAAACTAATGATATAGAAAATAAGATTAGTGAAATTCAGCCCAGTTTAAAGATTCTACAATGAATTCAAATTCCTCGATTGATTACAAAATCTGTATTAATTATAAAATTTAGTGCAAGTTTTCAATATAATATTTTAAAACTTATTAGTTAAAATACAAATAACAGCCAAGTACTTAATATTCAATAAACTTAAGAAAAAAATATAAAATATAATATGCCAATTATTCAAAAGTATTTTTATACTTCTTCAAAAGAACAGCATTCAGGATGTAAAATGCGTTTCGATAATTATACTTTAAAGAAAAAAAAAAAAAAAAAAAAAAACTTTTATTTATTAAATGCAAAATATTGTACAGCAAGTTCCATTTAAAATATTTTTTCTGGTTTCTATCTATATTAATAACTGATAAGTTCAAAACTAGAATAAAACTGAAACATAGAATTATTAAAAGTATTTTTGATGGTCAAATTGAAATCCCTCAGGTTCATCTGACTGACATGGAGCATATGGTATAAGTGTATCTATTAACTTTATATTTTAAAATAAGTTGTGTAGAGTAAACAGTTTGTAAATGCAGGCTACAGTCGGTAACAACAGTATCCGAACACCATCAATAATTCCTATGTAAAAAAAGTAGAGTTAATACTGTTTTGTTAAATAAATCCTTGTCTAATCATGTTCTTAGACTGGCTAGGAACATGATTCGACAAGGATTTATTTAACAAAACAGTATTAACTCTTTAGATTTTAAAACTTCTTTACACACCATAAATTTAAAGCCAGCACAACCGGTTTCGAAAGCTTGGTTTTGCCTCCAAGGCAGTAGTACGTGTTCTTTTGCACCAGATGAAGAAAGGCTACGTCCTTTCGAAACCGGCTGTGATGTCTTTACATTTATGGTGTGTAAAGAAGTTTTAAAATCTATATTGATTGTACACCAGTTTTGAATTTTGTTTTAGTATTAACTCTACTTTTTTTACATAGGAATTTTTGATAGTGTTTGGATACTTTTGTTACCGACTGTACGTAATCATCCAAACTTCCATTCTGTTACTTTTTATTATTATTGTTATTATTTTAGCTTTAATCTTTTAACTTTTATTTGTTTTGTTTTTTAATTTATTATTATCATTATTATTATTATTATTATTATTATTATTATTTATCTTTTACATTCATCGATATGTCTTTTCTCTGGCAATTTAACTTCCATTATCGACCACCATAAATACTAGGAGCACTGCTTTCGGAGTGGTGGTGGCGTTCTCTCTTTGGTAAGCCCAGAGGTATTATTTTTATGAAAGATCAAAGAGACGCCCCGACGGTTTTTATGTGCACCAGCTCCCTCCATTACACACAACGGTCTTTGGATGGCTCGGGTATGTAAACCCGTACTTCTTCGATTAGTTCCGATTAGTTGGTGTAGGTAGTTGGTGTAGGTAGTTGGTCTTTGAACGGGCTACCTCAGTTCGCAGGTTTTAAGGACCCCTAAACCTATTTTATTTTCTTTGGAAATTGAACACTGCTTGTGTACATATGTACGTGGTGAATCTTTTCACTGACTTACTTCACAAATATATATAGAACAGCCAAATTTCATAAATAAGGCAGGTCTGGAGCATAGGTTTAATTAGCTAATACTATATTTAGATAATTTTAATAAAATTTTAAAATTATTCTAATGATAATTTTCATTATTCTAATCATACTTTTTTATTACAGAGTGAGGGCTAGAAAAACCGAGTGATTAAGTCTTACTAATACATGGTATCAATATTTAAACAATTAATTGATGCTGAGGTATATCCTTATGTAAAAGCAAAGTTCTAAACCATATAGCTGTTCCATCTGTCGTCCAATAAGTGACCAAAACGGAATGTCCGGAGAAGACGTTGCCGCAAGCAGTTGGAGTTCAGACCAGTCATCGCATAGAAGAAACAGACGCTGTCGGTTACCCGTATTGATATTTAGAGCAATTTCAGTGAGATTTTTTATTTTTTAAATTTTTATCTAAAAAGTCATGTAAAAAATTAATTATTCAATTTTGAGAATATTAATTTTAATATTGTAACTTGCAAAGCGGGTAAAGCATGCTAGTATTTCAGTATATAATATCAGCAATATAATATATATGCTGTTATTCTGTGCTGCTATGGTGCCATTAATATTTAGGTAAATTTCATATCTTGAAAAAGACTACGTATATCAATGTAAATATAGTTGTCAATGTTGTAAGCGTTTTTATTTTATTAACAAAATTATTTTATAATTATTAACTGATTTAGTTGTTGAATTTTAGTTTAAAAAAATATTTCGAAAATAGTTGTGCTAGAAATATCGAAAGAGTTAGCACTGATGCATATATATATATATATATATATACACCAAATGCAAATACATAAAATATCTGTATTAAAACATAAATCTCGAAAATAAAAATTTTAATATGATAAAATTCCTTTTGGCTTTAACGCATAATTCTGATTTTGAATAAAAATGTCTATACTAGATATATGTATGAATTATTTAATTCTCGCTAAAATAATTTTAAAATTTAAAACTTAGCATAAAATTTTATGTAAAAAACATAAGAATAGGATTCATTTCGTTTTATAAAAACAAATATTTGGCTAATGAATTGGAAAAAGGCTATTTTTCTTCATATAAAGAAATAAATGACCTTCCTAAACACAACAGCGATTTTGTCCTGTCAGAGAAAAAGCATAAATTTAGTATAAGCACTCCTCGCTTATAAATGGGGCCGCAGAAATTGCAATGTAGAAAGACAAATGTGCCCTTAGGTATTTATCTCAGACATTTCAATCCAATTTATCACGTGGTTGGTATTTAAACTGTTACATGCCTTTGAACTTCCTCTTAAGGACGAGATAAATCACTTTGATGATAAAATATAGGATTCATTCATCTATCCTACATTTTAAACAAATATGCCTCTTGAAATATGTCAGGAAGTTAAGCATACATTCCATACAAAATTTATTCAATGATATTGAACTCATAGTTACAGTACTTGAAATTATTTGAAATAGAGTCATGTTTTAAATTTGGAAGGGAAACGAAAATTAAGTGTAGAAAATAGTTTAAGAAAATCTTTTAACGTTAAATAATATTGTTATAGGGGTTCAAATAGTTATTTACATCTGTTATGTGTGATTCACATGATTACAGAAATAGTGTACTCCAATAAATGTTTAAAGATTAATTTCTCCTGATTTCAATGACATATCGTACTTAGCATATTTCGGATTACAGGAGATTTTTTAGGCTTCTTTTATTTTATTAAAAGCAAAAACTGTTTTATTTAAGAAACAAAAATTTAAGTTAAAATACATTTAAAAAACAAAAATTACATATAAAAACAATTAAAATCTAGACGTTTCGAAACCCGTCCGGATTTCCTCATCAGTAATTACAACACAATATGCAAACATTCCATGAACACTCAAGGAATTTAAAGGAGTACCGAATATTGAGGAGCCAGTGCGCATGCATCATTCATAGTGTGGAGATGCTTGGCAGTGTGTCAGTTCTCAAGGAAAATACGCGATTTATAATTATGAAAACCAGAATTTAGAATTTTTATATTATCGAAGTCAGGAATATGTTCGGTTTCTATTGAATGGATTACAATTTTAGAATTTTGGTTGCAATTTTTAAAAGATCGTCTGTGCTCTTGTAGTCTAATTTTTGCTGTACGGCCAGTTTCACCTATGTAAACATATTTGCAATTTTTACAAGGAATTAAATATATTACATTAGTTAAATCCAAAGAAGGGGTTATGGGTTTAAAGTTAAAAAGGGCGTTTTTTAATTGTTTAATTGGCCGGAAAGCAGTATAAATATTATGTGGTTTAAGTAATTTAGAAATAAATTCTGAAGGAAAACCAAAATATATCATAGAAATGTATTTTTTCTAATTAATTAGTGAATTTTATTTTATTTTATTTTATTTTTACGTATTTCATATGTTACTTTATGGTCGTAAGTACGTCATAAGTTTAAAATAAAATTTATCCGTAAGACATCGTTTGTATTTGCAGATCATATAAATGATTTTTTTTTTTTTTTTTTTATCGGCTGTGAGTGCCGATGATATATCATCAGCTAACTGAGTTGGTTGAGCGCTGACACGTTAAGCTGTAGAATCAAATTTCGATTCCTAGACTAGACTCTATTTCCCTAGCTAAACATAATTAGGTTCTTACAAAAAGCTTATTGTTTTAAATTGCACCCAAAAATGAGTTAACAGAAAGTTTTTATCAAAATACTCTTAAATAAATTAATTTTTCGTGTCCTAATTTAAAATATATCTAACTCTTTGAAATAAATACTACATATGTTATAGTTAACATGTTTTAAATCATGACACTCTCCTCATTACTAAGTATGAAATATTCCCAAAGAACTTGAAATAGCCATTAAATACAACGCTGCTGTTATTAAACAGTCATCTTATTTGAAGTTTCACTACTTCAGATTGCGAAGTTTTACTTACTATTTTGAAACAATTTCTAATTTGACACTTTTCTAACTAAGCATTCATTACCATGCATTATTTACTCTCACACGCAACGGTACTCCTTTAAAATTCTCAAAATCCATCATCAGCAAATTTAAGTTTTCATTTGAATCGGCAGGTATATCACAAAGTACTTAGTGTCTTGATATAACATTTAATGTGAACGACTAAATCTGATTAAATCTGAATTTCAGTGATGAAATATCATGAAGGATGTGTGACATACTCACTTATAAGTTTCACACATTGAAATTTATTTTTCAATTGTTATTTTAAATAATGTACAAAATTTTTAATTTAATACAAATATGGTTATAAGTATTTTTATATAAAGCACACGTATAATACAGTTATTTTGTATTATAAGGTAACAGTTCTAAACTTTAGCTTAGAAATATGTATTAAGGTTCTAGTTACTAAGATAAATGTTCTAACAAATTAATAAAGCGTTATATTTTAAATTTTTCGATGAGCATTAATAAGAAATTAAAAATTATTTAAAACGAGATGTTTATTTACAGTAAAGTTGTGACGACCTAGCGGTTGTCGTCATGATCTCATTAACTTAGATTAAGCTTAGCTTAATTAGCTAACTAAATGGTAAGTAATAGAGCACACGACTTGAATATAAAATAAATAAAGAGCTTTTATTTAGAGCTTAAATGAAAAGGTGGGCGTTGGACTATATTCACATTCAATACCTTTATAAACTTAAAGGGGCAGCCTTCATAAATACTTTAACTATAATTAGATAACCATAAATAACCTCAACAGCTTCACTTAACGGCGTTACCTCTCACGACTTTTACTCGTCTTTCGTTAGTGGGAGGATTCCCTAAACCACTATACTACTCGACTAACTATCTTCTACTATAGCCGCTCGCTAATAACTCCTTTGACCTCCTGCTACTTCTCATTCACTATCCACCTCTTACTTCTCTCTTACTTCTACCTTCTATATTATTCATAAGTTTGACTGATTTTTTTTTTCAAAAGATTTTGTCTAATCAATTATATCTGTTTCATAACTGAAATTTAAATCAATTTTCAGAGTAATAAATGGTGACTTTAAGTGTTAATTTTATATAAATATTTTCACTTAATCAATTTTGTTTATTATTATTATTATTATTATTATTATTGTTTTTAAATAAATTAATTTATCGATTAATTTTGAAAGAAACATTAAATGATCTTACACATATTTTAGTTTTATATTTGCAGGTCTTGTCCATCTCGCTTGTCGCTATTTTTAAATGAATTCTCAAAATTCCATATCATTATCATAAAAATCTCAAATTCTTATATTTTAGTTCTTCTTTGTCACTTAGGACTAGAACATAGAATGTTATTTTCTGTTTCTACTTCAATAGTTACTCTCAGCAATTCTGGACAGACAATAAACGCTTGAAGATACTCTCTGTTGAAACTCTGTTGACATTTCCTCCATCAGAGGGATAGTAAAAATCTCAATCCTTTTTTTTTTTAATCTTTAGCATTTCTATTTTTTTAAAGCTTCTTGTTTCTGATAATACTATTACCCTAGACAACATTTTCTGTATAAGACTATAGACAGATGGTGTTGCTCCAGCATGCACATGAAGCGGCATTTTGTTTAATAACTGTCCTCCCCCTTTTCTCTATCAACAAGTGCAACAACTTCTTTTGAGAGGTTTTATTTTTATTTATTTATTTATTTTATTTTTTGCTTTTTTATTATTTGATGGATGTTTCTTCGAATGTTTGTTAACAAAATATGTGAAAAAATATTTTGTAGGCAGGACAATACTTTTACTTTAAATCGTAGTTTGAAAATTTTATTGGATTTTGAAAATTTTTAATCGAATTAATCCATCCGATTAACTCGATAAAAAATATTGATCGGGACTAAGCATTGATCGATTAACCGAACCAATTAATTGATTAATCGGCACAGCCCTAATATATGTATATATATATATGACGTGAAGATAAATTTAATTTCAGAGATTTTTGTTAAAGCTGTACAATTTTAAATTCATACCGTTCTGTTAGTTGCTGAGTAATAGTAACTAATATCAATAAAGTACTTGGCAGACCAATATAAACAGATTGATTCCATTTATTTCTATTTAAAATTTCTTGATAAGCACTCACCACAAATATTAAATTAAAAATCAGATGTATATTTTAAAGTAAATTTAAGAGAAATTCAATAACATCACTCGCTTTTAAGAAAATCGTACTAACTTGCCATAAATATTCCATGAACGATAATGATCATGAAACACTTAATGAATATTCATATTTCTATCTTCAAATTTTCTATTAAGTGCATTAATACTGACTGTTATGTTTCATCATCCGATAACATTATGAACCAGAATTTTACCCAATTATCATATAATGTATAAAAATGTGTAATTAAGTGAAAAAAAAAGTAATAATAATAAGATGAGTTTCAAATTAGCTATTAAAAGCTTATTAATTTTAAATAAGGCAAAAATGAAATTTTGGTAATGGGTTAAAAACCCTTGTTAACTATGAATTTAAATGTACAAAATTTTATTCTAATTATATTTAAAAGCAAACAGTTTAAAAGGAAAAATGTAAAGCTTATGAAATGAATGTAAAATGGCTTTTAAAATATCCTAATGATAGTTTGAAAATGAAATGTTATTTTATCTGATAGTTTGTTGAATGTAATCCGTCATATTAAATAAAAATAAGTTTAAACTGTTGTAATTTAGGTTTTTTTTTTTTTTTTTTTTAATTCAAAATAAATTAAGTACTTGTTATATTAATTATTTCTATAAATAATGCATTAATATAAATAATATATAGCATTTTTATATTTCGTAAACAATGAATATTCAATTCTCAACCCCCCCCCCCTCCAAAAAAAAAAAAAAAAAAAAAAAAAAAAAAAAAAAAAACACTTATACTAGGCGAACATATTAACCCCCGACGATATATTGAACGCCCCAACTTATCGGTGTCTTCTTTTCTTGTCAGTTTTGTCCTTTTATCCTTTCCGGTGTTAGCCTTTTTTTTTTTTTTTTTTTTTTTTTTTTTCAAACTTGATATTGTACGTTTTTTTTTTTTTTTTTCTTTCGTCCCATGCTCCTTTCTATGGAATTTTCACTCTTTTATCCTGTGTTTCTATGGGTTTTTAGCTTTTTTTCATGTATTTTACATTCTAAAGTGCGGTAGCCTCCGCACGAGGAAAAAAAGCTAAAACTCCATAGAAACACTGGAAAAAAAGTCAAAATTCCATAGAAAAAAGTATCAGACGAAAAAAAAAAAAAAAAAAAAAGAAAAGAAAAGAAAAAAGAAAAAAAAAAAAAAACCTCACAATATCGAGAGTGAAAAAAAAAAAAAAAAAAAAAAAAAAAAAAACCTCACAATGTCAAGAGTGAAAAAAAAAAAAAAAAAAAAAAAAAAAGCTAACACCGGAAGTAATAAAAGGACAAAATTGACCAGAAAAAAAAACATCGGAGAGCGGGAACGGGAGGGATGCGGGACATGTATGTCGAGGGTTAATAGGACTCGCCTATTATATTTCATTAAAATGTGTCTTTGCATTCGTATATTAAAATTTACTACCTGGCAATATTCTAACATCCAATCGCGAATTTCGAATTTAGTTTGACAAGAGTTAAAAAAAAAAAAAAAAAAAAAAAAAGGCTAAAAAAGGTAACTAAGAATTGACAGTGCAAATATTTCTAAATTCAATTGAAAATTGAGAGAGTTTTTAAAATTAAATAAAATAAGATTTTTTTTTTTTTTTTTTTCAAGATGACTTTGCATTTATGCTTTAACGTTTTCTAGCTGCCAACCTTTCAACTTCAACCCATGTTTGACTATAATCCGTGTGCGTTTTTGATTAGAGTATAAAACAGCATTAACAGAGACTCCAACATACTAATTAACATTCCGTAGTATTGTTAACCCCGCCTTTTCTTTCACACCAGTATCATTTTAGAGTATTTTTCTTCTTATTTAATAGTAATTGAATTTGGAGACTATTACTCTAAAAATTTACTGGTGTGTAAAAAAGGGCGTGACTAACAACACTACGAAATATTAATTAGGATGTTGGAGTCTCTGCATTAAGTAAATGAGCAATCTCGGGAACATACAATTAAAAATCTCATCTAAAATTATTTTCTTTTGAAGATACAATTACTGCATATTGCTAGAAAGAAACAAATTTCAAATACTTTTGTCCTCTGATAATAATATCGTAGCGCATATGAGTTTTCAAGCAGCTCATTTGAACTCAACAATGTAGAGGTCCCGAAACAAAAAAAGTAACTTATGTTTTATTATGTATTTTTAAAAGCATAGAAAAACAGGGCAATTCACCAAACGAAACTTTGTGAGGTAATGTTATGTTAGCGTATATATATATATATATATATATATATATATACGCATTATCAGAGTTTTATTCATCATTGAAATAAAATTATATAAGGAAAAATTTAAACCGATTAAAAATCCGATTAATCGATTAATGAACTACGATTAACCCAGTTAAAACTCTTAATCGATTCCCACCCCTAATATATATATATATACAGGATGCCCTTGAATTTATCGGCCAAGCTTTAAGGGGAAATAGGAAACTTTATAAGGATTCAGAATTACGTAGGTACCCATGTCCCTGAACATCATTTTAACCCTTTAAGAACCGGGTGATTTTGCGCGGATATGGGCGTGGCTCCCCAATATTGCATTTTTTAAAGAGTTTTTTACATGCCAATATTTACATATATCAATAAATTCTGTTTTTATCGATGTATTTTATCGTAATGATTGCAATTATACGTACATTGGGCAATAATACGAACATTCTGAATGATGCATGCAAGCTTATAAATTTGCACAGAAGGCGGAGCTAGTAGTACAATGTAGCACAAAACATATTCAGTTCTTAAAGGGTTAAAAGGATGTTTGGGACATAAAATTCTGAATCCTTATTAATATGTAAATAATATATCAGCTCGTGATTCAGCCTACTTTTTTCAGCCTTTATTTTACCGCCTTTATTTTTTATTTGTCTGGTAACAGAAGTGAGTATAATTTCATTTATTTTCAAACTGTTATAGAGATATTGTTTCGATATTAAAAGTGTTCTTTGCTGATGAAATGTCCAGACGAAAAACTTTAATCAGTCGGACTGAAGCAAATTTAATTAAATATATAGAGAAGTTCATACAGATATGAATCATCATCTAAATAGACATGCTATTTTTTTTTTTTTTCTTTTTTAAGTGTAGATTTATTTGCTGCGAATGTTGTTTACAAGGAAATGTTGAATTTCTGTATTTATTTTTCAAATGCTTACTTAAAATATCTACTCGAATTTCGACCACTCGGCTATACTAGTATTTCAAACTGCGCGTGAATAAGAATAAAAATTAGAGATAGAAAATAGTTACACTACGAAAGTTGGTGCATTTTTTTAAAATCAGGAACTCGCATATGGATAAATATTTTAATACAGATATTTGGAAATGGCTTAAAATTGTATTTCATTAAGTATTATTTTTCTTTTCTACAGTGAAACAATAACTTTTATTTTTATTGATACTTTATATCTAATTTATGAGGGTCTTTTACGTTCTCGCCTAAATTGTAAATAGTCATAATTTGGATTTTGTTAAGATCTTTTTTATGGAACAACTTTTGTATCGGACCCCTTTAGCAAAATTTTATATTTGGCATCGTAGCTTGGACGTTTCTCGCCAAGAACTTTAGTTACGCAATTGCGATAGTCATTTCGTTTCATAACAAAAATGTTCAAAAATATTTAAAGTCTCCAAAGGCTTCCCATACTAAAGCTGTACCTTTTGTATTTATTTATTTATTTATTTATAATATTTCCGTTAAAGACTTTGGAAATATTTCATGCATTTGTCTTTCCATTTTACAGTTTCGTTCAGTTATTTCATTGGTTTAACCAAGGAAATGAAGGGTAGGCATGTTATTGTACTAGTATAAATTTCTTTTATCTGTTTATGACAAAAGTCAATAGAAATAATTGTGCTTCATCACTATTTTAAATGATTTTAACATATCTATTTAATGATTCATAAAATTATTACTATGGAGAGTTTAAACAGGAAAAATTTTAATATATACTACAGATATATATTAATCTTCTCCCGAAAATAGCAACATATATTTTTTAAAATTTAGTCACAACAGGCTTTCATTTAGACTATGTATGATGGAAGTAAGAAAAAAAAAATCTAACACTAAAAGACAATTAAATTTGAAGTATTTCATGCATTCCATTTCGTATCGTTTTCTTCATCAGTTCCATAAAGAATTGTTAAACCATGACTTTACTTGAGACTTTTAGTCATCCAACGAAGCCAAAATATCTTAAATATATCTTCAATAAAGGTATATATATCTTCAATAAAGGTATACCTTTATTGATGACAGATTCATTAATATTTCCTTTGAATAACAAGCTAATAATGGGTAAATTTTAAACTATCATTGTTCAAAACCAATACCAATGAAATTAAGTAGTTTCTAACTGAAAAATCCACTATTCTGAACTGATGATTTTCTTTTTCTTTTTTTTTTATGCATAGATTTATTTATTTATTTAATGGTTCATATTTTTATCGAGCATTTTTTTTTTTTTTTTTTTTTTTTTTAACCATTTTAAATATTAATTGAAAAATTGCTGATGAAACATTACTTTCCAACTAAGAATCTAATAGAAACTAAAAACCAACAACCTGACATGTAAATGCGAAAGGTGATTACGCGTGCCTTGATAAGGATTCAAGAAAACCACAAAAGGAAGAAAACAAATGTACTGCAATAGAATACTCAAAGCATAAGTTTTTCGGAACAATATCTTGATCTTGAACGTTCCATTAATGTATGGCTTATGAATTCCTCTAATTTTTTTTTTTTTTTTTTTTTTTTTTTTTGGCATGTAATTGTGAGAGGCGAATCAAATTGTCTTTCCTGTGATAAAGATCTATAGCATTATCTTTTCATTCCTCATGAATGGACGTCACAAAGTTTGCGTACAACTGAGAGACACGTGTAAATAAAAGGCATTTAAAAGAGAGGTCATTGCATTATAATTATTTTAAAATCCAATTTTTAATTTATTTATGTTCCCTCACACGAAACCTTAGTTTTTATACATTGAACTGACATTCGGAAAAAATTCTCTAATTAAGATCTAAAAAAAATATTACGAAATTTGAGAGAATTTTAAAAGAAATTCTCATCATCATCATCATCATCATCTACAGCATGAATTAGGCTATCAGCCTGTTCCGGCCCATTGATCAATCCACGGGAGCATCCGGTTGCTCATTCGGTTTGCTCATCCGGTTGCTCATTATGTTTATCTTGATATTCTATTATTTTTTTGTTGATGTTGTATATTTTTAAGTCGGAGCGTATAGAATCATTAGTTAGTCAGTCCATTCTTGTACATTTCTTTACAGCTTTTAAAAACTTCATTTCCGAAGCTTGTATCCTGGATTGTTCTTTGGTATTACCAGTCCAGGTCTCCGACTCGTATAGCAGTGTCGGTGTTGCCATTACTTTGTAGAATTTTAACTGAGTTTCTCTACGTGTCTTACTTCTTAAGATTCTGTTCAAAGCTCCGCAAATATGTTGACATTTATGCAGTTTTTTTCTCAGTCATTATTTTTGTTATATGAAGTATCACTTCCGAAATACTTAAAGTCTGAGACTTGTTCTATTATTTTATTATCCAAGAAGATTTTAGTTCCACCGAAGTATTCCACCAATAGAAATTATTAAGAAATAATTTATCTAAGAAAATAGAAATTTAACCCGTTAGTAGTCGCTATCGACAGCGCCACCTATTACAGATTGCGAACTTTTTATTTATCTGCCACCAATAATTTTAAGAAGTGATGTGATCGACGTTAAATCGATTTTATTCGCGTTTTATGTATATCAAATGCCATTTCTAAAAATTTTTGGTGGCTGTTGAATAAAAGAATCTGGAAAAACTGAAGGATGGGCGGCAAATCGACCAACTAGCGACTACTAACGGGTTAAATAAATACTACATATTACGATACTTAAAAAATATTGTTCTTTTTACTTATGCCACTCGGAAACTTCGACCCCTTTAGGGAAAAAACTTTCGAGCGCTTTTCATTTTAGAGGTGCACCACGAGTGGTGGAAAAATGACTTATCTCTAGAAAGCAAAAAGAAGACGCAATTTGATCCAGATCAGTTCAGAGTAAGTCCCATGATCAAGTACCCATAGAGGTATAATTTTGATGGGAGATTGGAGGACTCTGCGATCACGACAGATTTATAGTGTACTAGTCGCTATTAGCGTACACGACGGTCATTGGCGGGCTCGAGAATAAAACGCGCAATCTTTGAACTATGAGAACGCTGCTCTTATCGACCAGGCTACCGCGGCCTAAAAGAGGTTTAAATATGTTAAACAAAAAAATAAAATATATTAAACTGATTCACTTGCATGGATACTTTATATTTTCACTAAAGGACGTATATAAATCTCTATCCTTTTTTTATGAATTGAATTATCTATTATTTAAAATTCACATGGATACAATATGCACACTTTATTAAATGTTTCAGAAAAATTACATTCAACTTTTATGAAAAATGTTTTACTTTCAGTATTTCCTTTTCTTTTTTCTACTACGTTTCTTAAACACGTGAAAGCTATAAAATTATTTATATTTCGAATTAAAATAAATAGAAAAATAGCACGTATTGAATGAAAAAAAAAAAAAAAAAAAAAAAAAAAAAAAGATGTTTTATAATTTATTTTATTGTACTCTTTGAAAAAGGAAATATATTTAAATAACATAAACTTTGCTCTTCTAAAGTTACTTTGAAGTAAAATAAATTTCCAAACGTTAGGGTTTTCCACATGCTGAATACTAAAATTGAATTTATTTCAAGTACTTTCAAAAAATATATTTTGAGCTTTTATATTTACTTCTGAGGATATACCATTTCTAAACAACATTTACATATTTGATAAACATCTTTTTTTTTTTTTTTTTTTTTTTTTTTTTTAAATCTATGTTTATCATACGGTTTTGTCAGATTTTAGAATTAAAGTCGAATTCAGTCTGTGACAAAACGGAATTTTCTTTTTATGTAGCACTTTATTGATTCGCACATGATGTTTATTATTTATAATAACAAACTTCATTTCATATAATTTACTTTAAAAAAAATAAAAATAAAAATAAAAATAAATAAAAATAACACTGCACTGCACTGCACTGAAAAAAAAATCGACCCCGATACCATTTTGCTGATTCTTATGTAAAATGGCCTCCTGAATCCGAATATGACTACCATTTTGCCACGTCACCCACCGTTTTCTCGGGACATAGCCACTCCCCCAATTTTTATCACTGTTCGGTAACGTTATGGCCATGCATTTCATTTGGAGAATGAAAAATAATTAATTTAACACTTAAGAAAACAATATATATATATATATATATATATATATATATATATATAATGTTTAATAAATAACATTAATAATACATTAAAAAAATATAAGAAGTGTAATACATAATTTCAGTGGCAAATCCCCCCTAAGTTTTTCCCTTGCTGCAAATGCTGATGTTTTAGAAATTTCAAACTCTGTAGCCCCTCATAAGGTATTTAACAGTTAAAATACCCCCCCCCCCCTCCCAAGAAAAAAAAATCAAATTTATAGCCATAAAATTACCGAAAATTGGTAAAAATAGGAGCAGTTCCCAAAAAACAGTGAGTGATAGGGCAAAATGGGCGTCATTTTCGGATTCAAAAGGTCATTTTTATAATAATTTGCAAAAATTGTGTTTGGGGACAATTTTCATGCCGAGCAGTGCAATCTATTCTAAGATTCTAAGATTCTAAGACGGAAGGTGGCCGCTCACCACTATGCAGCGGTTTTGAGCGATTTTAACCTTTAGAGAGGGGCTCCGATGGCACTGTGGTGATTCAAGAGAGCCCGTGTCTAAAGGTTAAACCTCCTCCGATGTTTATTGCATAAACAGAAAAAAAAAAAAAGGGTTACAGAGGTCGCCAAAGCGTAGCTTTCACACGACAGAGGGCGACAAGGAACAAGAATATGAAAAGAAGAACGGAGCCTTGATCCCTCGAATGGAAAAGCTTGTGAAGAAAAATTATATGGACCTCCAAGAGAAAAGTTGGTAACTGCCTTGGAAGATTGAAAAATTAGTCGGTCAGATTGGAAAGATGCATTAAGAAGTTACAGATTCTGGTTAGTTTTTGACGTAGGGGAAGCCGGGTAACGATATTAAAAAGCCAGTCGTTAGGTTTATTAGGTGGGTTAAGGATACGCCAATCAAGAGTTAGTGGGCATGAGAAAAAGTAAAGTGCAATCTATTCTTAAAATATCGATTTCTGTATTATAGTCTTTAAATATCGCTTTCTGTATTATAGTCCTTCATTCTTGTTTACCTAATACAGTCTGCGTATTTCTAAAACTCATATTTTGAAATCAGGTTGTCTTAACACCAAATACCTAAACTTCATGTTGGGACTGTAAGAATACGTTTAGACGAGACGGAATCGTTTAGGTAATTCGGACAGGAAATGATATGGGACAGCGTTGCAATTGTTGCGATTTACTTACATTCTGTTAAAGTATTGTCATTGAATACTTTAATGACTAGTTATATGGGGCCATATGTAAGTCTCTGATGTATTTTCCAATAAATAATGAAACACACAATGGCGTGAATTATACTACACCTTTGGACTCTTGAAAGAAGCCTAGTACAGTCGGCAGTAAAAGTATCTAAGCACTAGCCAATAATTCCAATATCAAAAATATACACTTAATACTGTTTTGTTAAATAAATCCTTGTCTAATCATGTGCCTAGACTAACTAAGAACATAACTCGACAAGGATTTATTTAATAAAGCAGTATTAAGTGTACTTTTTTTTAGACAGGGATTTTTGCTAGTGCTCGAATACTTTTGCTGCCTACTGTATGTGAATTGCGCATGCCAAGGTTGAGCGATTTTACTTCGAAATTCCGCTCAGACAATACATTTGGAAACCTGGTGCTGGAACATCTTCACTGTTAAAAATTTCAACAGAAAACTCTGTGTAATCTATTATCTTAAGTCTTACGTAAAATGACAGAGAAAAATAAACAGAGATGTTAAAAAACTTATTTTATACATTCAATTTAATAACTAATATTAATTTAATCAATTATTGGTGAGAATGTATTTCGGACATGGCACAACTACAATAGGCCACGAAATTGTAATTTAGAATTTTAATTTAGTGGAAGGCCCGTGTTCGATTTTCGGCTGTAGTATTTTTCACATTATTGGTAAAAATCAGCCTTCAACTTCATTCTATCAGATATGTGATTTATTGTTTTATTTTTTCTTATTTTATTTTATTTCTGTAAATATTAACACAGCAATCGTAAGAGCACATAAACTTTAATTTAAAAACTTCTTAATATCCTTACTTTTTTTTGTCTTTAACATCCTTGCTAATTATCCAAAATAATGCCTTCTAAAGAAGGTTTTTTAATATTTATTGATACAAAAAACTTCAGAACTTCACTCATATTTACACCAACGATAATTTTATATCTATATATAAACATTGAATACCAATATCGTGTTTCATTAACCAGAATTTTAAATTTATATCAATAGTATTTTATCATAATCCATTGTTGTTTATAGAAATCCAATAAATTATTTGCCGTGAATGGATCAGGAAAAAAAATGACTTGTTTGATTGATATATTTTGATTGAATAATATTGATATAACATTAATAAGATACTCTATCGATTTTTTTTTCTAAACTAATATCTTGATACGATTATTTCACTTTGTTTTTGTAATTTTACTAAAGACTAGAGGAAAAACCTTGAACTTTCTACATTTCTCTTTCATATTCGAAATTCATTTTCTTTATTATTAAATTGCCATACGTTAATATGTCTGCAAAATATTCAAACAACTTTTAATATATACTCTGTAATTTTTTCAAAGGAATACGCAGTTAGATTTCAGATATAATTATATTTCAAAACAATATTGTTAAAAGTATCAAATGTCACAATAAATCAATTATTTAGTTAAATATAATGTTAAATTTCATTTAATGTAATGAATACAATCTCTCAAAATCATTACATTTTTAAAATTCCATGTTTTAAAACAACTAATACAAATTTTACTAGAATACTTATAATTCATTATTTAAATTAGGTGATGGTACAAAAGTATAAATAGATAATCCAAGTATATAATAGATAATCTAAATCTATTTAAGTAATCTTATTTTGATTTTACATTGCCTCCCTCATTGTCCTTAAAACATATATAAGCAACAAAACCCCCAAGTTCATATCCATGTACAATAATAATCAATAATTCCACTGCCTTGATTTATTCATGGGTTTCAATATATCATTGAAACGGAATTGAGGTTTAGGGGAGGATTAAGGTGTTTAACACAAACACTATTGGAGTTCTGTATATTTAACTACCGATCATTCATAATATGTAAGCATAGAAAAGCTGAAATAAATATTCATGGGTTCTATTAAACATATTTTATTCAATATTTTTTACTTTATATATTTATAAGTATAAAGTTTTATTTAAAGATTAGTAATAAAGACATTATATATTTTCAGTTATTCAAGGCTATTAAAATGTAAAATAACAAAATAATGTGAACGTTACTTTATAATTTTACTTAAAATATTACATAACAGTTTACTCTAATGCCTATAGATTTCTATCATACTGTACTCAAATGTATTTATGCTAGAACTTAGTGTATCATAACAAAACTTTATCTAACATTTAAAAAAAAAGACCATTTTTTAATGAAAACATATTTCTTATCTTTTCCTATAATGTTAGTACTTGTGTGTATATGTTCACACAATACACGAGTTACGATAAATCTTAACGATCATGTATCGTAAACCAAGAAGCAGCAATGAAATGATTCATTATAACTGAAAAACACCCTGCTCCTTTAAAACTGCAGCTTTTCAGTCGTACATGAATAACGCAATTCTTCTTTGTTTAAATAGTCAACTTCTAAATAATATTATCCAAGTTTTCGAAAATGCAGGGTATAAAAAAAGTTTAAATACTTAATAAAAATCGCGTTGAAAAATTAAATCGTATAATAAATGTGCTACCAATATAATAAAAAAAGAACCTTGAAATTTAACATTAATATTTCAATCAAAACAAATAATAATAATAATAATAACAAAACACTTGATTCATCGAATTCGAAACGAAAAAGGTCCAAAAAGCCTTTAGAACCGACAGGAATCTATAAAAACAATTACAGAAGACAAAATTGTGAATTCGTAGAATATGATGGAATGACGAAAAGAAAGGTCAAAGAATGAATTAAAGATCATGAAAACGTCATTAAATTTAGAAAAATATCAACAGCCATGACTAAAATTAATCAAACAGCTATTTCAGAAATTAATTTTAATTGCCCAGAAAAAATGCCAAACTGTCTAAAGAATTCTATGCACATCAGTGTGAAATAGTGGACGTGTTGACGAACTATTGACGAACCCCCGGGGCTAGAAAGCAAAAGGTCTGTATTGAAGTACTTAAGGACTTTTACATAATATTAATCAATTTTTCTATTGTTAAAAAAAAAAAAATAAATAAATAAAAAAATAAGAACCATTTAACATTAAGTAAAAAAACCCATTACGCATAAAATATCAAAATAATTTTAGCAATAAATAAAAATAAAAATAAAAATAAAAATAACATATAAGTTAACAATCTGTAAACAAAATCAACCCATCCGCTTCACTAATCGAAATTAAAAATCATTATTTTAAGGTATGCACTCCAGATTGTAATGATCTAAAACAATGAAACTACCGCGGTTAAGCTTACAGAGGCAGAAGTTGAAATAATTTGAACTATCAACAAATATTTTTATAAATCATATCATAATTTTCAGAGTGAAAAATATGTGTCCCTGCCCTGATAAAAGTGTCTATAGAAACAATAGCGCAGCTGATAATCTTTACGAATTTCGGGAAAAAATGTATTATATTATAGAATTTTCCCTTCATTTAATAATAGAAAATTGCTACTAAAGTTTAGAAAAAAAATTCTATAAAATAATACCAACATTCAGAAACTGAAAATGCTGGCAGCTAAGCAATAGTTTTTAATCATGTCGGAAACGCAATTTTACATTTTTAATCCGTTAGCGCCCAGTGTCCTCATTTGAGGACAGCTAATAAAATGGCACGTATATTTTTCGTGATTTCTTGGAATGATTTCTGCTTTTCAGTGACATTTTATAGCGTCACTCTAAAAGATCCCTGAAAGTTTTATGTGAATACTATTAATTATTATTTCATAATTTGGATAGTCATTTTATGATTTTTCATTCGTCGCACATATATTTTCTTTTTGGGCAGGTATACTAACTTAAATCAAGTTGAATAATAATACATATTATAATACTTTACTTTCGAGATCTTTGTCAACATATAGTAGGAAATTAATCTGGTATCTCAACGTTTTTCTATCTCGAAATTTTCTCGCTAGACCACTAAACGTCAATAAAAGAGGATACGCTTTAATTTTAAAATTATCAGAAGAATTGTTTAAGTTAATATATTTTACTGTCAGTTGTCTATATTAATTTAGAAGTGAAATAATCAGCTAATAATATTTTGAAAAATTAATTCAGGCGTTAACGGGTTAAAAGTCTATCACTAGAGCGAGGGAAAGTAAAAATACGTGCTTTGAATACATACCCACCTACATCAGCGCATGGTTTTCGGGGTATTTTTCTAATTTGAACAATTAAGTCATTATTTTTGTCATTCCACACGAAATAACGCCTGCTATTATCATAAGTCTACAACGAAATATACGCACATGTGAAGCGCTAAAAAATAATCTAAAAGCGAATAATGAGCAAAAGGAATTGCAAAAAAAGCTGTCACAAGAAAAAAAAAATATTAATATCATACATTTCAACTAGATACTTCTATCAACGCAGACGAAACACTGCACGCGGGATATTGTAGACAACAGAATGCTAAGAGCATCTATACAGTCAGCAGCAAACTTATTGAAGCACTAGCAATAATTCCTATTTAAAAGAGGAACTTTATAATATTGTTTTATTAAGTAAATATCTGTCGAGTCGTGATCTTTTTCTTATGCTGTGTATAAATAAGTAAGTAAATGATAAAAATAGCAATCAAACTATATATATATATATATATATATATATATATATATATATATGTGTGTGTCTGTGAAAAATGTGGACGGGTGCTTCAATAATTTTGCTGCCGACTGTAAGTCACTTCTAAAATAAAAGTAATAAAAATTAATAACTCGAGATAATTTTAGACAAACATGGATCGCCAAGAATTGCCACATGCAAAGTGTCATAGTTTGAGAGAATAGACAGACAAAACTTTGTAAAACCTGTTTTTTACTGTGAGGATCAATGAGAAAAAGTAAGATTAGTATATTCGATATTTATTAATTTCCTTTCACATGTCTGTTCCCATTTTCTATGCTTATTACTCTAAAGATCATATTAGAGTATTATTATAATACGTTAGCATTAAAAACATTACTATTTTCTCATTGCGTAGGCATTGTTTTTGCTAAATAAATGGAGACTAATAAGGTAAAAATTAAATTATGAAGTATGTTATAAATCACTCCTTCGTTATAGTATTTCAAAACGTAGTAAAAAGTCTGAAAATATTTGCTGTCCTGGAAATTCTAGTTCATATGTTCATCCTACTGATATGTTCATCCTACTGTTCATATGTTCATTATCTTTTTTTTTTTTTTTTTTTTAACCTTTGTTTCTCCAGTTTGAGATATTGGAACAACACCACACTTGATTTGTATAACATCATAATTTTTTAAAACCGCTAATATATTTTCAAATGTTAAATTCCTCCTTAATGCTTTTATCATCAAGCGGATACGCGAATGTTCAGAAACTGTTAATTTTAAATATGTAATACAGCCATAATATATTCATATATTATTCAAATATTATTCATACAAATACATATAGATTCATTATTTTTTTTAGTAATCAGTTTTCTTTAAAGCTTTGCTTCTGTAAATTATTAAAATTTCTTTTATAATTTCCAGCTAAACAATGACGTTTTACTTAACTAAGCGATCATTAATATGTTTTATATGTTCATATTACTAATGCAATTTTCCTTTAAAATTAGCAAAATCTATCATCAGGAATTTTCGATACACATTATATTCTGCATATTTATTAGGAAATGCTTATTACCTTCAAATGACATTCATTACAACAGACTAATTATGTCATGAGATTAATTTCAATGGATATATATGGTATAGAATTTGTAGAATATTTATAGGTTTCCAATATCTATATTAATTTCAGATTTAATATACTTAATAAAATCAAATATTATAAAATCAGATGTAAATCAATTGCTCTGTGTGTTTTGTAGATTGTACATACATGGATAGTTAATTATTTTTATCACATAAATTTATGTTATTTAGTATTTCTTTCATCATAAATGCATTAAAACACAGTAAATTTTAATTCAGTCACTTCGAAGGAAAAAACTGCATGCAAAAGTTTAGTTATGGAAATATTACATTCATGCTATGTTAGAAGCAGATAGATATTATAAACATTTACTTTTTCATGAGTAGTAATATTAGAAAATAATAATAATTTAAATTCATGATTTTTTTTTATTGCTGTTATGTCTTATTTTTTAGGTTTGTTTTAAATATTTCTTTAACATCATTTTTTGTTTTTGCTTCTTTGAATCTTTATGCATTTTCTTTTAATATTTGTCATTTCACATAATTTCATTAACGCTAAATGTTTGTTTAAATGTTATATACGAATTCTTTCATGCATATACTTAAAAAGTGTTATAATATAGAGAGTATACAGTGTTTAATATGAATTGCTAAAGAAGTACTATATTTTAATAAAGATTATTCTTTAGGCATTCTATTTAAGCTTTATTCTATGTAAGCAAAAACACATAAATTTAAGAGAATGAGAGAAAAATATGAGATTTATATTATTTTCATATATAATATAATGCGCCTTAAGAAAATAAGATTAATTTATGATACAATATGAAAGCAATTTTTGAAAAGTAGAAATAAATTTTAATAATCATTTAGTCTAAAATTACATTTAATCAGCATAACTATATTTCGTTTCCATGTAGTTGATTTTCTGGTAAAGTTTTTTATAATATAATGAAATGATTTGTTCGGTTAATTTACATAAAGAAAAATTAAATGCATAAAATAAATTGTCGCTTTCCCACTACATTCTTAATATTTTGTATTATATAACTGATTGATGATCACTATTGGTGTTTATTAACCATTTTTAATATGAACATGTATCTATTTAAAATACTTCAATAATAATAATAATAATAATAATAAAGTTTCACTTTTCGTTTTTTAAGTACGATGCATTTTTATCCTAACCAAATGATTCTACAATAAGAAAACATTTTTTTGACGTAAAGAGTAAATTTAAATAACTATACATTATATAATCTTTTTGTTAATTATTATAATTTCATTTCCTTAAAATGCAGTTCATTTCATTCTTGAAATTCCCTGTGACATAATTTAGTCATATTTAATCATATGCATTATTAATATATATAAAGAAGCATTAAAAGCAAAAATAAATATCCAAAATAAAATTATATAGAGTAGACCGAGGTTGATTGACTGGCTTTTCATCTAAGATTTTTTTTTTTTTTATTACAACTGATAATTTTACATTTATTTTTACGTTAACACTATCCATGTATCTTCAGGAATAAGTCACCATGTTAAAAATTGAAAATATTAACTATCAGTATTAGTTTAGAAGCTCAAACTGACACTAAGTCGCTTGGGTAAACTTGCCCCGATTGCATCATAAGCTTGCTCATATCACATGTTTAATTTTCTGATAGTGTTGAAGTAAAAAAAATTTTAAATTTTGAACCAAATCTTATTTGTATTATCATGTGAAGGAAAACGCAGTATAATTTAATGAAAACCATTTATACAAGATTTCTCAATAAAACCATAAAATTATATACATAGAAAATTATGCATGCGAAAAAATCTCTAAAAAAAGAAGAAAAAAATCAGTTTTAAATAATAAATAGAATTAATTGTTTTTATTGATATAATTTTGAATGAAGATAAACATTAAATATCGTTTCTCCAGTAGTAACACATGATTCATAAATCCAGTGTTTGCACATGGTACATTGAGCCCATTCTTCTGCCAGTTTTTTGTTTTCAAATGATTTAATACAGCAAAGACACATATTGTCCTGGTCCTATTTATTTTTCTTTACGACATATTTTTTGCTTTTGCCTTGTCGTTGGTTTCCCTGCGCGGTTTTTTTTTTCTTCCTTCCTTTTCAGAAAAAAGATATATTTTGAATACTTTCTTCTTTGTAGCATTTTTTATATTTTTTTGTTTTCCCTCCCTTTACTCTAATTGCAGTCCTTATTTCATTTTTGTGTCAGTCAATACTACAGAAGTCCATTTCCTATTTCGGCTACAATTTTCCCCAGGTTTCTTCCCTCAGAAAAGGCCTTACATCCTCTATAAGATAACCATAATTTCCCTCAGGACTTTTATGTGTAAACTCGTTGATAACAGATGGCCCTGGAAGAAGATTCTTTTAAGTCGATGGTAAAGTTGGAGTGGTAACTACCGCGACTTCCAAGGTAGAATCTGCGTTAGGTCGGTCTTTTATATATGATGGCATAAAATCGGCATTTCTAAAAATATTAATGTTTTTGTACATCATAACTGCTGATTTAAAGAGGATAAACTGTGAATAACAACTTCATTTTTTTTTTTTTTTTTTTTTTTAACGCTAACTCGAATAACCAGGAATTGAAATAATCTGCAAGAATTACATAAATATAAAAATTCCATTCTCCCGCTCCCCCACCTCCGAAACAAATTCTAGTTTTTCCAATGGGTTAATAAGTTGATTTTAGATGTGGAGAAGTTGTTCTGTTACAATTAACTTTCGGGATCTTATGGGGTATGTTGGCGTTCCGGGCGAATAAGACCCATACGAAATGGTCCAGATATTCTGCCATTTTTAGTTTTCTTGAGTGTAAAGAGTTATTTTTCAAGAATTTCAATATATAAAGACATTCAACAATAACTGCACGCAATTATCTTTTTAAAGATCATTTATTAAAATATAAAATATAATTTACAGACAAATATAAAACAGTTATTTATTTGTAAGTGAGAAAAAATATCCGCATTACTAAAATTTTGAAAACTTTATGCTGGTTCTTTAATTTTCGCTCATTTATCAATGACATTTATGTGGAAGAAAGAAGACGGTATAGAACATACACGGCTGGAGTTAAAACGCAATCTGACTGTAAATTAAAAAAAAAAAAAAAAAAAAAAAAAAAAAAAAAATGGCCAATGTACCACTTTGGCCAACTATCCCCGGTATTACTTCCATTTAATAATTTATTACGGGACTCATACGGAATTTCTTCAGTTACTCCTCCTACGCAACATTTATAAATACCATAAAAACAAATGTCCGAAATAAAATTATATACACTTTAAAAAGTATGTCCTATTTGCTGCCAGAAATTCTCTGCAATTTGAGAAAATACGTTCTGACAACGTAATTTTTTCGTAAATTACGCATATTTTTTCAAATTGCAGAGAATTTCTGGCAGCAAATAGGACATATTTTTTACAGTGTACTTAATATTTTGCACAGTAGGATGTCTACAGACACAATATCGTCCAAGACTCTTCCACTACTATATTTATATAATAAATTTGTATAATCATTTTTCACGATTATTTCAGAAAAAAATATTAATATGAATATAGTGGTGTGAGAGTCACAAATAAAAAGCAGATCAGTAGCCACACTGTATTGTATAACTAAATTATATACACTATTAATATTTACTGTACATGCTTTTTTTATCATATAATTATTTAAAAGAATTTCATTAAAAAAATTAAAGTAGTTAACAAATCTATTTATAAATTAATAGAATAAAATACAATAATGAACAAATAGAGTAACTTAATGATATGAAATAAACTCATATAAAACCTTCATTATAAGGATGTCTATTGACCCGCCTACTATTCGTAATTCTTCCACCACTATATTAATATTAAAATTTTTGCCTTAATTAATCGTGGAAAACTGCATATAAATACAGTGATAGAAGAGTCACGGGGAAATTGTGTCGAAGAAAATATGTTTATTTTAAGAAAATATGTAATTACAAAGTATTTCGTGTACCAGAATATTCTCTCGTTTAAATTTAAAAATATAAATCCGAAAAATTTCCCTAGACATCATAATAGCTGGTACATCTGATGGATATGTGCCGTACTCTCCCTCCCTTTTTCAAGACACTTTCAGGGAGGAGAAATTTTCGCTATTTTGCCACCACTAATTTAATATAGAAATCTGTATGGTATTTATATAGTAATGAGTCGTGATTAAGTAGGACAGATATCATTGGACAGATAACAATAAAGGAGGACAGATAACAATAAAGGAGAAAATTTCTTATCCCCGAGAGCGTCCTAAAAAAGACGGAAATTGACTGTATACTGTAATAGACCCTAAATAGACTGTAAAGAATAACTTATTCATCCATCACATTTTTATATTTTACAAACTTATCTACATGTTATTTTTTGCTTTTAATGGAATAAAATTTATATGCATTCTATATATAGCTTTGTAATTAAAGCATGTTATAGAACAAGACAATTCATGATTAAGTAGTATACATATATTATTTTTTTTTAACTATCTGTTTAAGAGAAGGAAATTTTAATTGCATGGATTTAATATAAAAATAAAGTAAAGTGAATAATAATATGTTTCATGCAAAATTATCTTCGAGAAAAAAAGCCTTCGGAATCGCTTGAAGGGATATTTCCTTCCAAAAATAAACATCTTGTCAAAGAAAGTGGAGAGTCAGACTATAAATCATTAAAACTTTCCTAAAACTGTCAGAGGTTCCGTTTAAAATAGCTGAAATTAAATTCCTTCTTCCGTGATCTTTAATAGTTATTTTTTATCTTTGATCGATGAGAAAAAAATTAAAAACTTGTTATACTTAATATTTTTTTGTCTTGTTTGTTTGTTTAAGATTTTAAATGTATACATACACAGTAACTATAATTATTTTTAGATTTATTGTGTAGCAGGGTGTCCACTTGCTTTTATTCGTCACTCACTCGCCTTTATATTCATTTTAAAAATTTTCCTTTAATCACCGTGGAAATGTACTATAGAAATTTACTCTATAAATATAGTTTTGGAAGAATCACTGAAGAAACTGTTTCAGTAAATATCCTGTATAGTTTAACTAGAACTCGAACCTTCCGCGTTTATTTAAGGAAACTTTCAAAGATGAGAAATTTCCTCCATTATTACTAGCACCATTTTTAGATTCTAATAATTTCTGTATTCCAATTTATCACAAAAATTGCCATAAAGATACAGTAAATATTCTCTATAAAAATAGTTGCAGCAAAGAAGAAAATATTCAATTAAAAAAAAAAAAAAAAAAAAAAAAAAACTCATTTCTGAAATTGTTTTGAAAAAAAATACAAAGATTTCGAGCTCAAAGATACCAACTTGTTTGTTTTTCTGCTGCCGGAAATATTTTAGATTTTTTTTTAAATTAGTTTTCTGCGATTAAACATGATGGATTTTTTTGCAAAGTATTAGTGGTGTTAAAACTCTGTACAAGCTGGCACCTATGTGAGCCCTAAACTAATCATTTAAAAGTTTGTGATAATTAATTTTACCACAAAAATCATTAATGCCCCATCTTATGGTGATCGTTTTAATCAATACATTATTGTAAAAATGTTTTCGCTTAGCTACATTTAATCCATACGTGACATGTATTAACCATTATACACCCCGCGACATAAAGATCGGCACAAAGGGTTTTTTCTTCGATTTTACATAAAATAACATTATCTAAATTGTGCTCATCATTTATTATTATCATAAAATAACACTATTCCCTTACTAGTTTTTGTTTTAGGACTAATTTAGAAAAGTTTTAAGACTAAAATTTTTCTAATTTAAGACTACACTCCGTGACAAAAAGCTAGGAACAAAGTTTTTTTTTTTTTTTTTTTCCGTAAAAAAATATTATCTCAATTGTACTGATCATTTATTATCATAACAAAATATTATCATATCAAAAACGTATTAAATATTTGAATCATATTCAGAATATTCATATTCAAAATAATCATATTAAAAAAAAAAAAAAAAAAAAAAAAAAAAACCTTTGTTGCTATCTTATTTTTTGCGGTGTGTAGTCCTTAATTAGAAACAATTTAGTCTTAAAATTTTTCTAAATCGGTTTTAAAACAAAACTCAGTTCGGGAATAGTGTTATTTTATAATAATAATAAATGTTATGCACAATTTAGATAATGTATTTTATGAAAAATCAAAGCAAAAAACCTTTGTACCTATCTTTTTGTCCCGGAGTGTATATAATGGGGGAATTTACCCCACTGACCTCAGTAAATAAAATTTAAATGATTTTAACGCAAACATCTCCTTATATAATTGAAATCTGTACGCGTGTGTCTGTGTGTGCGTGTGTGTGTGTGTGTGTATCTGTGAGAAACGGCTTGAAGCAGTAAAAGCTCGTCCGCTAACGGTCGCATGGACTTTGAACAGGTACCGTCGGACAGAGAATTTATCGCAGATCTAGGTTATCTAATTTGCTAAACGATGCGACCCTAATTAGCGGAAGTATTAATTAAAATGTCGACCATTGTCTAAACGAAAAAACGATTCGAAATCGGAGGCGACCGCCATTTTCGACCGGGACCGCTTACCTGAAAAGAAAAAGCAATAAAATCTTTTTGTAAAAAAAAATAGAACCGACTCCAAATAACGTCCCTTTTCCTGAATAGAAACTTCTAGATTTCACAAAATGTGTTGAATGGGTTTTGATGATATACTTGATGATACTCTTCAACTTCGTAATTCACTTTTTTCTCTAGAACCGTTTTCGAGATAGGAACACTAACTCCGCTATTTTCCACAAGGTGGCGCAGCAAGCGGTTTAACCTTGTACTGCATGGCCACTTTGCTATACCTACATACCATTTTTATCACTATAGCTGCAGCCGTTTAGCAGTTAAAAGAGTTGGGACTGATTTTTTTGGGCACCCTGTATTTTCTTTAGATCGTAAAGATATTACAATGGGACCTATTTCAGACCAAGACCTTTTCAACAAAACAAAAAGTATCAAAATCGGACCATCCGTTCAGAAGTTATGAGCTAACAAACATAAAAAAAACATACGGTTTGAATTGAGAACCTTCCTTCTTTTTTTGAAGTCGGTTAAAAAGAGGAAATTTCGTGGGTTTTTGTAAAGCGAACCTGCTCGAACGGTTCGAGATATTGAAATAC
The DNA here is from genome assembly GCA_963930645.1 of Salticus scenicus. Classification (NCBI taxonomy): domain Eukaryota; kingdom Metazoa; phylum Arthropoda; class Arachnida; order Araneae; family Salticidae; genus Salticus; species Salticus scenicus. Next base: position 236,243,647 of record OZ005655.1, read on the forward strand.
ACCTCAAACAGCAGAAAGAGCATTTATTACCAATTCTTACGGTACATTTTTTTTTTTTTTTAAATACGGATTTTTTATATTTAAAAAAAAAAGTTTTAAAAAGGGTCGAAAATTTCTCTTTTTCGCCATCGTCTTTTTTTAAACGCCCTGTACGACTTAGTAACTCTTCCATTTCTTAACAACTGGTATATAAAGAAAGGTCATTTAATCCTCTTTCGAACCATATAAACATTTTTACGAAATACGGATTAGCGATCCATATTTTTAGATTTTACGAAACATCGATTTTTTCACAAAACATTTTATAACTCAAAAGAGTTTTGAGATAAATCATTTCTTTTTTTTTTTTTTTGTATATAGATCTCGCTTGCATAATTTAATTCCCAAAAGATTGAGAGAAACTGAATGAGTTTAAATTTTTTAATTTCACGCTCTGAACCATTGAAATTGCCTTACTTCATTCGAAAATGAATACCGTAATCAAATAGTGTAGACGTCCGTTTCATCACCATGGGAACCTGTTCAAAGAGGTTCATTTCTCACGGAAGCGAAGAAAAAAAAAACAGCGATAAACATCTTGTATTTAACGAGGTCACGTGTTTTGGTTCTGCGATTAAAAATTGCAATATTCTATTACGCGTATTTTAATTTCTAATTACGATTAATTTATTTTTTATACATCATTCGAAAGATATTTTAAAGTTCTTTTATATTATTTAAAGTTTTCAACAGATTTACACGTTTTGAGGTCTCCTGAATTAGTTTTCTTTTATGGCGCTGTAATATTTTCAAATTTCAATATTTCAATTTCCAATTATGATTAAATTATTTTTAATACATCATTCGAAAGATATTTTAAAGTTCTTTTATATTATCGAAAGTTTTCACCTGATTTACACGTTTTGAGGTCTCCTGATTAGGTTCTCTTTTGCATCTCAGGTAATTCAGTTCGACCATTCAAAATTGGTATACGTAGGTTAATTAGGAGGAGCTGAAAGGGTGGGGAAGAAATAGGTGTATACCGCGCGTGATGCGCGCGAGATTTCACCCGATTTACACGTTTTGAGGGAGCTTGAATTAGATTTCTTTTGTATCTGAGCTACTAATTAAAATAATTTCACAAGTAATACATCATTAGAAAGGTTTTTTGAATTGGAATCGAACAGTGGAATACAGAAATTTGTACCGCCAGATGGCGCAGTAATATTTTCAAATTTCAATATTTCAATTTCTAATTATGATTAAATTATTTTAAATACATCATTCGAAAGATATTTTAAAGTACTTTTATATTATCGAAAGTTTTCACCAGATTTACACGTTTTGAGGTGTCCTGAATTAGTTTTCTTCTATGGCGCTGTAATATTTTGAAATTTCAATATTTCAATTTCTAATTATGATTAAATTTTTTTTAATACATCATTCGAAAGATATTTTAAAGTTCTTTTATATTATCGAAAGTTTTCACCAGATTTACACGTTTTGAGGTGTCCTGATTACGTTTTCTTTCGCATCTCAGCCAATTGAGTTAAATCGTTCAAAAATATGTATACGTAGGTTAATTAAGAGGGCATGAAAGGGTGGGGGAAGAAATAGGCGTGCAGCGCGCGCGTATCTCCTAACTTGTGCGCGCGCAGAACGCACGGGACTGCGCTGCCGAAGGCAGTGGGGACCCGGTCCGAATTTGTACCCAATGAGAAATGATTTTTTAAATTTTCTAAAGAATAAAATTTTGACTTGAGTAGGAATATGTGCGCGCAGCGCACGTTTACCTCCACGCGCTGCCGGAGGCAGTGGGGACCCGATGGGAGTTTTTACCTGATCCGATATATATATATATTTTTTTTTTAGGAGCCACGAAGGGTGAGGGAAGGTATACGCGCGCGCAGCGCGCACGGGACTGCGCTGCCGAAGGCTGTGGGGACCCGGGCCGACTTTTTATTCAATGAGAATTGATTTTTTTTTTATATTTATTTTCTTAACACTAAAAGTTACTGTTAGTGATTCATTAATTTTAGTGATTCATTTGAAAATACTGACCCGCTAGCGGGCGAAGCTCGCTAGTATAAAAATATTTTCTGAAACACAATAATGGTTTAGCGGAACTACAAAGCGCGAGGCTTGCTGTTGAAAATAGACATATCCGCCGATCGCAAATATTAGTTACCTTTATTTTTCTTTCTATAATATTTTTATTGGGGTAGGGAGAGGGTTTGGATCGTTTTTCCGACCAAGAAAAAACCTTTATTCAAACATTCTAGATAAAAATACGCTTATTCTCGTTTCTAGAAGCAAGCAAAATTCAACTCGTCAAGACTGAACTCCCTGATCATTCTCGCTGCATTACTGGAGTGTCTATTAAACTATTGCACTTAAACTAACAGGTTATGTAAAATTTTTCTACGCAAATTAGAAGAAATTCATGACCTTCTAACTAAATACTCGCGGTTTATTTATTTATTCTTTTTTTTTATTGAAGGTCCACCAGCGACCGAGCGATTCTGCGCTCAAAGCTGGTAGACGTGAGGTGCCGGGTTCGATCACAGGTAAAGCTCGTCGACCTAGTCGTTCGGAGTTTTCTATGGTTTTCTTCGAAACTTGCGTAAATATGTAATAGGACCGCTTAGAAAGACCTCCATGGAAGGTACTCCTCCTCAGGCCTAGGACTAAGAGTAGTTAATCTGCCTTATTCCACAACACCATCTTTTTGATTGAAAAAAAAAGGAGTCAGATTTAAAAATATATTTTTTCCCATCATTAGCACGATTAAAAATCGTATTTTCATCATGAAAAAACATTTCTATACTTTTAGGTCCAGTGGACTTTTGCAGTTGATAATAATATTTGCATATTGAATTCAACTTTATCATAAGCGTTTACGAAAAGCAAGCGCGGTATTAGAAAAGAAATAATTTGTGACAGAAAATACATTTCGTTTATCTGAATGGTGTTGCTTGCAAAGAAAACCATTTGAATGAAGTCAATGCTGTTTTTAAACCTATTTTAAATAAAATCAGATTTTCAAATTTGAAACTTTACTATTTGTTGAACGCTGAAATTGAAATATTGTGTTTACTTAAACATATATATTTCAGTTTATTTGTATACTTCAGTTTTTTAATTTGTCTTTTCAAAATCAATCTTTTCAAAACGAGAAATACATGAATAGTGAATTTATATTATGACAAAATGAAAGCAAAATATTTTTTTTTTTTTTGTCTATGGCATACCTGCCAAACATTTTACTATAAACCAAAAAATTTTCAGTACCTCTTTTTTTTTTTTTTTTTTACACCTGTCATTTTTTACTTTCTGTTACCCATAGGGTCGAGAAAGTATTGTTTTAGGGTCAAATTTTCGAACGTGAGTTTTTGTTAAATTTACATGTTCTGAGGTAACCTGAATACGAAAATCATGATTTTAGCGAATGGTCTGTGTGTCTGTCTGTCTGTGTGTCTGTTATCAGCATATCTCAAGAACAAATAGTATCAGAAATTCCAAACTCGGTATTCTAAATGTGTATCATACAGGGATCCTACAGTAAGCTTTTTGTTGAGATGAAGCAAATGGTTTGTGTACAGGGACACTCAAAAGTATTCAAATACATTACGCCTATGGAGGGAAAGTGCAGGTAAGTAGAGTTTAACATTTATAGACTTAACTAAGCCAAATGAAACGAATATATATTTTTTATAATAGAGATAGTCAACTGGGAAAAAAAAAATGTGTATGTTGGAGCCTCGCCTCCCCACCCCTGGTGGGGAAGTCCCCCCTCACGGGGAGTAAATTTTCATGATGGATATCATTCAAAAGAGCTTGCCAATACCTTTAAAACGAATGGTTGAACTATAAATCTCTGATAATTTGAAACAAAGTTATCAATTTTTTTTTTACTTTCAACGAAAAAAAACATAGAAAAAAATCCTATTTTTTTTTTATTTTATTTTTTTAATATTGAGAGTAAAATGGACTTTTTTGGATATTTAGTGTTACACTATTTCTCTTATATGGAAATCGTCTGCATTATCACAAAAGATAACTTTTTTAAATAATAATTTTAATTAATTATTTTTTAAAAACATAATTATTTTTTAATAATCGAATTAAATTCTACATAAATGTAGATGCATTAATGAAACGGGGGTTGAGGGGGGCGGTAGCCCCCCCTCACACAGAACTAATTATCATATAAAACTCTTCTGAAGCCTAAGTTGAATTTTTAGCATAGGTTTACAGGACAGTTTCGTTATCTTTCCTCTTAATCTGCACCCTGCATTTATAGTATAAAATTTCAGGGTAAGAGAAAGTCGTGTGTGTTACACACCAGATAATTTGAGTAATTTTATTCTTATTTAATTGTAAGAACACCCGGAGATAATTACTCTAAAAATAAAGTGGTGCAGAAAAGGGGGCATTTTTTCAAGAGGCGTTAACTATTTTACGCTTATTAATGAGATGGTTGGCAGGCATGTTATTACATAGATGCGAAAATACTAATTAATATTCCGTAGCATCTTTAGTACTCACCCCTTTTACACACCACTTAATTTTTATAGCAATTCTCTCCAAGTGTAATTAAGATTAAATTAGAAGAGAAATACTCTAAGAAAAAAAAAACTGGTGTGAGGAAAAAGACTGGTACTAATAGTACTACGGAATATTAATTAGTATGTTGAAAACTATGTAATTCTTAAAACTTCAATTAAAACTGAGCTGAATCTTCCATGATGTTTTTTGAAAATGTACACATTTTTCTGAATAAATAAATATATAAATACCGCTTGCATTTAGATATTATTAGTCTTAAAAAAATACATGCACATGCGTAGTTCAAAAGAGGACTTTATACGAATTAAGTTATATTTTTATAAATTAAGGTATTTACATGAATTTATTATATATGTTTGAAATATATAAAAATAGAAATCTTTTCATTGCTATTGTGCAGCAGCTTTATGTGATGTAAAAGACTCGCAAAATTGTCAAATAAGTTGATTGCTAAATTTGATTTATGATTAAGGTTAAAACATAATTTTATAAAAACAGTTTATATTCTTTAAAATCAACACCCTTTTGCATTTTTGCCAATTCACATTTTAATTTATTTCGGAGCGTTTTTAGCCCCGCCTATATTCCATACCACTTTTTTATTGAAGTTGATTGTTACTTATTTTATCGTAGTCTTATATTATAGAAAAATATTCTATAAATAAAGTGGTGTACAAAAGGACCAAAAATTGCTCCGAAATAAATTAAAATATAGCAGCTACGCCAATTTGATTCAAGTGCTAAAAATAGCAAACTGTAAAAGTGCTGACAAAAAAAGAAAAAGAAAAAAAAAGTGTAATGCAAAATATTCCTGGCAGCAAATATGTCAGAAAACCTATGTATTCTAAGCAAAAAACACGTTGATAATAATTTCCTGCAACAGAACAATACAGAAAATATTCGTGTACAACAGATTTGTTTCGTAAGGGATCATTCAGTTCTTCCAACCAGCGTTCCTAACTTTTATAATTTATTCACAGTCATTTTTAGCCTCGCGTCTTTTTCATTCCGGAAACTTTGAAACATGATTTTCTTCTTATTTAATCGTTGTCACATATTAAAGGGAAATAATGTACTAAATTTATGGTGCGAAAAGAAGGCGGGGCTAAAAATTATTGTGAATAAATTACAAAAGTTGTGAACGCTGCTTCCAACTAAGACCAAACCGAATAGTAGTCGACGGTATTACCTCGAATACACGAAAGCACAAATTTCGATATTAATCTGCATTTCTCAATTCCCCATTGATACATATTTCACTGTATGCATTACGGAAAAAATATATGTAACTACCAGATAAAATCCGTAAATTTTAACAAGCTACAGAAAAATGTTCATTTTATTGGATTAACACTTTCGCTACCGAATGTTTTTGTCTTTTTGACAGTAAGCTCCACATGTGCTGGGCGTTGTCCTTTTGTATTACAATATTTTAAATCAATATTTTCTGTATTCATATTTATAATATAAATAAATATACATTACAATTATACTCTTTCTAAACAAAATATTTGTATCTGTAGTGCATTGGTTGCACAAATGTGAATATTGGGTGTATTTTTAAGAAATAATGTAATTTATATAAACTCAAGAAACATCCGCTGGCGGAGTTACAGATTTTCAAATGGCGTGAAATTACGTCAATGGTCGCGAAAGTGTTAAGATGTAATTTTTAACTAATTTTCTATAGTTTTTAATAAACTGTTTTTTAGTTAAAACAAAAATTTCCTACCTTATTATAGTGTGTTACGTTTGATAGATATAAGTTATTGTTTTATAACTGCTTTTAAAATTTTTGGTTTATCTTTAACAATAAATACACTGTAGCATATGCATCTCTTAATCATGAAAACTATTTGTCTTTTTTTTTTAGTTATTATTATCATCGTTATTTGTATTTTTTTTTCTAAAATAAATAGGTTGAAATATTATTTCCTTTAGATTTTTGCTTTGTAGGATAAATTTTTATCGTGTTTCTGGAAATAGAGTTGGTTTATTATATATAACTATAAAATTTTCTCTAATCTTCCTATTAATAGAAACTGAAAGGTTTTCAAAAGTAAAAGGTCTTCTTCTGCATACCTGCCAACATCCTAATTAATATTTTTCTAAAGCTGATTGTAATAGACACCATACTCTTAACCCTTCATGGCGCACTGTCCTCGCTCCCAGGACGTAAGTATTAAGTTCCAACTGCAAAAACTCATCCCGGAAATTTTTTAGCAAAATTTTACTTCTAAAACATAGCAGAAAAGGTCATCAATTTCTTTTATTTAAATTTTGTTCGTGAATGCTGGTGTCAGCGTAATTTAAATTATCCCAATTACCTTGCACCGCAAAAGGTTAATTTATGGTATCTTCCAAACCTGTGGGTATAAAACCATCATTATAATAACATTTTAAAACAATATTCCATATTGACCTATAAAGACAAAAATTTTTAAATAAATAAAAACATAAAAAGGTAATCATATGTTTCTTAAATATTATAAAATACTTCTCAACTACATTTATCCATCACATGGTATATCCCTCAATTATTTCAAGTATAAATAGTTGAAAATGCACATTGGAGAAAAAAAGTATAAAAATATATTATTTTTTCTTGTGCTAACACTTCTCTTGTATTAAAATCTTGTGTTAAATTACATTCTCTTGTGTTAAAGTTAGGAATTTATATTATATTATTATTATTTTTTAAATAATCGTCCTTTCAACTTATTATTAAAAACTTTAATTATTAATACACTTTAACTTTCACAATTATTATAAACCTACAGATAATATCTAGCTGTTCAAAATCTTAGCACATTGAAATCTCAAGAATTCCTGATGTATGATTTATCAACTCTTTCTAATAAATCATTCAAATGCAAATTGAGATTTTGGGAGGATTTAGGCATTTAACCCCAATTCCTAAGGGTAAAATTATCTATTTAAACTGACAATAATTCATTATAAATCTAAGTAAAGAGAACATTAAAATGAAAACTCAGTGTATTTACTTTAAATAATATATTTACGATATAAAACTGCGGTACATGTTTAAAGCTATTGTTAGGTTAATTTAACTTTTTTCATTTATTTTTTTAAATAACTTAATGAAAATTCTTTTATATTAATGGAAAAATCTGGTATTTTAGCTGGCAGCTTTTTTTTATGATTTTACAGAGTAAATAAACATGTTTTGTGTACAATATGGAAAGAAAATCATTCACCGTTTGTTTTCAGGGCTACACAAAAGAAATATACGTAATATAGTGGGACAGTACTTCAGAATTTGCCAATGAGTATTTCAGGTTGTGTTGTGCGTTATTAATATAGGATTTTGTTTATCTGCACCATGTGGTGCATATATAACTTATATAAGGTGGAGTGTGTTGTACCTCGGGACAATTTCTACATTTTAATTTTTAACTTCTAAAATTGAAGTTAGATTTATATTCTAAAGTCAACATTTAAATACTCGAACATTCTTTAATAACAATATTTCAATCTCTTTAATACTTTTTTTTTTAACTTATAGCAGTTTGAAAATAAAATAATAAAATTCCAGTCATTTTAAGTTGGAAGTGTAAACTGTCTCAAGGTACAATACCATGTTATAAATTGGGGCATGCTTTGTTGTACCTTAGGACATGCTACAAAATTAATACAATAGTCGTAGTCAAAACCAGCTTCACGCAAATAGTTTAAAAAATTATATTTTAAGGCATTAAATAAAAAAAAAAAAAACACTTGAAGATATATTATACAAATAATAATAAATTTGAAAGTTTAAGTCTTATTCATAAATTAACCAAGTATTGATAAAGTCACTATTTTAACATGATATGATGTAAACCCAACCATTAAATTAACTCATTCACACCTCAGTGTGTGATAAAATGTCGTACTATTCAAATCCATAAATAAAACTGTTGTTGTCTCCTGTGATCTTTAAAAACTTCGTTGTTAGTGACCTCCAGTACTTCAGATTAAGGTCGTAAACAAGGGGTTTTCTAGAGCTTCAAACATAGAAGTTAATATATTTATATTATTATTATTATTTCAGATACTTTTGTAAAAAAAAATAATTTTTCTGTATCTGTTTTTCTAATGTGTCTGTGGTTTACTGATATTCAATATTGTCATCATCTGTACTTGATAAAATTGGTGTATCAATACTAGATTCCTAACTGCTAATTTGTTGTGTAGGTGATGCTTTCGCCCATTCTGTATGAAGTAGTTTCCTGCTTTGCAGTTTCAATTTCAATTTTACAGGAGAATCTGTTAAATGCAAGATTTTTCTTTCCTTCTATTGCCATTATTTTTTCGAGATGAAGGTTTGGGAAATGCTCGAATCATTATTGTGATGTCACATCTCGATAATTTGGAGATGAACATGCTACGCATACAACTTTTAACTTATTTGTCGCATTTATTGCTGTGATTCAACAGCTTCACTCAACACTTGAGTTGAATAAATTAGTCTATCGGCTATTTATGAAGTTATACTAAAAAATTATTAATTATTATGTTAAATTATTATTATTAGAATTCTGTATTAAAACATACTAAACGATATTTATACTAAAACTATAACTAAATTAAGAACTATGTGTATGGCATATGTTGTTCCTTGGGACATTTTCCAAGTGACAGTATGGTTTGCTGTCTCAAGGTGCAATCATTAGACGGTTTAAGTAAAATCAAAATGGTGGTCAATAAAAATCCATTACTTCCCCATAACCAAAACATTTAAAAGTCTTCTGTTTAATATATATTTATAACTGAATAGAATAATTTTACAAATACTATTTCAGAAATCGAAGTTAGAATGAGATAAATATTTACTTTTAAGTGATGAAACTTTCCTTCACTCACGAAGTCCTGTGTTTAGCGTTCCTGATGCTGCCTTTCATTGTGCTGTTATCTATTTGTTAGAGACATACTCAGGAAAAAAAAATGTTGCCAATAAGCTTTTAGAAATTGGCTATGTCCCAAGGTACAACACTCACTCCTACATACAGGTTTTCCAATAATTAAGCGAAAACATTTTTTTTTTAATTAAATATAATTAGTGGAAGTATTTTAATATATTTCCATATCCAGGAAAACTGCTCAAGAACCGGAATTAATTCCTCATAACCATCCTGTAAATAATTTTTTTTAACTTAATATTCATCGATTACTTTTTCTATATTTGAATTTTTTTAGGTTTCTTGGATACCAGCAGAGTTGCCAAAATAATCCGGCAAATTGTCAGTACCGCCCATTTTTCTACACCACTTAATTTTTAGAGTTTTTGTTTTCTTAATTCATCGTAAATATACTTGAAGAGAAGTACTCTAAAAATTAAGTGGTGTAAAAAAATGGGCGGTACTAACAATTTGCCGGATTAGGTTAGCAACTCTTTACCAGTCAAGTTTTAACGTTTGATCTTTGTCTCTCTCTCTCTTATCAGGGTAACTTAAAAATAAATAATTTCTGGCATTTCAGATGTTATATTGTGAAGCAAATATAAGTTTCTTACTTGAAAAGTTTTATCAAGATTGATAAGTGTCAAGAAATGGTGCACGGGAAAATTGTCTGAATATGCTAAAATAGACTTTTCAATTTAATAACAGAATTGAATTCTATAAAAATGTATGTACAATAATGAAATGGGGAGTTGAAGAAATACGGTAGGAACCCCCTTCACTCAGAATTATTTCTCAAATAAAGCTGATCCGATGCCAAATTTGAATTGTTTTTAACGTACGTTTATACAACAGTACTCGTTATCTTACCCCTTAATCTTCAATCTGTATCTGCAGTATTAAATTATAGGGTAAGAGAAAGTCATATGAGTGTCACACCAGATTAATTATGTACAAATTTTGAAATCATATATGAATAAATGTTTTACAATAAAAATAAATTTTACTTTCAAAATTACTGATGTTGATTTATTATTATTATTATTATTATTATTTTACTATTTTATTTCCAACTTAAGTTTGGGACGAACAAATTTCATTTATCAAATTTTGAAGAAATTGTATTTGAATAAGCTTTGATAACCTATAACGTATCCTTTAAAAAATAATTCAATAGTTCATTCTTTCAAACTAATGTATACATTCATGATTTTTCAAGCAAATATTTATAATAAAGTTGCTTCATCAAATATGAATTTGCAAATTTATAAAGTTCACTCATGCAAGCAACAATTTCATGGTGAATATAGAAAATTACATTCAGAAATCTAAATTTATTTTTATATTTTCTGTTCTGAGTTTAAGGAAAATTGAATTCAGTACAATTTGATCTGCTTAGAGCTAAGTATACGTAAAATGCATCAAATCATCTTATTTATTATTTAAATATATTTTTTTTTATTTAAATATTTTTGGCATAAACTGAAACTTCAGTTTGTATTAAATGTTATTTGAAATGTCTCGATAATTTAGAGTAGATTATTTTGTTCAATTGAATCAAACCAAACTTTTAAAAGAAATATCCTCATTAAAAAAAAAAAAAAAAAAGAGTATTTGATCAAAATTTATCACACTCTCATAAGAAAGCAGAGAATTTTCGAAATTAAATAAGTTTTATGATTGAATGAGTTTGAAGTAAAGATAATTTCTAAAATTTTTCTCATATGTTAATCTGCAATATTACATAAATATCTGTATTTCTAAAAGATGATGCATATTTATTCATTTGTTCATTTATTTTATTTTTGCTATTTATTTTAGAATAAAAATCATATTTTATATTTATTTTTCTTTAATGTTGATATATATATTTGTTTAATTTTGTAGTAAGTTAGATTAACTTTTTATTATTATTATTACTATTATTATTATTATTATTATTATTATTGTTGTTGCTGTTTTGTCTTTGAAAATTTTGAATTTTTTTTAATTTCTTCCAAAGATATTTAAACAGATAATTATAAATAACGCATAAACGTGAAGAAAAAAAAATAAAGATACGATATTATTTAAAATCGTACTAAAAACACCAAATCTGCGAATGCGTATATATGCATATATACAAATTTCAGCTCTATCGAATGATAGAAAAATGTATAAAATTCGTAAAGAAATTTTGAATTGGAGTTTTGGACCACAGGACCCCCCCCCCCTTCCTCCCCCGAAGTTGGTTACCATTTAAACATGCATTGTATCGGAATTATACGTGTATGCAAAAATTTAATTGGACGATAGGAAGTGGATTTATATTCTAAAAAAGAAAAGAAAAACAAAAGAAAAGAACTGGAGTTAATGACCCCGTGACCCTAGATGCTGCAACTAAGTACGTTACAATATACGTAAAGTCACAAAATTATTCATGTATGCAAAATTTATGTTCAATGAAATGACAGGTTGAATACAGTTTAACAAGAGAAGTATGAAGATGGTTTATTGACAAATATATAGCAAATAATAAAGTAAAAGGAATAAATTAACGTATGAGCTTGAAGATGATTTTGTCAAACGTAAATATATGTTTTAAACAGAATTATGTTAATTAAACAATTACAAAAATTTTATTTGACTAAAATATTACACGTTTTTAATTTGGTGAACTGTAAATGCTGAAAGTAATCCTGAAATTAAGCATATTTTATTCATTTTCTTTTTTTTCACTTCCAGTGTTTTTCTAACTACTCGAACTGCAAATGTAAGATTAAATAAACAACGTAAAAAGAAAAAAAAATCTTAATATCCGTAATTATTTTTAAATAGTAATATCTTTAATAATTACACATAGAAATGCTTCCTTTTAAATAATATTTGTAGTTATATATATATATATATAATAAAATCAACCATAGTTACACCAGTGGTTAATTTGAATAGGATTATTAGATTGTATTTTTTTACATATAAAATTTACTTTAAATATTTCTTTGTAAAATTTTTCAGAACAATGAAACTTAATAACCCGTTTCTTTAAAAAGAAGTTTATAATATCTGTCAAAAGTTTTTTTTTTTTTTTTTTTTTTTTTTTTTTGTGTGTGTGTGTTTCTTTGTTCTTCATAGATGAAACTATTTTTTTTTTTTTAAACCTTTTTTCCCACTACCTTCTTGATATTATCATTTCTATTTACTGTTTTTGTTTTGTATACTAATATCTAGATGAAGAATTCTTGAAAGACAGTTTTGATTCTCTTGCAAGTTTTTCGATACACATTCTCTTTATTACTAAGTCGATTAACATAAACATGTCTAAAATTTAATAATTAAATTGCTTTTAGTTTTCTTCAACGGTACATGAAGAATAATGTTTTAAATTACGGATGTGCTTATATTTTTAAAAAGAAATATTGTTCAAAATATAAACTGCCACATTAAATTAAACAATTAATTCAATATACTCTCAAATTTCATGTAACATATTTAAAATCTCTATAGATCACTTTACTTTAGTATTTCAATATTTAAAAATATTAATAAAAGTTTCCTTAGAAATATCTCTAATCCTTTCCTTAAATTAGATATTTATTATAATCAAAATTTATTAAACTATTCATAGTTTGTTTTTATACCTGATCCTCCATTTCATTAAAATATATAAGCAACAAAATCCCCAAGTTCCTATCAATGTTCATTAATAATCAATAATTCAACTGCCTTAATTTATACATGGATTTTAATATATCATTGAAACGGAATTGAGGTTCAGGAGAGGATTAAGTTTTTTAACACAAACACCCCTGTATTTAAATACCAGCCATTTATACTCCGGCAGCATGGGAGATTCGAAATAAATGTATTTGTTTTATATTAAATATATTTAATTTAATATTTATAAGAAAAATGTTTTTATTTAAGACTAATAATTCGTTATTTAATGTTTCCATTTAAGGATACTAAACTGTTATATTTATTAAATAATCGTTATTTAAAATAATGAGAGCAAAAGTTCATTTCTTCTTATTATTTTTTTAATGTTTTTTAGGTAGCTATCCTAGTGTACTCATATGTAATTATATGAGAACTTGGTGTAGCATGACATAACATAACTTAAAAATACTTAGATATAAGATACACTTCTGAACAGAAAATCTCCATTCAAAAAATAAAAATATGAACTTTTATAAATATTAAGACAGATAACTGTTCAACTCGAGTCTTGACATTACAGAAATATATTTGCAGAACATCCAAAGTGATCTAAAATACTTCCATGAAATTTAAAGGAAGTTACCTGTCTGCAAAATATAATAATATCTAGAAAATATAATAGAGAAAAGTTTATATTATTTTGTTACAAAGATATCTATCAAAATATTCTTTCAACCTGAAAATCCGCATCTTATTCAAATACAAACAAGAAAGAAAAATCATGCAGTACGCATTGATTAGTAACACTTATTAGTAACACTATTAATATTCTTTGCCTACGTTATCGCACAGCAGACAGAAGGACTGAAAAGTATACAGATAGACTAATTGATTTAAAATTACTTTTAGGCATTTTGGAAAGTGTTAAAAAGACTTAACGCAAAAGAAAATGCAGTCGTTTGATTATAATTACAGCTTTTAAACACTCTGAATATTTTACTGTAGCCCTGTAAATCTGAAAGTTAATCATATCATATTGTATACAAAACAATGTTTTAGAATATTAATAATACATGTCAATGTTTTTAAGATTTTTGTAGAAGAAAGTTTTTTAAATATAACTTTTAAAAAATTCCGTCCTAAAACGTAATACATTGGCTTTTTTTTTTTATTGTTATTGTTGTTGTCCCTGTAAACAAACTAGTTGTACAAGACCTATTAATGACATTTTAAGTAGAGAACATTCCATAGGGAACATGAGTGTATCATTTTAAAAAAATTCTCAAAATATTTACAGATGAAAGGAGTCGGAGACAAACAGATAGAGAGGTAGACAATCGGACAGACAGATGCACAAATCGAAATCATATTCCCATTAAAATTATAAGAAAGTGTTAAAACGCTCATGTAAACAAAAGTGCAATTCCAGCAAATTTTTATTAATACCTCTTAATGTAACTGATTATTTTTGTGTGGCCCTGTAAATCTAATGCTAACCATACTACGAGTATATTACATAGAACTCACACTCTTTTGTGAATACGAATAATATGTTTCAATTGCATTAAGCTTTGTGGAAGACAAAATTATTAAAATTTGGTTTATAAAAATAACTCTCATACAACACAATGCTTTGGAGTACTTTCAAGTGCCCCTGTACTCAAACCAGTTAGAAATGTACTCTACATAGGAAACACCCGATAGGGAATTGAATAACATATTAAAATTTCTTTAAAGTTTCTATACATTAAAGGTATTAAAATATGATTTATAGAAACTCCTCTCATAGAACACAATGCTTTCGAATACTTTTGGGTGTCCTTGTACACAAACCAGAAGTGGTATCCATTCCATTTTCAATAGGGAATATCCGAGAGTGAACATCAATAAAATATATCAGTTTAAAGAAATTCCATAAATATTTACGTTAATTAGAGCGCAGAAAAACAGACAGAGAGACAGACAGACTGACAGAAGAACAATCAGACATATACACAAATTGAAATTACATTCACACAAAAACAATGATAGAAAGTGTCAAAAACTCTTAATATAAACGAAAGTACAATTCTAGCAGTTTTTTACTAATAGCTGTTAATATAACTGAATATTTTTGTGTCACCCTGTAAATCTAATGGTAACCATGCTATATTCTATGCAAAGCATTCTTTTGTGCATATAAATAACTTATTTCAATTTCCCAAAACTTCGTAGAAACTAAAGTTATTAATATTTGATTTATAGAAATATCTCACAAAGAACGCAATGCTTTGGAGTACTTTTGAGTGTCCCTGTACATAAACTAGTGGTGGTATGTAATCTATTTTATATAGGAAACATCGAATAGTGAACTTGAATAACATATTTCAATTTCATGAATATATTGTACCGTAAAGGTATGAAAATATGGTTTATAGAAATACCTCTCATAGAACACAATTCTTTGAAATACTTTCGGGTGTCCCTGTACACAAACCAGTAGAAGTATAAACTCCATTTTCAATAGGAAACATCCGATAGTGAACTTGAATAACATATATTATGTTTCAAAAAATTCCATAAATGTTTACGGAAGTTAGAGCGAGGGCAGACAGACAGACGGACATATACACAAATTGATATCATATTCACTCTTAAAAAAATGTTAGGAAGTGTTAAAAACGCTTAATGTAAATGAAAGTGGAATTCTAGCAAATTTTTATTAATAACCCTTAATATAACAGAATATTTTTGTGTCACCCTGTAAATGCTAATCATGCCACATTCTATGTAAATCATTCTTTTGTGCATATAAATAACATATTTCTATTTCCTAAAACTTCGTGGAAAGTAAAGTTATTAAAATTTCATTTATAGAAATATTTCTCATAGAACGAAATGCTTTAGAATACTTTTGAGTGTCCTTGTATAAAAAACAGAGATGGTAGTTAATCCGTTTTATACTGGAAAAATCCAATAGGGAACTTGAATAACATATTTCAATTTCATTAAGATATGTGTACATTAAAGGTATGAAAATATGATTTATAGAAACACTTCTCATAGACCACAATGCTTTGAAATACTTTCGGGTGTCCCTGTACACAAACCAGTAAAGGTATAAGCTCCATTTTCAAAAGGGCACATCCGCTAGTGAACTTGAATAACATATATCAGTTTCAAGAAATTCCACAAATATTTACGGTAATTAGAGATCGGAGAGCCAGGCAAACTGACAGACAGACAGACAAATCGAAGTCATTAACACTTTTCAACATTGTTGGGAAGTGTTAAATATGTTAGAAAGTGTTAAAAATGCTTAATGTAAACGACAGTACACTTTTAGCAAATATTTATTAATAGCTCTTCATATAACTGAATATTTTTGTGTCAACCTGTAAACCTAGTGCTAATCATGCTATATTCTATGCAAATAATTTTCTTTTGTGCTTATAAATAACACATTTCAATTTTATAAATCTTCGTGCAAAGTAAAGTTATTAAAATTTAGTTTATGGAAATACCTGTCATAAAACGCAATGCTTTGGAATACTTTACTGTGTCCCTGTACACAAATCAGTGGTAGTATTTGCTTCATTTTATACAGAAAATATCCGATAGTGAACTTGAATAACATATTTCAATTTCATTAAAATTTGTGTACAGTAAGGGTATGGAAATACGGTTTATAGAAATGCCTCTCATAGAACACAATGCTTTGAAATACTTTTGTGTGCTCTGTACACAAATCCGTGGTGGTATTTACTCCATTTTATACAGGAAACATCCGATAGTGAACTTGAATAACATATTTCAATTTCATTAAGATTTGCGTACAGTAAGGGTATGGAAATATGGTTTATAGAAATGCCTCTCATAGAACACAATGTTTTGAAATATTTCAGGGGGGTCCCTGTACAGAAACTATTAGAGGTATAAACTCCATTTTCAACAGGGAACATCCGATAGTGAATTTGTATAACATATTTAAATTTCGTTAAGGTTTTGTACAGTAAGGGTATGAAAATATAGTTTATAGAAAAGCCTCTCATAGAACACAATGCTTTGAAATATTTTCGGGGGTCCCTGTACACAAACCAGTAGAGGTATAAACTCCATTTTCAATAGGGAACATCCGATAGTGAACTTGAATAGCATATATCAGTTTCAAGAAATTCCATAAATATTTACGGGAGTTAGAGCGCACACAGACAGACGGACAGACAGACAGACAAACCCATGTCATAAACACTTTTCAACCTTGTTGGAAAGTGTTAAAAAGAGAATAGCACGAATGTGTATATCTTACTATGGTTTAAAAGCTTCAAAATTTAATTTGCAATTCCTTTACTATTTAGAAAAATGAAATAACACAAATTAAGCGTAATTTTACATCACTGTACGTGTCATTAATGAAGTTACTGCCAACTCACCAAAAGTACGAAGTTATTGTTTATGGATTTAACTATGGTTCAGCAAAATTAGTAGATATTATTGTGACTATAGTTGCTAACTTAGCGCTTTTTGGCTAAAGGAAATTTTTAATAAAAATTTTATTTTAATTAATCAGTGAAAAAATTTACAGTTAGCTGATTAAATAAAGTAAATTTTTATATTAAATTTTTCCGGTTACTAAAAGTTGCTAAGTTGGCAACTACAATTAGGGCTACCTGTGATATTCATCGTCAAGGCTGTGTACAAATCATAACTATCGAAATCCACGAAAAAAGAAATTTCATTAGTTACAGATATGAATTCTGTTTTTCAATGTAAAAGGTCTATTATTATTACTGTACCTTTACTAGGGGTCTCAATTAATGTTTAGAACTCTCACTTAGTTTTCAAAAGTCTCACATTTTTTTTTTTTTTTTTTTTTTTGAGAAAGGATGAGAAGATTTCACTCGGTGTTTTCTTCTGATGAAAAACCTGCATTCCACGCACACACTTACAAACATAAATAAATAAAAATATAATAGACTGATATAAATTGAAGTATAATTAAATTTATTTAAGTGAAAACCAACTTGATTTTACACATAAACAATAAAGATAGAATAATAAACAAAATGTAATTATTAATTTATGTAAATAATTCTCGTTGCTGTTTGCCATTCGATGTAAGCGTCTTGTCCAACTTAGACAACTTTCCATTATTACGTCCATTTTTATTCTCTTTACAGCTCGTTTTAATTCTGAAATCAGTATTTTTTAACATTTTATTTTATCCCAGTTCATCTGCTGTACAAATTCATCTTAAATTGAGTAGTCCAGTGGATTTAAATGCTTTTTTCATTAGAAAAAATATTATCTTAGTCTAACCTTTTCTGAAATTGTGTCGCACCCAATTAGCGAATTTGATTCTTTTCTGCTTTTGGGTTTCTATGATTTTAGGTTGTATTCGTTTATTGTAAGGTCTTAATCCAATGTCACTTTTAAGCATTCACTGTACAGATGGGTTTGATACTTTTAGTTCCCTAGCAAGTTTCCTTATAGATATCTTCTTATGTGTCAAGAGACTCTTCACTTTTTGAATCAGATTTTTGGTGAGGACAATGCGTGGACAGTCTGAAGGTTGAGATGTTTTAATATTGTCACTCTTTCTAATCATATTACATCATTAAAAAACAGTGGCACAACTTAAAACACCTTTCAAATGACGAAATATTTTGCTTCTGGATTCTCCACTTTTGAACTTGGAAAGTACCAATTTTTGTACTTCTTTGCTCTTCACACTATCCTGTAGTTGCAATGTAATTTTTGCTTTTGAGTTGTTGCACAGATTTTACCAATGTAATTAAAAATCTATAAAAAACGTATATGTCTACATATAATATAAAATTTCCATGCATACATACAAATAGTAATAGTCTATTTTATTCTGGTACACCCGTTAGTTTCCAACTTAAACACTTTTGGGAAAAATTTTAATATTATACATAGAGAGAGCGTATTACCCCTACTAACACACTTATCCACAATTTACCCTAAATATATCCCTTTTATTCACCTTACCTCCTAAAGGTTTTTTTTTTTCCTCAAGATGTCCTAAAAGTGTCCTGGAAAGAAGATGTATTTGTAGAGGGCAGTTCTTTGATTAAATAAAATAAATATCTCGATTAAATTTTCCCGGTACCTAAAAAGTGCTAAGTTGGCAACTATGGTTAAAACACAATAAAAAAAAAAAAAAAAAAAAAAAAAGAAGAAGAAGAAGAAGAAAAGAACACAGCAATCGGAAAGAAACAAATCACAAATAAATACAATAATAATCGTATTATATATTTTAGAGTTGTCAAGTTCCTCAATGTATTTCGGAGAACTTTTAGCCCCACCTTTATTTTCCGCATATTATTTTTTACGCTATTTTTCTAAAATATATTACTATGATAAAATAAGTAAAAATGCTCTTAAAAAAAAAAAATAAATAAATAAAAAAGGTAGCATGGTAAAATGGTGGGGCTAAAAATAATCCGCAATGAATTGAGGAATGCATATCCATACATCATTCAAATATTATACATATACAAATATTATTTATTTTGTAAAGAGTGCTCTGTAAATTACTAAAATTTCCTTTACAATTTCCGATTAAATACTGACACTTTTCAACTAAGCGATCACTAATATGCTTTATAGTAAATTCATATTTACTAATGTAAAGTTCATTTAAAATTTGCAAAATCCATCATCAGCAATTTTCTATATGCATTTAATTCTGCATATTTATTAGGAAAATGCTTATTACATTCAAATGACATTTATTAGAAAAGACTAATTCTGTCATAAAATGAATTTCAGTGGAAATATGTGATGTAGAATTTATAGAATATCTATAGGTTTGCAATATCTATATTGATTTCAGATTTATGATACTTAATAAAGTAAAATGTTATAAAATCAAATGCAAATCAGTTGCTCTTTGTGTTTCGAAGTTTGCATGTGCATGGATAAATAATTAATTTTTAACACATAATATTACAACATTACTTAGTAATTTATTCATCGTAAATGCATTAAAATGCAGGCTAATTTAATTCGGCTATTTAAAAAACCACATTCAAAAGTTTTGTTAGAAACATAATGCATTCATGCAATGTTAGAAGCAAATATATATTTTGAAAATGCAGCTATTTTATGAATGGTTATATTAGAAACTAATAATAGTTCAAATTTGTGCAAAAATGTTAATTTTTAACTGCTGAGATAACTAATTTTTATGTAATTTTTCAACAATATTTTACATTATTTAATATTTATACATTTATTACATTATTTAATATTACATTATACATATATTTAATATATACATATGTATATATACATTTAATATATACATATATTACATTATTTAATATTTATATATTTCCTTTTAATATTCTACATTTGACATGAAATCACAAACGTTAAACATTTCTTCAAAATATGAATTTTTTTTTAAGCATATATAGCAGCATGTTTCACACATATCGTTTTCAAATAAATATGTGTGAATTTTATTTCTAATTAACATAATTTGTATCTTAAAAAATAAAAATAATAATAATAATAAAATAATAATAATAATAATAATAATAATAATAATAATAATAATAATAATTACAAAAATTCATTAATTATTTTATTAAATAAAATCTAATTTAAAATTTTATATATTTCAATTAAAAAGCAATTTATTGAGTAATGTGCTATAAAATTAATTTAGTATTTCATAAAAATCAATTTCTTTTTAAATTTCGTTTATGTAGTGTATTAGAGATAAATAGATTTGCAAATATTTATTTTTCCTTTTCAGACAAAGTTGTGTTTCAATATTTCATTTTATCATATCAAAAAAAAAAAAAAAAAAAAAAAAAGTAGTATTTTTATAAATTATTCTTAAAATAAATAAAATTGCGAATTTTTTTTCACATTCGACATTTAATAAAATTTAATTGTCAATATTCTCTCTTAATTATAGTTTTTCAGTGTCAATTTCACCTACACAAGCTTATTGACTTTTAAATTACATTTGTTTCAAATAACGATAATAAATAAGTTCAAAATGATATACTCATGGTTTCATTAAATTAAATATTTTGGACCATATTTTTTACCGATTGTTCTTTCTTTACTTTGTAGGGAATTAAAGGTTTTTAAATTGACCATTCAAATTTTTTCTTGGCACATTTTATGGCGTAGATTTGAGTGTCGCGTCATTTTTGGCTAATTCTATGATTATGATTTCACGCCTATTCTATCACTTTCTCTCTCTTTCATCGGCATGTTAACACTTTCACGACCGCATGCTTTCGTCTTTTTGACAATAAAATCCGCCCGTGGGCGTTATTCTCCCAAGTTACAGTTATTCAGAACAATATTTACTGAATTCACATTTATATTATAATTGAATATACATTATAATCATACTCTCTCTAATCAAAGCATTTGTTTCCATAGTATATTAATTGTACAAATATGAAAATTGTGTATATTTCTAAAACAAATAACATGCAAATTGCAAAAGAAACGCCCACTGGTGGAGTTACAGATTTTCAAATGACGTGAATCTACGTCAGCGGTCTCGTAAATGTTACAATTGTTATCGATAAAACTCTCCCTCTCATCCTAACTAGCATTCAATCTTTTCTTCTAAAAATTGCAAAATAGTACACATATTTTGTGTAATAAACTGAATTTGTCTAAAATTTTTTTGGATAAAATAAAAATAATTCGTTGAAAAATAAGCTTCTTCATTACTTATGTTCTTCCCAGCCTGTGAATCTTTAATTAATCTTAGTATGGATGAAAAGCAATAGAACAATATATTTAAAAGATTTTTCTAGTATTGAAAGTATAAAGCATTTACTAATATGGATCCGTTAAGACTCAATTCATATTCAACAAAGATTATTTATTAAGTTTCTATGTGTAAAGAGTATATTTAGATTCAAATATACATAAGTTTTATATCAGAATATTAAAATATTATGTTTCAGATATATGTAAATGTATAAAATTTTTAGTCAAAAAAAGGTGTATCATACAATATAAATACATTTCTGAAAAATAAATATAAATTTTAATAATCATCTATCCTGTAGTCAATTTGATAGTTAGTATAATTAAACTTGATATCAATGCAGTTGATTTTTACTTTCATTACCCTAATACCGCAGGTAATGGAAGTATTGTATTCGGTCCAAAATTTCGGTATCGAGATTTCATCTGATTTACACGTTTTAAAGTCCCCTAAGTCCAAAAAAAGTGTTTTTTGGCAAATGGTCAGTGTGTGTGTGTAGGTATGCTTGCATGCATGTATGGAATCTTCTCGCTATCATATCTCCGAAACTAATAGAGATAGAACTACAAAACTTCAGAATAGAAACAAGTCTGGTATAGAGATAAATTTTTCCAAATTTTGGTGAAATTTAAAAAACCGGAAGTTCAACAACGGAAAACGGAAGTGAGACCGTAAATCCGTATCTCAAAAACGGCTCACACGATTTTCTTCAAATTTGCTGCATAAACACTCTATTAGATGTCCTTTCGAATGATTTAGTTGGTTAGTTCAGGAAAATGGACAGGCGTCCTGTATAAATATATCAATTTGAAGTCTCGCAAGCGCGTTCATTTAAATACGGCTATACGGATTTATTTTCAAACTCGCCAGATCAACTTACTTTTAAATATCCTTTTGTATGTAATTATTTTTTTCCGGCCAATAATAGAGTTTTGGTAAAAGTTGGTATCTCAAAAGCGACTCTAAAGATTTTCTTGAAATTATTATATAAATCCATTCATTTCTTGTGCATTACGTGATTATTAGAGGAAAATTAACAGTCATCCTACTTAGATAGGTTAGTTTCAGATCTCGGAAATCAGTGTTTAAAAAAACTCTTTACCACTTTTTTTTTTTTTTTTACCTCACTATATGTAAGCTTCATTTTATGTGTCTTTACGTGTGTATAAAAATTCTCTTACCGGAAAAATTTTAGGTTTCTACTACTTCTTTAGGTCACTTTTATGTCTTCTGACCACATTATCTCCAAAAAATGCATATAATACGTGCAATATTGCGTAATGGAAGTCGTGTGGTTGTTTCACACCAGATTGTTTTAAGTAAAGATTACTAAAATGTAATTTAGATTTTAATTTAAAATATTATTTATTTAATTTACATAAAGAATCAATTGATTGTTAAAACCTATGCTTTCTACTTCTTATTTTGAACTGTACATCTGACTAATATTCACTAGTGATACTTGCAAACCATTTTTAATATGAACATGTATTTATTTCAAGTATTTCATTGAAAAATAAAAAGAACGTTTTTTATAACCTCACTTAATGATACTGCGTTATTATATTATTATTATTATTAAATCAAATTATGATATTCTAAGAAATCATTTCTCAGAAGTGAGAATAAATTTAATAATTATTCATTATGTAATGTTTTCGTTTATTATTAAAATTTCGCAGCCTATATCTGCAGTTCATTTTATTTTTAAACATTCTTGTAATATAATTTATTCATATGTATTGATTATTTATATGAAGAAGTATTAAAAGCAAAAATAGATTGTCGAAATAAAGTTACGCACATAATATTTTTTATTTTAAAACTAAGTAATATTCACTATTAATATTTTCTGTACATTTTTAATTTGAACATAATATTATTTAAAACTTTTCATTCGAAAATAAAATAAAACCCCGGAAGTCAAAAAATCATATTTATAAATAAATAAAATAATATAAAAATTTGAGTATATAAATAATATTTTATAAACTATAAAAACTTTAATGCGTTGTCAAAATATATAATTACAAAATAGAATTTGGATATTTTATTAATCACCATTTAAAATTTTATTAACGTATAAAATATAAAATTGGCGTGTATTTCCCTGCTAAAACTAAGCGATATAAAAATTATTTTAAATCAAGACTTGTATGCATTTTTAAGTGTTAAGGACATATCTTCCAACATTTAAATTAATATTCCGTAGTAATATTAACCCCACCTATTTTTTTTACACCAGGATTTTTTTAGAGTTTTTTTCTTCTTATTCAAACGTAATCGCAATTGCAGAATATTATTCTACAAATTATTTCGTGTGAAAAAAGGGTGGAGCCGACAACACTACGGAATATTAATTAGGATGTTGGCAGGTATGAAATGCTTTAAAAAATATCATAAATAACTACAGTAAACTCTTCATTAATTGGCATTCACCTAACCGAGAAAATACTCAAAAAGCTACTTGTCCGAAAATGTCATTTAGTTAAATTTGATCCATTCGCTCATAAGATGTAGTGCCCACAAAGCTTCGATACACAAACACATAAAGAAAAGCAAACAGACAGACTAACAGACATTTTCTAAATGTTATAAAATCATGTCCAATCCATCTCAGGATGTGACCCACCGAAAGTCGGAAGTATAAAATTTTCCCGAATCCAATACTTTATATATACACCCCGCGACAAAAAGATAGGTACAAAGGGATTTTCTTTGATTTTTCATAAAATAACATTATCTAAATTGTGCTTACCATTTCTTATTATCATAAAATAATACTATTCCCAGACTAATTTTTGTTTTAAGAGTAATTTAGAATAGTTTAAAGACTAAAATTTTTCTAATTTAAGACTACACACCGCGACAAAAAGATAGAAACAAAGTTTTTTTTTTTTTTTTTTTTTTTTTTAATTTTTGAATATGATTATTTGAATATGAATATTTTGAATATGATTCAAAAATTTAATATGATATTTTTGATAGGATAATATTTTGTTATGATAATAAATGATCAGAACAATTTAGATAGTGTTATTTTATGAAAAATTAAAAAAAAAAAACTTTTTTATCTTATCTTTTTGTCGCGGAGTGTTGTCTTAAATTAGAAAAATTTTAGTCTTAAAACTTTTCTAAATTAGTCTTAAAACAAAAATTAGTCAGGGAATAGTGTTATTTTATGATAATACTAAATGATAAGCACAATTTAGATAATGTTATTTTATGAAAAATCAAAGAAAAAACACTTTGTACCTATCTTTTTGTCGCGGGGTTTATGTATTTAAGAAGGTAAAAAAGCGGTCGTAGTACCATGTACAATTTTAAATATTTTGAGGCACTTTATGATTTTTTTACTTTCCGAACATGCATAGGTAAAGAAAGTAGTGTAATCCGGAAAAAAATTCCACTTTGAGATTTGGGTAACATTTTAAAATCCCTAAGGTGGTGTTTCATTTTCAGATCCATTGAGTTACAATTTGGTATTTTTACGGTGATCTATGTGTGTTTGTGTTTGTAACAGTATTGCCAGATTTTGTGACTTTTTTATTCACTACCCTCCATTAAATTTTAAATCTAATGGTTACCTAATCACTTCGAAGACTAATCGTCAACTATGTAAAGTCGGGGAAAAAAAATCGCAGCACTCGACGTAACTTTGTTGCTAATAGACGTAGAAAAATGTAATAGGTATCATTCGATGGGGAATTGTGAGTAGTTTCAGAAAATGAACTGAAATTTTGGATTGGGGTCGTCTACATATTAAAACGGGTGCCAACTTTGATTTTTTCAATAGTGATGCCCCATTTTTATTTTATATTTGAATTCCTGGGATCGCGACAGCGCGAAAAAGTATATTGGTTGTATATTTTACTTATTTTTTCACAGAGTTATAAGCGTTCAAAGTTTGGAGGTGCTAATGTTACATTTATATTTCAAACTTTTATTAATATCTTCACAAAAAATAATTTAATCGATATAATTTTTTTTTTACGAGATACAGTGAAGAAACCCAAACATAATGCATCATTACTTTTGATTCCAAAAAATATTTTTAATTTTGAAAAATATTACTAAATTCATATTCATAAAAAATATTAATTATGACCTATATTAATTTTTACATAAAATGAATCCTAATGCTGAAAAATAAGGGTGTGCAAATTTGCAGCTCATTCCAGTTATTAGTTTTCGAGTTATAAATAAATCTTTCTTTTGGAGTGGTTTAGGGGGCCGTCTCTTATAAAGTTTTGCAGGAGATAACAAATCAAATCTTAAAAAATAACAAAGAAAATTAAACAACATATGTTTATTTTTTATTTACGGGCCAAATTATATAACAACAACGTCAAACGCAAAGAAATGAAATAAAAATGATGATTTTTAGACATTAGTGTTAGCATCAAGAATTCCTGTTTTCTAAAGAAGACAAGCCCCGCCTTCATCGTTCTTCAAAACAAAACAATACAGAAAAGTAAAGTAAATGTGATATTGAGTATTCGTGTTAAACCCCTTATTTTATGTTGACAATATGCACAAGTGGTATTTACTTCATCGATTACTGGTGATAAATTTTGAATCTTTTAAACGAACACTAGAAGAAAAAGAAATAACTAAATAGGCGGGGTTACTGTTTTGAATAGAAAAATAGGTTAAATGTAAAAATTGTCAGTTAAAAAAAACAAAAACGAATGGAATTAGAATGCAAGACAGACTTGTAAAGTCGTTTCTTAACTACCGTCATAGTTAAAGTCTCAATCATTTGCTTCCTATATTGCTTTATTTTTATTTATTTATTTATTTTGTAGGGGGGGGGGATTATTATTTTAAGGATACTTTAGTCTGTAAAATTTTATTAATATATTTAAATTTTATATATTTTTAAATATATACTTTTACTTTTATAAATATATTTTAACACTTTTTGCGACCGCAGGATTTTTTTTTTTTTTTTTTTTGACAGTAAGATCCGCCTGCGGGTGTTATTCTCTCAAAATAAAATATTTCAGAAAAAATTTTCTGTATTCACAAGTATATTACAAATGGATATATATTATAATTATATTCTTTCTAATCAATATATTTCTATCCATAGTATATGTTATTGCGAAAATATGAACACTAGGTACACACTTAAGAAATAAGTAACACGTAAATTACGAAAGAAACGCCCACTGAGATAGTTAAAGATTTTCAAATGACGTGAATCTATGTCAGCAGTCGCGAAAGGGTTAATTAAAAAATTATATTTTCATAGAAATTATGAAACGAATCGTACAGTTCCTAAGAGTTCAACTGACCCAAAACTGATAAGTACGATTAAAATTGTTTAATATTTACTTCATGAACCCTTACAATAATTATCCGAAAAGATTTAGTTTATGCATTGTTGTATATATATATATATATATATATATATGTATGTATATATTTATATTATTTAATTTCGTATATTACGTTATACCTACGAAAGGAAATTTAAGCTTTATTAGTGATCAGCACAGCCATTATAGACACTTTTACTTAAAAAATATTGCACTTTTTTCAAAGAGTACAGTCTGGACCAATCGTAAGTGTAATGTACTTGCGATTGGTCCTAAAGTGATTACTTGCGAATGGTCCTGGTGAGATCTAAAATTATCTAAAATAGTACTGAAGTTTATACAAATCTAAGAAACTGAATTCAGAATAATTAAGGTTTTTGTGAACTTTTATAAATATTTTTTTCCTGAAATATTTCTGGTGTAAAACATTAAAATTTTGTCCATTTCTTATAGGATCTTAATTTTATTTTTATACATTTACAGATTACCCCCTAACACATTTTTGATTATAACTCTATAAATACTGAAGTTAAAGTATAAAAACAGTATATTTTTTCGCACTGCCAGACTCTCAGAAATTCAAATATGAAGTCAAAATTGGGTGTTGCTATTGATAAAATCAAAGTTGGCGCTCATTTCAATATTTAGATGACCCCTAATTCAAAATTTGACAGCATTCTCTAAAAGTGCATTTCGTTTCCTTTTGAATGGTGTCTATTAAATTTTTCTGCGTCAATTAATAATGAAATTACAGCGAGTGCTGCGATTTTTTTCCCCCGACTGTACATAAGATATCACTTCTCAGAATTATTGAAGAAGCAAAATCTACTAACATTGTGTGTAAGTGAACACAATGGCGTCTAAACGCTTTGCTCAAACGAGCTGAAAGTTGGTACATATGTTTATAAGTCACGTAGCACGAACCCTATTACGTTTTAGATAATCTAGCACTGACAGTTTTTTTTTTTTTTTTTTTTTTACAGGGACACAGAGAAAAAATCTTATCATTATGACTTATAGACTTAAGTTATTTAAATTGCAATAGCGTCTAAAAGCTTTATTCGATTGATCTGAGAATTTATATAAATGTTAAGGGTCAAAGTCGCAAGAAAAAGTATTTTGGTGAATCTAGTATTTATTTTATTTTATATATATTTTTTTCTAATAAGGGCATAAAAGAAAATTCTTCGCCATTATGGCCTATGGGCTCAAATTACTCATAGTGCGATAGCCTCGAAACGTCTTATTAAATAAACTGAAAGTTTATGTTTTTTTTTTGGGTATATACAATGCAATAGATAAATTAAATTAAATTAAAAAAGCATAGTTAATCATTATATAAATAAAAATACTAATAAATATTTTCATAAAATTTTATAAAGGTAAAGAATTTGTAATATTAATTTTTTAGAAATGAATGTACTCCCGTATCCTGAATTCAAATTAAATAAAAAGTGATATTTTCAAAAAATATGTATTTTTTTTTAATTAATGTAAAAATATATTAAGAAATTATATCTCGATTTATTAATTACTTGCCATACCTGTCAATTTTTACACTGTTTGTCTACCTGAAAAATATTATATAACCAAACACACACACACACAAAAGCAAAAAAAAAAAAAAAAAAAGCCTACATTAAGTGACTCTTTAAAACAACAAACTATTTAAAAAATAACTTTGCGCAGCCCCTTTTAACCCATTAAAAGCTGTAGGCATATATGTATGATTGGGGCAGTTGCCGCATTGATTGCTGTAAATAAAGTTTGAATGATTTTAACACTAATACTTAAAAATATTTTGTTAAACACAGTAACGTTTTAGAGCAACGCCCAGATATTAAAATAATAATAATAATGATGATAAAAAGGAAGTATTTAAAAGAAGAGAGTACCGCCGATCGCAAAGTTTTAATGTTATTTATCTACTTTTTTCTTACTAAAATATTTTTATTGGGAAGGGCGTAGCTGGACCGACATTCACACGAAGAAATAACCTCTAATAAACTGTAAACAAGGCGAAAAACAATGTTTATAACGCCAAAAATAAGTTTCAGGAAAGAAGACAGCTGTTTCGGTAGCCTTTAGTGTACCGTCTTCAGTACATAAATAATTGTGAGAGAAGTGCTCTTATATAAAGGAAAGGGAGGGGATTCAGATTAGGATGATCAGCCAATAGAATTACGCGGAATTTGCAGTATTGACCAATAGGAACCAAACCCAAGTTGTAAAAATATGGAAGAAATTTAGAAAATAAGGACTAAATGTAAAATTTCCAACAATCAGACAAATGGGGCACAGCAACATCAAAATTAACAATATTGTTAAGAATTTTATAAATATGAAAAGCTTCAAAGAAATCTAGTTCGTCAGTGGCTAATCAACCTAACCTGAATCCCCTCCCTTTCCTATATATAAGAGCACTTCTCTCACAATTCTTTATGCACTGAAAACGGTACGCTAAAGGCTACCGAAACACCTGTCTGCTTTCCTGTTATTTATTTTTGGCGTTCTAGACGTTGTTATTTGCCTTGTTTATAATACCACGCCAAGTCTTCCATCAATACTCTAATCGACTTTTCTAGAACTAAAATCATCTGTCACTCCTCTCTGGAAACAAAACTCAACTGAACTCGCCGAGACTGAACTCCCTTATGTAAAAATTATCACAACTTAAATAGGTCTTTACTGAAGTGTTCACTAAAATATTGCACTTAAATTAGCTAGTTATGTAACATTTTTCTTTGCAATCTACATATGTTTTCTCTAAAAGATATCTTTTAGGTTAAAAAATAAATAAATAAATAAATAAAATAAAATAAAATAAAGTATTTCTATCACTCACAGATTACAAAAAAAAAAAAAAAAATGTCAAAAGAATCGTTTCTGGACTTTTATGTTTAATGGACTTTTGCAGTGAATAATAATATTTGCATATTGGATTCAATTTCCTCATATGTGTTTACAAAAGCAAGTATAATATAAAAAAAGAAATAGATTGTGACTGAAAATGTATTACATTTCTTTTGCTTGTGTCGCTTGCAGAGGAAAACATAGATATGAATGGAGTCAATACTGATTTTAAACCTATTTTTAAACAAAATAAAATTTTCACATTCGAAATTTTTGAATTTGTAGAATGCTAAAATTGATGTATTTTGTTTATTTAAACGTATATACGTCAGTTAAATACAAGGGTTGTACTTTCCGCTTATTTTTCAGGACACTCTCACGAATGAGAAGTTTTCACAATCATTGCTACCGCTATTTTTATAAAATAATCCCTACCCTGTATAATCAAGGTACATTACAATAAAAATACCAGAAGTATTTCTGCATGAAATTAGTGGTGGCAAAAAAGGCAAAAATTTCTTATCTCTGACATTGCCCTGAAAAAAGGGCGGAGAGTACGACCCCTAGTTATATATATATTTCAGTTTTTAATCTTTCTTTTTCAAAATCTTTCTTTTCTTAACTACAAATTCATGAATGATGAATATATTTTTTTTGATAGTGCAAAGTCAAAATAAACATAGTTATTTTTTGCTTATAATTGAGATTTTAATTATAACTGAACTGAATCTTTGATAATATTTTACAAAATTATACGCATATTTCTAAAATAAATAAATAAAGAAAGAAAATCACATGTGCTTAGATATGCAAGGATATAAAACTATATATATATATATGCATGCGTAATTTAAATACATTAAATTATCTTTATATAAATTAAATTATTTAAATGAATTCATTATATCCATTTAAAATGCATAAACATAAAAAGTTTTTTTTATTACAGAAGCTTACAATACAAGGCTTTCACAGAGTATGGTGTTATTAAAATCGCTTACAACTAGCATTAAATAAAATCCTCTATTTCTACCAGCCAGGATCGAACCAGAGTCAACCGAATATTAGTCGATGATATTACATCGCAACCATGACATACCTGGTAACATTTATAATTTATTCCGGAGTACTGCCGCCTTTTTTTCACACTACTCAGATTATAGAGAAAATTTCTTCAAAATGTAATTTCTATTAAATAAGAAGAAAAATGTTCTTAAAATATACTGGTGTAAAAAAAAGGGCGGGGCTAGAAATGCTCCGGAATAAATCATAAATATTACCAGGTATGCCATGAGAGCAGTGTTGCTAGACCTTGCGACTCTTTTATTCAAAAGTCACCAGTAAATTTGAGAAGTGATATTTGACATTTGTAACAGATGAATCGAATCGAAAAGGTGTCTATTATGTACCTCAAGTATCACTTTTCAAGATTATTGGTAACTATTGAATATAAAAGCCGCCAAGTCTGGTAACACTGCATGAAAGGACAGTCAGAGCTTCCAACCCTCTGAAATAACTAATACCACTATTTTTTTTTTTTTACAGTTATCCCTGGCTTATTTAATCTCAGAATTTTCGCTAAAAGATGAAATGCATACATCTAGAAAAATTTGCTGGTATTAAAAAATGTAGCAAATTCTCATTTCTATACAATTTACGATATTAATACGCCCTTTACATCTTTAATATAAATTTCTCCGTATGCAATACGGAAAAAAATGCGAATTAACAGATAGTCAGTAGATTTCATCTGGCTACAGGAAATTGTTTCTTTTAACTGATTGAGATAAAATTTTATACTAAATCTCTGCAGTTTTCGGAAACAGAAATTTTCAATTTTTTGCAGTGTATTTCGTCTGCTTCCCATAAAAATAAATAATAACTGCTAATATAATTTAATAATATTCAACTAAATAATCAATAATAATTATAAATTAATTGCTAATATAAATATATATAATAACTGCTTTCAGAAACATGGTTTTAACTTTAACCAAAAATACATAGTAGAGTATATATTTCCCAAATTTAAAAACATTTCGCATTCTTTATTTATTTCTCTTTTGTGCATTTTCTCTTTTAATTTCTATAAATATTTCTTTTAACTTAAGTGTGTAAAATTATTTTTCGATTTATCTCATTCTGTTTTAGCTTTGTTAATGAATAAATTAAAATTATATATACTATAGATTTTTGTGTTCTAGACATAACTTTTGTTTTCAAGGCATCATTTTTATTATATTTCTGTAACTAGAACTCTTGTATCATGAACTGCTGGGTTTTTTTTTTTTTTTTGTTTTTTTTTTTTTTGTTTTTTTTTCTCTGATAATCCAACTAATAGAAAAGGACACGTTCTCAAAAATTAAAGGTCATCTTTTGATATGTATACATCGTAAAGGTTTTTTTTTACAAAAACAAAAACAAAACAAAACAAAAAAAAAATGTTCTATAGAAATGTAGCTTTATGTCTGTCTTTCTAAAGCTAATATAAACGTATCCCAAATTTTTAATGCACGATATCTTCCAGATATGTCATTATAAAACCAATATAAAACTATATATCATTCGACAGATAAAAACAAACTTTCAAAATACATTAAAATAATTATCCGGTTCCCAAATATTATAAAATACTTCTCAACTGCATTTATGTATCACATGATTTATCCCTTAATTATTTCTACTGTAAATAATTGAAAAGGCACTTTCATAGCTCCCAAAATTTTTTATTTTTAATCTGATAACACTATTATTTTTTAAAAGGATTATGTCCTATATGTTTTGGACGATTAAATGTGATATAAACAATTATAAAAACTTTCTGGTATTAAGTTTGTGGCGATTTTTGAGAATACACCTCGAAGATCAAAATACCAAATGCATGAGTCCAGTAGTGACGATATTTTTGCTATTTTTATTCAACTTAACAATCAGTATAACTTAAAAAACAAGGTTGTACTACAAAGAAATAAAAAAGTATTACAAAATGCTCGCCTCCGAGCATCCTAAAAAAAAACACGCAACACGTTTTAAGCACCAAGTCTCTCTCTCTCTCTGCTCATTTGAGTGTCTCTCCCTTCCGAGCACACTTCGGAAAGGGGGGGGGGAATACCCCACACGAAGCACTGATTCGTTCATCGTGACATCACTTTGCCTGTGATATCATTTTCCACCAATCGTCGTCTACCCGAAACTCAGAGAAATGTCGGTAGCAACAAAAGCCATGCGTGAAATCGAAAACTATTGATGTCACCGCTTCTTTTGAAAATATAAAATTTTTTCACACAAAGCATCTGTCGCTCAGACGGTCTCCACGGTTCCCTTCAGTCTGGTCACACGACCCCTGACCTCTTGGAATGTTTGTAACCTTCACTCCAGCACAGCTTCCTCCCTCCTAAAAGACCATTTTACGGCCTTCAGGATGTAAAATGAGCTCCAGAAGACACAGGTGCCTCCTCCCATTATCAAACATGCAACATCAGAGAGTTGAGCTAACCCCCCCCCCAAAAAAAAAAAAAAATTCGAAACAACCCCCTGAACTTTATATAACTAAAAATAATCTTAAAAATAAATTTTCTAGTCTTACACCTTGCATAATTCCTAGATCCCAAGGTCTCATTTCACATTATATAAAAAAAATTAAGCATTTACATGCAATTTCGTGATGACAATCAAAGGTTCTACACCTAACAAAATTTTAAAAGTCAAACATTGAAATTTCACAATTACACAATAAAATTTCATGAAAAAGAAAGAAAAATAATTTATAGTTAATACATTCAAACATTTTTTTGGAATACAAATGAAAGAAAAAAAAAAAAAATAAATAAATATTTACAAACAGTCCAAAAACACTACCTAAAACCAAGGCATTTTTTTTTTTTTCTATTCTTCACGCATGCGACTTAACGCATCTGCATTCAAATGCTTTTTTCCGCTCTTATGCTCGACTGTGAAGTTGTATTGTTGTAAACATAAGGCCCATCTCGTCAAACGTGAATTTGTGCCCATCATTTTTTTAAAGATAAACTAAAGGGTTATGATCGGTTTGAAGAACGAATTTTTGTCCATCTAAATAATGATTTAGTTTTTTCACCCCAAAAATGACTGCCGCTAATTCGCGTTCAATGGTACTATAATTACGCTCCGCCTTAGAGATTTTTTTCCTCAGATAAACAATTGGATGCTCCTCGTTATTCCCGAAATTTTGAGCTAGGACCACACCCGCCCCTACAAGACTTGCATCAGTCTGAACAATGAATTCTTTTGAAAAATCCGCAGCATAGAGTACCGGTCTCTTAGTTAGATCTAATTTTAGTACATTAAATGCCTGATCACATTCCTGACTCCACTCAATTTTTCCCTCTTATTTTTCCCTTTTAACAAATCCGTCAAAGGCGCAGCTTTTGTCGCATAATCCTTTATATATTTATGGTAAAATCAGGTCAGACCTAAAAATGACCTTACATGCGTCTTTGTCTTTGGAATGGAAAAATTCTTGGATAGTTTGGATTTTCGCGTCACTCGGCGACCTCTTCCCTGACCCCACTTCGTGTCCTAAAAATTTTACATGGTCCTGGGCGAATAAACACTTTGCCGGTTTCACTTTTAGATTTGCCTCCTCCAAACGTTGTAACACAATGTCCAGATGCCGGATATGGAGCTCCCAACTGGATGAAAACACAGCCAGATCATCCACATATGGTCTCACAAAACTCACTAAATCCCCTAGCACCTCACTAATTAATTTACAAAAATAAAATGGAGCATTCACTAAGCCAAACGTCAGTTTTTTTGGAATAAATTCACCGAAAGGGGTTACAAACGCCGCATACCTTTGCGCACGTTTCGTTAACGGGATTTGGAAATACCCCTTCGTCAGATCCATTACTGAAATATATTCTGCAGTGCTCACTTCCTCAACAACCTCCTCAATATTCGGTAACGGGAAAAATTGCACTTGGGTTTTGACATTGAGGGCCCTATAATCTACACACGACCTAGGGTCTTTCCCCGAACTCTCTACAAGAATCATAGGCGATGCGTAATCGGACTGACCCACCTCTATCACCCCTAACTCTAACAGCCTGGAAATCTCCTTCCGCATAATTTCTAACTGCCGCGGGGACATGCGATAGGGTTTTGCACGAATCGGCTTATCATCTGTCAAAATGATATCCATCTCTACCTTATGGGTCGTACCAGGGTCGTTAGAAAACACCGTTTTATGCTTTACTAGGACATTTTGTAAAGTTGCTAAATTCCCTTTCGAAACCTTATTTCCCAAATTACTCCCTTTAATTAAGTCTGTCAAGTCGAAATGATTAGGGTCCGAAATCGGATACGGGATAGATGCATCCTCCTCAATTTCCTCGCCACCCTCTTCCAAAATTAAGTTGACATACTCTGGGCGTTTATGATAAGGTTTCATTAAATTCACGTGGAAAATCGTGTCCTTACATCTCCTTCCCGAAAGATCTACTCTATAGTTCGCATCGGATATTACCCCCGTAACTACACCTGGACCTAGCCACTGTACTGCCATTTTATGTGGTTTTGCGGTAGCCAAAACCAACACCGAGTCTCCCACCTTAAATTTTCGGGACACCGCATTTTGGTCGTACCACCATTTTCTTTTTTGTTGACATTCCGTCATACGCCCCCCTTTCAAATCTTGACATCTTTTTAAGCGCTCATTTAAATCAAAAATATACTCGACTACATTTTGATTCATTTCCTCTTCCTGCATCCAATTTTCGTAAACAATGGTATGAGGCATCATCAAATTCTTCCCAAAAATAAGCTCTGAAGGAGAAAATCCCGTGCTCTCATGCTGCACTGTCTCAACGCGAAAAGAGCCATAGGCAAATTTTCTTCCCAATCGCTTTTCGTTTCGAGACATAACGCTTTGAGAATCCTCTTAAGAGTGGAATGCATTCTTTCCACCTGATTAGATTGCGGATGGCAGACAGAAGAATGATTGATTTTGATATCATACATCTCAAAAAACGCTGTCGATAAGTCACTCGTAAAATAAGCACCTTGATCGCAGACTAACTCTCTAGGAAATCCGGTCTTCGCGAAAATTTGCATCAATGCATTGATCACTGACTTCGAAGTTAGGTTTTCCACAGGATTAGCATCCGGGAATTTTGAAGCGACGCAAACAGCCGTTATCGCAAAACTATTGCTTTTGTTGCTCTTTACAAGCGGACCTATAGCGTCAATCGACAGACGTCTGAACGGTTCAGAAATAATCGGTACTAATCTCAACGGAGCTTTTTTCTTATCCCCTTTTTGACCTACTTTTTGACAAATTTCACAAGTTTTGACATACTTTTCGATTTCCTGATAGCAATTTGGCCAAAAGAAATTAGTCAGCACCCTCTGCTTAGTTTTACACGAGCCTAAATGCCCTGACTAGAGTCCTGCGCGGGTCGGGTTTTACCCGACCCGAACCCGACAGATGAATTTTAAATCAACCCGAAACCCGACCCGAACCCGACAAAAAAATTTTCCTCAACCCGAAACCCGACCCGAACCCGACAAAAAAATTTTCATCAACCCGAAAACCGACCCGAACCCGCAACAGAGAATTTTTTGCGACCCGAACCCGACCCGAAACCCGACTTATCTAACCCGAACCCGACCCGAAACCCGAAAAATAAATCAACATTACTTATTCATCTAAAAATCATGAAAACAACGTAAAATGATATAACATGATATAAAATAAAGTAAATTTTCATTGTCACACAGTTGGTAAATTATAAAAAAAACTAGTAAATTGTGGTCACCATAAGACATTCTTCTACATTTTTCTGTCAAATTCACTAAGTGCGAATAATTTATTAAAACTATTATTAAAAAGTTTAACGTGGTGAATGCAAATAATTTTCATCTTAGGGAAATCTAAGACTAAATATCCAAAGAGTGAAAGTTTTATCGTCTATAAATAACTTCTTAAACAATGCCGTTTTTATAATGGTTATCTCACATATCATGGTTCGTACAGTTATATGGCATAGAAGTTGAGATATAGCCATCCTGTTATCGATGAAATTTGCAGTATAACAACGCCACCTATTGGCCGACAAGCATTCAAACTGAGTCAGCATAATGTATCATAATCTCGCCTTCTCACATATTAAGTTTTGTTTGATGATACACAATAGAACATGAGATATAGCTTTCCTTGTAATTGTGGAAATCACTGTCTAGCAGCGCCACCTGTTGAGAGGTTTACAGTAAAAGTTGACAGGCGCTAATATATATTAAATGGCACCTACATACAAATTTATATGAAATTATGTGCAGTAGTTCTTGAGATATAGCCTTTCCTTAAATTGCGAAATTCGCTGTGTAGCAGCGCCACCTGTTGGCTGATAGGCATTCAAATTGAATCAGCATAATATCTCATATTGGTCTTCTCACATATCAAGTTTTGTTAGATTATATGCAACAGAACCTGAGATATAGCCTCCCCTGAAATTGCAGAAATCGCTGTATAGCAGTGCCACCCGTCGAGCGGTTGACACCAAAAGTTCATAGAATCTTATATTTTTTTCTACTAAATATAGAAGGAAGTAGTAAAAAAAAAAAAAAAAAAAAAAACTTGTAAACTGTGAAATCTTTTCAATTTCCAGAATGCAAATGCGAGGTTATGCTGAATTGGTATTTCTTTAATTTATATATTAACAACAGCCGAGAAAGATTTATAATACTTTTTTAACTTTCATACAATTTCTACAACAGATACATATTAGTTCCGTTGAAGAAAACAGATCCAGATACAAATACGGATCTATTTTTCTGGTGGATATCCGCGGATACGAATAGGGAGCTCCGGTACATGTCTGCCCACTAGCGGCCGAGCGATTCTGTGCTCGAAGCTGGTAGATGGGAGGTGTCGGGTTCGATCCCAGGTCCCCCGACCCAGCCGTTCGGAGTTTTCCGTGGTTTCTTCCGAAACATGCGTAAATACGGGTTAGGACCCCTTAGAAAGACTTAAACGGAGGGCAAACCCCTATAGGCCTAGGACACATCTGGAGTCAATCGGCCTAAAATCCTCCAACCGACCAACCAACCGATACATGTCTAGTATGTGCAGAATGTTTAAATTAATTAAATAGTTGTAAACGTGCCTATAAATTTATGTTTATAATTGTAAAAAATATTTTGAAAGGTGTTCTTAAGTCGACCCGACTTGTTGAAAACCAAACCCGACCCGAACCCGAACCCGACCCGCAAGAAAAAAAATTCAGTCAACCCGACCCGAACCCGACCCGCACGAAAAAAATATCAGTCAACCCGACCCGAACCCGACCCGCAAGAGAAAAAATTCTGTCAACCCGACCCGAACCTGACCCGCGGGTCGGGTCGGGTTCGGGTAAAATCGGGTTACCCGACCCGATGCAGGACTCTAGCCCTGACACAGAATCATGACACAGGTTTAGAATCGCTGCCCTAAATTTATTTGGCACGCACAACTGCATCCGGTTTTGGTTACGTTTAGAATCCGATATTCGAATTAACCGCTCATTTTCTATCTTAAATTCCTTTCCCGCTTCATTTCTAGCTTTTTCCCAACAATTTTTCAACGTGTCACACGCGATTTGCTCTTTTTGAAACTTTTCAGCTGAAACCCCGATTAATGGACACCTGTCTGTTTCTTTTAACACAGGAAGAACAACTTTATTTTCTGCACTAGTCTCCTCTAACGACTCGCTTATCAAACCCGGTTCCTCCTCAAAATTCTAAATTTTTTTCTGAGTTGGCTTTTCATTATTTATTTCGGACTGCGCACTCTTAATCCTTTCTTGCTCACGTTTCTGACTTCGCGTTATCGCATTAATTGGATAAACAATTTTTTTATTGGACTCAATTAACTCTGCGGTTTTATTGCCTAGAAGATATATTCCCTGACTCAAATTAGCCGGATTTACAGCCGCTTTAGTAATGACCTCTCCGAATTCCCCCTTTAAAACGATTTTCGCCAAAGGTAAACACCTACACGTTTCGTCAAACGGTTGCTTAATCCATACCTGTTCCGGCAGTAAATCCTCTACAGAAATCATATTCCTTTCGCACACGTCAATATTTGAGCCACTATCTCTCAAGAATTCGCTCTCTTGTCCATTTATTTCTAATTTACCTATATAAGGCTCAAAACCAACATCTAAAATTTCGCTCGCACTTAAGTTATTGATCGGATTTGTTCTGCGATTAGGGTTTTGTGGACAGTTAGGTCGAATATGGCCCCTTTCCGAGCAAAGATAGCACACAACTTTACTATTTCTATCAAAATCACGATCTTTAGATTCGATTTTATCCCCTTTTAATTTTCCTGAGTCTTTTTTGTCGCCCTTAGCTGACTCAGGTTTCGGATTACTCCCGCCATCATGCTTACCTGACCCGAATTTCTGACCATCCTTCTCAAATGAATTTCTACCCTTCGTAAAACGCTGAAAAGGCTTGTATTCTCTTTTCCCATTCTCCTTTCTAACCGCGCATACTTGTCGCACTTCTCCGCCAAATCCGAAGCTTTGTTGATTTCTTCCCACACATTTACAAAATGTTGTTTGATTTCGCATGGTACCCTTTTCTTTAACTGCTCCGTGAGCATCAACTCCTTTAATGACTCTAAATCTTTAATTTCTAAAGTCTCATGCCAGTTATCTAGGTACCCTCGCAAATCGTGAACTAAATCAACCCATAATTCTTCACTTTTTTTGTTGTGCGATTCAAATTTCGTTCTTAGCGCACGCGCACTCAATCTGAACCTATTCATCAACACTTTTTTTACATGTTGAAAATTATCAGCCTCTGACTCGTCTAATTTCATAATTATTTGTACGACGTCGCACGGCAATAAAGGGATAAGTTGCGACATCCAGTCCTGTTCGCTAACATTTTCTTTACGTGCTAATCTTTCAAATATCGTGAAAAAAAGAGAAATATCCATTTGTCTTGGGTCAAATTTCGGAGCTATGTCCTTTAAATTAATTTTCTTCAAAACCGTCTCTTGAACTAAACTCCCCGACTCTACGCTACTAGTTTCTGCAGCGCTCTGGATTCTGAGTTTCTCAAGTTAAAAATTTCGTTCGGCCTCTTCTTTTTGCAACGCCCATTCACGCTCTTCTTTTTCTTTTTGTAATTTCGATTCCCTTTCTTTCTCTTCCAAAATCCCTTCTATTAGCACCTTCGCAACCCCTTCATCATAATTAGCCGCCTTTTCAATGGCTTCCCTGATTTCCAGTTTTTTGTTTTTATCTGTTAGCCCCGAAACACCAAATTCATCCGCTAAATCTAACAATACATTTTTAGTATACTTAATGAGAAATACCATAATTACAAAATACAATTTCACTAATTACTGAAAAAAAAATGCACATGTAATAAAAACAATAAACAAATCAAATATCATGAAAATATACACAAAAGTAACACTTTGATTATCGAAGTGACCTACGAAATTCTTTAAACACCTTTTCTCTAAACATTAACTACAATATTTACCCAGATACAATAAACAATACCTATATTTAGTTAAAATAAACAACTAGACAAAAAAAAAAATCCTAGAATTTTTACCAGTAGGAAAATCAACTAATTTCCAGTATACTCCTATATAAACAGTTACAGTATACCCACTCCTTACGTTACTTTAAAAAAAGAAATTTAGAATTATAACCTTATCAAACTTTAAACAACAATTTAAAGTTACCAAGCTCACCTTTACAATAAACAGAACTTTAACGATAAATTTATCTCTCAAGTAAACGCCCCGTTAAGTCATGAAATTAATCTTTTCAACCGCCTTAACTATTAACTTGAATCCGAGATATCCGTGCTTAAAATTTTACACATAAAAACTAAATTCTTACTCCTAAAACTTCGTAACTAAATGCATTGTTACAAACAGAAAAAATAAAAACTATCAACCCACTAACTCAATCTCTGACACTTTACATATCTGACAATGGAAGAAAACATACCTGAAAAACCTCCTTGATTGACATCTCCAGGGAATTCAGCAGCACACGGAAGAAGCACTTTTAATCCTTTCTCCTTCCCACGCTATTGTCACAGGCATCAATAATCTCCAGTAAGGCTCAGGAGTTTCAGTTGTCACCGGCTCACAGCAAACGTTCTTTTTTACTTTTTCCCCACAAACACATAGAAGAGTTCGATGTTTTTTTTTTCATTAAAACAACATCCCACCGCTGCCACCAATTTATATCTTTACTTAAAGCTGTGGTGATTTTTGGGAGTACACCTCGAAGATCAAAATACCAAATGCATGAGTCCAGTAGTGACGATTTTTTTGCTATTTTTATTCAACTTAACAATCAGTATAACTTAAAAAACAAGGTTGTACTACAAAGAAATAAAAAAGTATTACAAAATGCTCGCCTCCGAGCATCCTAGAAAAGAACACGCTACACGTTTTAAGCACCAAGTCTCTCTCTCTCTCTGCTCATTTGAGTGTATCTCCCTTCCGAGCACACTTCGGAAAGGGGGGGGGGATACCCCACACGAAGCACTGATTCGTTCATCGTGACATCACTTTGCCTGTGATATCATTTTCCACCAATCGTCGTCTACCCGAAACTCAGAGAAATGTCGGTAGCAACAAAAGCCATGCGTGAAATCGAAAACTATTGATGTCACCACTTCTTTAGAAAATATAAAATTTTTTCACACAAAGCATCTGTCGCTCAGACGGTCTCCACGGTTCCGTTCAGTCTGGTCACACGACCCCTGACCTCTTGGAATGTTTGTAACCTTCACTCCAGCACAAATTTTCCTTTAAAAACGGGAGATTTGTCACCTATGCACTTTGGAAAGAAATAATAGGAAATATATATTTTTTTTCTTAAAGAAATTTAAAACTTTTTATAAGCTATATATATTTTTTAAATAATTACCCTTTGAACTTAAAATTATAAACTTTAATTATTAATGCACTTTGACTTTCACAATTAATATGAAAGTACAGATAGTATCTAGCTGTTCAAAATCCTACTACATTGAAATCTCTAGAATTCCTTATGTATGATTTATCAACTCTCTCTAATAAATCACTCAAATGAGTATTGAGATTTTGGCAGGATTTAGGCACTTAACCCCAATACTTAAGGGCAAAATCATCTATTTAAGCTGATAATAATTCATTATAAATCTAAGTGTAAAAGGAAATGAAGATGAAAGTATATACTTCAAATAATATATTTATGAGTAAATATTACTGAACCCATTTAAATGTGTTGTTAGATTATTATTTTTTTTTTTTTTTTTTTCATTTCTTTTCTAAAGTATTTTCTAAATTCTAATACGCTTTAGAAAAATAATTTTACAGTATTTAACTACCTTTTCAGAATAAAAGTTTTAATATTAATAGAAAAAGTCTGGCCTCTTGACTTCCAGATTTTTTTTCTGTGTATCAGAAAAAAACATTTTTAACTGATTTTCAGTTTTCAAATAACTAATAGAAACTTACAATCTTACTACGGAACTTTAAATCTTACTACAAACTAAGCATGGCGTATAAATACCTCTCGAGCTTTTTAAATAACAGTGAATGATATTTTTAGGATTTTTATAGATATGGAATGCTTGTAACAGCTCCAGCTTCTTAAATTCCTACTGGTTGTTATTCTGACTCTAAAATCCGCTTTTTTACCTTTATATGAGCAATGAACCACTTCGTCATTTTGCATTTTTGACGGTACGCTTCACAAAACCGAAACTGCAGTCTGTGCTTAAAAATTTTACATTGGCGTCTTTAACTCTGTGTTAATATTAAAAAACGATTTTTTGTAAAAATGACATAATAAAAAAAAAAAAAAAAAAAAAAGAAAAGAAATATTTTGAAAAATAAATCTCACATACAATGTGCTGTGTGTGATTGTGTTCTTTACATAATAATTATTTTTATGTCATCTTGTTTCACAAACTATTTTTTATTGTTATTAATAAAATTGTAAAGACATGATATAACAAAACTAAATTTATTACACAAATAACAAATAGTGTAAAAACGAAACGATTTTAAGTGCAGTATTCTGCGAATTGTATACCACTGGTAAAGTAAAATTTGTAGTCATTACGCCAGAAAACCCCTTCTGACACAAGATTCAGCAGTGGATGAATGAGGCCTATTTGATATATTGGGTTGTTCGATAAATAATGT
Source organism: Salticus scenicus (assembly GCA_963930645.1). NCBI lineage: Eukaryota > Metazoa > Arthropoda > Arachnida > Araneae > Salticidae > Salticus > Salticus scenicus. The sequence continues at coordinate 236,286,862 of OZ005655.1, forward strand.
CGTTTTTTTAAAACCTTCGCTTCTAAAAACCAAGGCTTCTTCGAATGTGGAATTTTCAACTTACCGAACGATGGCAAAAGGTCATCCAACAAAATGGTCAATATATCATTGATTAATGTTTGTTGTTATTATAAATAATTTCAATTTGAAGAACATAAAAAAAAATTACATTATTTATCGAACAACCCAATATATTGTTCCATACTTCTTCCACACATCTCCAAAATTGATCTTACATGATAGCGGTTTATATATCCTATGTCAGAGACAAGGATGAAAGAATTCCGTCTTTTTTACCACTTTATTTTACTACAAAAGTTTCTGCCCTAAACAATCTTAAACGTAACTGAAAAATATGAAACTTTTTTTTGTATAGAAATACTGGAGGCAAATAAGTGAATTTCCTTCACTGCTACAGAAGTTTTAAAATCATAAATGTGTCCAATTTCGACAAATTATGAGAACAAGAAGACCGAGGCAGAAATTCAGTCAAGTGTGTGATATTCAATGCTTCCACATCGTGTGTTACATGTAGTCACAAATTAAAATTCATCTGAAGGTAAGTCATGAATATAAGATAAGAAATCAATGTCAAAAAACACGCAATCTAGCAGTTTAGTATACACTTAATGTGCATTAAGAGAGTACTGTGTCTTGCATTTCCAAACCGTAATTAACTTGAAAGACAGTTATCATGATGTATAGAATTAGTATTCCAGTACCTTTAGTAGTGGGACTGACTCACTCAAACAGAGCCATCAACATGCATTTGATTGGTTGGTTGGTTGGTTGGTTGGTTGGTTGGGTTTTACGTCGCACTAGTGCTGCGCAGATGAGCAATTGGCGACGGTCTGGGACTCACTCCTAGAGATGGTCCTGAGATATGCCATTGCAATTTTGATCCTCCATGGAATGGATGGCTCTCCCGCTTCGGTGACCCCCAGAGGTATAATTTTTGATGGAAACATTGCATTTGATAGGAAAATAGTGTGTCTGAAAAATAACGTCAGAACAATTCATAATTCTTGACTTGTGTTCATTACACCATTTCAAATACAAGCATTTTTATTTACTATTCAGGGCAAAAGCAGAAATGGTCGCTTTTCTGAATCTTCCTTTTGCTCAAAAAAGGATTCAATTTTTGGTGCTAAAAAAAATTATTATGCATCTGACTTTTTTTTTTTGCGTTTTGGCTTTTCATGATACAGCTTATTCGATATTGTCGTGTGCACAATACGCCTTTTTCTTGAATGTAAAGATGTGATGAAGCTGATGTAATCACTCCCTTCGGTGGATCTGCATCTTCTGAGGCCATTAATTGATGAATCTCAATCACTGTGATTTTGATTACATTCCACACGAACAAAAATATCTCGGAAGGATAATCTACAATCTCCTTAAACTACATTTTTTGTTATATCCACACACAAATATATTGATTATAAAAGGTTTCTATTTTTTATAATTGCATTTAAATTTTGTGGTAAACAAATTTCATTACTCATATTTTAAAGAATTTCTTGATCGAATAAATACTGATATGTTAGTCTTTAGAAAATAAATTCAGCAGTTCTTTCAAAAACATATATTATTTTTCAAGCGAATATTTATAATAACATTACTTCATTAAATATGAATATGCAAATTCGCGAAGATTATTCATGCAGGCAAAAATTTTATAGCGAATATAGTAAATTTCATTTAAGGGTTTTAACTTATTTTTATATTTTCTGTTCTGAGTTTAAGAAAATCGAATTCAATACAATTTGATCTGCTTAGAGTTAAATATACGCAAAATGTTTCAATTCGTCTTATTTAATTGTTAAACAGTTTTTTCCTTTAACATTTTAGGCATATAAATTGGAATTTCAGTGTGTGTTAAATGTTATTTGTAATGTCTCGATGATTTAAGATAAGTGATTTTGTTTAAATATTATATTTATTTGAATCAAATCAAATTTTTAAATGAATAATTCTAATAATAGAAAGTATTTTATTAAACATTGTGAAATGCTCGTAAGAAAGTAAAAAAAATCTGGAGTGACTCCACTCGACTTTCCGAACATTGAGTAACTAACAGTTTTGTAGATAAAATAAAGAAAGAGGAGTTGCTAAACAAACAAAAAAGGGAAAACCATAACAGAGTGTTTGAGTATTTTTCTCCATATATCACACGAGGTTTTATTTAACGCTACTGAACTTTGAGCCCTTAGATCATAAGGATAAAGAATTTTTCGTTGTGTCCCTGTAAAAATCTATGAATGCTAGATTCACCAAAATGCTTATAGTTAGTGCAACCGTGATTTATAATATTCATACATATTTTCAGCTCAACTGAATAAGGTGTTTAGATGCTATCGCTGGTCTCATAGGCCATAAAGATAAAGAATTTTTCTTTGTGTCCCTGTAAAAAAACTGTAAGTGCTAGATTCACCGAAATCTATACAGTTGGTTCAAATGTGACCTATAACATGTGTACAAATTCTTTGCTGAGATTAATAAGGCGTTTAGACGATATCACACTTTTAAAAATTTGGCAAAGAATTTTTCTTTGTGTCCCTGTAAAAAAACTATAAGTGCTAGATTCTCAAAAATCTATACAGATTGAGTATCTGTGACCTATAATATGTGTATAAAGTTTTTGCTCAATTGAATAAGGCGTTTAGATGCTATCGCACTTGTAAGATTTTGGTTCCTTGGCCATAATGATGAAGAATTTTTCTTTGTGTCCCTGTAAAAAAACTATAAGTGCTAGATTCACCAAAATCTATAGGTTTCGTACTATGTTGACTTACAATATACGTACCAACTTTCAGCTTATTCGAACAAAGCGTTTAGACGCTAGCGTGTTCACTCACAGACATACACACATACATACACACATACATACACACACACATACACATATACATACACACATACATACACACACACATACATACATCATCGTAGAAATAGTAAAAACGGACTCGTTGGACCTCGAAACGTATAGAAACATCAAAATCTCGAAATCGGATTTTTGACATGATTACAATACTTTCCTCACTATAGTGTTCGGAAAGTAATAACTTCTAATTTTTTTCTAGTTCATTATAATGTAATTTAGTAAATAAAGTATATGCACATTTATTTTATTTTATCATTATTTTTATTTTTTTGTATAAAAAATATTTAATTTAATTAAGAAAAATAATGCAGAAATTTAATTAATTGATTAATTGCTGTTTTTCAAAATTTCTAAAAAATTTAACTGACATTACAGACTTTAATACAGAGAATAATACACACACACACACACACACACACACACACACACACACACATATATATATATATATATATATATATATCTTATCATGTTCAGCCTTTATCAATACACTGCTGGATGGAGACTTGACCTAGGTGATTCAAATAAGCCCTATATGTTGCAATTCTTCTACATTATGTTTCCTCAAACTTTACAGTCTTATCTCCAAACTTCATAGTCTCACCAAAATTGGAATCTCTTCCTCAGTCTTTTCCAGGGATGGAACACGGGCGCAGAATTCATACCACTATCAATGTAAGAATATTTTCTACCTCTTAAATCGACGATATTATAAGTAGCGAAATTTCTTAAACACATTCCGGTGTGAATTCTGCGCCCGTGTTCCATCCCTGCTTTTCTTATCTTTCGGTATCCAAAACAGAACTTTGCTTATCCGTCTATCATCGTTTCTTCCGACAAGTTGCCCAGCTTATTTCCATTTTAGGTTATTTACCCTACAAATGAAGTAAATAACTTTGGTTTGCTCCTTAATCCATTTGTTTTGCTTACTGTCTCTCCGAGTGAATCTAGAGTAGCATGGAGGGTGGGGCATACTTCTGCATATTTGAAGCTTTTGTATAGTTTAACACGATAATATCCAAGTTTCTGAATCATAGTTAATTCAGAAAAATTACACTAATCAAAAATTTTTGTTTTCAAACAAATTGGGGTAGGTGGTTGGGTTGTACATCGCACTAGTGCTGCGCAGATAGGCAATTGGCGACGGTCTGGGACACACCCCTAGAGGTGGTGCAGAGACATGCCATCACAATTCTGATCCTCCACGGAAGGGATGGCTCTCCCGCTTTGATAACCCCAAGAGGTATACTTTGTTGATGGGAACATGGCGGAAATTGCAGCCACAACAGATTTTACGTGCACCAGCCACCATTAGTGTACACGACGGTCTTTGGACGGCTCGAGTACCGAACCCGAAATCTTCCAATTACGAGACCGGCTCTCTACCGACTGGGCTACCGCGGCCCTTTACACAAATTGGAATGTCGCTTTTGAATACAGCGCTATTTCTTGGAAATGCTCACAATGGAAGTTTAACTCAGTTGTTAATTCCTGTCTACCCTATACAATCGTAAACGTAACTGTAAAAATATGAAACTTTTTTTTGTATAGAAATACTGGCGGCAAATAAGTGAATTTCTTTCAGTTCTACAGAGGTTTTAAAATCATAAATGCGTCCAATCTGGACAAATCATGAGAACAAGAAGATCGAGGCAGAAATTCAGTCTAGTGTGTGATATTCAACGCTTCCACATCGTGTGTTACATGCAGTCACAAATTAAAATTCATCTGCAGGTAAACCATGGATATAAGGTAAGAAAGCAATGTCAAAAAACACGCAATCTAATAGTTTAGTATACACTTAATGTGCATTAAGAGAGTACTGTGTCTTGCATTTCCAAACCGTAATTAACTTGAAAGACAGTTATCATGATGTATAGAATTAGAATACCAGTGCCTTTAGCAGTGGGACTGACTGACTCAAACGGAGCCATCAACATGCATTTGATTGGTTGGTTGGGTTTTACGCCGCACTAGTGCTGCGCAGATGGGCAATTGGCGACGGTCTGGGACTCACCCCTGGAGATGGTCCTGAGACATGCCATCGCAATTTTGATCCTCCATGGAATGGATGGCTCTCCCGCTTCGGTGACCCCAGAGATATAATTTTTGATGGAAACATTGCATTTGATAGGAAAATAGTGTGTCTGAAAAATAACGTCAGAACCATTTATAATTCTTGACTTGTGTTCATTGCACCATTTCAAATACAAACATCTTTATTTACTATTCACGGCAAAAGCAGAAATGGTCGCTTTTCTGAATCTTCCTTGTGCTCAAAAAAGGATTCAATTTTTGGTGCTAAAAAAACTTATTATGCATCTGACTTTTTTTTTTTTTTTTTTGCGTTTTGGCTTTTTATGATCCAGCTTATTCGATATTGCCGTGTGCACAATACGCCTTTTTCTCGAATGTAAAGATGTGATGAAGGTGATGTAATCACTCCCTTCGGTGGATCTGCATCTTCTGAGGCCATTAATTGATGAATCTTAATCACTGTGATTTTGATTACATTCCACACGAACAAAAATATCTCGGAAGGATAATCTACAATCTCCTTAAACTACATTTTTTGTTATATCCACACACAAATTCGAAATATATTGATTATAAAAGGTTTCTATTTTTTATAATTGCATTTAAATTTTGTGGTAAACAAATTTCATTACTCATATTTTAAAGAAATTCGTGATTGAATAAATACTGATATTATTACTGTACCAGATTTTCTAATCTAAAACTTAATTATTCTTCTTACAGACCCGATATAGCATATTTCAAATCTTAACTTTTCTTATGGTTTTGTTCTTAATTTTTCTTATAAAACATTTATTTTTCTAAATAAATATAATATGGATGGGTCTCACCTGAAAACTTCTAATCCAAGGTCCGGGATTGGGATGAGGCAGCTGGTATCCATTTCAAAAAACTAAACTTCAAAAACGTAGCACTACTTAAAATGAAAAGAGAAGTTTAATGCTTTGTTAGCATACACGAAAATTTAAGACGAAAACAGTAATTATCTACAGTATTTACAATTAAATATTAAATTAAAGTACTTAAATGCTAAATAGTTCTGATAAATGTTCATTCTTAATTAAAATTCTGAAGATTTTTCTAGTTCTGTTTTAGGACCGGGGCGTCTGTAAACACAACGCTCTTAACGTAGCCCCTTCTCTTTCAAGGTCCTTTACTGTTCTGCTTCTGATTCTAAAAAGCAACTTTCTCGAATACTTCTCATTTTCGAGTCGAAAAAGAGATGCAGTCACGAAAAACAGGCGCCCGTCTGTCTGGAAAGGCACTTGTTCTGAAAGCAGAAGAATGAGCGGGAATTCCCGACATCCTCCCACCTTGAGTTGCGACTAATCGGAGGAACTCAACAATCCAAGTTGAAGTCGTTGAGGGGGTTTCACCACACGACCAGTTCGGGAGACCACCAGGGGACTGGAAGTAGGATCATCTGTTGTAGACTTCTTGTTACGGGTTCCGGAACTGGTAGGTTCTGGAGGATCTTTCACAGGTTCTTTTTCTCTGGGGTTGAGTATCGGTTTCTGTGAGAGGTTCTTGTTTTCGGAAGTCGAAGGACTTAAATTTTCTTGAACAGATTTATGTAAAGTGGGGTGATTCTTAAGTTCGGTACTGTCAATTTCTAAAGGAAACAATCTTTGCAATGGACGCAGAAAAAGTCCATTTTCGGTCTTCACCTTAGCTAGGCGTATGACATTATCTTTGCCTGGGTAAATCTCGATCACTCTTGCCAAAGGCCAGTGAACACGTTTCTTATTGAAATCTTCTAATAGGACAACATCGCCGACTTTCAATTGTTTGAATCTTTTGGTCTTAGATGCATGTTGTCGTAATTGTCCTAAATATTCAGCTCTGAATCTGTTTCTTAGGTTTTCTCTGATTATTTGCCTATATCTGGCTCTGCGGTTAAGATCTTTAGAATCTAAAGCATCTAGGTCAGGTACTCCTGATGTTGGTAGTTCTCTTAGGAACATCATTGGAGTTAAAGGTAAGGGATCTGTGTTATCTTCGGAAGCATAGGTTAGGGGCCGTGAATTAATCACTTGTTCACAGTCACATAGCATGGTGTAAAGTTCTTCGTAATTCAAAGATGCACGACCTAAGTTTCTTTTCAGGATTCCTTTAACCATTCCAACAAGCCTCTCCCACCAACCTCCCCACCACGGTGCGGCAGGAGGGTTGAATTTCCAAATGATCTTCTGGGTGGAAGCTACCTTGCAGATGGTTTCCCAATCTACACTCGAGAGAGCATTGCTGGTTCCTAGGAAGTTCTTCCCGTTGTCTGAATAGATGATGTAGGGTCTGCCTCGCCTTGCTAAGAACCTTCTCAGAGACTGGATAAAACTTTCTGTAGACAGAGACGTAATGGCTTCAAGATGTATGGCTCGGTAGACAGCGCAAGTAAATAAGGCTATCCACGCTTTTGATCCATCAGAAAGATGAAGAGGACCGGCTAGATCTACGCCCACCACTTCAAAGATGGCTGCTTCTCGTACTCTGTCTTCGGGTGGTACTCCAGGTTCAACATCTATTTTGGAAGTCTGAAGTTTTCTGCAAATCACGCATTTTCTTATTGAATTTCTAATGGATTTTCTAGACTTCAGTATCCAAAAATTTTCTCTGAGTAGTGTCATTAGAGTGCCGACTCCGGCGTGCTGATTCTCCAAATGCTTCTCGAATACCAATCTTTGGACGACGGGATGCTTGTAAGGTAAGATTACAGGATATCTGAAGTTTTCACTGTCGTTTCTTTGAATTATATTGGTCTTTACTCTTAAGAGACCAGCTTTATCTTCGACAGGCCTTAAATTTCTTAATTTTGGATCTGTTCTCCCTGAAAAAGATTCTTGTTGTACTAATCGTAAAAGTACATTTTCTGCTTTTGAAAATTCTTCAACTGAAATATCTAATTCGGATATTTTCTCAGCAGTCTTCGAATTATGATAAAATCTATATATCCAGGCAATGGTTCTAACTGTTTTCTTGTAAGAGGAAAAATACTGATAAAATCGATTGAAATTATCTTCTTTTTTATCTAAAAGATTTAGGATTGTCTTCCTTTTTTCGCTGTTTATGATTTCTTCGTTTGGGTCTTCTTCTATTTGAGGCCATTCATTTTCATGTAAATAAAGCCAACTCGGACCCTCCCACCATCTCGATTTCTGTAGTTGTTCAAAGGAACATCCTCTAGACGGGAGGTCCGCAGGATTCAAATTTCCGGGTACGTGTCTCCAATTGCAAACTTCAGTCAGATTTCGTATTTCTAACACTCGGTTATGTACAAATGTACCCCATTCTTGTTTTCTTCTAATCCAACCTAAAGCAGTGGTTGAATCTGACCAAAATATGGTATTTACATTTAAATTTAAATCGTTCTGTACATTTTTGGCCAACCTAGCGCCAATAAGACAAGATAACAGTTCAAGGCGGGGTATGGTCAATTCCTTAATAGGTGCAACTCTACTCTTAGCATTGATTAACTGGATCTTGATTCCTTCTGAGGTCTCTACTCTTATGAATACGCAAGTGGCATATGCTCGCTTACTTGCGTCAGAAAAAACATGTAATGATGTTTTCTTTTCTTTCTCTGGGCAAATGTTAAGCCACCGAGGTATTTTAATTTGGGATAAAAAGTTTATTCCTTTCAGCCAATTAGAAGATTGTTGTTTTAAAGTTTCAGGGAGCTCTTCGTCCCACTTCACCTTCTGAATCCACGTTTCTTGAAGGATTAGTCTGGGAACTAAACTGACAGGTGCTGTGAATCCCACAGGATCAAAAATTCTTTGGGTAACTGATAAAAGTTTTCTTTTTGTAAGGGGTTCACTTATCTTTAGGGGTTCTTCGATTTTACAAACTAAACTGTCATTTTTCAAATCCCAGAGTAATCCTAACACGGGAGCAAACCTAGGTTCATCTTCAGTTTTGTCGATCATAGCCTGGGGCCAGTTCGATCGCCAGCATCTCAAATTGAAATGTGCCGAAGCCAAAATTCCTTGAGATTCTGATATGAATTTTTCTGTTTCTGGAATTGAATTCAAGCTGAGGAGGGAATTATCTAAATAGAAGGAATCTCTTAAGAGCCTAGCTGTCTCTCGCCATTGTTCGGGAACATATTCTAAAAGGTGATTTAATGTTGCCATAAGCAAAAAAGGGCTTGAAGTTAGGCCGAAAACCACACGACAATGTCTATAAATTTTTAATTTATTTTCGCTATTAAGCCAAAAAAATCTCAAAAAGTCGCGATCTTTCTCTGTTATTTTAATTTGCAGGAATGCTTTCTCTATATCGGACGAAATTCCTATCTTGTATCTGCGAAATCTATTCAAAATGCTAGGTATAATTTCTACAAGATTTGGTCCTTTTGTTAAACAATCATTAAGGGAGGGACTGTTTCTAGTGTGTGCTGAGGCATTGAATACTGGACGAATTTTAGTGGTTTCACTAGATTCTTTAACCACCGGTCTGTGTGCTAAATAATGTACCTTGTCCCTTTTCTGGTCCAATACCTCTTCTATGATCTGATTGTTTTCCCATAAATCAAAAATTTCCCCATATTCCTTTTTCCCATCAGATTTGATTAATTTATTTTCCGTCCTGTACAGGCACTTTTCTGCCAACGAGTAATTATCTGATAAAATCGAATGGTCAACTGTCCATGGTAAATTGACTTCATATCGACCGCTTTTATCTCGTTTAACAGTTTCTAGAAAATGATTCTTGGTTTCTTGTTCTAAATCCTGTTTCGATTTATTATCTTCATTAGTAATTCCTAGAGTGTCAAGGCGCCATAAATCTGATAAACTGGCGTTTGACACGTGTAATGACAACGATAGACCCGCCAAAGAATTGCCCTGCTCACTTTTGTGACCCTCTGTCTTGCCCAAAATGGTCCAACCCAATTTAGTTCTAAATGTAGTTAATCCCAATTTTGGAAAATATTTTATGTCATTTGTGAACAGTTTAGCGGACATATCAGCTCCCAAAAGTATATGTACTTCGTCTGGATTTTTCTGGTATAAACAGGATTTATTATTTCTAGGGACATCTGATAAATATACACCTTCCTTTTCTAAGAGTTTTACTAATTTATCATCGCGACATAAATTCACGCCTGTGCATATTTTTTCTTGATCTAGTGCTTGTATTTTACACTTAAACTTATTATCTAAACTCCCGATCGTAAATTCATAACGATTATGTTCAGCTGACATTTCCATGCCCCCAAAAAGACCATGTCTGATTGTTTCTTTATTCATTCTTTTTAATTTTAACTTATCAGCTGCAAACTTACTGATGTAACTATTATGAGATCCGGAGTCAATAATTAACCGAATATATGATGATTTACTATCATCTCTGTTAGAAATTGCTACTATTAACGTCTGCAAATAAACATTCGCTTGTAAATTATGATTCGATAACGCCAATTTAGATTGATCATTTCTTTCGTAATTACTTATTTCCTGTTTCGAATCTTTATTTCCATTACACATTATGTCTGAATGTCTACGATTACATAACTTGCATAAAGTTTTTGATACACAATGTCTAGCTAAATGCGATGGTTGAAGGCATAAATAACACAATCCTTTCTTACGCAATAGATTAACTCTTTCATCAAATGGTAAATTACGAGTTTTGACACATTTGTTACTTAAATGCGATTCTGAGCAAAAATTACACCTATCACTTTTATTTTCATTTAATAAATCACAAGCAGAAGACAATTTCCGATTCTGAGTATCAAATTTATTAACGCGGGGGGGAAAAACATCTCTACGATTTTGATTATCTAATCTTTGAGCTCGGGGGGAGAAATGACTGGCGCCGCTATCCTCTTGTCTGGTAGTTATTAAGCATTCGCGCGATACAAGTTGTTTATTTAAGAAAGATAATATATCTTTCACGCCATAATTAACACCGTGAAATTCCATATTAAATTGTAATGCTAAATCTTTAGGTAATATTTTTAGTAATATCGGTGATAATAAACTGCCGTAGCTATCCAAAGAAACATCTAATGATTCTAAACTTCTAATGTTAGTTTGGATTTCATCGTAAATTTTCCTGAGCGATTTAATGTCACTTGAATGTTTTAGTGGGGCAATATTTAATAATTTATTCAAATGTACATTCACTAATAGGTCTTGTTTGCCATATCTTTCTTTTAAAATATCTACTACTTTTATGTAATTACTCGCGGTAACAGAGAATCCTTCTATACATTTTAAGGGGTCAGGTGCTAAAAATGATTTCAAATAATTAAATTTATCTACAGGATCTAAATTTTCATTGTTATGAATAGCCGTTTCGAATGACGACCAAAAAGTCAGCCATTCAGCTGCATTCCCGTTAAATTTAACTGGATCTAGCTGTGGGAGTTTAATATGCATTACTTCTTTAGAAATAGGTCTTCTTTCGTTTTCTATTGATGAAACGCTTGTTTCACTTTTCTTTAGTTCTTTTAATTTTCTATTGGCTCGAAATCTCCAAGTAATTATTTTTTCACGATATTCATTAGCCGCTTCTAATTCGGCTTCTAATTGGAGCTCTTGAGTTAAAGTTTTAATCTCTGCATCTTTAATCTTTAACTCTATAGTAGTTTCATTTAATAATTCAATAGTTTCTTCTAAATCTACAGTATCTGGATCTATATCATCACATAAAGTTTTTAATTTCTCTATAAATTTATTTATACTGTCTCTTATGACAGCTCTTTCTTTTTTAGCTATTACTAAATTAGCCATAATAAATACAAAACTTAAAATTTTATAATATTATCTATCTTTTCAATTGTAAATAATGGATATAGCTGCCCACATCCCGTGTATGGGATGCCAAAAAATATTACTGTACCAGATTTTCTAATCTAAAACTTAATTATTCTTCTTACAGACCCGATATAGCATATTTCAAATCTTAACTTTTCTTATGGTTTTGTTCTTAATTTTTCTTATAAAACATTTATTTTTCTAAATAAATATAATATGGATGGGTCTCACCTGAAAACTTCTAATCCAAGGTCCGGGATTGGGATGAGGCAGCTGGTATCCATTTCAAAAAACTAAACTTCAAAAACGTAGCACTACTTAAAATGAAAAGAGAAGTTTAATGCTTTGTTAGCATACACGAAAATTTAAGACGAAAACAGTAATTATCTACAGTATTTACAATTAAATATTAAATTAAAGTACTTAAATGCTAAATAGTTCTGATAAATGTTCATTCTTAATTAAAATTCTGAAGATTTTTCTAGTTCTGTTTTAGGACCGGGGCGTCTGTAAACACAACGCTCTTAACGTAGCCCCTTCTCTTTCAAGGTCCTTTACTGTTCTGCTTCTGATTCTAAAAAGCAACTTTCTCGAATACTTCTCATTTTCGAGTCGAAAAAGAGATGCAGTCACGAAAAACAGGCGCCCGTCTGTCTGGAAAGGCACTTGTTCTGAAAGCAGAAGAATGAGCGGGAATTCCCGACAGATATGTTAGTCTTTAGAAAATAAATTCAGCAGTTCTTTCTAAAATATATATTATTTTTCAAGCGAATATTTTTAATAACATTACTTCATTAAATATGCAAATTCGCAAAACTTATTCATGCAGGCAAAAATTTTATAGCGAATATAGTAAATTTCATTTAACGGTCTTAACTTATTTTTATATTTCCTGCTCTGAGTTTAAGAAAATCGAATTCAATACAATTTGATATGCTTAGAGTTAAGTGTACGTAAAATGTTTCAATTCGTCTTATTTAATTGTTAAACAGTTTTTTCCTTTAACATTTTAGGCATATAAATTGGAATTTCAGTTTGTGTTAAATGTTATTTGTAATGTATCGATGATTTAAGATAGGTGATTTTGTTTAAATATTATATTTATTTGAATCAAATCAAATTTTTAAATGAATAATCCTAAAAATAGAAAGTATTTTATTAAACATTGTGAAATGCTCGTAAGAAAGTAAAAATAATTTCTATTTTTTTTTTCTAGTTCATCATAATGTAATTTAGTAAATAATGGATAAGCACAGTTATTTTATTTTATCATTACTTTTATTTTTTGCATAAAAAATATTTAATTTTTATTAAGAAAAATAATGAAGAAATTTAATTAATTGATTATATGCTGTTTTTCAAAATTTCTAAAAATTTAACTGACATTACAGTTTTTAATACAGAAAATTATACACACACACACACACACACACACACATATATATATATATATATATACATATATATATGTATATATTATCATGTTCAGCCTTTATCAATACACTGCAGGATAGAGACTTGAACTAGGTGATTCAAATAAGCCCTATGTTGCAATTCTTCGCCATTCTCTTTCCTCAAACTTCACAGTTTTATCTCCAAACTTCACAGTCTCACCGAAATTGAAATCTCATCCTCAGTCTTTTCTTACTTTTCGATATTCATAATAGAACTTTGTTTATCCATCTATAATCGTTTCTTCTGAAATGTTGCCCAGCTTATCTTCATTTTAGGTTATTTACCCTTTAAATGAAGTAAATAACTTTGGTTTGCTTCCTAATCCATTTGTTTTGCTTACTGTCTCTTCGAGTGAATCCTAACATAAATTCCAGAGAAGAATGGGAGGAGGGGCATGCTTCTGTATGTTTGAAGCTTTTGTATAGTTTAACACGTTAATATCCAAGTTTCTGAATCATAGTTAATTCAGGAAAATTACACTGATAATTTTTTTTTTCTTTTCAAACAAATTGGAATGTCGCTTTTGAATATATTGCTATTTCTTCGTAATGGAAGTTTAACCGTGGAAGTTTAACTCAGTTGTTAATTTCTTTCATAATGTTTCCATTCACCCTGAAGACGTGTCGGAAATAAGTATAATTACATACCGTTTCTAATGTGTCCATATCAACAGTAACCTTCAATGAAGAAACAAAGAGATTTGACATAATTTTTGTCTTACTGAGATTCATTTTCAATTCAAAGAGCTCTCTTTGTTTAATTCTTGAAGCAATTCTTGTAAATCCTCAAATGAAAAAGCAAACAGTATCATGTCATCGGCAAATTCCAAATGGTTTATGAATGATGAATCAATTTTTATGGCTTTTTCTTCTTAATTTTGTTTCTTAATTACATCCTAAAGAACTGCATTGAATAGTTTAGAGAAACTTGTGTCGCCTTGTCTTACACCCTGTCTGATTTTGAATACATTACTCCTTTTGGGAATTTTAATCTGACTGTTACTTCTTTACAAATGTTTCCATTAATGTGAATATATCCTGAATTAATATTAGTACTTCTTAATGCATCCATAACCGCGTAGCAAAAAGTGGATAGTCCACAAAAACCACACAGAGAATGGGTTCGTATTTATTATTTCTTTAAATAATTTCTCTATTGTATGAATGTAGTCAATGTTACTAAAACATTTTGAACCAGTGTCCCACTTACGATTTTCCAATTTTCACCAAACGTTGATAAAATCATATGTACACCAAACCTGTCTTATTTTTGTAGATTCGTCGTTTTATCTTTATTAATTTAAAAGATATAACAGTATGTATAAATTTTATGTATATGTATAAATTTATATGTATAAATTTTTAAAGATATATGTAGATTTTTATTGCAGGTATTTTTTTTTCTAATTTTCTAAATTTATAATAGTTCCGTTAAACATAATCATTAAAGATATAAAGAAAAAAATAGAAAAATTAAAATTAATAAATATTTTGTGAACTTTTGTCTATATGGTTTGTCTTATAAAAGAAATGAGCTTAGTTTTTTTTAATTTAAAAATCATATGATACCTGTTTATTTTCATTTGTGGTCGTATTTATTTATTTTTCTACAGTATATTTTTTGATCATCATTTTTAAAACGCTATTTACATGCATTTTATTGCAAGAGACTTTTTCCCCCAGTACTTTAGCAACAATATATGTTCTAGGTATCAAAATTCCTACCTGTAAATCCCCCCCCCCCCAAAAAAAAAAAAAAAAACTCTCCACTCCGATTTGCAAAAATAATTTCTTTTAACTGTGTATTTTTTTTTTTTTTTTTTTTTTTTTTGAAAAACCGTATTAAGTTTTACAAGCATATCAAAAGTATTTTAAGAAACTGTTCAAATTAATCTAGAGTTTGTTGGTTTTACGAAATTTTACGAAATTCTTACATGAAGGTTTTTGCGTTCATATAATTCTCTCAATGTTGTAGATTACTTTTGTTGTAGATTAGCTTAGTATAATTTAATTACACTAAATTGCACTAAGCTAAAGTAGATAATGTTCATCATTATGTCAAAAAAATGCAGTAAATTTGCAACAAAAAATATCTTTTTTTTTTTTTTTAGTTTTTAATGTCACATTTGTATATAATAATAATAATGATAATAATAATAATAATTTTCAAATTATGCCTGAATCAATGTGTTAAAATAGCGTTTAATTTTATTTTCAGAATTATTATTACATACCATTTAACGAAATCCTGAGAATTTCAATATATTTTTAAAAATATTACATTTGTAACTTATGTTTATGACGAAAAAAATCTGTTATTCAGTTTTTGATGATATTTGTATTTGAATAAGTATTGAAAACTTACATGTTATCGTTCAGAAAATAAATTCAATATTTTATTCTTTCAAACATATGTGTACATATACGATTTTTCAAGCAAATATTTGTAATAGCGTTGCTTCATTAGGTGTGAATTTACAAATTTACAAAGCTCATTCGTATAAGTAACAATTTTATACTGAGTATAAAAAGTTGCATTCAGAAATCTGAATTTATTTTTGTATTTTTTTTTTATTCTAAATTTAAATATTTAAATTCAATACAGTTTGATCTACATAGAGCTAAGTATACATAAAATGTTTCAAACGTCTTATTTATTATTTAAACATTTTTGACAGAAATCGAAACTACAGTTTGTATTAAATGTTATTTGAAATGTCTCGATGATCTGAGACAGGTTATTTTGTTCATGTCGAATGTTCGCTTGTGAATACCAGATCAAATTTTTAAAGCAAATTAAAAAAAAAAAAAAAAAAAAAAAAGTATTTGATAAAAATTTATGACACTTTCTTAAGAAAGCAGATAATTTTCTAAATTGAAGTTTTACGCTTGAATATATCTGAAGTAAAAGTAATTTATAAACATTTTCTCGTCTATTAAAATGTAATATAGTCTATTTATCTTTATTTCTCACAGATGATGCATATTTATTTTATTTTTATATTTTATTTTTGCCTAAATTATATATTTTATATTTATGTTTTTTTTTTTTTTTTTTTTTTTTTTTTTTAATGCAGACAATAATTTATTTAGTTTAATTTTTTCACAATCTATTGGTTATTGAAAAAAATAAAAAATATATATTTAATTTACTTCCAAAACTTTTAAATAGATAATTATAAATAATACACAAATTAAAATAATTTAAAAATAAGATTTTATTTCATAACCTAAAAAAAAAAACACTTTAATTCAGTAAATGTGCATAATATACATGTATATACATCATCAATCGAATGATAACAGGAGGCGTAAAATTCGAAAAGGTTGAATTGGAGTTAGGTGCCCAGGTTCCCAAAGAACCCCCTTACTAAATATATTACTGCTAAATTCTATTATTAAATCTGACCCACCAGCAAAAATAAATAAATAAACAGCACACCAAGTTAAATGAAATATTGAAAAAATAAATATCTACATTAACTTCTTTGAAAGATATAACCTAAGCACAGCTTGTAAAGTGACCTCGATTATTTTTATTTATTTAGTTAGTTAGTTTTTAATAGCATTTTTATATGGGGATGTTTTTGTATTTATTTACGCATTACATTTTGCTTCTTAATAATTTTTTAATGCGCATATGAAAATCATATCACGTTCGAAACACACCTTAGATGACTTTCTGTATTAAAAAAAAAAAAAAAAAAAAAAAAAAAAAAACATGTTTTAAAGTAATTTCATGATATGTTTTTGATTACCAATTTTCTAATGGATTTAAGATATTTCAGTTTTTCTTTCAAATAAGTATGAATGCATGCTTGGTAAGATATCCGTGCAATTACTGGAATTACTACTACCGTGCAATTTGGAAATGTTTAGAAATATACATATTAGTACATATGTACCGACTAGTTGCAAAATCGACCATCTCCAAGAGAGAAATTTTGAGAAAGATGATTTTTTTTTTCACATTTAGCCGAAATCGGATACGAATCAAAACCCTTTAAGTTAGATGCTTCAATGCAATAGCTAATGCAAATTAAATTTTACAAGATTGTGATAATGTAATTATAATTATTTATCTATGTATATAGATATAATATCTCACTTATCTTACAAAAAAAAATAAATAAATAAATAAAAAATAAATAAATAAATAAACATTACTTTTAGGAATACTCAATTTCTGAGCAATTTCTCTCACCGACAATTTATTAGAAGAATAAAGAGATATAATACTTTGTCGGTTTTTTTTTTTTTTTTTTTTTTTTTTTTTTTGACATCTTACACGGACGTATATCTAAAGAACAAACTTTCATTAAATTATTTATTTTAATTTATAATTGTTGCCAAGAAAATTAAACTTTAAATTTTACACCTACTTTTTAAGATAGCACGCGATCCTGTTTTATATAAAAATCAAATCATTAAATTAATATTTTTATTTATTTTTATTTCATATTATTGCACGCGCACTATTTATTTCCTAATTCAAAATTATTTAAAAAAAAAAAAAAAAAAAAAAAAAAACGTTTTCGATATCTCTTGTAACGATACAGATTATTATTTTTTTTTTTTTCCTTTTGCTTTCAAAAAAAAAAAAAAAAAAAGGTTTTGTTGAAATTCTGGCAAAAGCAGAATTTAGTTTAGGACGGAGGACTATTATTTTTTTTTTTCTTCCCAATTATAACATCGCTTTCAAATTATTAAATTATACTTTCGATAAATTTTAGATTTCGACAAATGTCCAACTATCGAAAAATGATTTCGACAAATGTCCAACTATCGAAAACGACAACGCAAAAATCACTGTCTGAGACTAATAGGCCCTCAGTTCTGAAAGAAAAAAAAAAAAAAAAGGAGGAAAAAGAAGAAGAAATATGCGTCGTACTATGTTATAATTAATTTTAGCTTTTAGTTTATAATTCAAATATACAGGGTTTGTCCGGAAAGTAATAGGACTGATTTTCTTCCGCCGCGACTGTACTTCGGAGCGTGCGCGCACCGACTGAATTCGGTAGATGGCGTTCCTAGCTAACGAACGAGCGGCTGGTCAGTTATCTCCGAGCACCTGGAGAGTCAGGACAGGCTTTTTCGCGTGACGTGTTTCTGTGAGTGGTGCAAGCCAAGAAAATTTGAACATGTGTGAAAGTGACCCCCAATTTTTGAATAACGTAATCACAGGTGACGAGCCATGGATCTTTGAGTATGATCCCGAGACAAAGAGGCAATCTTCCGAGTGGCACACACCGGCGTCTCCTCTCCCAAAAAAGGGAAGAATGAGCAAATCCAAAGTGAAAATGATTCTCATTGTCTTTTTTGACATCAAAGGCATCGTCCATCATGAATTTGTTCCTCCTGGACAAACCGTCAACGCCAAGTTTTACTTGGAAGTGCTCAAGAGACTCAAACGAAGGGTCAATCGGTTCCGACAAGACATCGCAGCCGACTGGAAGCTGCACCACGACAACGCCCCGGCTCACACCGCCTTTCTTGTGAACAGCTACCTGACCAACGCCGGCATCCCCACGCTTCCGCAGCCACCCTACAGCCCAGATGTAGCCACCCGGACTTCTTTTTTTTCCCTCGCCTGAAAAGGCCGATGAAAGGCAAGCATTTTGAGACGACAGAGGGGATCCAAGCAGCTTGCACCGCGGCTCTCAAGGCTATTCCGGAGAATGCCTTGCGTGACGCCTTCAATGCTTGGAAACCGCGCTGGCAGCGCTGCATCGACGCAGAAGGAGCCTATTTTGAAAGTTTTTAAAGAATTGTAACGATTGGCTCAATAATTGTTTTTTAAATCGAGTCAGTCCTATTACTTTCCGGACAAACCCTGTATTTGTAATATAAAACCAATTAAAAATATAAGATTCGGTCTTTGAAAATTATATTCCATAAAAAATAACGTGGTTTGGCATTAAAATTAATTTATTTTACCCATATTTTAATAAAATAAATTTTTATTAGTACCTAAATACATACTGAGACTTTTCTGTGCAAATGAAATCTTTTTTATTCGTATTTGTTTCCTAACCATGATATAATGCCGCAAAACACTTCAATAGTGCGTAATAGAAAAGAATGTATTCGACAGTTTTTAAGAATAATTTTACATTGCTCTTAAATAGCTCAAACAGTACATTTAAAATGCATCTTGTATTTGATGCAAATGTATTTGAATATTTTTTATATCTCCGTACAGTGACTATTTATCTAATATTAGAAAATATTTAAAGTTGGATCAGCAAGTAAGACATATTTTGAATGCCAAATTTGAATTTATATATAAATAATAAATACACATATACAAAGAAGAGCCATCAAAATTCTGATGTTCTCTTTCAAGAGGTCTCATATATAGTAAAGAGTCAATTTTGAAATAGCCACCGTTAATTAATATTTTTCTCTAAGTTTTTTTTTTATGCGTTTTATTATCTTTACGAGGAGTTTTATTATTTTCTCACCATTCTTTTTAAAAATAATTTTTTCTTGAAGGATTTAATGCTGTGATATTATTAGAAAAGTAGCTGAAATATGGGTGATATTACAATAAATTGCGAGTAAAATTTTAGTAATTCTTTGAGTCCTACGATAGCAATCAGCATTCAAATTTTCAAGTCTTATGAACTAAAAAGAACATTTTAGCATTTAATGAAAACAATATTTAAAAATTAAATGAAATAACATTAATTTTTATGTTGAAATGTTAATTTGCTTTATTTTAGAGCTTGACACTATTTTCATGCATTTATTTTCTTTTTTTGAAATTTACAATTTCGGTTTACTTGTATTAATATATGTTCTAATATTTATTTTTTGTTTTTGAAACATGAACGCTTTAGCATTTATAATTCAAATAAGAAATTTAGAAATTTAGAAATTAAGAAATTTTGTAAGTTTAGTGATTTTTCGCATAATTTTTCTAAGTTTCAAAGTTGAAAAATATACATATTATTTGCTCTTCTAGAATCTGAATTATCATGTTAGGTAGGGTTTAAAAAATATTTTCTGTAAATGGTTTTGAAAAACATTCCAACAATACAATATTATGTTTTTGTATTCAAAATATTTAATGCGATGTACAACAGTCGGTAACAAAAGTGTCCGAACACTAGCAAAATTTCCTATGTAAAAAAAATACACTTCATACGGTTTTGTTAAACAAATCCTTGTCGAATCCTGCTCTTAGTCAGTGTAAGAACATGATTCGACAAGGATTTATTTAACAAAGCCGTATGAAGTGTACTTTTCTACCATATTAATTTTTGCTAGTGTTCGTACACTTTTGTTACCGACTGTATATTAATATTGAAGACAAAAAAAAAAAAAAAAAAAAAAAAGTTCATTTCTCCTATTGCTTCTGTTATATGAAACTTAAATAATGTTAATATTCACATTTGCATTTGAAAGAAATAAATCTTAAAAGTAAATGTTTGTATTGCTAAAATATTATAACTAATATTTATGTTAAATTCAACTTTAAAAGAGTGATATAGAATACATTTTATTCTTTAAAATGGCGAAACAAAATGAAGAGAAAACATTTCACTCTAAATTATCTATATATCCTGACTAAAAGTTAGAAAGGTATTTTATGACTTACAAGAAAATGAAATTCAAAATATTGCATCAGAAAATTAAAATGCAGTTCTAATAAGCTGAATAAGTTATGAAAAATTTATCCAAAATATTTTTAAACACAATTTGGAAGTTTATAAAGTTAATGCACTTATCCTGCCTACAATCAGTCATCTACGGTGATTTTCCGCTAGAAATTACAAAGAAAGTTTAAAACACAATGGCGTGACAATCTCACATCTGACGCTTTCTAACAAAGTGATCATTAGCATGAATTATTTATTCCCATTATTACTACAGAACCTGTTTAAAATTCTTGTTTAAGCTTTCGTCAGCAGCATTAAATATTTTTACGACCAGCTAGTTTATCAGTGACTTTTAAATTACGTTATCAATGTAGAGGTATAGAAATATCAAAAATTTTATCAAAAGGATTTATTTTAAAATGTTTAAATCATTTTTCTTTCATTTTTAATGTTGATACAAACATCCTTTTTAAGTATGTAAATACACAAATATGATTTCCCTTTCATTTTGTTTTTCTTATCATTATACATTAGAAAATAAAGATAACATTTTAAAATTATTACACAAAAGGGAATTTATTAATTTATTAAGAAACTGAGGTAGAAAATGTTGAAGTAAGCATTAATTAATTAAATATATATATATATATATATATATATGACAATGACGAATAAAAGGGTTTTTCTATTAAAAATAAGTAATTTTAAGCAGATTAATCTAGAGCCCAGCGTTCTCATCTTTTATAATTTATTCACGAACATTTTTAGCTCCTCCTTCTTTTCGCACCAGAAATTTTGTAGATTATTTCTATTTAATATGTGGCAACGATTAAATAAGAAGAAAATCCTTTTTCAAAATTTCCGCTATGAAAAAGAGGCGCAGCTAAAAATGCTCGTGTATAAATTGTAAAAGTCGGGAACTCTGCTTGAGCCTCATACTAGTGAAAATACTGTATAATATCTGAATCTTAACATATTGATTAATACGTTATCAATCAGAGAAAATTCTTGCTTGTTCGCTATCTTGTTACTTAATAATGTTGACACATAAATCATATATAGTTATATAACTGTTTCTTATTTTTTTCAGGTACGTGCACTACTGTACGTTTTCATGTATGTTATATTACACCTAAAGTACTATGGATAAGAAAATTTGTATTTATATGAAATCTTAAAAGTTAACGCTGTAAACATGCATTTATTCAAACCACATCATAAATTAAAATTTTAAATAGCCCATACTAGAGGACATATGCAATTTTTAGAAAAAAACAAATTGTAAGTTTAGGCGAAAATATTCGTTTATTTAAACCGAAAAATTGTTTCACAGAAGCGCAAAATATATGTACGGTATGCATCCATATGAAAATCCTGTCAAAATGTGGGAAATTGAGAGTAAATAAATGCAAATTTAAGGCGTGTTTCTTGAAGCCTTTATGTCTATAATGTATCTTTCTGTACTAAATCGATGATGCTCTATAATTTTGTAAATCCCTTTTTCCACTGTTTAGTTTTTGAGATAGGAACACTAAATCCGCTGCTTTCCACCAACTGTTGTAAGTGATCGCTGTATTCTACCATAAGCTATAATTGGTCGCATCTCGTAGCGAAACTTCAGCCGCCCCAGGAATTAAGCTAAAAATAGATATGTTCATCCACACGCTACTGTTCGCGGATGACCAGGTTATCATTCAGGAATGTGAAGACGATCTACAGAGATCAACATATAGCCTACACAAAATTTGTCAAGACTATGGAATGAAAATCTTGATAATAAAAACCCAAATCTATGGCTTTCAAAGGGAAAGAACCTATTCGTACAAAAATTGTCATTGAAAATGAAGTCATAGAACAAGTATCACACTTTACCTATCTAGGTTGTGATCTCACTTATGAATACAAGAACGAGGTACAGCAGAAATTGCACAAATTCCAATACATCTGCGGAACTTTGAGAAAAACCCTCAGGAAGAAGACACGAAAAGAAACACAACTTAAATTCTATAAGATCATGGCCACACAAGTCTTACTTTATTTTTCAGAGACATGGACCTTGGGGAGCCGGGATCTATCGAGAATCCAAGCAACAGAAATGCGACATTTGAGACCTATAAAAAGCTGCACAATTTTCGACAAGATTTGAAATGAAGACATCAGGAAGGAGTTAAAGATCTTCAACTTATGTGACAGAATACAAGAATATCGTACTGAATGGAAAGACCATGTACAACGTATGCCGGAAACACGGTTCCCCAGAGCTGCCCTTGACTACTCCCCAAAGGGCAGGAGAGATCGAGGACGACCGAGAAAGCGGTGGACTGAACAATGATGCCGGAACAGGCACTATGCCTAATCCCTGAAGTTGATGATGATGATGATCTCGTAGCGCATAATCATTTTACTGTACCTAGATACCCACTTTTATGACAATAGCTGAAGTCATTAATCAGTTAAAGGAAAAGTGGACTTAAAATAATAATAAGATTAATAAATAAATAATTAACAACGATTATAAATGTTGTACTGCGAAATTGCAGTTTCATGCAGTGTTACTCGTAGATAAAAAGTACCATATTAAAATTAATATTATCATTACGATTAATTAAAATTATCAATTAATTATTACAAACATTAACAGTAATAGTTAATAATAATACAAAATTTTATTTAAGAACAACTGTAGAGAGTGATAGTTAAATTTACTACGTGTTTAAATATGCCGCAAAAATTTTTAATTTGTAGAACAAACAAGTAATTTCAATTACGGAACTTCCAGAGATGTACAGGTAACTGAAATTCATAGTTCTTACAAAATAATCTTTAGTAATATAGATTAATCTTATAGCTCTAAAACAAAAGTGGCAGATCATTAAAAAAATTTAGCACCGATCTGCAGAAGAAAAAATGTAGAATGTATTCGCGAACTAGAAAAATTGGGTATAAACTTAAGTGACGTGCCTGTGGAAGTGACTTTGCGCCTATGTGAATAGAATTATTCACAGAAACGCAATTGAAACAATTTCATTTAAAAGACTGATAACCATAAATGCTAAAATAGGATGGACTTTAATGGGGAATAATAAATAATCAAACACCATAAAACAGAAAATCACACATTTCCTTTTGTCGAATTCTTTCGGTGCAAGCATTAATGACTAAGAGAAATGCACATCGAATAATAAGAAGAACACATCAAGCAAAATAAAAACAGGGCTGCCAAAAGCGAATTTTTTTATTGTTATTTTCGTACAACAATTTCCATAATATAAAATTTATAATAAATTTATGCAGACAAAACTGCAGCTTTACCTGCGAAAATATATTTTATTTTTTGGAAATAGTAGTTAGAAAAGATTTTTAAAAAAATCCTCTGTGACAGCCTTATATAGACAAGAAAAGAATAAGAATTTGACAGGCTGTGCGATGCTACGACCATCCGATCAATATTTTGAAGGTGTTCCTTAAATAAAAAAACAGTTAAAAGAGATGCAAAATGATCATGAATTTGTATAATAAAATAATGAATAGGCAAACCTTGACGAAATTAATGCAAAAGATCGGCAATTTAACAAGTTCGAAGTTCCATTATGCGTGGTTGACGAACATACGTCGAAAAAAAAAATAATAATTACAAGATTAAAAAAAAAATTATCTACCACATTTTTTAATTTTGTGTTGAATCATATAAACATGGCAATTCTATGTATTAATATTTTTTTTTCTTTGATGAATTATCCTGTCAACTCAATTGAAAATGATCAAATGCGTAATAAAGACAGCAAGTATAAGAAATTTTCAAACATTTAATTATTGAATAAAAGCATTAAAAGAATGCATTGTCATAGTGTTCTGAGCTATTCTAAAAGTTTCAAATGTCTAGCTAGTCAGGAAGTTAGTTAAAAATCGATTGCAAGATTTTACGGGACATACAAACAGGAAAGCGAGTTAATAATAATCTATTTAAAAAAACTTTTAAAACCCAAATTCTTATTATAGCGTATCATATAAATATTTTCGAGGTTAGAATAAAATTTAATTTGCAAAAAAAATGTAACTTTTTTTGTTTATGAACCAAAATTGGAGAAAATTGATCTGTGTAAAGAAAAGAGCAATTATTTCTTAAAATTCACAACAGGTGGCAGCACCACACGATTGCTTATAAGTTTTGTGATTTCATTTTCTGGTTAAGGGCCAATGTCTGCAATTTAATTAGTCGTTTGAGGCACCTTTTTATTATTAGTTTAGTTTATTATTATTTTTTTATATTATAACTTAACATTTTACTGATTTGGTTAATGTTTATGTGTTTTTCCTAATCATTTTTATTTTGTATTGTTAATTGTTTCATTGACATTTTAGTGAATATTCCGCCCAATAGAGCGCGCTTGTAGTCCACAAAAAACTCTTTTTTGCTTCTAAAAAGAGATGTAAGAAAAAGGTTTCTTAAAACAACTCTTCAAAAAGTCTTAGAATACTGTGTAGTCGACTACTTATGTACAGTCGGTAATAAAAGTATCCGAACGCTAGCAAAAATTCCTATATAAAAAATGTAGAGTTAATACTGTTTTTGTTAAATAAATCCTTGTCGAATCATGTTCTTAGTCAGTCTAAGAACATGATTCGACACGGATTTATTTAACAGAACAGTAGTAACTCTACTTTTTTTACATAGGAATTTTTGCAAGTGTTCGGATACTTTTGTTACCGACTGTACATAAGAATTTCGGAAAAAGTGGTAAAAAGAGGTTGAAGAAGAAATTTCCTGAGGAGTACATTTTTATAGAATATTCTTTTAATATTTATTTTGTCCTGCATCTAATTACATTATACTACAAAATAATACTTCAGCACAGTTCTTGGTTTATCTCCACAAATATTTATTATTTACAGTGATTTAATACAGCTTGTATCCTTCGATTTTGGTAGAAGACTGAAATGAAATATTTCGTAAAGGCTCAGGTGATAATTTATTTCATTTAATTTAGCTTCATGAACAAGTACTAAGGAACAAAAATATTTAAATATCTAGATGAAGGTTATTAATCTCATTAATAATTCCTGTGATGTAAGACATTAAGCTAAAATGTGTTCTAATTTAAAAATTAAATAGTTTAATCTAATATATCTATTTTAATTTAATCTAATTTATTTTTTACCATTTATCACAGTTTTTCTATACTTTTACGAGAGCTTTCATATTTTTAAATATAATTATATCTCTGTACAATTTATCTATTAGTGGTAGGTAAAAAATATATATATTAAATTTATCAACTTCAAACATTTTACCCATTGTTGTTTTTTAATATCTATATTTATCTTATCTTTTAATTTATTCTAATATCACCATATTGCACATCTCTTCAAATTAATTACACATTACTTTTCACTTTTACTAGACTAAATTGAATGTTCACAAAACTGAAAAGTTGTTGCTAAGTGCAGTTGAAACATTGCGAAATATTTATTTCATGTGAAAAGCTCATAGCAAGTTTCGACCATCATATAATATCCCTGTCAGTTTCATCTTTCGAAACAACTAAGTAATTTTATAATTTTCATCAACCGTAGGATAGATTTAGCCCCATAGGTTTTACTGCTGGATAAATTCAACATATAGGGTTTGAGTTTGAGGGTAAAAAGTTTAAGGGGGAAATAAACGTTGATATCGCAGGTACCAAAATGACAGTTATGCGCTTCTTACCTGGTTAGTCATTTTTAAAACAACCAGTTTGGTATCTAGTTTGGTATCAAGTACAGTCGGCATCAAAAGTATCGGAGCACTAGCAAAAATTCCCATATAAAAAAGGTGCACTTAATACAGTTATACTAAATAAATCCTTGTCGAATCGTGTCCTTAGTCAGTCTAAAAACACGATTCGACAACGATTTATTTAACAAAACAGCATTAAGTGTACTTTTTCATATAGGAATTTTCGCTAATGCTTGGATACTTTTGCTGCCGACGGTGTATACCAAGTCGAATATGAAATATAAAGAGAAAAATCTGTTAACCATAAAAAAAGTCAAATTAAAATTTTCAAAATTAGAATTTTCACTACACAAAAATCTCTTTAGGTTTTCCTTGAAAGGAAAAAATGTGCATTTTAAAACTTAATTTCACATCAAATTGATGCCAGGGTACAAACACAAAGTCATTAATAATTTTATAGTACTCATTTTAATTCAGAACTAAATTGTTCTTCTTAAAATTTTTTTAAAGAAAACTTTTATAATAATAGATTTTTTAATAATAATATGGCTTTTATAATAACATATATTTTACTAATAAAACTAATTTTAAATTGCATCACTAAAATAATATAATGTCCTCTTTCTTTATTCGATAAATATTTTTAAATCACGATATTTCTTTAAAACATTTGTCCCTAGGCTAAGCTTTATAAATTACAGTAAACAAGCAAAACATTTAAAAGAGTAAACCAGGGAATAGAAGCATAAAATATTTTTCATGAATATATGATAAATATATATATATATATTAAAAATATAAGAAATATAAACATGGAATAAAAAAGTTATAATATCAATGGTATAATAAAATCAGAAATAACTTGTTCAAATATTCTAAAATATATAATTACATTTTAAAATTTCATTAAAACTTTTGTAAATATATATACACTTTTCACCCAATAATTCAATTATTTATGGTTTTTGATATTTTTGGGTTACATTTTTACGTGTTATTTTTAATATTTTTGTAGCAAATTAATTTTCAAATTTAAATGTAAAAATATCGCATTTTTTTTTTTTTTTTCAATTTACATGCATAAAACATATTTTGGAAAAGTAATATCCATAAATTATTTGATTCATTCTAAATTGTTGTATTAAATAGACAAAATATCCTTTCGGGAATAAATATATTTCTAATTTTGTAATAAAATTTTGTAACAGTCTGCTTAGTAAATCCTTTTATATATTTGGCATATACATGAAAATGTCTTCTTTTTCAAACGTCAAAATTTAAAATATATAGAGAAATCCTCGTTGTTTAAAAAAATTTTTCATAAGAATTTTCTTTCAGTTGTCCAATACTTTCGTAAAACGTGCGTTTTGTATTATTTGTAAAATGCTTTTCAGCCAAAGAATAAAAAAAAGCAAAGTGTGGTTGACGAGTTTGTCTTATCATTTTGCAATCACCACAAAATACTATATATTTACAATCGGTGTTTTTCCTTTTCTTAATTTTGCTTGCTCATTTAAGAAAATCTTTGCTTTCATCAACCGTCAATTATTAGAGATAAAGCGAATAAAAATTATTATTATATACATTAAGTAGTAGTCAGAAAAAATGGTTGGTTTTTAACAGTTGGTGTGTGTCTGTGCGTCTGATGTCATCATATCTCAAGAACAAATATGAGCAGAATGTCCAAACTCGGTATTCTAAATATATATCATAAAGGGATGATACAAGCTACACTAAATTTTTCTTTGGGATCAAAATACTGGTTCGTGTACAGTGTCATCGAAGAGGATTCAAATACATTACATTTATGGTCGAAATATTTGGTAGGTACAGTTTAACATCTATTGGATGCGCTAAACTAAGCGTAAAATAAACATATGGAACTGCAATAGTGTTGGTCCACAAGTGCATTTGGCGATTTTTCTTTGGTGATTATGGCAAAATGCCATTTTCGCAAATGATTGCCATGGTTTCCAGGCATAAACAGAAGCAAAACGCGTTTTTCAAAATGGCGTCATTATTAATGCACAAAAATTAATTAAGCTTATTTTTAATAATAATAAATATGTATATAAATTTAAAATTGACTAACCTCACTATTCATGATAAAAGAGCTTCATAAATTTTGGTACTTGAAAGGTTATGAATATGCATATATACATAAATATATGCTTCCCGTACATTTATACAGTTTAAATGTTCTACACTTAGCGTTAAATACGATTATATCAGTTAGAATTCCGTATACCATTTCTTTTAATGATATTTAGAACACTTTGCTTTATTTGCTCGACGAAAACTACGATCCAAACCTAATCGATTTTTCAGCGAACACCTTTTACCCGTACCATCCACAACATAACCACCACATCTTGATGCAAATCATTCCGTCACATTATTTTTCTTTCTCAAAACCATATTACTCCCACACTTTTCATAAATTACACTTTGTTTACTTAAAAAACATTCTTTCAAAAAATTAAAAAACATTTATCTCTGTCTAAATAATTAACTCAAAAAAAATAATAAATAAATAAAAAAAAAAATAAATCCTACGACATTCACCTTTTTTTTTTTTTTTTTTTTTTTTTTTTACAAAAATAGGCCCATCTCTCGTTACAATCATTGTAACACTTTTTATCAACAAATTTTTATATATTTCAACTTTTTTATTTCACTGATTCACTACTGCTAGATGCCATAGTTAAACAAAATAAAATAATAATGAATTAAATAAACAAAATAAATTAACAATAAAGAATAAATATACGACCGTTTTATATAATAGTACTTCACCAGCTGAAATAGAATAGAATAATGAATAATTACTTCTTTATAATTAATTGCTGCTGTGCTGGGTGCCATGGTGATAAAAAAGCAACAGAATGCTGGTTACTATGGCCATGAAAAATAAATAGCATGTGGACTGCCATGTTATATTCCAAAGAATCCAGAAGGACATCGTTACTGTTCAAAACGGCGCCAAAGAAAAATCGCCAAATCCAGTTGTGGACGAACTCTATAGTTGTACCATTTTTCGGTATTATTCCGATTTTTTTTTTTTTTTTTTTTTCTATTACGGTTTTAACTGATTAAATAAAATAAAAATTTCTCTTTAACTTTTTCGATATCCCAAAGCCGTAAAAGTTGGTAATTATAGTTTTAATTTAATTCGTGTGTAAAGAAACGTGAAGATAACTTCCCTCAATATGTTCTTTTTAAACCACTCATCTGTAACTAGAACAGTGTTACCAGACTTAGGAACATATTTATTCAAAAGTCATCAATAATTTTCAGAAGTGATAGTTGATATATTTAATAAACGATAAATCTTCGAAGTGATTACACAGCCATTTCAATTAAAATTTAAACCCGTTAGTAGTCACATATCGGTCTTTTTGCCGCCCATCGCTTATAAATTCATCCTGCAGATCACCCCTTAAAAATAAAGTGGGGAAACTCTGTGTACCTGACCTTTGTGTAAATATCCTCTAACATAGTATGTTTTCAAATTTCTTGAGCTGTTAAAAACATTTTAATTCTCAAATCGGTATATTTGACCGCGATGCGACCACTAACGTTGATTCATTTTTCTCTCCATTTCCGGTTTTTAAGACAAATTAGAGTTTTGCGGGAAAAAACTTCGCGTGAATTAAAGGCACTTCATCTTTCTCTACTGGCTTTTTTTCGGCTTTCCCCCAATGCTAAACAGCGGCGGCAAAAAGACCGACACGTGACTACTAACTTTATAAAAAAATGACGTGACTACTCTCGGGTTTTAATGGTGGATATTGAATAAAATAGTCCCCAAATCCGGAAACATATCTAGGAGCAGTGGAAATATATTTATAAAGTCATTAGTATAATAAATCAGAAATAACTTGTTTAAATATTTAAAAATATATCATAATTATATTTATAAAATGTTTATAACAGTTACATAATCTATTTGTAGATGAAAAATGCATTTTTTATACAATACTTCCTTCATTTATCGTTTTTGCAATTTTGAGTTAAGTTCTCCACCTTTTACTTTTCATCACAAATTAGTTTTCAAAATAAATTGTAAAATAACGCACTTTTATATTTACATATGTAAAACATGTTTTGGAAAAATAACTATAATGAATTTTTAAATACATTTTACATTGTTAAACTAAATAGAAAAACTTCCATTCGATATTAAATGTATTTCAAACATTTTAACAAAAATTTTAAAAAGTCTGCTTAGTAAATCGTTAAATGGAATTTACGAGGAATTTAAGAGGTATTTATGATATTTAATGTATTTTAAGTATTTGACGTATGTACTTAAAACTGCCTTCTTTTTTAAATGTCACTATGTTTAAATAACTAGGAAATTTCTCGTTCTTTAAAAACATTTTCGGAATGATTTTCTTTAGTTGTCAAATACTTTCATAAAACCTATGTTTTATATTATTTCCTAAAAAAAAAAAAAAAAAAAAAAAAAAAATAGTGAGGTTTGGTTGACCATTTTGTTTTATCATTTCTGCAAGCGTCACAGCGTCCTATATTTCTTTTCCTTGTTCATAAACGAATATTCCTAGGTCATATTCATAATCTGAAATATTTTTAAATTCATCTATAAATCTTATATATCATGATTTAATTACTTCTTATTATTAAGGGTCCTATAATCAATAAGCTTTTGGTTCACTTGAATAGCCTATGAATATGCTCGCGTAAATACGGGCTAGGACCCCTTAGAAAGACCCCCACGGAGGGCATTCCCCCTCTAGGCCTAGGACACATCAGGAGTCAATCGGCTTTAAAATCCTACAACCAACCAACCAACCTATGAATATGCGTAAGTTGATCTATTATAAAACTTTCTTCCATGTGATATCTTATTCAATACAAAGGCTTTTTGCTCAAGAGTTTTTAAACAGTTTCTGCCATAAAACATTTCTACATGAATGGCGAATTCTTTTTTTTTTTTTTTTTTTCGTTTTTTCTTAAGACTTCACGGGTTTATCTGTAGCTAACTTAACATACAAATCCGAAGCTTCTGTTAGTCCACAAAAAATGTTTGTGTCTGAACACATGCAGACTGCTGCTCATGTAGCTTACTTCTATTAAGAAAAACAAATATATCTCCTGGAATAGCGCAACTTCAAGCAGAGTTAAATTATTTTGTTTGATTTTCAAGGTTGTAAACCCCATGGTATTATAATAATAATTAAAAAACTTTGAATAAACACCATAAAATACAATAAACTCGCAAAAATCGTTTCGGTTCGAAAGAACACACAACCCTTCGTCAGGCAAACAAATTAGGCACGAATGCTGCAGTCAAAATGGCAAGTTTTGTAATTATTACTTTAAAACGTCACTTCTGTGGGGTTTTTTTATTACCTATGGTATTATGTTTTTATTTTAGTTGTAAGAAGAATGATTTCCATTTTGTTGTTTCTTACTGTAGCCATTTGTCACATGCCTGTAAATGTTACAGTAAGTACATTTTATTTGCCACATTTTTTTTAAACGGTCGCGTAATATTTTTGTTTTTCCTCAGAGCATTTTCTTTTAGAATTCCGATAAAAATCTTTTCAGTATCATTGGTATTTAATTCATTTTTATTTAGTTATTTTCCGCGCTCTTCCTCTGCTAAAAATTTTATTTTCAGTATTTCTTGAGATTTAAACTCATCGCGCGATTTCATAA
This sequence comes from Salticus scenicus, assembly GCA_963930645.1. Taxonomy (NCBI): domain Eukaryota; kingdom Metazoa; phylum Arthropoda; class Arachnida; order Araneae; family Salticidae; genus Salticus; species Salticus scenicus. Next base: position 236,319,006 of record OZ005655.1, read on the forward strand.
TAATTCAAAAATTTTCATAAGATCCTGGAACAGTGTACAATAATAATATTACTATATAACAGGTTATCCGAAAAGTTAAATTCCATTCCTTTTATCTTACCATATAGATTAATGAAGAAATCCAAATGATTTTCAAAACTTTTTGTTTTCGACATTCTTAAAACAAAAGCTGCATCATTATAATCACCTTTCTCGCAAGGCGTTTAGATTCGTAACTGCATTTTAATTTGTTGAACAATTCCTTGGAAGTTTGGCAATTATTGACTTGGGTTAATTTGGAGAGTTTAGCTGCCAAAATTATGTCAGCTCGTACTTTGTTATCTTTGAAACTTCAGTTCGGTTATTGAGCATCGCCAACTTCTGTCCTAGGCTTGTTAACTGTTTTATTATCCAACCTGTCATTTTAAAAAAATATATCACAGCTTCAATTTGCATCTTCCATGAATCGTGATTTTCTTTCGTTAAGTTTTCGATCAAAACTCAATTAGACATTTTTATGTATTTACTCAAAATCAGTAATTTTTTAAAACTTTTCTTGAGGGGAACTTTTAATCTTAATGCGATCAATTTAATTTTTAAAAAATGATTAAATTAAATTTCAATCATTTGTTTGTTTTGTTTTTAAGCGCAGTAATGAGCCTTAAACACTGAAGGCTAAAAAAGGCCAAGAAAAGCATAATTAAAAGCATATAAAAAAACAATCAATTGTGCATCCACAGCATATTATATAGCAAGAAAAGGTAACAAAACAGTTTAATCATTAACATATAAAACAGATATTTTTAAAGAAATACAAATACATAACGTCAAAACATAACCAAAACTTTATACGTACGTATCTTCTCTTGAAAGGGGAATACGTCAATTCACGCGTGGACAGTTACATATTTCTTCTTTCATTGAAGCACGAAATCCCTGAAACCGAAATTGCTTCGACAGAAATATACTTCAAAATACATTGCGCTGCAAAAAACGATTTTTTTGGAGCTCTGATACCATTCTTGCTGATTCTTATGTAAAATGACCTCCTGAATCCGAATATGAGTCCCATTTTGCCCTGTCACCCACCGTTTTCTGGGGACACTACCCCCTCCCTGAACGTTTATCACAATACGGTATTTTTATGACTATGGATATGATTTGGAGAATGAAAAAGAATTAATTTAACACCTAAAAACAAAAAAATATATATAACGTTTAATAAAAGACATTAATAATATATTAAAAAATATAATACGTAATTTCAGTGGCAAACCCCTTCCTATATTTTCTCCTTGCCGCAAATGTTCATGTTTTAGAATTTTGAACTCTGTAGCCCCTAAAAATGTAATTAACAGTTAAAATAATCCTCTCCCCTCCTAAAAATCAAATTTATAGCCATAAAATCATCGAAAAGTCATAACAGGGGCCGTTTCTAAAAAACGGTGGCTGATAGGGCAAAATGGAAGCCATATTCAGAATCAGGGGGTCATTGTACATAAGAATTTGCAAAAATAATGTTGGGGGCAATTTTCATGCCGTGCAGGGATACCTACAAAGTAGTTTTTTTTTTTTCTTATTAAAAACGTTTTTGAAAATAGTATTCATAAATCCTTAAATGTGTATTAAATTGTTAAAAAATCGAAAAATATCCATTCCAAATAAAATGTATGTCAAGCGCGTTAACAATATATTGTGTCGCTCTGCTTAATATAACACTAAATAAAAATTACAAATAATTTAAGAGGTATTTCAGCTATTTAAAGTATTCTAAGGTGAAATATTTTGCACAAATTTAAAAGTTTTTATTTTAAATATCAAAATTTGTCTTCTTAAAAACGTTTTTGAAAATTATATTGATAAATTTTTAAATGCGTATTAAATTGTTAAAAAATCGAAAAATATCCATTCGAAATAAAATGTATGTCAAGCGAGTTAATAATATATTGTATCTCTCTGCTTAGTAATACCCCTAAATAAAATTTACAAATAATTTAAGAGGTATTTTAGCTATTTAAAGTATTCTAAGGTGAAATATTTTGCACAAACCTAAAAGTGTTTATTTTAAATATCAAAATTTACAATATCTAGAGAAGCTTTTGCTGTAAAAATCATATAGAGAATGAATTTATTTGAATTGTCTAACAGTTTTATGATGTATTTTTATTATTTCTAAGATTTTTTTTTTTTTTTTTTTTTACGAAACTATAAAACATTGTGAGGTTATTGACGAACAGTTTGTTACATATTTTGTGCCGGCGTTGCAGTATTTTATATTTTAAGTATCAGCATTCTTTTATTTTCTTAAATTAAATCTTTGCTTTTGTTAATTGTGGAATATTATTTGATTTAATAATTTATTTAATTTCTCATTCAAATTTGTTTTGCTGCCTCGATCGAGGCTGAAACAATATAAATTGCTATGATTAGCTATATTGTTTAAAGAAATCCATGCAGCTTTCACAGCTTTATGAAGTACATGCCCCCTGAGGGGTTTTTACTTCTAATTTTAAGCATTTTTATCCAATTATTATTTATGTGGTCCTTTAATTATTTTCTCTGTCATTAAGTTTAATTGCCCTTTTTTATTATTATTATCATTCGGGTCGGCGTAAGCAATTTAAATTGTTTTTGTCTCTTATTGGTTCTTAATCTGTATCCCAACATTTTTGTGTCAGTCTTACCTATAAGTTAAAATCAGTACTGTTTTTGTTGAGTTGGTATTATTTTGTATCTATTAATTGCTAAATTTTAAGGTAAATTTTATTACGATATCTATCATTTATATATATATACATATATTTATATATATATATATATATATATATATTCTAACAATTTATTATAATATTTATTAGTTAAAGGTACATAAACTTCCTTGAAAGTAAAATATTCTTTTTAAGTTTTACAAAAATCTTTTTTTAATGATATACTCTTTATGATAATATACATTTCAGAAACGTAAATCTTTAAATCAAAATAACATATCTATATAATTTCTTCTTTGATTATTTCAGAAATATTTTAAAATCGCAGTCTCTCTTTAAATAAAATATCTTTACGTTAAAATGTATAAGTAGGGGTAAACATTCAAAACTTTTAAAATATTAAACTTTAAAATAGAGACATAATATTTGATGAATATATTTTTAATTTAACATCCTTTCCATATTTATATAAAAAAGTTATAATTAGGAAATAAACAAATTTATGTCACCGATGTAATACATGTCACCGATGTAATACATTCAAAAATTTAAATTTTTGCACATATTAAAAATTGTACACATTGAAAAATTTACAATTACAAAAATATCTTAAACTTATAAAATTTAATCGGATTAAAAATAATCTAATATTTTAACTCTTCATCTAATATTTCATTTATCCATCTCAATTGCATTTTTAAATTTACATTCGTATTTCCACTTGTTACTTTTCAAATTTTCGTCACAATCCAGTTTTCCAATTTAATTGTGCAAGTTTGGATGTAATACTTGTGAAATATAATTTGAATAAAATAATACGCATGCATTGTTTTATTCAAATAATATCAGTACGCATTAAAATCTCAAATAAAATGAAAAAAAAAAGTATTGCATGTACTTGAAATAAGCTGCTTTCAAACATTTTAGATACTTTTGTAACATTTTTCTTAGTAGATGTTAAAAGAAAATTCAAATATTTTTAGTTATTTAAAACAGTTTACGGTACTTGAGATGTGTTTCATTTACAAATGTATGTATTATATTATAATATTTTACCTTGTGGTCACTTTTTAAAAGGAATTGAAAAGAATTTCGTTTAGGACTATTAGTTTCAATCTGTAGACCAGTTTTGTATAACAACAAAATAAATCAGAAATATCACTCTTATCGTTACAAATTCAGTACCAAATGAAATACGTGATTTATTTAAATTAAGGGGTGCAAGCAGTTTTCCAACACGACAATTAGATTTTAAAAAATTAACTAAAGTGCGAAATTTAGGTGCAAAACTTCACTTCATTTTAATTCGAGTCATTTTAAAAAGTACGTGGCCTAGTTTTACGGTAAAAAAATTAGATTTTAAAAAAATTAAAAAATAAAAAAATAAAATTTTACAGATTGAAATTAATAGCCCTCCGTATTAAACTAATATCTCTCATTGACAGAATTTTTATTTATTTTTTTATTTTTTTATTTTTAATTTGTACTAAACGTCGTTTTCAGAATTACGAAGTTGCAAGTTATTATTATTTTATTTATTTCTTTTTCTAGACAGATATTTTAACATTTTGTTATATATTCCGTAGAATTGTTAGAAACCGCTTTTTTTTTTTTTTTTTTTTTTCTCAACGGTTCTGTGTAAAGTAATTTTCTTCCATATGCAAGTACGATTAGGTAACAAGAAAAATAGCTCTTCAAAAAAAGGTGTTATCAAAATAAACATGTTACAGAATTCATCACACAATATCTGCCGTCCAAATTTTTTCTGTAAATATTTCACTACTTTATTTATAATATAAAATTCTGTAATATGTTTCCACGATCAGTTAGTGTGAAAATGATCATACAGTTAGAAAAGTAGGCTGGATAGCCAATTTTAAGGGTGCTTTTATTCAATAATCATCAATAATTTTGAGGAGTGATATTTTATATACATAATAGACAATTCAACTTCGAAATGATTAGTCATAGTGTTCTCAAATCTGGCAACACTAAAGGTATGAAACTTAAGATAAATGTGGTGTGTCCATAGACATCCCGAGTTAAAAATGCTGCAATGTGATTTTATTATTATTTCTTTTTCAAAATTAAAAATGTATATGGATACAAGAATGATAGCAGAGTTGCCATCTTTTCTAATTCATTCCGGATAACTATTATTATTTCCTTCTTTGCAGTTCACGTTTTTTTTTTTTTTTTTTTTTTTTTTTAAGACTATTTTTTTTTTTTTTTTTTTTTTCTTTTCAAGACTATTTTTTTTTTCTTTTCAAGACTATTTTTTTTTTCTTTTTTTTTATTATTATTTATCGTAGCGAATTTATATATCGGAACACATTACTCTGGAAATAAAAGGATGTGAAATAAAAGGGATATAATAAATGCTCCGGAATGAGATATAAAAATTGACAATTCTGATGATAGTTCTAGAATTAGAGCAAAAATTAGAGCACAGAGGTATTCCATTAAAGCCACATTTTTTCGAGACACCAGGTTGGCGTAGTCACTTTTTATAAACCAATTTCCGAATTATTGAATCAAAGATCTATTACAAATGATTACAAAACTTTTCAATTAAAATAAACATTTTTAAGAAAGGTTACAATGCCGAAAACTTTAAACACTAATAATAAGCATGTCTGATAGGATTTTAAAAATAATGCAAAATAATAAATCAAAATTTTTAATATAAATATAAAATATTCAAACAATCGTTATATTTTTATAATAGCCTATCTTTTGTTTTTCTTTGTTTTTTTATCTTTTCTATCTTTCTTATCTTTTGTTTTTCTTTCACATACATACACACACAACTATATTGCTAGTTTGTTAAAAAAAAAAAAAAAAAAAAAAAAAAAAAACCCGAAATAACATAAAAGGAAAAATATATATTATTTCTCTAAGATATGATATGCATATAAAAATATATACATAAGAGAGCTAGGAGCTAGTTGTAACAGGAGTAAGAAGTAACGCGCAATTTTTACAATAGTTTGCAACATTTTTGATTAGATATTTTAATAAACATAATTCTTATGACGCGCCTTTTTATGTAAGCACAATTAGAGTCCCGCAGTAACGGTTAATGAGAGATTCTGTACATGTGCTATACGTTCTAGCTAGTAAGTGGGAAAAAACATATGTCGTAAATTTTGATTAAATGTATGTTAATCAATATTTTAATAATTTGTTTACAGCTATTTATTTTGTCTATGTGTTAATTTAAAAAATGCATGTTTAATTTTTTGTGTAAATCGTTATATTTTTTAATAAATATACAAAATGTCCAAATCAAACGATGGACAAGTTGAAACAAACTTTTAAGGTAAGTTGTAACAAGTTACAACTTGCCCCTTGTTTTTGAATCCCTGAAATTAGACATTCTACTTTTAACGTTAAAAAGCAAATTATTTATTCAATGAATTTGCTATTCTTATTTTATAATGAGGAACTATGAAAAGAAGTCTCAAAGATCTTCAAAGATTTAAGACATATACGAATTGGCTACAGCTGCAGTTTTTATAAGTATTACACACTCATCAGTCATCAAAAAAAAAAAAGACGCAACAAGAAGGAATTATCCGAATGAAACAAAAATTGGTAGATGTGATGTAGATGTAGAGAAAAACAAATGATTACAGTTTCAGACAATTTGAATGATTTAATCAAGAGAAAGTGAACAAGTCAATAACACTTCGATCCTCCTCTGACCTTCATGGAAGCAGATATTCGGCTTGACATTGTTTGGTAGAGTTGGAAGATGTCCTCCTGCGAGACATCGAGCCAAATCCTGTCCAATTGGTGCATTAGATTGGCAAAATCCTGGGCTGGTGTAGGGCTCATTTCATAATGCATCGAACGTTCTTAATAGGGGTAGAGATCCGGTGACCTTTCTCACAAAGGTAATATTGGGAAAGCAAGAAAACAAGCAGTTATAAAGTACTTCCGTGCGCGGGTGGACATTATCATGCTAAAATATACGATCAAGATGGCGTGATATAAATGGCAACAGATCGGGGTGTAGAATTTCGTCGACGTGTCACTGTGCTGTAAATGTACCGCGGATGAAAACCAAAGGGGTCCTGCTATGAAATGAAATGGCACCCCAGACTATCACTCCAGGTTGTCGTGCCGTCTGGCTAGCAACAGTCGTATTAGGATCCCCTTTTTTCTGGGGCGTCTCCAAGACACCCTTTCGTTGATCATCGGGGCTCAAATTGGTGCGAGAGTCATCATTGTAGACAATTTTACTCCATTTAGTGACATTCCATTTTGAACGTGCCGGACATTATGAAAATGGGCATGTGGGTGTACAGAGTTTAATAGTAGTCGGCGCAAGGTGCTCCGTGACCTCAACTCCTTTTCTCTGAGCCGCTTATTAATGGTCTTTGAAGTCACTGAAGTAACCAATTGCACGTAGGATCGATGATAATAATGAATCTGGGGCTTTGTGTACAACTCTGATGATTGATTGGGTATCACATTCTGCCCTTTATCTAGGCCGACCATTTCCTTCTTGACGCTATGTTTGGCCATGATTTACCCATTTCTGCCAACATCATTTAGTAGTGGTATCGCTCCTGTCAAAATGCTAAATAATACATCGATTAGATCAACCGGCTTCTGTGAGCCCAACTGTACTCATTTCTTAACCCGTTAGTAGTCGCTAGTTGGTCGATTTGCCACCCATCCTTCAGTGTTGCCAGATTTTTTTATTCAATAGCCACCAAAAAATTTTAGAAGTGGTATTTGATATAGATAAAACGCGAATAAAATCGATGAAACGTCGATCACATCACTTCTTAAAATTATTGGTGACAGTTAAATAAAAAGTGCGCAATCTGTAATAGGTGGCGCTGTTTATAGCGACTACTGACGGGTTAAACGCTGACATATTGTTCATATTGTTCATGCCCCTGTATGTGAGGCATAGTTACTGTCTATCTGAGTAGACGGAATAAAATTCTCAAAGAATTTGTAACCTGAATAAAAAATTCTTCTTTTTGATATTTTGTCAGTGCGTAGTTAAGATGCGCTGCAGCGTCACATACTTATTCAACGGCATCCAAACTTTAAAATCTTGCGTTTTCCATCGAAACCTGTATGCATTTTAATTTCTGTCTAACTTGCATTACTCTTTCTTGGTGCGTCAGTTTTTCTGTAATAGTGTTTATCATTTGTTTATACTACTGCAGTTCTGACCAAGGCTGACTTTTAAGTTGATCAGATATTTAATTTTCTCTTTATTTTACTACAATTCATTTTATACAATTCCTTGTTACTATACGCTTTACCTTAGTTATATTTGCCTTTTTTTTTATTAATAGATAAATAATAAATAATAATAATAATAATGAAATACTGTCGTTTTTATTGCTAGCATTTCCCGCATACTCACAATTTTCCCCATTTCCGAGGCAAATTGTAACAGTTAAATAATTCTGTAAAAAGTTTTTTTTCTGCCAAAATCAAAAAAATTAATGAATATTTCTTTTATGAATAGTATAGATGAATATGTAATCTACGCAAAATAGCAATTATAAAGAAGTAAACGCTAATACATTAAAAAATATTTTTAGTTTTCTAAAAAGTATTACAACAAGCCTCTAGCTCCCCTATATATATTTCATTTAAGTAAGAGTTTAATAAAACCTAAAATATTATGTTACATATAACATAACAATAAATACTTAACAATTTTTGATTACATTTCATTTATACAAACGGATTTTAATAAAAGATTTTGAAGTCTTAAGGGAATGGGAAATTATTTAATAGAGAAATCTATTGTGTCATTATTTTCAAGTTCAAAGATTTTGAATGATGTAATACTTCCTAAAGGCAGTCATTAAGTACAAGACTTGTATTAATGCATTAATATTGATGGAAATTTTATGAAAAGCGTTTAAATTTTCGCCTTTGTCATATAACATCCGAAAATTCAAATTAGTTGGACAAAGTGTCACTCAATGATTCTAAATGACTTTAAGGTTCTAAATGGATAAAAATAATTACTTGAATATTAATTTGAATATGTTAACTAAACAAAACAATAAATTATTTGGATTTTATAATAAAAAGAAAATTCAGACTTGGTAATCTGCCAGTTTTTTTTTTTTTTTTTTTTTTTATACCAGTAATTTTTTTACAGATATGCCAACTTTATATCTTAACCCCTTAACCGTTTGACTGCTAAGCAGCGCGATAGCGCTGCGATGTTTAGTCTCGAAAACTGCGAAGCAGCGCTATCGCGCTGCGAGAGGTAAAATTCAGATATAACCGGAATTTTAATTTATTTTTTTTTTTACTCGAACAAAATCAATCAGTTAATAGCAACTCCTACGTAGCTACCAATGTTTTAGTTTTTTTTCCTGAGTATTTTTATCCCCGCCTTTATTTCGTACCGCTTATTTATTAAAAGTAATTTTGTCTTATTTTATCGAAGTTTTATATTAGAGAGAATTTTTCTATAAAGTTCCAATCTCATCTGCGCTCACTGTAAGAAAAAACTACATGGCTTTGTGCATCAAAACACAATTGTTTAACCTTTGTTTTCATTATTTTTCTTTTACATTTTCTTTAAGAAGATGTAAATATATATATATATATATTTGTTTATATATTTGTTTATATATTTTATAAAGTTGTTTTCTTTCATTATTTTACAAGAAATATCTTTTCGACGCATAAAATATTACGACGCTCGTTTCATTATTTTTAAAATCTATATCTTTATATTTTGAAATAGGATGAAAGAAAAATGGGCGGAGTCTCGATCAAATCTTATCAGAATACACACCTCTTCACTACGCTGATTCGCATATTTGGAAAACTATGTTAAAATTGGATTTTTTCCGTGTATTAAATATTCGTAAAACGTTGTGTGTGAACAATTATCAATAGTAAAATGCGTTTTTTTTTGTTGTTGTTGTTGTTGTTGTTGTTGTTGTTTTATTCATCCTTTAATGATACTTAAATTGGCCTTTTACACACGCTACAGTAAGGCGTGGTTTCCATTAATTAGGTATGTCTTTATATTATAGTGTGTGTTCATTAGAAAATTTCGTATGTTATCTCTGTAGAAAGAGCGATCGAGGGTAAATGATTTACTCAAAAAAATACATATTTATATATGTCATTTCGATTGCTGCTTACTTGGATTTTTTTACTTTTTACTGCAAGGCGTGGTTTTTCAGTTGGTACGATTGGGTTTCGAATTTTTTTTAAAGCTATAATTAAATATTTACACCGGAAAAACTTTTATTGAGTCCTGAAACAACGATAGCAATTTAACCCGTTAGTAGTCGCTATAGACAGCGCCACCTATTACAGATTGCGCCCTTTTTATTTAACACTCACCAATAATTTTAAGAAGTGATGTGATCGACGTTCCTTCGATTTTATTCGCGTTTTATGTATATCAAACGCTACTTTTAAAAAATTTTGGTGGCTATTGAATAAAAAAATCTGGCAACACTGAAGGATGGGTGGCAAATCAACCGACTACTAACGGGTTAAGGATTTATTTCAGTAAGTGCTTCAGCATTCAAACGGTTAACGCGCATTGTCCTCTTCCTCTCTGCGAGGACGCAAAATTTAAGATCCAGCTCCAAAAATTCATCCCGGAAATTTTTTAGGAAAAATTCACGTTTATAGCATATCAAAAAAAGGCCGGATTTTGAACCTTAAAATTTAAAATTTCTTTTAGTTTAATTTAGTTCATGAATTCCGGTGGCAGTATAATTTAAATGTTTCAAATTGTCTTGCGCCGCAAAGGTTTAATGAAATTTTGTGACTAATTAAGCAGGACAAAACGTTAATAGTGGTATGAATCTGGAGGTTTGGCAGCTTTAACCCTTATCGCTCGTATGTCCCTTCTGAGGAGACATTAAAAAATCGAGCCACGCCTTAAGGTGTTCCTCTGTAAATGAAATGTTATTTTTCTAAAACGTGTAACTATAGGCTAACTTTCGGCTACCGGAAAATTTTAACAGAAAGATTTATTTTATTTAATGAAAGAAGTAAGGTAAAACAAATTATTACAATTTTTTGGTAGCCAAATGGTAGTAAGTTGGAAACTATACATGTGACGTTTTAAAGGAATGCCGAAACTGGAGGAATGCCGTCTTACTGTTCAAAATAGGAAAATATGCCGAGCGCAAAGGGTTAAAAATTTATTTCTGTTGTTACAAGGAACGATATTTTTCACCGTATGTATATATAATTTTTTAATTGAATGTTCTTTATATATGTATATTATATATATTTTTATAAAGCCTACTTTTTGTTGCAAATGTAAGATGTATTTTCTACATCATACCCAAGAACTATTTTTATTTTTTTGGAAAAATTATGTTATTCTGCACACAATTCTATCAAAAAAATCAAAAGCAAAATGTAACAATTTACGGTTGCTTTCATCAATAACTTCAGCTCCCGTTTGAACACGAAAGCTTGAGTAGCGTATAAAGTCAGGGATCAACTTTTCATCAAACTTTAACGCGTTGCTTCTGCCATTTAGTGGTATTATTTTTAGATTTTTAGCTAAAAAATAACCTATCGAAGGTTATATGAAATCTTTGACGCTAGATGGTAGAAACAGCTTGACATATTTTGTTGGAATGCTGCTCCATGACTTCAGACACTTTTCAAATTTTTGCGTTGAACTGAGAATTGAAATTAATAATGAATACGGCTGTAAATCTATCGTTTTTCATAAAGTTACTCGCACTTATAAATATTTAGATAGATAAAAATACTCTAACAATTATTTTTTTAAAACAATACATTTTTATAGTTTAGTAAAATAATTATACATCAACTTTTAAAACGCTAAAATAAAAAAAACACCCTTCCATATTGATATAGTTTTTGTTAAACTACAGCTTTCCCCCATTCTTTACATATTTCTAGATCTATTGTCTCTTCCTACATCAGTATTGTTTTGATTTTTCCCCCCCTAAGTCTTGAAATAAAATTTCCCCCCCTAAGTCATAAAAATACGATCACTTTAACACTTTCGCGACCGCATGTTTTTGTCTTTTTGAAAGTAAGGTCCGGCTGTAGGCGTTATTCTCCCAAGTTACAATATTTTAGAGCCAAATTTGTTGTATCCACATTTTTATTACAAATGGATATACATTATAATTATATTTTTCCTAATTAAAGTATTTGTATCCATAATATATTTCATTGTGAAAATATCAATATTGGGTATATACTTAAGAAATAAATAACATACAAATTGCGAATGAAACGCCCACTGGAGGAGTTACAGGTTTTCAAATTACGTGAATCTACGTCAGCGGTCGCGAAAGTGTTAATAATATATATATCCAGAATTACAAACCTTCAGATAATCTGTGGAAGCACTGGATCAAGCATTACTCGACTGATCTGTATCAATATTACAAGCTTTTGTTCGCTGGTGCTGCGGTCCTCCGCAGTTTGTCAAGCTGAAAGTCATGTTTCCACCCTTGCGGTGCTATTCAAACAAAAGGCGCTACTCTCTTGCCTTGATTCTGTCAGTTCCACTACCAGCCTCGGAGTTTTCGAGTGGTATTATGAAAAACAAGGGGAACAAAATAAATAAATCACAAAGAACTATATTTATTTATATCCCAAAAGGTATATTCCTCTATACCAGTTAAATCTTCAACAAAGATGTAAGTTTATAATTCTAATGTTGTTAAATAAATGCATTTGTCATTCATGAATATAGACCATGAAATTATCTTAAAAATTTAATTTGGTTCATAAACAGTACATTCATAAAAATACAAATCACAGTGCTATAGAATTTTGCATGGAGGTTCGTTTTAGCCTATCCTAATACACCTAGAAACCCAGTTTCAGGATTTTATATATATACATATTAAAGATGGATAAATTTATGAAATAATTGACTCTAAAGATAGAAACATAAATGTAAAAAGTGTTTCCGTGGCTAATTTGCTGAGTTGGTTAACGTGTCGTGCTAATAGGTTGAAGAACGAGAGTTTAATCCTCCAAGGGCCAGTATGGTACTCTTGCAGATAATCAATAGAAAATGTGTCAATTGATAAAAGAAAAATTTTCAGTGCCTTGACATTATCGAAGAGAAAGTGACAAAAAAAGAAAAAAAAGTTAGACTTATAGGTGTTTTATTGGCATTGTAAACAAATGGCTGATCGCAGAATTATAGAATTTTGCATAGAGGCATGTTTTGATCTATCCTAATGCACATTTAAATCGTATTTTCGAGTTTTCAATTAGTTTTTATTTATTTATTTATTTTTATTATTATTATTAATTAATTTTTTTTATTTGGGTGATTGTCCGGAGCTGTCACTTATTGTTATTGAGTAAAGATGATAATCTGTCAGAGAAATGTGTGTCCGAAAAATGTAGTATTTTAAGAATAGCAGCGCCACCTATCGGCCAGCTAACTCCTGTATTTAAATGTGAGGTTAAAGCACAAACGCAAGCACTGAGAACCCAAAGCGAGGTTTTAAAGAATTTTAATAGATTCCTCTTCTTCTTCTTCTTGTTTTTTTTTTTTTTTTTTAATTGATTTTAAATATGCTAATTTTTTATGGTTTATTTTTTTATTCTTTAATTTCCTATTATATGTTGACAAAGATCTCGAAAGTAAAGTATTATAATACATATTATGATTCAATTTTATTTAAGTTAGTATACTTGCGCAAAAAGCAAATATATGTGCGATGAATGAAAAATCATAAAATGACTATCCAAATTATGAAATAATAATGAATAATAAGGCACATAAAACTTTCAGGGATCATTTAGAGTGACGCTATAAACTGTCACTAAAAAAGCAGAAATCGTTCCAAGAAACCACAAAAAATATACATGCCATTTTATAAGCTGTCCTCAAATGAGGACACTGGGCGCTAACGGGTTAAATCTATCATACACATTTTCAGATTATTTAAAATCAATCACTGCTTACTTTAACAAAATCCATTCTCTGTTTAAAAATATTTCGAATAAAGTCATAACAAATCAGAAAAACAGTTTTGAAACTGAATTTTATGTATATATCATGTCATAAAAACGAAGACAAAACTTAACGTTTCATGAATGAAGCTTTTGCGATTTAAAAAATCTGATATTATTTCTTCTTAATAACTTATGTAAATTCCCCTGAAAAAGTTTTTCACGCTGCATTGATACTCGCTTAGAAAAGAAAGAAGGAAGAAAAAACTCAGCTGCATCATAAATATTTTAAAAGTAAGTAAAAGGAGAAAATGTCATAAATATTAGGTAGAGCTTCAAAAAGCATTTTATCTTCACTCAGTTTTCGAAAGCTGTACAAATTCTATGGAATTCAATTTGTAAAAGAACTCGACATAAAAATGATAAATTTAGTTTAAATATCTAAATATTTTATTTTAATGGACCATGTAAAATCGTCGTTTCCTTGCGTGAAATCTTTCAAATTCGTAAATGTATCTTTAATGAAGTGATAATGTTACAAATACACGACTCAAAATTCCAATAAATAATAAATAACACATGTAAAAGGGGAATATGCTTTCAAAAAAATTCTTAAACTAGCGATAACAGAGTTTTTACTTTGAAGTATGTCTGATAAGGGTAAATATATCCTTAAAAGATTTTTTTTTCCTCAGTAGTATGTAGAAAAGAACAAATTTTCTCTTTTTCGTAACTAAAATCTTTTCCTGTTTTCCTTTATAATTCCTGTCTTTTACGTAGTTAATATTTCTTCATACTTTAAATAATATATATATATATTTTGGTACTTCAATAGAGCGACACAATTTAAATCCAGTTGCATGATTATGAAATAAACATATTTTTATAACAACAAAGTAAACTTTTTTTTTAAATACATAGAGTAAGTGCACCAGTGATTGATACTTTCAGAGCAATCTCTGATGTTTTTAATGTTCTAGTTATCAGAAAATATTTTTTGAAATCTTAAGTTAGTACATATGGTATGAAAGACATTCAGAACCACATATATGTTATAATATATACATTTGATAACAATTTTTTTTATGAACTTTTATTTGAAACCCACTCAATGTTCCAGTGATTGACACTGCCAGCTTTTCATTTTATTAGTAATAAAAAAGAAAGAAAGAAAGAAAGAAAGTATACTTCTAATATACTTCTCAAATATACTTCTAATAAGTTCAAAGCAAACTTATATTGCATTATTTTTATATAAATCACTAAAACGTGTCAATATTTTCATTACAACAATGTAATACTACTGAAAATTTAGGCGAACTTATTTTTAACAGTACGTTCTGCTGCTTATCTTGTATACGATTTGGGTTTTAAGTTAACATATTTTAACTAATTGGAATACGGGCCTCGCAGTTTGTTTTATAGGTATAGGTGTTTTACTATTCTGTCAAC
This sequence comes from Salticus scenicus, assembly GCA_963930645.1. Lineage (NCBI taxonomy): Eukaryota > Metazoa > Arthropoda > Arachnida > Araneae > Salticidae > Salticus > Salticus scenicus. The sequence goes on from OZ005655.1 coordinate 236,334,083, forward strand.
CTTACTTAAAAAAAAACGCATTATTAAAACTTTAAAAAAGTCGTTTTTAATTATTTTCAGTGTTAAAAAATTGATTATGCATATTAAAGAAGTTAAACCAATATCCAGAAGTCTTGTGCATATTAATTAAAAAAAATAAGAAAGAAAGAAAGAAAGAAAAAAGAAAAAAACTTCTTTAAACAATTCACTTTTTAAATATTTTTTATGTTCCGTAGAAAAATTTCTAACGTTTCATTTATTAAGGTTTAACTAAATAACCTATATAATTAAAATCGACTTTTGTCTGTAAATTTTTCACAATCAAAAATTTTTGCGATATCTTCACGTTTCATACAACATGAAAGCCAAAAATGATTTCAGAAAATTTTGCCTGTGTGTGTGTGTGTGTGTCATCGTGTCTGTATGTCTGTAACGCTATTTTTCTCCGGGTATCACGTGAGAACGGTTCGACGGAATTCAACAGCGCTTGGCAGGAATTTAGATATTTACACAACTTAAAATTATATCTATCAATTTTTCGAAATTCCGCTCCGTTCTCCCTGTGTGTGTGTGGGAGGGGGGGCAAAAGTCAAAAACACGTTTGTAAGCATAACTCGGCTCCAAATTACTTCACAGTAAAGTAATTCCACATGAGGAGAATAGACATAAGTATAAAAAAAATGTTGTCTGCGATTTAGGAATTTTCGATTTAAAAGGGGAGGGAGGGAAAAACGATTTTTGGAGGGAAATTTCGTTAATTTCGGATTTTTGAATAGAACTCTACCAAATATAGAAAAAAGATGTTGAAAAATGTTATGCGACTTTCGTACGATATTTCCAAAAATAAATTTTTGGTTTTATGTGATTTGCGACTTTTTTTTGGGGGGTGGGGGGGATCTGGACATCCCTTTTAGTGCTAAATTTGTACTGAGAAATCTACGGGAGCATCGGTCACAAATTTTGTGCTTAGATTGTTTATATGTACCCGGAATGGAATTTATCGAAATTACCCCCGTTCCCCCCTTGGGGGGGCAGAAGATAAAGTAAACATAACTCGGCTCCAAATTATTTTACAGTAAAGAAATTGCACATGAAGAGACTACACATGAAAACAAATAAAATATTATCGGCGATTGAGATAATTTTGATTTTTAAGAGAAGGGAGAGGGGAAATCGATTTTTGGCGGAACTTTTACAAATTCCGGATTTATGAGTAAAATTTACCAAAAATGGAACAAAGATGTTGAAAACAGCCATGCGTCTTTTTTAGAATTATTTCCAACACACGTTTTTGATTTTTTTGCGATATGCCACTTTTTGGGAGGTGAGGGGGTTATGTGTTACAATGGGCAAATTCGAGATATCCCTTTTAGCGCTAAATTAATTCTGGGAAAATTTATGAGAGTTGCGGTCATAAAGTATGGTGCTTGAATTGTTTATATGTATCCGACCCCTAAAGTAACAATTTTTTTTTTTTAATTTCCCTCCCTCTTTTCCCCTCGGAGGGGGGGAGGGGGCGTTTCTAAGTATAATTCGGCTCCAAATACTTTACGGTGAGGAAATTGCACATTACGATAGTAAACTTGAATACAAATAAAACATGTACGAGTTTGGAATTATGCGACCTTCTATTAATCCCTCTCTTACAGAAAGGAGAAGAAAAATCGTTTTCCGGGGGGATATTTCATAAATTCCGGATTTTTGAGTAGAACTCTACTAAAAATGGTACAAAGGTATTGAAAACTGCCACGTGTCTTCTTTAGAATATTTCCAAAAACACATTTTTTTTTTTTTTTTTTTTTTTTGTGTGTGTGTGTGTGCGTGGGGGTGGGGGGGATTACGAAGGAGAAATTCCAGACCCCCTTTTAACTCCAAATTTGTCTTAGGATCTGCGGGATTTAACGAAACTTCGAATTTACCCGCTGGGAAAGGAAAAATAAGAAGCTGGTAAATATCTACCGAACACAGTGGGAACTTTAATTTAGGTTACTAATAACGATATGGGATTTGGACAACGCATTTAAGTATAGTGCCCAGCAAAGCGGGCAAAGCCTGCTAGTATAAAAATAGAAATAGAAAAAAAAATTATCTTAAAATAAAAAAAAAAAAAAAAAAAAAGTATAAATATCGTGTAGAATAGATTAAAACCTCAAACGTTTTTCATTTTAAATAAACGTATTGTTATTTTTTCGGTAATTTATGAACAATATGCTTTCATAGATACATATAAATATTTAAATATATAAATTAAAATAAATTTATGAAATATTTAAGTCACTTCTATTGTAAAATTATTTGGAATTGCAAACATTTCTCTCTCTCTCTCTCTCTCTCTCTCTCTATATATATATATATATATATATATATATATATATAGGTATAAAGCATTAAAATAAGCAAGAGTTTATGTTACAAAAATATATTTTTTATTCCACTCTTTAGGCAAGAATATGAAAAACTGATCATATAACAGTATAAATATCAGAGTAAGAAATACGTAACCCTTTTTTTTTATTTATATACATGAATTTTAATTTTTAAAAAAATGTAACTTTGAAGTAATACGAAAATTTAATACAGAAATGTAATATACCATAATTGAATGTTCAAAGATTTTAAATGAAGTATTACTTCCTAAAGGCAGACATGAAGTACATGTTTTCCATTAATGTATTAATATTAATGGTAATTTCGTGAAAAGCATTTAAATTTCCGCCTTTGTCATATAACATCCGAAAATTCAAATTAGTTGAACAAGGTGTCATTCAATGTTTTTAAATAAGCTTAAGCTTCGGAAATTATTTTAAATGACATTCTTATATATTAGACTGAATATATTAATTAGAAAAAACAATACTTGAGTTGAACTTTATAATAGAAAAAAAAGAAAAAGAAAATCACGCAGTTAGTGGGAAAAATATTCGTCAACATATAATTTATTTTATGAAATACTATATAATACAAACTCGTTTAACAAATTACCTGGTAGGTTATATATATATATATATATATATATATATATATACCATTTAAAACATAATAAATGTCTTTTAGAGAAAATACGTTTCCTGAATAAATGTCTGTCAAAGATTTATATAGAAAACATAATTATTCAATCATAAATGTGGGATGGCACACTTTTGTAGGCGTTAAACAAAACTAATACTTATTTACTAATTATAAATTTAATAAAAGATTAAATTGTAATTTACATATGTACAGGAATGCTAATAAGCATTATCGAATGTTACTTTGGTAATGTCCGTCGAAGTATTTGCACCCGTCTAGTGTGCACGCTTCGTCGAAAACTCAAAAGAAAACAAGTCATCAAATACAGTTATTACGTTCCGTCTGAACATCCCGTCGAAAACTGAATGTCGTTCCTTCAGCGCTCTCTTAGCAGGCGCGCGTTCCGGAAAGACGTCATTCACGTCATGAGCATGTATTTCCTCTCAAGCGCTGGCGCTCCGTCACATGATCAGCAAACAGAAACTAAACTGCCTTGGATTTCAGGAACGGCAAAGAGAAATCAAATAGCTAGGGTTCTGAGTCATGGGAAAGCCAAGTAAGGGGAGAGAAACAGGATACTTCACTCGGCCATCCTTCCTCGACTGGACCTCCAGGCGATCACACTGAAAAGATACAAACAAAAAAAACAAACAAACACAAAAGCAACACAAAATAAAAACAGACTTATTTACAAATTTTTACAAATCTTCAAAAATTTTTGTTTTTAAGTTATTCCCCATTTGAGGAATTCAGCTTTTGCAGATGTGTAATAGGAGCCTTCATGGCATCCATTTCTAACTTTTTCATCAATATTATCATTTTTAATTTTTACAGTCGTACAGTTACAAAAGTACATCAGTTTTGGTTTTACGGCAACTTGGTCGCTTAGTTCACTAGTTTTTGGTGGTTGTTTACTCAACTTGCATTTCAATCTATTTTTCTTTCTGACTCTAGAAAGTTGTTTTTTATCATGTGCACTTAAATCTTTACTTTGGGGTTCAAAATTATTTTGGGACTCGAACTCGAGACCCTCCAATCGATCATTTTCAGTCTTAATGCCTTTTAAGGCCTCTGTTGCATCAAGTTCAGTCGAAAAGTCTATAATGGCAGTCTTATATGTAGGAAAAACTTCTAATTTTATTTGTATAGCTTTGGGAAACAATATCGTGGTTTTCAGTGGAAGTGATGGGATGAACAACTTTCCTAAATTGACACTGGCAGTCTCCTCTTTAGGCATATTCTGTCTTTTACACTCGATGGAATCTATCGTCGATGGCTTTTTTCTGGATTTCTTCCTTTTAAGGAGTTCGGAATTCTCGTCAACTTTTTCTTTTAATTTTTTCAACTCTTCGGCTAACTGTGAAATTTTTTCATGTAGGATTCGTTTTTCGTCTTTCTTTGAAGGAGTGTTTTCTTGATTTTGCGATTTCATTTGGGAAATGTTCATCTGATTTTGTTTCTTTCGTTGAGGCTCCACCTCTTCCTCACTGTCATCATCTTCACTATTATCGTCCTTTAAAACCATTTTCTTACCGTCATCACTTTCGTCATCGTCATTACTTTCACTTACATCTTTTTTGGAAGATTCTAATGATTTTTTGAACATAACAGCTTGAGGGGTTTTGTTTTTACACTTTTCGACACTATTCAATGTTTTATTTATTTCTGGGGATTTCTCAGAAATTTTACTTTCAATGTTAATGGGGGCGTCAACAGCAATATTTGTTTTAACTTCATTTTGATATTTATCTATTGGAAGAACTGTTACTAAATTTACCTCGAGGGAACTAGATTTGTTTTTCATAAAAATACCATTTTCATTTATCATCGTCTCACCCACCATCAGTACATTCAACCCGATGATTACGTCATATGGTATTACATCATTGTTTACAACATAAATATTAGTTTTACTTTCAAAATTATCAACTTTAAGATTGGCGTCGAATGAGCCTAACGGCTTTATTGAACTTTTCCCGATCCCCTTCAAAATAGTACTCATAGTATTTAATTTTTTTACATTTAATTTGTCAAAAGAACTTTTACGCAACAATGTTGCTTCACTTCCTGTATCAATAATTCCAATAAAATTTACATCATTTACTTGTATAATTTTACTCATGTTTTGATTTACATTAATACACAGTGCATCAACTTCTTGTTTCGAACCTGGACACTCCGAACTTTTATGCCCGTACTGCTTGCACGTAAAACACTTTAGGCCTTTGGCCTTATGAGGGCAATCTCTAGATAAGTGGTTTTTTTCACCACAATTATAACACAATTTATTCACATCATTTCTAGGACTAAATTTTTCATATACATTATGTTGTACAGTTTTCAATTTTGCATTATAATCTACTTTATCAAATTTATGTCTGACTTTTTCACTATCACGTTTATACATTTCATACAATTTTATTTTCTCTTTAAATTCACGAATATTTTTAGCCCCATACAAAATTAGTTTATTTTCACTTTTATCGTTTATTCCTTGGATCACGTAATGCATCAACGCGGCATCTTCAATGTGCCCGTTTTTTGCTAGTTCGCGCATTTTAAAGAAATACTCTATAACTGTTTCATTTGGCTTCATTTTCTTTTTACACAAAATTTCGTGTAAAGAGGCAGAATTAATTTCTAATTTAAACTCTTCAATAAGTGCATTTTTTAGTTTCTTATACGTTAATAATCCTTTTTCGGATTTTACAAATAACAGAGCATTTCCGCTCAAAGACCTTTTACAGAAAATTATTTTTTGTAATTCGTTTAGGTTAAACATTTCAGCTAACTCTTCAAATTCATTTAAGAATTCAATTATGTTCTCATGCGGCTCGCCGCTAAATTTTAACATAGAATTTTCAAAATCATTGAAAGAAATTGCACCAAGTGATCCATTATTCACATTATTACTATAATTTATACTTTTTTTACCCTTATTATGATCATCAATAACATTGTCACTATCATTATAATAATCATAACATTTATTTTTACTGATATGGCATTGCACAGAGGAGTCAGTTTTTTCAATATCATTATCGCCACTACTTTCGGATTCACTGTTCGATTCGTTTTCCGAATCTTCCTCATCTGAATTGTTCTCGGAACATTCTTGTTTCAACAACTCCGTGTCACACAAATGTAACAATAATCTGTCTCTTAGTTCATTTTTGCTCCCATCAAAAGGGACATTTAATACATTACTAATAGTAATCAATTCATTTAATGAAAAATTTTTATCAATTATTTTTTGCTTTTCAAGGTATTTTTCGTCGCCTATAGCGAAAGTGAATCCTTGAAACTTTCTTATTCTGCATCTGTTCTTACGATCGCCGATCTCATCGAATAAAAACCGATGCAGAATTTTAATTTTACTATAGTTCTCTATCTTCAGTGCATTGCCAATTTTAGGAATATCCCCTAGAGATACCATTTTATAAGAAGATAAAGTGTACGTACCTTTGTAGAGCCGAAACAGCTGTTGTTTTAAATTTTATTTAAAATTCCCATTTAGTCGATCCTCGAGAACCTTGAAGAACATCTTTCTCTTGTTCAGACCTTTATCCAGACGATCCGTAGCAATTCCGTAGCATCCACAGGACACACTTTACGTATTTTATTATCCACTATAAATTGCAGAATAGAAAAAGCACTCCGTACAGAATGAATACTTCAGTGTGATTCAACACCGTAGACACACAGTTCAATCACAGTCTTAAAATCAATTAAAAGTTCAGTCTATAAAAGTTTATATAAAGTTTTTTTTTAAAAAAGTTCGTGTTTCTCGAAAATTCACGTTAAAATCAAAATTCACTTTAGAATTAAAATTCGCGTTCTATCCAAACTTTAAATCAAAATTAAAATTCGCGTTCTATCCGTTCATGAAGTAGATTTTATTCTTTATCCAGTAGATTTTATTCTTTATCCAGTAGATTTTATTCTTGATCCCGTAGATTTTATTCTTGATCCCACTTCTGAACTTGTGGGATGGCACACTTTTGTAGGCGTTAAACAAAACTAATACTTATTTACTAATTATAAATTTAATAAAAGATTAAATTGTAATTTACATATGTACAGGAATGCTAATAAGCATTATCGAATGTTACTTTGGTAATGTCCGTCGAAGTAGTTGCACCCGTCTAGTGTGCACGCTTCGTCGAAAACTCAAAAGAAAACAAGTCATCAAATACAGTTATTACGTTCCGTCTGAACATCCCGTCGAAAACTGAATGTCGTTCCTTCAGCGCTCTCTTAGCAGGCGCGCGTTCCGGAAAGACGTCATTCACGTCATGAGCATGTATTTCCTCTCAAGCGCTGGCGCTCCGTCACATGATCAGCAAACAGAAACTAAACTGCCTTGGATTTCAGGAACGGCAAAGAGAAATTAAATAGCTAGGGTTCTGAGTCATGGGAAAGCCAAGTAAGGGGAGAGAAACAGGATACTTCATAAATATACTTTTCTTGATAATGTCAGTGTTATTAGATCGCCAGATCTAGTAACAGTGTTACTAGATCTGGCGGATTTTTTATTCAATAATCACCAATAATTTTTAATTGTAACGTTTCGCTAATCACTTCGACGACTGGTAGTCTATTACGTATCAACATACTTGCCAACATTCTAATTAATATTTCGTAGTGTTATTAGTCCCGCCCTTTTTTTCACACCAGTAAATTTTTATAGTATTATTCTCCAAATGCAGTTTCGATGATAACAGAAGAAAAATACTCTAAAAAGTTACTGGTGTAAAAAAGAAGGCAGGGCTAACAATACTACGGAATATTAATTAGCATGTTGGCAAGTATGTATCTAATATCACTTCTCAAAATTATTGGTGATTATTGAATAAAAAATCCGCCAGAACTGGCAACACTGGTTGGCAACATTTCAAAACTTTCGCGACTGCTGACGTAGATTCACGCCATTTCGAAATCTGTAATTCCTCCATTGGGCGTTTCCTTCGCAATTTGTATGCTATTTATTTCTTAAGAATATATCCACTGTTCATATTTGTACAATATATATACTATGGATACAAACACTTTGACTAGAAAGAGTATAATTATAATGCACATCCATTTTTATTATGAATGTGAACACAAAAAATTCCTTTCTGAAATATTGTACCTTGGGGGAATAACGCCTAAAGGCGGACATAATGTCAAAAAAAAAAAAAACATGCGATTGCGAAAGTATTAATTTATTCCGTAGCATTTTCAGCCCCGCCTTTATTTCATATCACTTTATTTTTAACAGCAGTTTTTCTTATTTTATCGTAGTTATATATTGGTAAAAAATATTCTTTAAATAAAGTGGTGCTAAAAAAAAGTGACAGAGCTAATATTGTGTTATGGTTTCAAGCATAACATTCTCAAAATGAATTTTCTAGCCATAGAAATACACTGCATAAAAAAAGTAGACGGACACTTCTTTACAATTTTTTGAAACCCTGTCTTTATTTAATAGGAAATGTCAATTAAAATTCTTTAGCATGTTTATACTTATCAATATTCATATTTTTGACAGACAAATAAAAATATTCAATTATTTATAATTTTAATGTAGGGAAATGCAGAAAAGAGAAAAGATATACACTTGCACAATATATATATTTTATTAAAGTAGACGGACACTAGTCAAAAACTGCAATTATCTAAGTGGGTGTTTCTTGTGGAATACCAGTTTTGCATGGACATGTACATTTGGCATTTTGCCAATTGCTAACGTGCTTGACAAGATGGTTTTACGTAGTTAAATTTCTTGGAGATGAATGCGCCATGTCACGAGGAATTCCTCTAACTGATTACCAGAAAGGACAGATTATAGCGCTGAAAAATGTTAATAAAGAGAAATTCGTAGGTTACTTTTAATAAGCAAAAGTAACATCAGCGATTTTCTACGTGCTCCTGAAGCCCATGGCGTAACGAAAAAGAGTGGCCGGCCAAAGAAACTTTCGCTTAGAGACCAAAGAAAAAATTTTACCGAACTGAAAAAAACTGGAGCATCAATTCCGAGAGTTCGAATAAGCACAGGAATTACTAACGTAACTTCTCAGAGAATTTATAACTACATTAAGCACTCAGAGCTCTTTCAATATAAGAAAAGAAAACATCATCCATGCTGGAAGGATCAGCACGTGACAGAACGCCTACAGTGGGCTCAAAACCATATGTATTGGACTACAGAATGGATATCTATAGTTTTTTTCAGAGGAGAAAAATTTTAATTTAGACGGCCCAGATAGATATCAATATTATTGGCACAGTTTGGAGAAAGAAGACGAAGTGTACTCTACTCGGCAAGTTGGTGGTGGTGGCGTGATAGCGTGGCTAGCTGTTGGCTATGGTGGTAGTACAAATTTAGTGCTCCTAAGTAAGAAGCAGACTCATAAAGATTATATTGAAACACTAAGCAGTGAGCTTTTGCCATTTGCGTGTGATCTTGGAGGAGAAAACTGGATTTTCCAACAAGATGGAGCGCCAATACACAGCGCTAACAACGTTAAAAAATGGTTTCTTGAGAACAACTTCATTGTTTTACCCTGGCCAGCCAAGAGTTCGGATATGAATCCTGTAGAAAACATTTGGGATATACTTGTTCATAAAATTTATGAGGGTGGACGCCAGTATGAATCAATTCACCAGCTCAAAGAAGCTCTTACAAATATTTGGGAAATTTTCTGTCAAAAAAAAAGATTCAGAATCTCATTGATTCGATGCCTAACAGAGTATACGAAACCCTTACTAAAAACGTTTTATTTTAGGGATACAATATGTGTCCGTCTACCTTTTTTAAGAAAAATTACAGTGCAAATATGCACCATTTTTGTTTCCTGAATTTTTCCGCTACATAATTCAAAAGGATTGAATCTATATCCAAAAAATAATAATATATGATGTCTCAAGAATATAATTATATTAGAGAAATGAATCTCATATCTCTAATTAAAGAAATAAACGGCTTTAAAATATTACAAGTAAGTGTCCGTCTACTTTTTTTATGTAGTGTATTTTTATTAGAAAATTTATATTTTTTGCAACACTTAGATTTTTGGAATATTGGTGATATTTCCTAAGTACCATTATTTTAAGTTATAGGTTTTCTGAATTTACCAAAATTTGGGGTCAAATTCGATTTTTGGAAAAATTAAAACTCTTTTTAGTTTTTGGGAAAAGGAGTGTTATGCTTTCATGCATAACAAATTGCTTAGGCAAAAAAAAAAAAAAAATGGCAAGTATGCAATATATCTTGTTATTCAGAAGACTTTGGAAATGAAAAATATTGTAGTAATTATTGTTTAAAAACCAATTTAATATCATAATTCATTCCAAATATTGCATATATATGTGTGTGTATGTGTTTGTGTATATATATATACAGTGCTGCCAACCTAATCCGGCAAAATGTTAGTACAGCCCCTTTTTTTACTCCACTTAATTTTTAGAGTATTTCTCTTCAAATTTATCTACAGTGATTTAAGAAGAAAAATACTCTAAAAATTAAGTGGTGTAGAAAAAGGGGCGGTACTAACAATTTCCCGGATTAGGTTGGCAGCTCTGTATATATATATATATATATATATATATATATATATATATATATATATATATATATATATACAGCTGCATAACAGCAAATTCATGATAAAAGTCATTTTACTATTTATTTTTTTAACCTATTTTCTAAAACTTTGTTTATTTTTAGTTAATGAGTCATTTTTAATAGATTGCCATGATAATTTGCACATAAAATTCATACTAAAATAGATATATATAATATATATATATATATACACTTATTTATTTATTTATTTTTCATTTTTGTGCAAGAAAGCATTTTTTTTTTTTTTTTTTTTTTTTTTTGGAAATTCCATGATAATGTATACGAAAAATTCATTCTAAAATAAATAGATAAAAAAATATAAAAGTATCACTCTTATTATTATTATTAATATTATTATTTATTTTATTTTTTTATTTTTTTATTTTATTTAATACATGCATATTTTTTTTCCATTATTGGCCAACGACGCATATTTTGTAGCTTCCATGATAATTTTCACAAAAATTTGATATTAAAATAAATAAATAAATAAATAAATATCCCTACTTATACCCTAAAATATTTCGCTTCATTCGCATATCGAATTGAAACATGTTAGTTTACATTTCTAAAATCTGTAAACGAATTTATGATCCAGTTTAAACTGTAAAACATTAGAAAATTTTCAAAAGATAATGTATTTATTTATTTATTTATTATATTTTATTTCATATATAGTTTGCATAATTTATATCTGTACCCCGGACACTATGTCACAAAAATGCATTTTTTGGGAATGATATTACAAAGAAATTAATTAAGGACATTTTCCATGAATAAAGATAATGGTTTTATATTACTTATCTTTCTTTCATAAATAAAGATAATGTTTTTTTTTTTTTTTTTTTTTTTTTTTTTTTGTAACACTTTCGTTTTTTTACATTTTTTTGAATATCTTGAAATAGTACTTCACGTGTTGTTCTTGAATTGTGGGAATGAGAAAAACATGTCTTTCCTCATATTTTTCAACAAAGATTTAGTCACGAAAGCCATTAGAGGACGAACAACAAATCCAATAAAATAAAAAATATTTGTGATTATCCTGTATACGAAAAAACGTCAGTTGATCAATAAATTTTACATATGGTCATAAATATTATGATTTATAAGTTTGTAAAAAATTGTGAGGATATCTCGAATATTTAAGGAGTTATTAATATTTTATTAAAAAAATACAAGAATTTTTCGAAAGTTTTTATATTATAATTCCAAAGGTTTCTCTTCTAATTTCATGAAACTTTCGGAAAACATGACAACGTATTACTAAATCAATATACTATAATCTTAAATAAATATATTTAATATTCAAAGAGATATGGACAGTTGTAGTAAAAAAATTGAAGTTATAAAATAAAAATTTGCGATTTTCTTAATAAAATATTAATAACTACTTAAATATTCAATATATCTTTACAAAACTCTACACATGTATAAAATATAACCTTTATAACTATATCTAAAATTTGCAGATCAATGGACGCTTTCTCATATATAGGGTGTTTTTTTTTTCTTCTTGAATATTAATTATATGATAAATTACATAAAATCATTTTTTTTTTTAATATATTCAATGAATATGGAAAAAACAAATAAATAAATAAGCTGTAACTACGTTTCGTAGAAATCTTAATTTTAGCAACTCTGTATTTTTTATGTATGAATTCAATTATTACTTAATTTGCATGTATTTACGCGGTAAAAAATCATTAATTGGTAAAAATTAGAACAATTTTCTTTTCATAAAATTCTATTTAAACTTCCTTATAAATAACATAAAATAATAATAATAATAATAATAAATAAATAAATTAATTAATTAATTAATAGGTACAACTTTGATATACACCCACAAAGATATTTGGCGATTTTTCTTTGGCGCCGTTTTGAACGATAACGGTGTCGTTTTGGACTGTTTGCGATATAATATGGCAACCAATGTGTCGTTTATTTTAGATTTGTGATTTTATGTTTTAAGATTTATGATTTAGATTATGATTTTATCATTTATCATTTATGTTTTATGATTTTTAGATTTATGATTTAGCCATAATCGCCAACAAAAATCGCCAAATATCGTTGTGGGTGTATATCGAAGTTGTTCCGATTAATATTTTTATTCCACATTATAATAATAATAATAATAATAATAATAAATAATAATAATTTTTAAAAAAAATTAAGACTAAACTTTCTTTATACATATTTCATCCAATAAAAACAAAGAATATGTCGTAATGTTCTATTCATGAAATTTTTGCGCTTTAAAAATCTGAGTTTATCCATTTTAAGTAGCTTATGTAAAATCTATTTAAAATTTTCGACATTTCATTTCAACTCATTTAGAAAAGAAAAAATAATAATAATAAATAATCATCTGCATCATAAATATCTTAAAAGTAGCTAAAACGAAGCTGAGTCATAAATATTAGGCAAAGCTTTTAAAACCGTTTTCTCCTCATTTGGTTTTTGAAAGAGGAAGAAATTCTATAGAATTCCGTTTCTAAAAAAGTTCTTTGCATGAAATTGATAAATCGAGTTTAAATGTCTAAATATTTTATTTCATTTCGTCATGTAAAATTGTCGCTTGCTTACGTGGATTCTTCCCAATTCGTAAATGCATCTTTAATAAGGCGATAATGTTGCAAAAATACAAATATACGATTCAAAAAATTCCAATAAATAATGTTACGTGTAAAAGTGGATGATTAAATTTCTGTTAAAAAGAAATTTGAAACTGGAAATCATAAGATATTTAAGTATTTAAGTTAAAGTATCATTGATGACGATGAATACATTCTTAAAAATATGTATATTGTATAAGATAAAATGTAGAAAAGAGCAAATTATCTCACTTTATTGCCAAAAAAATTATTTTACATTTTTATTCTTCTTTAATTTCTCTTGTTTACATTGCTTGCATTTTTCGCCTACTCTAAATCATGAGTTTTTATTTATTTATTTACTTTTTTTTTTATCATACCACTTTTTCTTTAAGATTATTTTTTATTATTATTTTTATCGACAATATTTGTCAACACTATAATTTATCCCGGATAATTTTTAGCCCTACCTCTTTTCCGCAATATGGTGGCACAATATATCCTACTTTATATATAGAATAATTTTCTCCAATGTATAACTAAGTTAAAACACTGAAAATTGCTCTTAAAAAAGTGGTACCAAAAATAAATAAATAAATAAATAAGAGTGGACTGAAAAAATGCTCCGGAATAAATTGAAATGTTAGCAAAGATTTTTTTTTTTTTTTCGATTAGGCAACATTTTTGAAATCCAAATATTTCATTAGGAAGTAAAAGCATTTTTATATGAAAGAAGAAATAAATTTTGTCTTTAACATGTGTAATTTAATGATAAAATATTTTTTTTCAAATACATTGCTAACCTGTTCTAAATATAATTACATTTTATAGTTTTTATAGAAACCAGTGTTAAACCTCATCTTAATGTGCCTGCCTACTGTCGGAAGGGATTTTTCTTAATAATTGAAAAATTGCTTATTTATGTGCATTATATAATAGAATATAATTAAAAACAGGGAATAACATGAATAAATATGCAAATTTTAAAATATTTTCATATTTAAGCTCAAAATACACATAAAGTTTGCAAAAAAAAAGCACTTTTTCAAAACATCATAAGTCAAATTTAAATAAAGATATTTTTATACAGTAAATTTTATTTTGATTATTGAAAGGTCTTTAAGAGAGTAAACTACTCTCAAAACTATAACCATGCTACTTAAGATTTTAGAGAAGTTAACATTTTACAAGCTGAAAAATCATGAAAATATACATGAGCGTTCATAACTTCTATCGACAAAAAGACAAAAAATAATAATTTAACTAGATTCATTGCATTAGTTCAATCCCTGAAACAACTCCTCTAGAATGTTTTATCAAAGTTTCACAATGTTTCAATTATAACTTTTGGAGTTATGGCGTTTTGCGATAAAGCAAAATGTTAAAAATCTCATTTTGAGAAAAAGCAGAAAACGTAATTAAAAACCAGATTTTATCTATTAAATAAAAAATGATTTTAAAAATTCCTGATTTATTTCAAAGTTTTTATTTTCTGTTTTAAATTCATTGTATATACAGTAACAAATTTTCATTCTTATATGGAGTAAAATATTTATGTAAACAAGCATTTATGGTCACTTACGGTTTCAAAAACTTGCAGGTGACTAATATTAAAATGCCTGTAACTAAAGTTCTAAGCAAGATAGAAACAAAATTCAAACTGATTTAGAAAGCTACAATGGCAGGCTTTAATACTAAACCAAAAATAGAAAATCGGATTTTTGACCAAAAATTGCATTTTAAAGGCAGGCAGGCACCTTAATGTTTTTTTTTTTTTTTTTTTTTTTTTTTTTGTGGCTTTAATTCATTATTGGAATTAATGAAATATTAAAATTGTCAACCTCCAGATTTTTTAATAACAATAATCTATATCTATAATATAGAAATACGTGTAAAATGGGATGCTTGGATTTCCTTTCAAAATATTCTCAAATTAAAGATCATTCGAAATATATATGTTACGGTTAATGTGATAAATCCTGGTTATTATTAATAATCACATCTCTTATTAATAATCACATAAATAATTACATCTTACCGTTCTAGAGTTGTTACATTCATTTTTTAACTTTTCGTAAAGTTCCCTTCTCGATACCGCCAGCAGTCTACTTTAAAAAAAAAAAAATCTTCTTAAAATGCAAATGACTGCAGTTAAAATTTACCTATATAAAAACAACAAGAAACGAGGAATAAAAGGAAATTAGAATTAGCGTGTACAAATATCCACAAAAGTTTTGGCATTCAAAGGATATCAAAATTTTGACTAAATTTAAAATAGTTTTTAACACAAATTTGATTTAATGTAATAAAATAAATATGGAGAAGAAAATTTATTAAAGTATGACAATATAACATACTTGATGCAAAATATCCATGCTCAAAAAAATATATTGGATGCCCTTATCTTCACAACACGACCTGTAAATGAAACGCATGGATATGCTGATGATGGCATTCACGATAAACTGGTGGGAACTTGTTTTTGTCGAAAAATTTGCAAATAAAGGCGGGCGCTTATTGTTAATATATTTTGGGATGATTTGTCTAGGGTACCTACTTTGTTTTTGAAAGGTCAAAATTATTTTTTTTGAGAGTTAAATTTTAGGGTTTTGTCTCGCAAAATTTGCAATCTGTCGCACTGTACATCTAATTGATTATTTTGCAAGAAAAATGAATTTTTCTTGACATTAAACGTGCCAATCCTAATTTATTCAAAATTACATATTTAAAATAAATATGTTTTAGAACAAAAAAAAAAAAAAAAAAAAAAAAATTAACTGATGGTATGCAAAATGTATTAATTTTTTTAAAAGTTAATAGATAAACATAAGGAAAATAAAAATAATAATAAAAAAAAAGGAAAAAATTATGAAATCATTATCTTTTAAATATCGTAATGTATGTATGTCCTCACAAAAAATTGAATATAATTTATTTTACTGTCAGCGTATTTCCCTTAATATAGAAACATTGAGATAAATGTAATATTTTTTGAGATAGGAGTTGAAAAGTAAAACTAATTTATCGAAGATATAGAAAGAAAATTGTTTTTCTTTAAACTTTTTTTTCCTTAGAACGAAAAACAAAACAATAACAAAAAAAAAAAAAAAAAAAAAACTGAATATTTGTATTCTATATTGCTTTCTTAACAATTACAATATAATTTTTATGCATTTTTTCAGTATCAGGCTCGAGAAAAAAATTATGAATTTTTACGCGGATTGCTCCGCTTTCGCCCTAGCGTGACCAACTTTCGTCAATGTTAGGTCTCTTCTAATACAGGGTCACTAAATATCCTAGACATAAAGGCTGTGTTCACAATATCAGCCTATACACTTGAATATTGAATAATCTGAATTTGGCGTGTTTCATAGGAGTTGTTAGCGATTATTTAAATTAAAAATTTAATATTTATTACGGCTGTTAATCGTTCTGAAAAGAAAATCGTGATATTATTGAGAAAAAAAGCATTGATAGATAAACTCTATTATGAGAATTGCCAAATGCGCATTTTCTGACGACCCTTCTCAGGAATGACGGCCGTCCCATTGGACATTTATACTCCTATTTGCGTTCTTGAATGTACTGGACCACTGTAACAACAAAAAAAAATGTTTTGAATTAAAGCGTCACCTGATGGAGAAAAATTAAATTAATATTGCAAAAAAATCTTTTGTTACGTAAAAAAAAAGTCTCATGTTTCATGTTTCTCTGTACAATGGGTAAACCGCATAGTGCTATGGTCAATACTTTTTTAATAACATATTATTTCTGTGACTTTTGGATCATCCGATATATTAAAGAAAATTCAACGAAATTGGAATATTGTCTAGAAATAAAACTAGTTGGCATAGGTGCACTCTGCTCAGTTTCACATCATATTTATGTTCTCATAAATTTCTAGTGCGAGACATATTATGATCATATTAAAAGAAATGAATTTGACCAAATCTTGATACAGTGATAGAATGAAATCCCCACCTAATAGGCTATCCACAGTTCACTTCAATATATTTAGCTATTAATTTTTTTTATCAGGGTCAATTCCGTTGTTTAGTTTTCATGCTACTATTTCCAATGCAATAATCCTCAAAATTCATATTTATGTGAAAAATTTACAATTTCGCTATGTTGATAAAATCGTAAATTACGAATAATTTAAGAAATTTTCCTATTAGAATATTTGTATTCAATCATGTTCAGACCAATATCATAAATTTAATTTTGAAGTTGTCTAATGTATTTATGAACCTCAAAATGGACGTTTATGCTCAATTTTGCCTTATTCTGACATGTTAAGTAAATCGTAAATTCCAAATAACTTACAATTTTTTTTAATTGAAAAAATCATAGTCTATGATATTCATGCCAGTATCCTAAATAATATTTCGAAAATGGTTTGACATCTTTACGATGAAAATATCCCACAAGATTAACGTTTATGTGAAATTTTGCTCTATTCTGCCATGTTAAGAAATTCGTAAATTTCCAATAACTTACGAAATTTTTATATTGGAAAATTCATAGTCATTAATATTCATGCCAGTGTCCTAAATAATATTTCGAAAGTAGTCTCACATCTTTACGATGAAAATATCTCTCAAAATTGACGTTTATGTGAAATTTTGCCCTATACTGCAATGTTAAGAAATTCGTAAGTTTCCAATAATTTGCGAAATTTTCAAAGTAGCATATTTATAGTTACTGATGTTCATTCCGGGATCAAAACTGATATTTTAAAAATGGACTGACATTTTTACAGTAACAAATTTCCTTTTAATGCACGTTTAAGTGAATTTTTGTCCTATTCTCCCATGTTAAAAAAAATCCTAAATTTCGAAGAACTGCTAAAGTTTTTTAATTCGAATATTGCAAATGAATAGGGTTCTTGCCAGTATCGAAATTTATATTTTAAAACTGATTTGATCTCTTTGCGATCATTTGTTCGTGAGATATCGTGTAAACAAACTAACGGACTAACAAAACACTAACAGACACCCTACAGACAGACACCATACAAACTTTGTCATTTTCGGATTCCTCACACCTGAAACGTATAAAAAAGTCAAAAAACCGGGGTCGAAATTTTTCACGATTACCTAAGTTCCCCATACCTATAGTATGATGGGGCACTAAAATAAGGATAAAGCATGTGCTTCTGAAATAATATACAGGGTGGTTATAATTAAACTTACCCTATAAACAGCATCCTACAGCGCAAAATGGTGAACGGGATGCAACAAAATTTAGTACATAGACTATGCACAAGCTGCACTCACGGAATTTCGAAAAAGAAATTTTAGTTCCAAAATGTCTACCAGAGGACGCCTTTTCCGGAAAAACATTAAAATTAACGCAATAAACGACCAAAACATAATACAGAAATAATATTAACATTTATTGACTAGTTTCTGATCACCTTAACGTAGGAAACGTTTGTCGTCTGCAAACGTTTTATACCCTAATCTCTTTTGCATAAAGCTTCCTCTTCTTCGCAAGCATGCAAATCTGGAAATTTTTTTCCCTAGAACTCACAGCTTTCCCCGGTTTTACATTTTATTACTCACAATTCTTGTTCTGGATTGTTAACTTTGTTTCTGTATTCCGTTTTGGTCGCTTATTGTGCGAAATATAATGTTTTAACGGAAAAAGTTGCACTCTGGTGGTCATTTTGGAACTTTTCTCTTTTTTCAACATTCAGTGAGTGCCATTCGTGTACAGTCTATATTAAGTTTAATTATATTATTGTTGCGTACTTGGGGGTTCGTGAGATGTCCGAGAATGAAAGGGCAAACTTACAAAAATTCAGTAATTTATTCACAGAAAGTTCCAGAAAAATACAGGTCAAAAAACCAATTATCAGCTTCAATTCAAGCAGTAACCACAGCTTAAACAACAGCTGTCAATAGCAAATCCACAGTACAAACTGTATAGCAATAACACTTGAAGCAAGTCTCTCTCAAAGAGGCTCAGAGCAATACAAGTACTAGCGAAGCTGGCTGAAAACTGAACTGAACTAACTGCCTTGGCGAGAAAGCGCTTCTTATATACTGTTCCATGGAATTCAGATTTTTCGAGAAAACTCTAGAAAGTGGTCAACCAATCAACTTACAGCTTCCATATTTGGTATATCCCTTATAAGGATTTTCTCACCAAGGTCGCCAAAAAAAAATCGCCAAGGTGGGAGAAAGTCGCCAAATTTGGCGCCAAATCCATTACCTGCCTTATTGGGGCTTTTTAATCCGTTTTTAAGGGAAAAGAAGGTTATTTTAACGCTAAAACGACTAGAAATGCACAAAATTAGCACTTTCCCTTACTAAAATTTTAAGGTTTTATTTAAGTTTTTTTTAGGTTTCTTTAAACAGGTATTTTACAGGTTTTAGAGGTATTTAAAATAAGGTATTATCAAGGCTTTAATGGTGCAAAATAAAGCCATAATAAAAGCTCTATTAATACCTCCATAGGTTTCTCACGAAAACCTTTAGGTATTTTTCAGAAAGTTATTGCAGGTTTTTTATAAATACTAAAAGGTTTTTCTAAAATACCATGACTCATTTAGGTATTTTTAATATACCTACAAAGCTTTTTTTAAATACCTCTTCGATGTTTTTTGAAGGTTTTATAAAGGTTTCTTTACACAGGTATTTTACAGGTTTTAGAGGTATTTAAAATAAGGTATTATCAAGGCTTTAATGGTGCAAAATAAAGCCATAATAAAAGCTCTATTAATACCTCCATAGGTTTCTCAAGAAAACTTTTAGGTATTTTTCAGAAAGTTATTGCAGGTTTTTTATAAATACCAAAAGGTTTTTCTAAAATACAATGACTCATGTAGGTATTTTTAATATACCTACAAAGCTTTTTTAAAATACCTCTTCGATGTTTTTTGAAGGTTTTATAAAGGTTTCTTTACACAGGTATTTTATAGGTTTTAGAGGTATTTAAAATAAGGTATTATCAAGGCTTTAATGGTGCAAAATAAAGCCATAATAAAACTTCCATTAATACCTATATAGGTTTCTCAGAAATACTTTTAAGGTATTTGTAAGAAACTTATTGCAGATTTTTATAAATACATAAAGGTTTTTATAAAATACCATGAATCATTTAGATATTTTGAAAAACCTTCAAAGCTTTCTTTTAATACCTCTCCAAATGTTTTTTGAAGTGTTTTTTTTTTAGTTTCTTTTCAAATACCTTGAAGTACTTTTAAGAAAATTTGCAGGTTTTTTATAGATATCAAAAGGTATTTATAAAACACTGATGTAGGTATCAAATAACCTATTGCTTTTTTTCTTTTTTTAACACTTTGCATGCTATTTATAAATACATAACGGTATTTATTAAAAATATCCCATGTTTTTAATTGATATCTAAGAGTGATTTTTTTTTTCTTCTTTAAATATCCTGTAATTTTTCTTTCCCCCAGCAGAGCCATGTTTTTTGTATGCTCTATCTACCAATAAACATTTTGGCATTCTTATAATTACAAGTTTTGTCAAATATCTACAAAAAAAAAATTCGTAAATTATGTAGAATTTTTAGGATTATACGGAACATCTTATGCTTCATATTCAGTAAAAGTTTTGCTCAGAAAAGAAAAAAAGAACTAGTAAAAATT
Organism: Salticus scenicus; assembly: GCA_963930645.1. Taxonomy (NCBI): domain Eukaryota; kingdom Metazoa; phylum Arthropoda; class Arachnida; order Araneae; family Salticidae; genus Salticus; species Salticus scenicus. The sequence goes on from OZ005655.1 coordinate 236,354,901, forward strand.
CATGCAATATACATTTGCAAATCTTTTTCAAAGAAATGTAGAAAACAAATAGATAGTTCAATTAAATGTGCAATTAATCCTATAAGTGTTAAGCCTGTTATTTTCTGGCATGCATAGTCAAAATGGCTAGCGTAGCTAAACTTTGAAATATATGTTGCTTCTTTCAAGAAAATGAGATTAATACGCATGTGTAGTATACTGTATTAAATTCTCATATTTATACTGTTCAAAGTATTAATTTTACGAATCATTAAACAGATATACCAAAAAATAGATAATGCTGAAAGGGCTAAAAATCTTCTAAATATATTCTTAGTTGAGTATTGAAATGCATTAAGTTTACAAATTTTTAATGAAGTTTTGTGGATAATAATAATAATAAAATATTGAAAAGGTAAACTATTGTTATATATAATATAGCTATGACAAGGACAAGCATATTCAGTGTTCATCTTAATTGGTAAAATTAATATTTCATATTAATTGTAGGGTTGAGGAAGAGTAGATCTTTGATTCTTATTCATTTGTTTTACATTTTTATATTAAAAATGTTATATGTTATATATCAAATAGATCAGGGCGTGAAATTTCCGCTCACCAGCTCGCCATTGGCGAGTGGAAATTTTACTGTGGGGAGTAAATTTTCAGTCTAAATGTAGATAGAATTCTTACAGTATACGGTGTTACTAAGAAAAAAAAAAAAAAAAAAAAGATTATCAATTTAAAAACGTAAAATCATGCTAATCTTAGGTAAGGTGACCAGACATACTCTTTTTAAGAGGAAAGTCTTCTTTTTCAACGCTCTGCTCTCTTAAACAAAACGAAATTTTTTTTTTTTAAATACAGGACTAAAAACTCCTTTTTTTTTTTTTTTTTTTTTTTTATGTTTTTCGTCCTCTGGTCCTCTTTTTCAAATGAAAAGGATTTAGTCCGTAATTTAACAATTTTCGAAAAACGAGGAAGCTCAGTTGGCTGTTGGTTGTATCTAACGGTGACCACTAACTTTTCTCTGTGTTAGATTCAGAAAATAACAACTTTCCAATAAATTTTGGAAATCATTAAGAAGGTGGTGCTCCAGTTGATATGCGGTGGGTTGACGTGTATTCGCACTTTTGCATGAATAATATTCCTCATAAAAATAGGCCCACCAGTGACCGAGAGGTTCTGTCCCTGAAGCTGGTATACTTGAGGTGCTTTGTTCGATACCCGGTAGCCCTCGTTGGCTTAACTGTTAGGAGTTTTCTGTGGGTTTCTCAAAAACTAGCATAAATATGGATAATTGAAATCCAAATTCTGAGTTAATCCTGTACAGCACATTTTCCACGAAGTTCAGGGCGGCATCCATCTTGGAGTTGAGTTGAAATGTAAACAACGTCACGTTGCCATATATATTTTCCAATTATATTACTACAAAATAAATTTGGACTAATCAATATTTATATGAGTATTATTAAAAAGTAACAACCATATTTCCGATTTTGAAAATTAAAAGTTCATTAAATTAGTTGATGAGATTTGACAGTTAAAAAATGGTTTTGCGGCAGAGTTGAACAAACGTCCCAAATTTCTGGGGACAGTCCGTATTTTTGGATATTTATCACAAAAAAATAAATAAATAAAATAAAATGCCCTGAAGATCCTATTTTCTTCGCATTTATTACAGACAGCATAAGACTAAGATCGTGACTCCACAAATATTTACTTGACAAAACAGTTTAGGTGCCATTTTTAAATTATTGCTTTGCTTGTGTTTCACCAATTTTGCCAACAACAAATAAAGTTTGCAAAAACATTGTAAGAAAATCAGTTTTAAGACTTGATAAAACACACACACACAATGTTCTCCCACATCAACATTAAAAATGGGGAAAAGTGGTTATAAAAATATTAAAAAAGGGAGTTCCCAAAAGACGAAATGTTTTCTAGAGTGGAGACAGACTCAAAAAATGGGGATTGTCCCCAAAAATCTGGGTTGGTTGCTTAGTTGGATGCGTTTTACGTCGCAATAGTGCTGCACAAGGGAAAATTGGCAATGGGCTGAGACTCACCTCTTGAAGTTGTCCGGAGACATGCCATCACACTTTTGATCCTGCTCCGAAGGGATGGCTCTCCCGCTTCGGTGACTCACAGAGGTATAACTTTTGATGGAAACATGGAGAATATTGCGTCATGACAGATTTTACGTGCACCAGCCCCCATTAATGTACACAAAGGCTCGAGTACCGAACGCGCAATCTTTAAATTACGAGCCCGGTATTCTACTGACTGTGCTACCGCAGGCCCTCCCCAGAAATTTGGTCACCCTCTTTGACGGCTAAAACTTATCGAGTCAAGCAATTTCAAAAAGTTTGGAATATCTAAAGCTTTTGACTCTAAAAGACAAAGAACTTTTTAGGCGCCTATTTTAGTGCTAGAAATCTTCAAAATTCTGCAATCTTTGAAATTGCCTAAGCCTGCTTATTCGAAGAATGAAATTTTTACTGTTGTGATAGCAAGATATGAAAATATTTAAATAGTATGATGATAACACTTGCATCATTTTTTTTTCCATTTAGGAGTGACATTCTGTACTACAAAGAAGTGAGAAAAATTCCTGATCTCGTACGTTTTTGCATTCCGCAAGAAAAAATTCTAGTATCTGTCCTGTTAACTATGCAGATCAAATGTCCCCATTTTCTTGTACAGCCTTTATTTTGAAGGCCTTTTTCTAAGTTATTTAAAGAATGTAATGAATTAATTACTTATCATTGATATTTTAGTTTTAGTCCTCATTTATTAAGAATGAAAAAATACATCCATAATTGGGTAATTGTAACAATTTTTAAGGCTTCTCTGTATAAAGGTACTCTGATCTGGTTATTATAAGTATACTGACCAAACTTCCCCATTTTCTAGAGACAAATGGGGACGCCCTTCTTTTTGAAGGCATTTTTCTAAGTTTTAAAATAATTGTAGAAACTAAATTATTAATCAGTAACACTTTATTTTTAGTCCTTATTTATTAGGAAAGAAAAAAATACATCCATAATTTGATAATTGTAGCAATTTTTTATGCTTCTCTATTATAAAGGTACTTTGATCTGGTCAGCCTAATTTATACTGACCAAACGTCCCCATTTTCTGGGGACAAATGGGGACACCCTTTTCTTTGAAGGCATTTTTCTAAGTGTTAAAAAGATTGTAGAAACTAAATTATTAATCAGTAACACTTTATTTTTAGTCCTTGTTTATTAGGGTGGAGGATCAAAATTGAGATGACATGTCTCCGGACCATCTCTAGGGGTGAGACCCAGACCGTCGCCAATTGCCCATCTGCGCAGCACTAGTGCGACGTAAAACCCAACCAACCAACCTTATTTATTAGTAATGAAAAAAAGCATCCATTATTTGATAATTGTAGCAATTTTTTATGCCTCTCTATTATAAAGGTACTTTGATCTAGTCAGCCTAGCCTAATTATAAGTTACACTGTTTTAAAATCCCATTTTAAAAACCGTAGTTTTTATTCGAAGATTCATTAGGCGGGTTGGCATTGGTTGAGTGGGTTTTACGTCGCAGTAGTGCTACACTAGGCATTAAAGTAATCCTAAGCAAGGTTAGTCCAGAGACATGTCCAGTTCTCATCCAAATACAGTTGGCAGTAAAAGTATCCGAGCACTTGCAATATTCCCTGTCTAAAAAAGTACACTTAATACTGCTTTGTTAAATAAATTCTTGTCGAGTCAGGCCGAGTGGTTATATCACCCCACAGCTAATCGCATTCGAGCGTAGAAGAGTGGGTTAGATTCCCGCGGTGTCCCTGGGTGTTTTTCCATTTCTTCATATTGTAATTCTGTCTTGTGCTATCTGTAATTATCTGACGAAGATTTACAAGCGGACTACGAGTCAAGCATGCAAATCTGATATACAGTCGGCTGCAAAATTATTCGAGCACTAGCAATAATCCCTGTCTAAAAAAAGTACACTTAATACTGCTTTGTTAAATAAATCCTTATCGAGTCATGTTCTTAGTCAGTCTAAGACCATGATTCGACAAGGATTTATTTAACAAAACAGTCTTAAGTGTACTTTTTTAACATAGGAATTATAGGCTAGTGCTCGATTAATTTTGCAGCCGACTGTATATGTTATATGTTTTGTCGAATCATGACTAAGAACATGATTCGACAAGGATTTATTTAACAAAACAGTATTAAGTGCACTTTTTTGACAGCGGAATTACTGGCTAGTGCTCGGATATTTTTGCTGGCGACTGTACCTCTGGGATTCAAAGTAGCGGGGGAGCCATCCCCTCCGTAAAAGACCAAAATTGTGATGGCTTGTCGCTTACGATGACTTTTCGACCGTCTCCTATTGACTATAGTAACCAGATCAAAGTACCTTTATAATTGAGAGATGTTAAAAATTGCTACAATTATCCAATTATGCATGTATTTTTTCATTTTTAATAAATGAGGACTAAAAATAAAATATCAGTGATGAATAATTAACTTCCTACATTCTTTTAAAAACTTAGAAAAATGCCTTTAAAATAAAGGCTGTCTCCAGAAAATGAAGACATCCGGTCAGCATCAATTGACCATAGCTTAGCCGTAGTGGGACGTAAAAAACACTCAGCCCTCAGTAGGAGACATGCCATCACAATATTGATGCAGTAGGCTGCAAAATTATTGTAGCGCACATCCACATTTTGCATGTTTTTGTTTGTTTTTTTGTTTGCTAATTTTTATCATCAACTTACTTTTCTATAAACAGCATAAAACTAAGATCATGACTCGGCAAATCTTTACTTGACAGAACTGTATTAGGTGCCCATCTATTAAGCAGGAATTATTCCTAGCACTTCAATAATTTTGCTGCCGGCTGTACTTCATGTGGGGGATGGCTTCCTGTTTCGATGACCACAAGAGATACAATTTGGGATAAGAACAAAGCCGTGGACATTACGTCCACGGCGGATTTTACGTGCACCAGCCTGCATCAATGTACACGACGCGACGGTCTTCGGCGGGCTCAAGTATCAAACCGGCAATCTTCTGATTACGAACTCGATGTTCTACCGACCAGGCTGCCGCGGCCCGTCAGTAGTTCAGATACTACTCACTCATAATTATTATTTATTAATAGGCTCTATCAATTATTATCACGTCATAGAATGCTAGTTACTATTAATCGATATAATTATCCTTAATTTGTGTTCATTTATTTATTTTTCTAAGTAACATTTCAAAATGTGTGACTTTCATTAAAATTTTTTTGCATTATTTGTAGAAGGAAAAAAATATATATATAAATATATATATGTTGAGCTATGTTTTCTGCATACCCATTACAAAGAAAGCAATGAATCATTCTTACAGTCTTTTTGTAACACAAACTTCTTAAATAATTGTTTCAAGGACTTGTATTTAATAACTAGTGTTTGTATTAGAATTTTTCGGAAGGTTTCAGAATCGAGATTTTAATGAGGACAGATATAACAAGGGGATCTGGGAAACACCCCTAGCGTTGTCTCGGACTAGAGAAATTTTATGCTAATTTGAGAAAGTTATATTTTTTAGCCAAATGGCAGTTTCTGTGTGCGTAATTTTTCCAATTATGCATCCTAGTGTGCATCCATGATATTAGTATATACAGTGTGCATCCATGATATTAGTATATACTATATATAAATGATGAAAAATTATTTTATTGATTAGTTTTGGATATGTTCAAATTTAAAGTGTTATTATCTAGTATATTTGAAGATTTTAAATACACCATGGATTTATAATAACATCTAATACAAAATGGTACGTAAATTTGAAATATTATTTATTTTTATAAATGATATTCACGTTTTCCTTTTAAGGAAAAGGATAAATACAGGGTATATTTTAGACTGAAACCATCTGGATGTTAAACTCTTCGCAATGATGATTGTAAAAATAAAAAATTCAGCTGTGAGGTTTCTTTTTTTTTTTTTTTTTTCCTGATTAAACAGTAATGCATAAGAATTACAGTCGCCAGCAAAAGTATCCGAGCACTTGCCAATAGTTAAAATATCAAAAAAGTACTCTTCAAACTGTTTTGTTAAATAAATCCTTGATCATGTTTTTAGACTGACTAAGAACATGACTCGACAAGGATTTATTTAACAAAGCAGTATTGATTGAGGTATAACGGAGGGATTTTCTAAATACCATGGAAAAACTTATTAACATAGAAATATTTATCCGAAACTTTGGGAAACTTTCATAAAACCTAAAAATGTGCAGGTTTTCAAAGGTTTAAAAAATAAAATTAAGAAAAATAAGTTTTTGATTGTAGGCATAGTGGATGTATTATCTAAATACCATAGGAACACTTATTATCATTGATGTATTTATCTGAAACCTTGGGAAACCTCTATAAGACCTAAAACAGTGCAGGTTTTAAAAAGTTTTAAAAATAAAACCTTTAAGAAACGTTTTTGATTGTAGGTATAGTGGAGGTATTAACTAAATACCATAGGAAGACTTATTATCATCGATGTATCTATCTGAAACCTTGGGAAACCTCTACAAGACCTAAAACAGTGCAGGTTTTAAAAAGTTTTAAAAATAAAACCTTTAAGAAACGTTTTTGATTGTAGGTATAGTGGAGGTATTATCTAAATACCATAGGAAGACTTATTATCATCGATGTATTTATCTGAAACCTTGGGAAACCTCTACAAGACCTAAAAAAGTGCAGGTTTTAAAAAGTTTTAAAAATAAAACCTTTAAGAAACGTTTTTGATTGTAGGTATAGTGGAGGTATTAACTGAATACCATAGGAAGACTTATTATCATCGATGTATTTATCTGAAACCTTGGCAAACCTCTATAAGACCTAAAACAGTGCAGGTTTTAAAAAGTTTTAAAAATAAAACCTTTAAGAAACGTTTTTGATTGTAGGTATAGTGGAGGTATTAACTAAATACCATAGGAAGACTTATTATCATCGATGTATTTATCTGAAACCTTGGAAAACCTCTACAAGACCTAAAACAGTGCAGGTTTTAGAAGGTTTTAAAAATAAAACCTTTAAAAAACGTTTTTGATTGTAGGTATAGTGGAGGTATTAACTAAATACCATAGGAAGACTTATTATCATTGATGTATTTATCTGAAACCTTGGCAAACCTCTATAAGACCTAAAACAGTGCAGGTTTTAAAAAGTTTTAAAAATAAAACCTTTAAGAAACGTTTTTGATTGTAGGTATAGTGGAGGTATTAACTAAATACCATAGGAAGACTTATTATCATCGATGTATTTATCTGAAACCTTGGGAAACCTCTACAAGACCTAAAACAGTGCAGGTTTTAAAAAGTTTTAAAAATAAAACCTTTAAGAAACGTTTTTGATTGTAGGTATAGTGGAGGTATTATCTAAATACCATAGGAAGACTTATTATCATCGATGTATTTATCTGAAACCTTGGGAAACCTCTACAAGACCTAAAAGAGTGCAAGTTTTAAAAAGTTTTAAAAATAAAACCTTTAAGAAACGTTTTTGATTGTAGGTATAGTGGAGGTATTAACTAAATACCATAGGAAGACTTATTATCATCGATGTATTTATCTGAAACCTTGGGAAACCTCTACAAGACCTAAAACAGTGCAGGTTTTAGAAGGTTTTAAAAATAAAACCTTTAAAAAACGTTTTTGATTGCAGGTATAGTGGAGGTATTGTCTAAATACCATGGGGAAACTTATTATCATCGATGTATTTATTCGAAACCTTGGGAAACCTCTATAAAACTTAAACCCACGTAGGTCTCCAGGAGGTTTTAAGAATAAAACCTAAAGAAAACTTAGATGAGGTTTCTTTTCAGGAAGTATTTGTTAGCGAAACTTCAAAAAAACCTTTTAAATACCTGAAAACCTAGATAAAACCATAAAAAAAGTTTTAGAAAACCTTAAATTTTAGTAAGGGTGTCAATTTACTAAGCCTCTTTGAAAGAATTTATACAAAAATAAACACAATTATTTACAATTTTGTAACACTGCCCTCCTCCCAAGGACTGCACGTCCCGGGCAGTGCAACCCTTGGTCAAGAGGAGAAACTAAACAAATTTACACAATCTAAAATACAAGAACTAAGTTGCATATAACGATAAAATAGAAATATAAATCAAGTGAGAAATATTTACAAAATTGACAAATATGTACAAATATTTATATACAAATATTTACATTACGCATGCGCAAATTTTATCAGTATTTACATTCTTAATTTTAATATTACCGGTAATTGTGGTATTTGGCTAGCCTGTTATAGTGCACCACCTTCGGTTTTGATGAAGGTGTTTTAGTGATCCGCACCACTACATCATTCAGCCTTTTTAAGACTGTGTACGGTCCGTCCCAGTTGCACTGTAACTTGGGGGAGAGTCCTTTGCGTCGAACAGGATTCCACAACCAGACCTTCTCTCCTTCCTGGAACTCATGTTGTGTAGCCCTTAGATCGTACCTTGTCTTCATTTTCTCCGTTGCCATGTGAATCCGCTCCCGAGCAAAGTTGTGTACGACCTCAAATCGTGCCTGGAGATCTTGGATGTACTCCTCGGGCGATGAAGGCGCATCGGGTAGGCAACCAAACAGGAGATCACATGGGAGATGAAGTTCACGTCCAAAGAGCATCTGGGCTGGAGTATAGCCGGTGGTTTCATGGACAGCACTTCGATAAGCCAGCAGGAACAATGGCAACTTCAAGTCCCAATCTTGCTGGTTCCTTGATATTAGAAGAGAGATGTTATTCAGGATGGTACGGTTGAACCTCTCGACCATGCCGTCCGACTGGGGATGTAAGGGTGTTGTCTGGGTTTTGTCTATGCCTAGTAGTTGACACAGTCCTTTGAAAACATTAGAGGTAAAGTTCCTACCTTGGTCGGTATGAAGTTGTAGGGGCGTGCCGTACCTTGCCACCCATTGCTGCACTAGGACCTCTGCGACTGTGCCTGCATCTTGATTGGGAATGGGATATGCCTCAGGCCACTTGGTGAAATAGTCCATCACGACGAGGATGTATTTATTTCCACTGGAGGTCCGTGGCAAAGGACCCAAGATGTCGAGTGCAATCCGTTCAAACGGTGCTCCCACGTTATACCGTTGCAGTCTTCCTCGACTTCGTTTCTGCGGGCCTTTACGTGCCGCACAAGCATCACAGGATTTACACCATTTCTCCACGTCTTCCCTTGCCTTGCACCAGTATAAGCGTTCCCGAACTTTCTGCAGAGTCTTCATTACCCCAAAATGGCCTCCGGTAGAGCTACTATGCAGTTGTTCTAAAACATCTGGAATTCTTGATCTTGGTAGTACAATCTGCCATCGGAAGCTTTTCCCATCGTCAGATTCCCACTTTCTGTATAATACGCCGTTTCTGATATGAAGAGAGTCCCAAAGTGCCGAATAACTTTTCGTAATGGGACTGAATCTGGAAATATCCTGCCAGATAGGTCTGTTGCTGGTCGTATCCTTCAGCTGTAGTATTGGCTTTATGTCAGGATCTTCCAGCTGGGTTTGTCTAAGTTCTTCGTCACTCCATGGATCGGGATCTTGTTCTGATGGTGTTGAGACAGTAACTTGGCAGGCAACCGGATTTATCCGCAGGTATTTCTGTTCGGCTCTAGAGCAATACTTGCAGCTTTCCGAGCAGAGCTTCCGTGACAAGGCATCTGCATTATCATGTAGAGTCCCCTTACGATGACGTATCTCGAAGTCATATTCCTGGAAGCGTTGTATCCATCTGGCAATCTGTCCTTCCGGGTTCTTGAACTGGAGCAACCACGTCAAAGATGCATGGTCAATCCGCAGCAGGAATCTTCTGCCATAGAGGTAATGATGGAAATGTTCTATGGCTTTTACGATGGCGAGTAGCTCTTTCCTGGTGGTACAGTAATTTCGCTCTGGTTTAGACAGGCATTTACTCCAATAGGCAATGACATGTTCTTGACCATCAATTTCCTGCGAAAGAACAGCACCGACACTCTCATGGCTGGCATCTGTATCAAGTATAAACTGTCTGTCGGGCTGTGGATACGTCAAGATAGGCGATGATGTTAAAGCCTCTTTAAGTCGCTTGAACGCTTTTTCACATTCATCTGTCCACAGGAACTTCTGTTTGGCTTCCGTCAGCTTGTGGAGTGGTCTGGCAATATTTGAGAAACCCTTGACAAACTTCCTGTAGTAAGTGCATAACCCCAGGAAACTTCGTAGTTGGTGTACATTTTCAGGGCGACTCCAGTTCTTGACTGCAGAGATCTTCTCAGGATCAGTTCTCACACCTTCGGCAGAGATAATATGGCCGAGGTAGCTCACTTCACGACGGAACAAGTTACACTTGCCTGGATTCAACTTGAGGTTAGCCATTCTGAGTTTCTCTAGCACCTTTCGGATGTCTCGAAGATGGTCTTCAAAGGTGCGCCCCACAATGATAATATCATCCAAATACACCAGACAGGCTTCGTAGGAAAGTCCTTTTAGTACTCTCTCCATCAGGCGTTCGAAGGTGGCAAGTGCATTACATAATCCGAATGGCATAACTTTAAATTGCCACAGTCCTTGTCCCGTGGTGAATGCAGTCTTCTCACGATCATCAGGATGTAACTCTACTTGCCAGTAACCGCTCTTCAGATCCAAAGTCGAGCACCATTTATTGCCAGCAAGTGTGTCTAATGTGTCGTCAATTCTGGGAAGAGGGTAACTGTCTTTCTTCGTGATGTCATTCAAACGACGATAATCCACGCAAAATCTTGTTGAACCATCCTTTTTCCGCACCAGTACTATGGGAGAGGCCCAAGGACTCGTTGATGGCTCTATGACATCATTGTGCTGCATTTCACTTAGAAGTTCAGTGACCTCTTACTGTTTAGCAAATGGAAGTCTTCTTGGATGTTGTTTGATTGGAGGATGATTTCCTGTATAAATTCTGCGCTGGGTGATGTTCGTTCTCCCGACGTCTTCAGGTTTTCGAGAAAAGAGGTCTTTAAATTCTTGGAGTAGCTTCTCCGCAGCACATCTCTGTTCCTTTCCTAACTCTGCATTCTTTACTAATTCCGTTATTAATTGTTCTGAAGACTTGAATGCGGTTGATAGCGTGGGACGATTGATGCATGTAACAGGAGTGCAGGTTGCTAACACCTCATCCTTCTTCACTGTCCGGACCTTATCGCTGATGTTTGCGACTCTCACAGGAATAGTACTCTTTGAGAGATCAACTAGAGATGAAGCTACCAGAACTCCTCTTGGGCTATTGTCTGTATTCGGGTATTCAATCAGTCCATAGCGGAAGTATTGCTTGGTAGGAGGTGTTCCTGAAACTATTGTCTCTGTATGTGAAGGGATGGAAATTTCCGACTTGGCTGTTATCTGGCATATTGGCTGAATGTCTTGATTTTCAGTGTTGAACACAGCTATGTCTTCCGAACTCGAATGCAGCTCATTATTCTTGAAGTCCAATTTAAAGTTAAATTTTCTCAGGAAATCAATTCCAATGATTACAGGATCTCTTATATCTGCCACATATGCCATATGATGGTAACTGGCATTTCCAAAAGTGATGATCAAGTTCATTTTTCCATATATTTTGATTTCGTCTCCGGTCACAGTCTGGAGTTTAACGCAGGGCGGAGTCCAGATGATCTTCTCTTTTAGTTTTTGAGCCAAATCTGTTCTAATGATGGTCACGTTGGCTCCCGTGTCCAGAATCATCCGGCAGGTGGTGTTGTTAACTTGGCCATAGACGTGAAGTCCATTATCGCCGCCACTCATCGATGAAACATGAAATACTGTAAATTGGGGCTCTTTAATTTCAGGCAACCTCCGCCCTGCGAGATGGCCTCCTCTTAGTTTCCCTGCAGTGAAGGTGAAGCCGGGTGATTTCCTATAGTTGGTCGTACAGGGCAGTTCCTCTTCACATGACCATCGCCTCCACAGCCCCAGCATTTTATCTTCCGATCCTTTATTTCCTTATTATTTTCCAGGCTGCGCAATTTCTGCGAGACTTCTCTTCATTTCATTTTCATCAGAAGGCGTATCATTTAATGAGACTGCTCTTATGGTATGGCGGTCTCTACGGGAGGCTTGTTGGGCTGCCTCTATCCTAAGTGCATAGCCTAAAGCACAATTCTACACTGTTAAAAAAATGCAGAAAAAATACAGAAATTCTCTGTAATTTCAGAAAAAAAGGCGTAAATTACGGAAAAATTACGTAGACAAAACGTATTTTACGACTTTTTTTCTGAAATTACAGAGAATTTCTGTATTTTTTCTGCATTTTTTTTAACAGTGTACGTCTCTGATGTTGGAGAGTCTCAGCGCTTTTTGAATTTCTGGATCACGAACAGCATCGATAAAGTACTGAAGAGCTAAGTCGTTTCGAGTGTCAGCATGACAGTCTGAAAATGCTAGGTGTGATAGTCTCTGAATGTCCGCTGCCAGCTCTTGCAAACTTTCGCCCGTTTTCTGGTAACGGGATTTTAGCTGGAGGCGACTATAGTCCTTAGAACACTTCTCTCCGAACCGTAGCTCCAGTGCTCTAGTCAGGGCCTCGAAGTCGTTCCTTTCTTCTTTAGAAACATTTCTCAGTATCTCGGCTGCATCTCCCCGTAATGCTGCTGCTAAGTGAACTGACTTGGCGGTAGAGTCCCAGATGTTAGCTTCAGCTACGATGGAAAACTGCATCCTATATACATGCCAGGAGGAACTGCCGTCGTAGGTAGACAACTTAATAAATTCCTGATTCTGGATTCTTCTCTCTTTCTTTTCAGTTTCCTGGGGCAAGGAGATCAACTTCTCGTCTACTTTTCTCTCAAGATGTTCCTCTACTTTCTTCATGACTTTCTCCTCGAAATTCTCTTCTATCTTCATAAATTTCTCTTCAAAATTCCTTTCTACTTTCATAACATTTTCCTCTATCTTCATAGCTTTCTCTTCAAAACTCTCTTCTATTTTCATAACTTTTTCTTCTATTCCATCTATTCTGTTTTCCACGTCTGATAACTTACACTCTATCACTTCTTTCACGTTTACTAAGTCGTCTCTCACTGATGATAGCTCTTCCTTCATCTCTTCTTGATTAGATTTAATTTCTTCACCCAAACTGTCTTTCATTTCCTTCATTTCTTCAGTCAAGCCGTCTTTCAATTCTTTTTATCCGGTTTCCATACTTTCGTTATTCTCTCTTTGTCCTTCTTTCATTTCATTCATCTGGGCAGCTAAGCTTTCTAGAAGTTTCTTCATCTCTTGCTCCATTGCTCTCGTTATCACTATTCACAGACTAGCCCACTCCTGAGACCAGAAATGTTGCGTACTTGGGGGTTCGTGAGTTGTCCGAGAATGAAAGGCCAAACTTACAAAAATTCAGTAATTTATTCACAGAAAGTTCCAGAAAAATACAGGTCAATAAACCAATTATCAGCTTCAATTCAAGCAGTAACCACAGCTTAAACAACAGCTGTCAATAGCAAATCCACAGTACAAACTGTATAGCCATAACACTTGAAGCAAGTCTCTCTCAAAGAGGCTCAGAGCAATACAAGTACTAGCGAAGCTGGCTGAAAACTGAACTGAACTAACTGCCTTGGCGAGAAAGCGCTTCTTATATACTGTTCCATGGAACCCAGATTTTTCGAGAAAACTCTAGAAAGTGGTCAACCAATCAACTTACAGCTTCCATATTTGGTACATCCCTTATAAGGATTTTCTCGCCAAGGTCGCCAAAAAAATCGCCAAGGTGGGAGAAAGTCGCCAAATTTGGCGCCAAATCCATTACCTGCCTTATTGGGGCTTTTTAATGCGTTTTTAAGGGAAAAGAAGGTTATTTTAACGCTAAAACGACTAGAAATGCACAAAATTAGCACTTTACCAATTTACTAAGCCTCTTTGAAAGAATTTATACAAAAATAAACACAATTATTTACAATTTTGTAACATTATATTATATTATATTATATATATATATATATCGCATTTGTTATAGACGTTCTTTTTCTATTAGTAGATTCTTTATAATAATTTGTAATTTATAGCTTTAAAAAAAGTCCTGTATGCAATAATGTTTGTATTGAGATTGCTTAAGAAAATCGTCATCTTTCTGCTAATGGGTTTACAGTAAAATTTTAAAACATTGATTCAGTAAATACTTTTAATAAATTACTGGACATTATAGTTGTTGAATTTCGAAATTCCTTGACCCTTGATAACTAAACTTAATTCAATAACTACTTATTCAACTCATAGACTACGAATTAAAAACAAGTATATTTTTATATTTCCTTTATTTATTTCAAACAAATTAGCGTAACTTAAAAAAAGCACTACAGTATTTTGATTAAAAAGTAGAGAAAAGGTAAAATTATCGTTCACACTCTTGACAGACTTTGAAAGAGTGCTCTCCCGTAATAGCCTTGTTGCAGTAGTTGCATACGCATTTTGTCATTCTGCGTTTCTTAGATGGACAGGAAGTTCAAATTCTGCGTTTGTTCGTCGGACTTTCAATGGGGAAGTTGCACACGGAAGGAAAAACAATTTCTTTTAATTTTAATCTATAAAATCAATCTTGGGAATCCGAAAAATCCAATTAAAATCGTAAAATTATTTCAAATTAACTTTTAATTAACGTTTTAAAATCGCTAAAAACCAAAACAAAACCACGTGATCCGAAAACGCTCCGTGAGGGGGTTGACGTCACAGTACACGAAGTGTGAATGTTTACACTCTTTTACCGCTTGCTTTTCTTTTTGTTCGCTCTATTCTAATCTGTATTTTATAGTTTATTCTTAAAATTTTTACCTTTTGTAAGAAATAACTTAAACCTTCCATAACTATACTATATCTTATATCTTATATATTTCTATTTTTATTTGTATAATGTCGATTTTGGATTTGTAAAGAGCAATCGGATAATGTTCCGAAAATAGATGCTCTTTCCATATTCTCATTTTTGAGAAGAAGCCTCGATTTTATTAGCGCATAAGTATAAGAGTAGCTAAAGCTAAACGATCTAGATTTTTTCTGTATTCATATTTTGAAAATTATAAACGTCTTCATAATAGAATTTTAGCATTGCTTTAATATATTAGTAGTATTTTTTTTACATTTCTCGAATTTTTTAGATGCTTGTATGTGAGAATATTTCTTTTTTCATAATTTATGCTTAAAGATTTAATTATAATTAAATATTCATTAATTTCATAGTACATAAAAATATATTTTACTGATTATTTATTTTATTATTACTTTTTTTTTAACCAGAATTTTTTAATTATGTTATTTTATAAATTATATATGATTATTTTATAGAGCAGCCATTAATTATGTATTTAATATTTACTTCATGTTTTTGCAACGAAAAAAAATGTTATTTTCAAATTGCATTATTTATTTATTATTTTTATTTTATTTTATTAAAAAAAAAAAAAAGTTTACTTTTTATAATTTTTTAAGTAATTTATATATATATATATATATATATATATATATATATATATATATTTCAATTTTATCCATTTATTTTTCCATTTAATTTTCTTAAATTTATTTGAGTTATATTGTTCCACGTTGTTTACATTAGCAACGGCTGTTATACAACTATTTATTTATTTAATTAATTCATTTCAAAAGGAAAATATTATTAAATGTTTTTATCGGGAAAATGTTAATATCGCATAAAGGATTAGTCTTATTAAAATTTAAGTTTAATAAAAACTTATTTATTATTTATTTAATGCCTTTGAAAGGAAAATCTTTTGCTATTTATTTATTTATTGTACTAATCGAAATGAAATGGTAATATAGCAGAAAAAGTGATTGCAATAAAGTACATAGTGCCAAAATTAAAGTATATTTAATAGATGCTGAGATACAGCTATCCTTAAAATCTTAGTTTTTGAATAATAGCAGCTTTCGCCTCCTGATATGTACACAAATTGAAGTGCCCACGAAAGACACTGCTGCGGGCAATAAGAACCCAGATCCAAAAAAGCAGGGTACACTGGAGGGAAAGAAGTTGCCGCCGGCTGCGAATAGCCAAAATGATGTTAAGAGCGATTTCAATGAATTTATTTTTTAATTATCTATTTATTTATTTTTTGTTTATAGAATGATATAAAAGAAGTTTTTTTTTTTTTTTTTTTTTTTTTTTTTGTGAAAAACAAAATAATTTTGTGAAAATTTATTTCTTTTTGTGATAAAAAGAATTATCACACGAAACCTTTCACTTAAGAAGTTACTCTATCTAATGTTCATTATCAAGTTAACAGCATATTACTGAGCCAAGTATACACACTCATTAAAAATAATATTGTTAACGTGGAAAACTTTTACAAAATCATCATCTTTTTAAAAATAAATCTTGAGAAAGGCCTGTTGTTATGAATCTGAATTTTGTGAAGAGACCCATTTTATGGATTTGTTTTTTCTACAGGGGCCCTTTTAGATATTTGGATTTTCTGAAGGGGAAGCAAATGGGTCCCAGTTTTTACCTGGATCGACCCCTGATATATTCTAAACATATTTGGATTTTACATTAAGGCTTCATTGATAAATGAATTTAATATATATATATATATATATATATATACACTGGTGGACAATTGCTAAGGACGGATGACAATAGCTTAGTTATTGGCATCCGTCCTTAGCAATTGTCCACCAGTGTATATATTGCGTTTGATTGCTGAAATTTGCTGCAAATTTTTAATTAATTATTTAATACCATTCATATTTATAACAAGATCATGTATAACTTATAAGGTATTATTACATTTAACATATATTTCATGTGTTTATTTTATTTTAAAGTACTTTTATATCTTTCCTATTGCTAAATGTTGTTATTATTATTACTTTCTATTTCTATTAATCTTTTCTTTCTATTTTTAAATTTTTTCAAATAGAAAAAAAATTACATTATAAAAATAACTAAACGCGTTTCTATATATATATACATATATAAATAATATTAATATTTTTGTACGGAGACCTTCTTTTAATTTTATTTATTTATTTAGAATGATAAGCGCATGTAATTTTCCTTAAATACTTTTCAATTTCTCAAACTGCATCACTATAATGTTTTTAATTATTCACAATCTTCAGCTGCTATTTTAATAGAAATATTGTTAAGTTATAATATTGAAATGTATTAAAAAAGTTATATATATATATATATACAGATATACTGGCATCTCATAATTATAAAAGTAATCTAATTTAGGTTAATTTAGCATAAACTATTCTAGATTATTTAAGCAATGAAAATATGCATATTATTCAGTTAAATATTATTACTCAATCCCAATATTTTATTTCTGTACTCAGTCTATAATAATAATAAAATAATAATAAATCTATAAAACATAATAAAATGAAACAAAACAAGTATTTAAAAGATACATCTTTGGCATAGCATACTAAAAACATTCTTTAAGAAAATTCTATTGATCAAGTATTATTTCGATTATAGTTTAATTTGGATTAATAACAGCAGGCGAGTACAAAAAAATATCATTGAAACTTGGTGTTATTTATAGAATGAAGTGATGTTTAATGAGTTCAAATAGTTTTAATATATATATATATATATATATATATATATATATTTTTTTTTTTTTTTTTTAAAGAAAGAATACAAAATTTCGCTGAATGCACGATTTTTTTTTACAATACAAGAGGAAGAAATTCAGCCGGCAGTTCATTTCATGGATAGTGACGTCACGATAGGTTTTATCACGTGACTCAGCGTTTTCCCGCCAACATGAGAACTACGTCTTTTAAAGTTAATTTATTAAAGCATGCGGTTTTCAAATATGCATAAAAATGGTATCAAAATGTTTGTATTTTCATGCTCTATCATTTACAAATCAAAATGAAAAATGTGCAATTTCCCCATTGTGTCTTCTGTGAGCTTTTCAGTATTCAAAATATCTTCAATATTTATTTTGATGATCACTGAACATTCAACTGTTAGACGACGATTACAGCAAATATCGAAAAGTAACAAATGTACAGCAGTGCTTATCACCTTCGGATAACTCATTTTACTAGTTATGAAGGTACTGTGAGTGAGATGGTGTGAGCCGAACGGAAGCATCTCGAATTCGCAAAACTGGCAGAGATCGGCAGAATATTAGACGAATGTTCAGTTATCTAAGGTTAAAAATATAATGATATATAAACGAATCGTGCATAAGAACTTTGTGAGTTATATGTATTTCTAATTTCTAAGAATTTTTGTATTTTTGTATTTTTTGTATTTTTGTATTTTTGTATTTTTTTTTTTTTTTTTTGTGTGTGTGCGTAGAAGGTCAGAATCAACTAAACATTTGAAAGCAATTTTTTTTAAATAAATTTAAGGAAAACTTCTAATTTACACTAGATGAAAATTTTATAATGAAAAAATCTCAAATATTTTTGTAATTCAATTTCTTATATGGTATATTTTAAAGTTCTTTCAATACGTTATTTTTTTTAAAAAGCAGGACAGATAACTTTGATAAATATAATTTAGAACATCTGATAAATATAACTTGTTTATTAAATGTCTAATTTTTAATTAACGAATAACATACATTTCTAACTTATTTATATTGCAATAAAATTTTAAGAACGAAAAATAACCATTTGTAAAAACATTCTTCTATTGATATCTTAAATTTAATACCCTGATATTAAAGATCATTTAGCAATATTTTTACGTTTTAGATTTAATTCTTTCAGTTTTTTTTTTTTTTTTTTTTTTTAAGTTATTCCAATTTTTTTCCAATTTAATGTTCCTGATAATATTCAAGCAACATATATCTGTTTTAACGATGTAAACATCGATAATAAATTTATAATATATGTTTATGTTAGGGACATTATACATTATCATTATTATTAATAATGATATAATGAAATATTTGAGATTCTCAACTAACGAGCAATATTAATGATGCGAAATAGAACTCATATATTGTTAATTATGCAGTCATAAACTGACTATTATTGGGTTCACTGATTTTCCTATATTTATAAAAATAATTTGTCGTATAATTTCGTTTTTATAAAGATTACAGTTAAACTATTCTACGCACATTTACCTAGATTTATTGTATAAATCACTAGATCAGTATACTTGGTTATTACGAGTATAAAAAATTTGAAGAAAAAACAGAATAAGTTATTATTATAACTATTAGAAGTTATTGATATATAGATTCAATAATGTAAAGTATTAACTTTGATTTAAACTGTATTGTACGATTACTAAGGAAGTTGATTTCATAAAATACTATATTTTAACCCGTTAGTGCCCAGTGTCCTCATTTGAGGACGGCTAATAAAATGTCACGTATATTTTTTGTGATTTCTTGGAATGATTTCTGCTTTTTAGTAATAGTTTATAGCGTCACTCTAAATGATCCCTGGAAGTTTTATGTGCCTACTATTAATTATTATTTCATAATTTGGATCGTCATTTTATGATTTTTCATTCGTCGCACATATATTTCCTTTTTGCGCAGGTATACTAACTTAAATCAAGTTGAATAATAATATATATTATAATACTTTACTTTCGAGATCTTTGTCAACATATAACAGGAAATTAATCTGTTATCTGAAAGTTTTTCTATCTCGAAGTTCTCTCGCTAGAACACTAAACGTCAATAAATGAGAATAGGCTTCAAATTTAAAACTATCAGAAGAGTTGTTTAAGTTAATATATTTTACTGCCAGTTGTCTATATTAATTTAGAAGTGAAATAATCAGCTAATAATATTTTGCAAAATTAATTCGGGGGTTAACAGCTTAATTAATTTTCAATGATTGCATCTACATTAATGCTGTAATAAGCCTTGCTATAAAAAGGTTTGATGGTTGATAAAAGCAAAAAAAAAAAAAAAAAAAAAAAACAGTCAAAATTCAAAAGAGAAAGTAAACTAATAGAATTTATGATTATAAATAGATCCGTTCTAGTAATATTATCTCCAATTTAAATTATATTATACAAAAAACAGGTTTTTATTTCAAATTTGACTCCGATACAGTTTGACTCCGAATTTAAACTTGTATTTTAAATTTAAGGTAATCTTTAGTCCAATCATAATTTGTCGTGTATTAAGGCATTATAAGGAAAATAATTTAAATTTATTTCAAATAGTTTATTTAAAAAGTATTAACATTTTAAATTGACTTATGAAAGAATACAGAATTCGTAGTATCTACTTTTTGAATACTAGTATTATAGTACTTTTAACTATGATTTAAGCTTTAATTATCAAAAGCTTAATTAATTTAAGTTTTAATTAATTGTCAAATTTCCACAATTAAATTAAAAAAAAAAATAGTTTTATTCAAAAAGTAAGACGCTATAAAAATGAAAATTTCAGAAAATCATAGTAATCGATCGAAAAACACAAATTTACAGTTCTTACTTACTATGGTTAATAACTATAATTTTATTATACCACATTAGGTTCAATAAAAATCTTATTCTATTTTTTTTTTTTTTTTTTTTTTTTCAATTTTTAATTGTAAGTCTTTTTCCAGATAAGACTCCCATTTAATATGAATCAAATTTTCTACATAAAAATTTAATGATATATGGGTGTTACTGGAATTTGTAATTTTAATTATGTATTACTATGAAACCTAAACTTAAATTTTTTCTCTTTTTTTTCATTCAAAAGGTAAATTAGAATAATTAAAATATTTGATTATAAATAGATTCGATCTAGTAATTCATTATATGTGGTACAAATTGTGTTTTCCAAATAAATAAATTTATTTCATATGTAACTCCAATTTAATACGTATCTAATCATCTATTTTAAAAATTAAGGTAATTTTAAGTGTAAATAAAATTTATAATAGATTAAAACAATATTAGGTAAATCAATTTAAATGTATTCCTTGCATTTTGTTTTTGTATATACTATTTCCATGATAAATTCGCTTATGACAAAATATCAATAAATTATCATAGTCAGAGACTACAACTTTATATTCCTAAATTAATATTAAAATAAACTATTATTTTATTACGCTATTTCTGTTAATACACACAGAAAAATTTAATTCTAAATATTATCATTATTTTTCCAATTATTTAATTGCAGTAGTTGGGAAAACTTTCAGTCAATAGCTAAAGAATTTTCATGTAAAGAAAATTCTTTATTAAAAATCATGTATTATTTCAAGTCATGCATACATCATATATTATACGTCAAAAGTCTAATAAATTCAGTCTTAGTCTTATACATAATTTAACGCTCTGAACAAATTTCATTTTCACTTGAGGCGCAAATATTTAGCTAATGATTTGGAAATTCCAATTTTTCTTCTTTTAAAGATATAAATGACTGCACTTGACACAACAGCGATTTTGTCCAGTCACAGTAAAAGCATAAATTGTGTATAAAACAACTTCTTTGTTATAAATAGGGGCTTTTAGAAATTTAGAGCATCAAGATAAATGTGCCTTTAGGTATTTATCTCAGCTATTCCTATCTAATTTATCAAGTGGATTGTATTTAAACTCTTTAAAGGTAGAAGAATAATTTTTATAATAATTAAATATGCGAGTTATTCATCCATTCTAAGGAATAAAGGAGACTATTTAAACATACAAGGATATAAAATGTAAATTTATTTGATAATATTAAAATTTTATTAAGTTAATTAAAAGTTTTATTAGTGATAATCTTAAAGTTTTATATACAGGGTGACTATAATTAAAGTTACGATTTCAAAATGCTATAATTTTGAAACTACCCATCAGAACGATTTGCAGTTTTACCAGAGCAATCGTGAGGTAATGAAATTTGTTTGGTAAAAGAAAAAAAAATCCAAAATGTGCCGTTAATTATCCGTAAAGAATTTTTTTCATGAAGCTTCTCTTTTTCTCTTTTCACTATTACTGTTTTTGCTGTAAACAAATATTCTTGTTTTTTGCTAAAAAAAAAGTTGTAGTAAACCCTTGAAGTCTATTGTTCCCTGCTATTGCACTGTGTTGCTAACAACATTCCTGTGTTTAATGAGTCCATTTAGGCCTTTTCCCAGAGACTGGACATTGACCGGCCGTTTGATCCGCCATGTTTGTTCATGCTGTTACATATGATATCATTACACTATGAAAATGTCGTGAATCACTCTCTATATGGTTGTAAGAAGATAAACAAAGCCATTTTTCCATGATTTTAATAATAAGAAAAGTGTCAGACTCTGGTAAAAGTATATTATGTTCAATAGCGATCGTGTGGTCACTGGAACTAACGTCCGCCATTTTTGTTCAATGTCCAGTCTCTCTCTATAGAGGGTCGCTACTCACATTACCCTGACAGCTCCATCTATAAGAGAATGTTGAAGCTACTTTTTCCTCCCCCAAACCAAATTTCATTACCTCATGATTGCTCTGGTAAAATATCAAATCGCTCTGATGGGCAGTTTTGAAATTATAGCGTTTTGAAATCGTAACTTTAATTATAATCACCCTGTACATTACAGATACACAAAAGAGATTTTACTAAAAACAAACTAAAACCAAAAGAGATTTTACATGTGCCACAGATAAACAGGAAAGATTTTTACTACTCTGCATGACAATCCACTCCGTTCAGTCAAATAAATAAGCTGATTTCTTTGCTATTACAAGGATATGGGTAAATTCATATAATAAATTTGGCTGAAACTATGCTAGGGATCTATCTGTGTTTCACGCAATCGCTTCATAAATATGTTTTTATAGGATATAGACATTTCCATGTGGCATTAGTTTTAAAAAAAAAGTGACAGATCATAATGATAATTCAGTTGGTTGAATTATATCTGTACTGATAAGTATAAAGGATTTAAGTCCAAAAATGTCGATTTTGAGTTAAGTACATAGTCAGACCCAGAAAAAAATTCTCTATCGATTGGTATAAAGGATTTAAATCCATGTCATTTAGTCTTTGAGAAAATCCATTGGTAAAAAAAGATTCAAGTCAGAAATTTAGCATTAATCTTTGTATAAAATATTTAATTCATTTTTTTTCCCTTTATTAAATGAAGGTTGACAATCACTGAACGGTATAAAGGGTATAAATCAACATAATCAATTTTTCCTAGTCGATTCTTCTGATTAGGTTTTAGTTGGTTTAATTTTACTTTTCGTCTCCTGAAAAATCAAGAATATGGACTTGAATCCTTTATACTTATCAGTACAGAATTATGCACTTTTTTTTTTTCAAATCACAAACTGAATTGCAAACAGAAAACAACTAACTTATCCATCCAACTAACTATTCACCTACGTATCCATCGCGTTTCAAGCAATACGGCTAATTAATAGGAATTTTATGGGAGCCTAAAAATTCCGAATTGCTTCTGCTTGTAATTTTTCTAAAATAAGTGCAATGTCGAACTGCTATTCGAATAGATTCAGCATTTTTGAAAAATTTTCGATGAACAGTTTTCAAGTGGCTATAGGATTTCAACCGATCGTATCATTATTTCTTTTTTTTTTTTTTTTTGTGTGTGTTAGTTTGAAATTTTCAAGTGATTGTCATTTGTATTCAATCAAATATTTCAGTATTTGTGCATTACCCATAAAAGTGAACGGCAATAAAATGCAATTTAAAGAAAAATCATAATTTAGTAGATCTGCCGTTCACGCTATCAGTTGTATCAACTACAGTGTATGAATTAAGCTTCTATTACTATGTGAATTAAGCTCCTATTACACGCAATGATTCTTCGCACAACTTTTGAGCCAACTGTTAATTTGAACCAATTTTGTTGGCTCAAATCGCCTAAAGTCCTAGTGTAATAGGAGTTGAGAGTATAGGAGTTGAGAGAGTTTTTTTTTTTTAGTTATAAAAAAATTGTTTGTTCGAACAATTTCTCCTTCAATGATAGCTCCTTATACGCGCCGAGAAAACATGAGGCCGGCCGGTACGGCGATGTGAAGTGATGCATTGGTCTTTTCATTCTACACGTAAACTTCTCGTAATCCCGGGAAATAGCGATAAATAGGTGCGACTTGACATGTACTGAACAACTGTCTTTTGTATTTCAGCCTTCAGTAATAGGAGCACAAATTGGCTCTAGTAATAGTTGCGTGAAACTTTTTTGTGTGTAATAGCAGCGTGGGATTCGTCTTTTACGATATACCGCTAAATTTTATTATCTTGGTCGTGAATTTTCCTGTGTTTTAAAATACCTATATTCATCTTGTTTTAATATTATGTTTCAAAATAAATTTCTAAAATATACAGTCGAACCTCGTTAACGTGAATCTGAAGGGGGACAAAAATATCGTTCATGTTATTAGTAGTACATGCTATCAGTAATTAATTTTCATATAACTACACTAATCTTTCATTTTGACGGGGATTGTGGTAACAGTTCACGTTAAAAGTAATTCACGTTAAGCGTGTTCACGTTAATGAGGTTAGACTGTATATATCAACTAAATTAAAAGTTAACAGGATTTTTTTTATATCTGGAGTGACTCAAATTAAAGTAACTCTGTTCGGTATACTTTGCTGAGAAAGCCAGTTGATGTAACATATTTTCATTTAGAGGGTATACATATCAAACTATTTTAAATTGGTTGGTATAAAAAAAAAACACCTCCAATAATTACCGCTAAGGAAAAATGAGTACTATCCGTTAAAGGTAAGGAAAATGTACCTTGATACTACAAGTAAAGAAAAGTATGCAAGATGTTGATAATTATTACAGTTGAACACATGAACTGTGGATCCTAAAAAAAATATTTTTGATCGCAAAATAGGAAATCAAGCTGAAGTACACAAAAGTTTAACTTTTGATTTTCAGTGCATCAATGGGAATTTTGGTTTGCCATTAATTCGCTAGAACTACTAAGCATCGGTTTCCACGAAACGATTGACACGCAGATCATGTGGTGTTACCGCAAACAAGCAGAGTGATTTCTGATCTCGGTATAATCTAAGCTCTTTGACAACGTTATTAACGCTTCGATCAAATAACTTCGAGAGCAAAGTACACTACAGCAGCAAAAGAGCCACCCTGTCAGTCTAAGAATGTTCAGAACATGTTCCGCCTCCTTTATATGTTTAAACCAATTCGCCTTCCTTTAGCCCGCCTTTGCTACACATGAAAATTAAATAAAATAATCATTAAAAATAGTTG
Source organism: Salticus scenicus (assembly GCA_963930645.1). Classification (NCBI taxonomy): domain Eukaryota; kingdom Metazoa; phylum Arthropoda; class Arachnida; order Araneae; family Salticidae; genus Salticus; species Salticus scenicus. Next base: position 236,380,043 of record OZ005655.1, read on the forward strand.
TTTAAAGAAAAGAAGAAAAAAACTTAGAAGAAAATGTTCATTTAACAAAAGTTTCATAAAGACTTTTTGCGTTAAATTCCACTTTTAATGGAGTACTTTGCAATGCAATTTAACTTAAAAGGACTAAATTCAGGAAAAGAAAACATTGCACTCTAAATTATAGCTAAATCATTGCTAAAAGCTAGAAAGTTATTTTGAGATTTAACAGAAAATGAAATTCAAAATATTCCGTCGGAAAATTTAAGTGCATATCTGTACGTAGTAAGTGATCAAAAATTGATCCAAAATATTTTCAAAACAATGTTTAAGTTTATAAAGTTAATGCATTTCTCCTGGGTGCAGTAAGTCATAATATGATGATTTTCTGCTAAAAACAAAAGAAAATTTAAAACACAGTGGTGTGGTGATCTCATATCTGACGCTTTCTAACGGAAGAATCATTAGCTTGAATTACGTATACAGAGCTTGTTTAAAATTCTTATTTAACCATTTTCTCATCAGCATTACAATTTTTTACGATTGGCTAGTTTATTAATGACTTTTAAAACACCCTCTCGATGTAGAGGTATCGAAATACCAAACAAAAACTTTAGTATTCATAAAATATTATTATAAAAACTTTAAATAAATTTTATCATATAACACTGTAGTTAATGTTTTATTAAAATCAACACAAAAACGTTCAACTCTAAGTTATTATTATTTTTTTTTAATAAACACTTGATTTCTCATTATTTTTTATGCTTATTATATTCTGACCATAATAGAGTACTTTCATAATAATCTAGCACTAAAAATATTACAATTACACAATTACGGGAGGCATTATTTATTTATATATTTATTTTTTAAGTATATGAAGTTCAAAAAATTAATCTGTGATAAATAATTTCCTTACTACAATTTACATAACATAACTTACAACGTATTGTCAGCCTAGTATATTTCTGCGTACTAAAAGATAAAACAATTATATTATATTATATTATATTATATTTATTTAGTTAATTTTTTTTAAGTAAAATCCAAATTAGTAATTGAAATCAAATATAAATGTTTTGGATATATACATTAATTAAAAAATAAATAGATAAATAAAATGTCAACTAAAGCAATATTTAATATAAATTAAAAAGAAAAAAAAAAAAAAAAAAAAAAAAAAACAGCAAGCAATTATATATATGTTTATTCAAGTAAAGTTTGAGGTGCTACAAAGTCGCAATTTGCGCCGTATGCCAAAACAAATTTCAGTTAGGAGATTCATAAAAGTCTGCTGCTATTCTTATGAAAAAGCACCACAGAACTGACGTTTAAAAGTAATAAGCAAAAAGTTTTGAATAAACACCGTAAAGTGCAAGAAATCACAACAATTATTTTATGCCCTCTCCTCTCTAAAAAAGAGATTAAAAGAATTTCATTACACAAGCTTTGAAATTCAAAAACTAATTTCTCCTACCCGCACTTGTTTATCTCAAATTACTTTCACAATTCAAAGCAAATTTTACCAACAATTTAAAGGGTTAGCCATGGGATCTTCTCTTTCACCAATTCTCGCTGATATTTACCTGCATTATTTTGAAAATTCTCTCTTTGAAAAATTCTCATTTTGGTTTTGGACCCGTTATGCGGCTAATACATTCACTCTGATCGACTCTTCTTGGCACAATATTGATAAAGTATTGCAGATCACAAATTCACTTGACAATAACATCCAATTTACATATGAAATTGAAAATAATGGTTCACTCACATTCCTTGATACACTGGAATCTCGCACTGAAAAAGGTTTTTGCACCACTGCTTATCGTAAAAATTGTGCTGTTTCATTACCTCCTCTTGCACGTTCATGCCATCCACCTACCCATAAAATGGCCGAATTTTATACTTTTGTCAATCGTACCCTTAACATTTGTTCGGATCCTGAATCACTCCATTCTGAAATCTAAAGCATTTGCATAGTTGCCAAGTCTCCCGTTTTTCAAGGGAGATTTCAAACCGGAAATTTTTTATAGCTGTTTTCGGTAATGTTAATCGTCGAAAACATATATAACATATTCCGCTTAAATATTCTGGTGTCAATTTTGATTTAAATGTTAAAAATGTGTGCAGCTCTGCATTTGCTATTGACAGAGGTTACAACTCTTCCATTATTGATAAAGCTCTTTTACATTATAAAATCCCCATACTTCTGCTACTTCTACGTCTAAGTCCTCTTCCAACATCAGTAATGTTCCATATTTTTTCCTTAAATCTACTTTTGCTATAGCGAATGTTTTCTTGAACAATATAAATTTAAAATATTTTTCTCACCCATAAATAAATTAGCCCTTTCTAGATTAAAAGACCCTATTGATACACACAACTCTTGGGGTTTATATAGTATTCCTTGTCAATGTAGACAATCATATATTGGTCAAACAAAATATAAACTAAAGTATCGCCTTAAAGAACACATGAGTTGTATTCAGGAACAAGAAACTAAAAAATCTGACATTTCTAAGCATTGTTGGAAAATAACCACAATTTCAACATTAATTCAGCTAAAACGATCTGTCAGCCTAAATGCATACATGAACTCGATTTTCTAGAAGCTTTCCATATCTATAAAAATCATAAAAATATCATTAATTACGATTTTGCTGTACCCCCTCTCTTGGATTGATGAAAAAATTACATAAAATCCATATATTCTTAATTTTTACATAGCTTTCTTCATTCCAAATTCCTATTGGCTTACAGCTCCAGTTTCCAAAATTTCTATTGATTGCTACTCAGACTCTATAATCCGCTTACCTACCTTTATAAATGACCAATAATCCACTTCTTTAATCTGCACTGATGACGGTACGCTTTACGTTACCGAAACTACAGTCTGAACTTAACAACTTTTTACACTGTCGTTTTTAACGCTGTGTAAATATTGATATATATATATATTAAAAAAAAAAAGTGCTTTTTATTATTATTTTTTCATTCATATTCTTCTTCTTCTTTCCCCCCCCCCCCTTTTTTTTTACGTCTGAAAGTATTTTGATAGATAGTTATGTATTTCTTTGATGCATTAAATAATACGAAAAACTTTTTTTTTTCTTTTTTTTTTTTGTATCAAACCTATTTTAATAAAACTAGTCTATAAATTTCTGAGAATAAAAAAATTTAGTAATACTTATGCCGACTACCTTCTGCAAATTTTAGGTTTTAAGTTGGTATAATTTTAGCTAATTGGTTTAATTTAATTTAAATTCTCAAAAAGAAATCATTAATTTTTTTACATATTGTGCTACTTTTTATGGCTTTTTGCGTCCAATAGTTCGTAAAGAGATAGTCGGACATACATATAATAGGAAAAAAGACCTTTAAAAGAGCCATCAACATCAACGTGTTTCGTTTAGAGATAGCTGGGAATACAGATCAGATTTTAATAGTATGATAAGAGGACAATCTTTAAAAGAATTATCCACATCATCGAGGTTCTTTTAGAGATAGTCAGATATACAAATAAGATTTTAATAGTATGATAAGAGGAAGATCTTTAAAAGAACTATGAACATCAACATGCTTAGTTCAGAATACGTGCAAATTGTAAATACTGATATTTAACTCTGTTTATCTTTTCTTTCCATTTTTTCCCTTTTTCTAATAATAATCACTATCCCGATCTTACACTCAAAAAACTAAGCTGTTATAAAAAAAAAAAAAAAAAAAAAAAAAAAATAAGAATTGAGATAGAAAAAAGTGCGAAAATTTCATTTTTAAATAGATCTCTTTTTTTAATGTTATTATTATTATTATTATTATTAAATACTTCAGAATTCTGGTATATACTGTAAATAAAAAAAAAAAAAAAATAATAATAAAAAGTCATTAAAAGTGCAATTTTATATTTGAAAACTTTTTTAATTTTTATAGAACATTACTATTTATCACGTCTTTTCATAAGTTTTATTCTTCTTCAAAAATAAATGTCTTATATTTACATATATATATATATATATATATATATATATATATGTGTGTGTGTGTGTGTATAATCATATATATCACAAAAACATTCTCAGAAAAAGTAACTATAAAAAGCAAGTGAATAATTAAGTGTTGCTGGGAAAAAAAAATCGATATGAAAGTGATATTGCTCCAAAGAATTTTTAAATTTGATAGCCCTATATTTCGTTTATAAGCATAAGTATTTAATTAATATTTATTTTACATATAAATTACATTTACACACACAAAAAAAAAAAGAAGAAGAAAAAGAAGAATTATTTAAAAAAAAAAATACGATTAAGCACTCTTATAAATAACAACATATTAAATATTTCTAATCCGTATTATAATTTAGAAACAGAAACAATTTTAAAAGTAAACTGTCTTTATGCATATATCATACAATGAAAACGTAGAAAAGACTTTAATATCCTATACATGAAGATTTTGCGTTTTAAAAATCTGATATTATTTCTTTTTAATAGCTGTTTTAAATTCTAATGGGAGAAAAAAAAAAAAAAAAAAAAAAAAGATTTTCACACTGCATTCTGATCCGTTTAGGCAAAAAAAAAAAAAAAAAAAAAAGGGTTAACATAAGTGCTTTGAAAGTAAGTAAAAGAAAGCAGTGTCGTAAGTAATAAGCAGGGCTTCTGAAAGCATTTTATCCTCACTCAGTTTTCAAAAGTGGAACAAATTTTGCAGAATTCAATTTGTAAAAAAAAAATCGACATAAAAATAATAAATTGAGTTTAAATATCTAAATATTTTATTTCAAGGCACCATACAAAATCATCGCTTACTTGCGTGAAACCTTTCAAATTCTTAAATGCATCTTTAATGAAGCGATAATGTTACAAATACACGATTCAAAATTCCAATAAATAAAACTACATGTAACATGTAAAAGTGTGTCTTTGAATTTCCCTTTCAAAAAATTCTCAAACTGGGTATCATAAGGTTTTAAGTTTTATGTACGGATGTTATAGATAAATATATACTTATATACATGCGATAAGGAGTATAAAAGAGCGTTATTTTATTATCAAAAATATTTTTTCTCTTTTCCTCCCTCCTCCTTTCTTTTCCAACTTATATAGCTTGTAAGTTAATGCACATGCGATAAATCTCAAAATTCATCTTCAGTTAGCAGCATATTTCAAATCCATATTTTTTATTATCAAGTAAAAATATTTTCCTTGCTAAGAAGTGAACTTTTTTTTTTTTTTTTATTTATGCAAGTTATTTTTAACAAATATATACTTTAGTTTTCAAATATACTCCTAACCATGTCAAAATAAAATTGTGAAATATTTTCATATAAACAACTAGAATTTATTATCGTTTTTAATTGATAGAAATTGAATGCAATTGAAGATACTGATTTATTTTATTCTATATATTATTACAAACTAGTTAGCTTTGCGCGTTTCGGTGGTCATTATATTTAAATGAATCCTTTTTATAATAATAAAACTTTTTTTATTATTATTATTATTTTATTTAATAATTAGCAGGTTTCGCCCTTCACACTATTAAAATGAATTCTCAAAATTGAATCACTAATTTTTTATATCAATTTACAGTTAAAAAATTTTAAAAAAAAGTTTAAAAAAAAAAAAAAATTAAATTGCTCTAAACATTTAATCGGGTAGACTCTACCTCAGCGTCTTTCCATTCCATACTATGTCGGGTCAGGTCTCCAACTGCCTGCTTTTCCGGGCATTTCAGTATGAACCACATATTAATGATCGACATATAAAGCTGCTTTTGTTCAAGAATTGCGATTTTACAGATAGATGTATCTCAATATCGATTAAACTTTTTAAATTTTTGCCCTGAATATTAGCGAGATCAAATCAATTGGTTTCTTCAGTCCTCACTCTGTAACAATAAAATTATTTGTAGAATGAATTTATACTTTTGGTATAATTAATTGTATTATAAAAATTATGCATGAATATAACTGTAATAAATATTTTTTAACTTAAATTTTAATTTGGTTAATTTTTCTGACGTGTTACCATTTGACTTCAATTTATAATAAATAAATAAATAAATTTGCGTTCAAATGAATGAATTAAATAAAACTTACGCGATTTGACAGCCGTTGCTTAAAAAAAAAAAAAAAATCCTAAGACTTACCCTTTAAATGAAGTAATTCAGTAAATAAAAAATAGTTTATTAGCCATTGCTAAGATAGGAAGATGATGGATATGAAGGAATAAATTTTAGAAAATGAAACAAAAAGTCAATGGATAAAATCAAAAAAAGGTTAAAAAATCAAATTCGAAATTCGAAAACATTTCGATGGTGTGCACGCATGCAGGATCCACGCTACCCATCTGCCAAGCTTTGCAGCTTTGTGATCAGTAGTCTAAGCACCAGAGAGCAGAAAGTCACACACACACAGATACATACACAGATAATTCTCTTTATTTATATGGAAGAGAAGCTTAACACATTCATCGCCGCGTCATCCATATCTGGGCATACATACATAAAAATACTGGACATACATACATAAATATGCAACATAAAAATACTGAAAATAGACACATTATACTACATTTTTTTATTAATTTATATTTAGGGTAACATATTACATTATACTATGTCGCATGATGTTCATTAAAACACTCTAAACACATTTTAGGTTATTATGGAGAATTAGTACAATAGGTCTTTTTTTTTTTTTTTTTTTTAACCATATTTCTTCGCTTTTTGGCATTCGGCAGTTTGCCTCCTCTTCTGGTAACATAGGGCGCACATGCTTCTGATAGGCTTTTCCTGCTGATTCTTACAAATTTTTAAATGGTAGGACGCGTTCTTTGCTTTATTTCTATTATTGTCGGGTATAGCATTTTTCTATTAACAAAACATTTTCCATAGCATTTTCCAGGACAACCATTCGATAACAAGAAGTTTTCGAAGTTTTATTATTTCAATTTTTTTATTTGTGGCTCTCTGGTACATATTATCTCCGGCGGTCTGATTTGGGCCTTGTGAGAAACTCAGCCGAATCACGCTGGGTGATGAGCGTGTTAATCGTAGTTCCTTATTAACTAATTACCTTTAGTGAAAAATATATTATGAAACAAAACACATTATTTAATATATTTTTATCGCCTATTGCATTTGTACTTGAATCATAGAAAGAAAAAAGTAAACCATATTTCGTGACAAAGTTGGTAAACCGTGAATGAGCAAGAAGATCCATTCAGTCTAAAAAGTACACATTTTTGAAGAGGAATCTCCAATAAATGACTTGAGAGCACCGTGTAAGCTTCAGATTCGATTTGTTTCTGCGAGGAGTTCAGACTCGTTCTCTGAATTGCAGTGTCTAACGTGAGAGCTTTTTCAAATTGAAAATGGATGAAGCGGTCATCAAATAGCCACGTCACCGTATCGCAAAAAAAAAAAAAAAAAAAAAAAAAGAGAGAGAGAGAGAGAAGAAAAAGAAAATGTCAATAACTAAAACGAAATAAACTCCTTGAATTCGAAAAAGTAACTCTCTACAATAATGCGCTAAAGAGAAAACTTTTTTAATCTGCTGAAAGGCCGGAAGAAACTGACCTGAAAACGATTGACGCAAAACATTACATTCAGATTCTCAATACAATTAGCAAAAACTATTTTAATTTTAGAAAAAGTCACTTGAAGTTGAAATCAGAATGGACGGTATATAGCCGGCTGGTACACGACTGCATGCCCCTACTCCAAAACCTACCCTTCCTGTTTTTCGATTTTTTTTTTTTTTACTTTACCATTATTATTTTTCGTGCATTTTTGTATCGGTGTGAATTGTATTTTATAAAAATTATGATTCTACTTTTAATTAACTATGTTTTTTTTTTTTTTTTTTTGTGTGATTTTGATTAGACCCTCTCCTCCCTCTTTTTTAAATATAGTATTAAGATGGTCTTCGCATTTATGTAACCATAGTAATGACTTAACTCGTTAAAAATGAAACACAAAAATTTACACATACTTGACATACATAATGTTCATAAATGCATAGATGCTAACTGGAAGATGTATTAAATATTTATAACTATAAAATTATATATTTGCTATGACAGAGTTACCAACTTTTATAATTTATTCCGGAGCATTGTTAGCCCCGCCCTTTTCTCACACCGGAAATTTTAAAGAATGATATTTCCCTTATTTAACCATTGTCACATATTAAAGAAAAATATTCTATAAAATTTCTGGTGCGAAAAGAAGGCGGGGCTACAATTGCTCCGGAATAAATTATAAAAGTTGGCAACTCTGCTATGACTGTTTACTATAGAATGTTAGAAATCGAAATTTTAAGTGCAACCCAAACCTGATAATTTCTAAAGTCATTATGCTCTAAAGTAAAAAACTAACAGACCAATTTTTTTTTCCGAAATTTTTCTTTAATTTTTATGCAGAATTGAAGCAAAAGAAATAGAAAATACATTCACAAGAAATGTAAAATTATGAAAGAATAAACATGCCCTAGTGAACTTTAAAAAATATTGCTGAGAAATAGCGCAGAAACTAAACACAATTTGTTTGAAATAGATTTTTGATGAAAATTTAAATATAAATGTAAAAACATTAGAAAGAATTGTATCTAAAAATGTAAAGATATGACAAGTGTAAAAAATAATAAATCCAATTATTTACTTTATATTGAACACATAAAAAGAAATTGGATTACGATAATTTTTAATTTTTTTTTAAATATATGAATTGAAAAGTGATGCTTTTTAAATTATTCATTATACAACTTTTCTAAATATATTTTGATTTCCAGTTTTCACTTTTTACACGTATATTAATTCATTGATGAAATCACTGATTGGTTGATGAATGACAGTGATTTCACGGGATCTCATTTAACACTGTCTCATTTATTTTTTACCCTGCTGCTAAAATTCCTCTTGCTAATAGTATTGAAGTTTTTGGAGAAATTTTCAAATTAAGTTTCGACATTTATTAACTTTTTCAATATTTTTCTCTTTGTATTGGGTTGTTCGGAAGGTAATTTCGTTTTTCTCAGCGGGGGACTTAATTGTATTTTTTTCACACCATCTTCACAATTATGCTGCATTACCATGATATATTGTGACTGCTGATATAGCAAAGCTTGCTTGTGAAAGCGTTCGTTTTATTCTGCTAAATAGGTTTTAATTGGTGACCTATTAAATAAAGAAAATCGGAAGCGACATTTTCGGTATATTTTGTTTTTGCTATCAAAAAGGCGAAAATATTGTTCAAAAAAAAAAAAGTACACGATGTGTATACAAAAAATTTATTTAAAGGACGCCAGTGTCAAAGCTGGTTTACCAAATTTTACTACGACAATTTTGACGTTGAAGATGCATTACATTCTGGAAAACCAGTTTTTGCAAATGAAGACAAAATAATGCATTGATTTATGAAAACTGCCAAATAACAACTCGTTAGATCGCTAAGAAACCGACCAAAGTGGAGAATATATAATTCAATAAAATATTTATACAATATTAGAAAATTGTCTTTCATTTTCAAAGGAAAAAACAAAATTATTTTCCGAACAACCCAATATAACGTTTCACTTCTGTATGTAATGATATATTTCTACCTTTATAATTTTAGTCTTCTTTCCTAGTTTTTGTCCATTGTATTCATGAAATATTATTTTTAATACTATTATAGTTATTGTTATTTTTATATATACTGAAGGAGATCATGTTATTAGAAATTTTATTATTATTATTTGATATGCTTTTTGTTTTCTGGGAAAATACTGCATAAAATGGACTTGGATTTCAGACATTCAAAATCATTCTTAGATTTTGTTTTCTTAGTTTTCTTAGTTTTCTTAGTTTTCCAGTAACAATTTAGCCACACGTACTTTTTGAGAACTCATTTTCACTTCACGATCAAATAAAGTAATTTATATTTAAGAAAATCAGCCTTGAAAAATTGTTATTGAAAAACAGATGAATACTTGAGTTGTATTGAAAAACATATAAATACCAAAGTTGTATCGAGAAAATAAAAGGGTGAAATAGCAGTACTTTGAAAATATTTTTCGTTTGGAAATCCTATTTTTTGTCTATAAGCATTTAATTACTTATTATTTCTTTTCCATATAAATTACAATTACATGGAAATTTGTCCTTAATTGTTAAAAATAACAACAATTTTAATTTCACAAAATTATATTTAAATACTCTTTTATGAACGTCTTAACAAATGATTCAATTCCGCATTTTTCAAAGAAAATTATTGTCTAAACTAAACCTTCTTTATTTATGTATAGGTGTATCATAAATTAAAAGCGAAGAAAAGATTTCAATATTCACCCCCATTTTAATTATATATATTTTACTTATTTATTTATTACTTATTTTTATTTTTATTTTTAAATAGTACTGTGTGAGTGTTCACACATCTGTTCTTAAAAGTTTATTTATTTATTTAAATTTAATATATATAACAAAAGGAGGGATTAATATAAATAATATAAAAAAAATCTTTCTAAATTGATGTAATTCAATTAATTAATTATATAGAATTTCCCGTTTTATTTGCAGATAAAAATCTTTCATTTATAGCGTTTCTTTGTCCTTTAATTGTTACAAACACATTGCTCTCGGAATAAATAAAGTAATTTTTATATCGGGGTTTTTGAAAAGTAATGGTGTTTATACTTTTTCCCCGAAAGAATTAAATCAATTTAGCTATAATTATTTATTTTGAGAAGGTAATTTAAAAGTCGTTAACAGCCTATTTCTAGCATAAGCAGCTATTAATAAAATAAAAAACAGTTATTTCAGTTCATATTTATTACCCTTATGTTTACATTAAAAGCTATTATTATTTCAAGCAGGTCATTATAGTTCCAAAAATAGATTTATAATCGTTTTTCCTCGTCTAATTGGCGTCGGTTTTGTACGTTGAAAATTGATTGACAACTGGCGATTAGTTTTAATGCCAAATCGATCTAACGTTTGTAACGACATCTTTTATATTCAAAATTTTGTATTAAAATGTTAGGAGGACAAAGAAACAGCTTGGCATTCTATTGGCTGAATTTTAACGATGCCAACCTTTGGGGTTGCACTTTACGTTCGCTGAGACTGGCCGATCTAGAGAACTTTTTCGCTTTTGATTGCGTTCGTGTAAGACGTGATTTTTTGTGTTCCTCCTCTCCTCCCGTCCCAATTTCCGTACGAGATTCATATTTTCATCTGTAATTCAGTAAAGATGTAATATATTTTTGAAGATGATTGTTTTCGCGAAGCTGACAATAAAACACCAGTTTAGCTAATAGTTTCTTCTTACTTGATCTGCAAAGGATTGTTTCAGTCAACAGTTTTTATTGACTTCGACACGGCCATTCGAAATATGGATCTGGGTAAATATCTTGGTGAATAACCACACCACAAGTAAATATTTGTTTATTGCGCTTTAAAAATCAAATATTATTTCTTTTAATAACTTACGAAAAAGATTTCGCGCTACATTTCGAACGGTTTAATAGAAGAAAAAGGAAAAAAGAAGGAGATAAAGAAGAAAAACTCTGAGATCATAAATATCTAAAAAGGAAGTAAAAAGAAGCAACGCCATAAATATAATGTAGGGTTTCTCAAAGGAGAAAAAATTATATAGAATTGAATTTGTAAACAACTCTGCATAAAAATAATAAATTTAATTTAAATACTTAAATATTTTATTTCAATGTATCGCTTGCGTGAAAACTTTGAAATTCGCAAATGCATCTTTAATGAAGCGATAATGTTACAAATATACGATTCAAAATTTCAATAAACAATAATACATGAAAAAGGTTGTGTCTAAATTTCCTTTTAAATAATTCTCAAAGTGGGGATCATAAGATTTTTACTTTGAAGTACGGTAGCTGTCAGTAAACATATCATTAAAAAATAAATGTGATAAAGAGTAGAAAAGAGCAAGTTTCTTCATTTTATTATCCAAGACGGGGTTTTCTTTTCATTTATTTATTTATTTTTCTTTTATTTATATAGCTTGTATATTTCATATGCTCTAAATTATGAATTTAGAATTTTCTCTTCAATCAAGCAGAACTTTTAAAATCAACATATTTGATCTATGTAAAAAAAATAAAATAAATAAAGATAAATAAATAAAATAAATAAATAAATAAATAATAAAGTTTATCGTAAAAGTAAACTATACTTTTTTCAAGTACACAAATTATTTATCAATATATTTATTTACTTTTTATTTTTTCAAATATACTTATAAACAGTTCAAAGTAAAATTTCTCAGTATTTTTATATAAATTTCTAAAATATGTAAAAGTTTTTTATTGACATCAATGGATTATAGTTAAAGACATTGATTTTTTTTTTTTTTTTTATGCTATCGTTTATTTCAAATAAGTAGCCTGTCCACTGTAACATTTTTAACTTTTTATCTTTACTGAAAAATATACTGCAAAGCTAAATACATTATATAAATACACAATATTTTTTTTTTGAATTAGAATTTACAAAGCTTTTTAACTGTCAGAAATTTCAGCTTGTACTAGTGCATAATGGACGGAAAATAGCTGACCTGTCGGTGACATTATACCTCGAGACCTATCCTTTCCAGTCTTTGATGTCTGGACCTCAAATATTTTTCATGCATTTTTATATTGATATAAATTAATTTCGGTGCTTTTTCAATAAATTTCTAAAATATGTAAAAGTTTTTTATTGACATCAAAGGATTATAGTTAAAGAAATTGATTTTTTTTTTTTTTTTTTTTTTTTTTTTATGCTATAGTTTATTTCAAATAAGTAGCCTGACCACTGTAACCTTTTAACTTTTTATCTTTACTGAAAAATATACTGCTAAGCTAAATACATTATATCAATACACAATATTTTTATTTGAATTATAATTTACAAAGCTTTTTAAGTGTCAGAAATTTCAGTTTGTACTAGTGCATAATGGACGGAAAAAATAGCTGACCTGTCGGTGACATTATACCTCGAGACCTATCCTTTCCACTCTTTGATGTCCGGACCGGACCTCAAATACATTTCCTGCATTTTTGTATTGATATAAATTATTTTCAGCGTTTTTTCAATACTGCAACTGCGCTTTTATCAAGGATGGAATTTTGACGCAGATTTCATATTACTATTTATGAAGAAAATTTTATTCATAGTAAATCGTCGCTTGAATAAGAATAATATAAATAGAGATATGAGTTCTACTTCAAAAGACCAGTCCTTGTTTTTTGATTTAAGCTTTATTCTATGATTTTGATACCCCGTTTCTTACTTTCTTCTATAATCTTTACAAGAAAGTACTGAATTCGTTCAAATTTTTGCACTTCATCAAAATGCAAGTTGACTTGTGCTTGAACGAAGAACTTGTCTTTTTATCGATTAAAACTAACTTTGCAAGTCTTTACGTAGTGTAAAATGTATAGAAAATTGAATGCGTTGGCCTATAACACTGTCAAAAATTAAAATTTAAATTTTTAAAAAATGCTTCTTTCAAGCATTTGTAACTTCTATTTAGAAAAAGTATGGAAATTTTCAATCTCATCGGTGCATCCGTTTTTCAGAAATCGTGCTTACATATTTTTGAAACAGTCTTTGGAAATCATGATTCAACGGCTCAATTTATAAACATTTTTTTTATAAAAAATATATAAAATATTGCTCTTTATATGCTTAAAATTTTGAATAAATATTTCTTTTTTATTATAGTAAAAAAGTAAGAAAATATCTTTTTTTTAGCCTTTTAAATCTAAGTAATGCCTTAGGTGGACATTTTTTTTAGCAGTACGTTATGCCAATTATCTTGTGTATGCTTTGGGTTTTATTTTTTATATTTTTAATTATAATTGGATTAATTTAATTTAAATAGTCAATCATTAAGTAATTCTGAATACTTTTCTTCCTTCCGCGCCTTTCTAAGTCCACTGATTCGTAAGGAAAGAGCCGGATATACAAACATTGGATTTTTAACCCTCCGAGTACGGGGAGATTATTTTGTATTTACGGTGTTTGCATACACAGGTTGCAAATAGTCTTATTCTTTAATACCACTATTTTTGAATAAAACTATGTTTCATTAGTTTTCAGGATTTACAAATATCAAACATTGCATTTTACAATTAGTGGTAGAAATGTAATTTAGTGGGATAATAATTTTCAATAATTTATCTGTAAAAAATAATGTTTTAGAAATTGTGGTGTAAATAAAATTTAATGTAAAAAGTTCATTTGCCTGTCGAAATCACGGGCACCGTACGCGGATGGTTAATTATATGATAAAAGAAGATCTTTAAAATAACCATCAATTTCATTGCGGTTATTTTAGATTATGCACAAATATACTAATATTACCCCATGGATGCAATTTTCATTTTTCATTCTTTTCTTATTCTTTTTGCTACCATAATTTTCTAATAATAGTTACTGTCCTGATCTTACACAAACACATAGAAAATGCTAAAAAAAAACATTAAAAAAAAAAAAAATTCTATAAAAATGATAGAAGAAAGGAAATGGAACGATCTCATCACTAAATATCTTTTATTATTACTACTTTTATTACTACTGTTGTTATTTTTTAGTGCTGCAGCTGTTGTTGTTAAATACTCCTGAATTCTAAATATGGTAAATATATTTTTTTAAAGTGCATTTTTATATTTGATAACACTGTTTTTGTTTCTCCAAAACATTGCTAGATCTCACTTCTTTTCGATGTTTATTTATTTATTATTTATTTATGTATTATTTATTTATTTATTGTTTATTTATTATTATTATTATTTTTTTTTTTAAGAATATTTTTTTTAATTATATATTTATATGCGATGATATATTTCAGAAAATGTTTCTTTAAGAAGGCGGTATTAAAAAACAAGCGCATATCAAAGTGGTTTTTGAAAAATAAAATGAAATAAAAATGTGTCAAAAACAATAATTCGAAGAAATTTTAAACTTGACAATCATATTTTTCATCTATAAGCATTTAATTAATATTTATTTTACATGTAATTTACATTTGCACGGAAAAGGATCACTAATTAAAAAATTAAATGAAATTAAATAAAAAATAAATAAATAATAATAAAAAAAAAACTAGCTTCTTTTAGCAAAATTATATTTAAACAATCTTGAAAGTTACATCACAACAAATATTTCTATTCCGCATTCTAATTTTCATACAAGACATTCTTGAAATTAAACCTTTTTTTATGTATAAATCATGAAATAAAAACAAAGAATATTTCATCCATTTTTTATTTATATATTTATTTACTTTTATTATTATCATTATTATTATTATTTATTTATTTATTTTATTTATTTATTTATTTATTTATTTATTTTTTTGGGGGGGAGGGGTTTATTACTATTTTACTATTTATTTATTTTTGCGCTTTAAAAATCAAATATTATTTCTTTTAATATCTTATTTAAACCTTCCGAAAAAGTTTTTTCTCTTGAATTTCGAACCGTTTGGAAAAAGAGAGAGAGAAAGAAAGCGAAAAAATATTAAATACGTCATAAATATCTTGCAAGTATGTAAAAGGAAGCAATATCATAAATATTAGGTAGAGCTTCTGAAAGCATTTTGTCCTCATTCGGTTTTCAAAAGCAGAACAAATTCTATAGAATTCAATTTGTAAAAGAACTCGACATAAAAATGATAAATTGAGTTTAAATATCTAAATATTTTATTTTAATGCACCATACAAAATCGTTGCTTGCTTGCGTGAAACCTTTCAAATTCGTAAATGCATATTTAATGAAGCGATAATGTTACAAATATACGTTTCAAAATTCTAATAAATAATAGTATGTGTAAAAGAGGATGTCTGAATTTATTTTAAATTTTTTTTCAACTGATGTTTGTAAGATTTTTGCTTTGAAGTACGGTTGTGATCGATAACTATATCCTTAAATATATATGTACATGTACGATAAGGAGTAGAAAAGAGCAAACCTCCTCATTTTATTATCAAAAACATATATATATATATATTAATGTTATTTCTAAAGATTGTATATTCTGCATGCTTTTTTAAATCACGAATTTAATATTTTCTTTTCAACTCAAGCCAAATATTTGATAATGAAGTAAAAATCTTTTCTAACATTGAAGATTTTTTTTTTTTTAACATATAGGGGAGCGTGGGGCTAGTTGTAACAGTTTCTAGTAAATTAAATATGTTTCGAAATGCATTAACGTTTTCCTGTTTATAATTGCCGTTTTCCATAGCATGCGTACTCGTCTATCATATTCATAAAAAAAAACTTTTATAATGAACCAGGACCCAGCTAGACGAAATAATTACACCTGGCTCGATACAAAAAACCTTAAAACCAATTCACTATACTATATACAGATAAACGAGTACTTATTTAAATATATACATCGCGCGCAGTAAACAGAACAGTTGAATGTAGGTTACATAAGACGACTATAATTCCATACAGGACACTGCTTGTGGCCCATGGCCACTGACAATTAATACGAAAACAGCTACATCTTTCAGCAAGAATCGATTAAATTCTGACTGACTTCTGAAATTAAAATCTTTTCAGTTCACTTTATGGATTGGCAAAATATCATTAGATATTTTGTCAAGAATGGCGACAGCGCAGTCTGTATTATTTTAAAAGATAGGGAAGATGGCTCAATATCGATAAGCTATTTAATATATTCGCAAGAGTTTGAACTCAGCGCGTTACATTCTCCCCCTCTGTTCCCGAGCCTACGTCTCGAGGCGGGAACAGCACTTAAAGCTTTCCGCGGATACCATAGGAGATTGAACTTTTGTAACTATAACATTTTAACATGAATGTGAGGGTCGATGCGCAACATATACCTAAATTTTAATTTAATCAGGGTTGACTATTTCAAAGGTAGTACATTCTCCCCCTAGTCGGAAGATATGATTATTTCAAAACTTTTAGATAAATTTATAAATGTATTTAATGCGTAATAGAAATATTCATTTAAACAACTCTGAACCTGGATGGTTCCACATTGCACCAGAATCGGGACGATTCTATCAAAATAAATTTGAACCAGGGTGGTTCCGTTATGCACCAGAATCGGGACGATTCTATCAAAATAGCATTGAACCAGAGTGGTTTCCATAATGCACCAGAATCAGGATGATTCCCAGAAAAATAACTTTGAACCCGGACGGTTCCACAATACATTGGAATGTAAGACGATGCCTTCAACATAACTTTGAATAGCACGCATATTTTATAAATCGATAATTTATTTTTAGCAGTAACTTTAACTGCGAGTTCTAATGCGAAATTATGTCTTTTTTTTTCCTATCTATATCCATTTTAAACCAAGTCAATTATTTGCGTCTACCTAGCATAAACACAAAATGTATTTATTTAAAAAATATATATATACTACCCATACTATCATCGTATAATTTAAGAACACATACCCAATTACTGTTAAATTGTCCATCTTCCCTTTACAATGAAATATAATTAAAATCTATTTTTAAAATACTAATAGAAAATAAATAAATAAGCAGAATTCTTAACCATATTAATTTCAATAAAAACTCAAGATCTAAAGTAATAAAGGACATAAAAATGAAATAACTCGTTTTTCAAATAATTATTTGAAAGTAAATAATAAATACTATTCCTAAAACATTCCTACGAAACTGAAAATACAATATATTTCAAATTGATGTAAAAATTCCACCAGAAATTTATTGTTAATGCAAATGATAAGAATATAATTATCAATTCGATATTAAAAATCGAATATTCAACAAAACAAACAAGATGTCTATTTAATATATCTTTATTATAAACAAATCTGTGTAAAATTCGTTTTAATCAACAACAACAAAAAATTATTTATTCATTCTTTTATTATTATTATTATTAGTTGCTTATTATTTTTATAATTAATAAATGTGTTCAATAGAAAATAATATTTATTCTATATTCATGTATCATAATTAAATATGTTCAATAAGGTTAAAATATATTATTCAACAACCTAGTTTTAATCTTTTAAAGTTTCATAATAAATCATAAAGCAAACAAAAACGTTTTTTCTTTTCGATTTTACTATAAGCGATTAGTTGCACAATAAAAATGAAAGTTCACTTGTTTATTTTTCTCGTAAAACGTAATGGCGCCGAAAAACAGAAATATTGTTCTTAATTTATTCTAAGCAACTCGATGCTATGATTTACTTAATTTATTCTTCTATGTTAGAATTATATAAGAATATATTTTATTAAAAATCAATACACCATTATTTCAACTTATTTATAAGAAATAACATTTTACATTCATGTTTAATTATCAGAATTCTTAATATATCAACAAATATGAATAAAAAAAATAATTTTCAGGCACTAAAGGAACTGGTATGCAAATATAATAAGATCTCGGTGATCTAAAATTCGTTAAGATCAGGATGATCGAAATACTCTATTAAACATAGAGAATTAAGATTCTAAGAAATATGTATTCATTGATTAGGATAATCAATATTTTCAAGTGTTAACTTCATTTTATTTTTACCAATGTATTTTACCAGTGTACGTACACTAAAAATAATGAGAAATGATAAAATGAATGGCGCCAAATTAATTCAAAGATTCACACATTATTGTTTACCCTTAAACATTCAGAAAAATGTTCAAACAGTTAAACTTGAATATACATTAAACAGTGTAATCAGAAATATTTTAACAAAATAACTTACTAAAATGCTAATTTTAAAGAAATAAGTGACTTACTTATACTTGGTTAATACATTAAAATAATGTTACTCTTGAAAATGTTCTTAAAATAATAGCAATAGTCAAAATCAAATGTTCTTGACTGTGCACAAAATTTTTTTCTAAAATAAACATAAATGTATCGCAGAACACAAACTGATTTTCAGTTTTAAACAGGCAGGTTTGCCACTTTTATAAAAGGTGAAATTTTATTTCACAACACTACTACTACTTTTAAGCAAGCAGATTTCTTCACGATAAATAAGAACAATAATATTTATCTTTAAACATGCAGGTTTGCCTCTTTTTAAAATGGCTATTTACAGCAAAGTAAAACACTTTTCTTCTTTTTGTAATGCACTTATTATTTGAACTGGAATACAGAATTCCATTCATTTTAATTTGGAAAACACAAAGAATCTGGATGATTTCATAAACCACTAAATCAGGATGATTCAGATTCCATACATAAATCTTAGAACTTTTTCCACAGCAGGAACAATGACGGCTCCAAAACAGATTTAAATTGGTCATTAAATCAATAATGACGAGGCTGGCAAGTGCATTCGTGCCCCACGTTGGGCGCCACTTTTTATAATGAACCAGGACCCAGCTAAACGAAATATTTACACCTGGCTCGATACAAAAAACTTTAATAACAATTCACTATACTACATACAGATAAATGAGTACTTATTTAAATATATACATCGCGCACTGTAAACAGAACAGTTGAATTTAGGTTACATAAGACGACTATAATTCGATACAGGACACTGCCTGTGGCCCATGGCCACTGACAATTAATACAAAAACAGCTACATCTTTCAGCAAGAACCGATTAAATTCTGACTGACTTCTGAAATTAAAATCTTTTCACTTTACTTTATGGATTGGCAAAATATCATTAGATATTTTGCCAAGAATGGCGACAGCACCGTCTATATTATTTTAAAAGATAGGGAAGATGGCTCAATATCGATAAACTATTTAATATATTCGTAAGAGTTTGAACTCAGCGCGTTACACTTTCTTTAATTTTGCTAATTTTAGCACAGAAAATATATTTTTAAATTATTTGCTGTTAAAATTCGCCTCCGATTAGGGCAAATCATACCAGTTATAAGGAAAATAATAATAATATAAAAAAGGAATATTTCAAAATGTTTTTACTATCAATCATTTGATAATTTAATAATATAAATAATAATAATACTAATAATAAAAATGCAATAAATAAGTAATATTAAATTATACCTTCTTGGTATAGTAACATTGAATTATATCAAATGGATTATAGTAAAATAAAGAGAAAATTAAATTATAAAATCAATACAGAAATCACTCTTTGTCAGAACTGAATTTAATACAAAACAAAGATACATTGCTCATGTTCTCCCTCACACAATTAATGTGTACCCACATATTACAAATTATGCATTATACCATTTTTTCTGTCTCAAGGAGACAGAGTCCCCGCCTTATTTTATTTATTTATTTATTTTAATATTATTATTTTTTTTTTTTCAGGACATTTTCAGGGATGAGAAAATTTCGCCTGTTTTTCCTCCACTTTTTTTTCTTAATCAGGATAGAAATTATTGTATAAAAATTGTGGTAGTAAAAAAGACATAAATTTATCATTTATGAAATGTCCTGAAATAATACTACGATCCCTGGAGAAGAGAAAGAGACTACGATCCCTGGCTGTAGGCATTTGCAGAAGCTAAGTAAAATCATTCTATTCAGAATTTATATCTGGAGATAAAATCATTTTATTTATATTTTTATTCTTTCGTTTTATTAATATTTCGTCCTTTAATATTTTCTTTAATTTTTCTTTTTCTTTATGTTTGTGTTACTTTTTAATTACCTCTTCAAAATAAAAAATATTCAAATAATTTTCTTTCGGGTGATGGTGTCTAATATTTGCACCTTTCTCAAAGACTTCAGCTGTAGCCAAATCATTTATGATCTTTTGAAGCTCTTTTAAACTTCGTTTTATAGTTTCTCATTATAAAACAAGAAAAAACAAAGTCATAGAGTAAATTATATAATAAATAATTTGCTTATTAACATTTAAAAGAGAATGTTTAAGTTCATGAATGTTACGACTTGCCCCAATATTTTGTTTCAACTTGCCCCATACAATGATTTTGAACATTTTGTTTATTTATAAATATAAATAAATAAATAAATATATATATATATAACGATTTATACAAAAAATAAGCATGCATTTTATAACTTAACACAGAGACAAAATAAGTAGCTATAAACATTTCTTTAAAACATAAATTAACTTACCTTTAATCTAAATTTACGAAACATGTTTTTTTTTTCACTAGTTAGCTAAAATGCAGCACATGTACAGACCCTCTCATTAACCATTTTTACGGAACTCTAATTGCGCTTACATAATAAAGCGCACCATAAGAATTATGTTTATCGGAATATTTAATCAAAAATGTTACAAACTCTTTCGTAAATTGTGTGTTACTTCTTACCCCTGTAACCCTCATGCTACCTTACAAATATATATATATATATGTGTGTGTGTGTATATATACAGGGTGTTTATAAAGTCCCGGACCCATTTTGATGTTTAATAACTCATAAAATAATAAAGATAGATTAAAATTAATAACATAAATGGTTAGATAGACTCAAAAAGTTTCATGACTCTTGTCAATGAACTTCCACGTGTGCCCCCTCCGTCGCACGGAGAATATCAAGTCGATAGTCAATTTCACGCCAGGTAGCAGCAAGCATGTCCGAATTAACCACATGCATCTGAAATTAACCACACGCGCAGACGATATTTACAAAAGTAAAGATATTCAAACCTGAAAAGAAAATATATGAGTTATTCCATCAATAAATGCCACAAGTTTCTTTATATCTTCATTATTTTATGAGTTATTAAACATCAAAGTGGGTCCGGGACTTTATAAACACCCTGTATATATTTTAATTGGTTACGTTTTCAAATATACTTCTAAATCATTTGAAGTAAAATTGCGCAATATACTCATATAAAAACCTAAAATATGTAACATTTTGTTGGCAAAAATGCAATAATTTTGAAGATAATGATTTATTTTATACTTTTTTTTTTTTTTTTTTTTTTTTTTTTACAAAAGGGAAGTGTTGTAATTATATTACATATTACCATTTTTCAATAAAACAAAATAATAATAAAAGATTGATAAAATCATATGCTTTTAAAATTATTAATGAAAACATGCAATAATTTTTTTCATATTTGATAATTAAAATATTTGTGAACGAAAAGGAAATTTAAATATTTCTAAAAATGTTATAACATATCCTCCTAAACTGTCGCGTGACTCGGAAACTTGGCAAAAGTTGAAACAGTAGACAGCGCCACCTGGAACAAGTGACGCGACTTTTTTATACAACTGTCACCAATAATTTTAATAAATGATAAATGATATATACACTGTAAGAAAATTCAGAAACGTTACTCTTATACATAGGATACGTTCCTGGTTTTAATAAATTTAGAACAGGCGCCTGAGAATGCCAGGTTTTCGTCCATGAAATGTTCCTGAACTCAGAAATGTGAAATTATTTTGAATGTGTGTATATTTGATGGTTACTCGTATTTTCCAGGAACATTACTGGTAACTATTGGACACATTAGCTGCCCAATATTTAACAGTAATGGTCAGGAATTTTTTTTACAGTGTTTAATCGACGTTTCTTCGAGTCTAGTCGCCTTTTATGCATATCATATCCCACTTTTAAAAATTTTTGGTGGCTCTTGAATAAAAAAGTCGCGCAATGTGTACCAGCTGGCGCTGTCTACCGCTTCAACTTTTGCCGAGTTTCCGAGCCACGCGACAGGCATCTAGTTTTGGAGACTATGGTTATAATAATGTGTTTAATTAGTTAATCTGGATATAACTAAAGAGAAAGGTAGATAAATTCTCTCAAAGTGCTCGTAAAATGATTTTGATGGAGAGCGAGAGAGAGAGAGTTGAACATGAGCGTCTTAGAGGTTATCATTTTTTAACCTTATAGCGTAAGAAACATTGTTGGATCACGTAGCAGCTGCAACATTTCTTTCCTTAAACTGCGAAGATAATCAAAAAACGATGATGGAAAACAATATTGGAGCACATGGAAGTGACTTAACAGCTAAGAATGTTTAGATAATGTGCATCAGTCTCAGGTGTTTGAGAATTTTATCTACGCTCTAGGAATTATAGACCCTCAATGAATGCACACTAGCTTTAGACGTTTGACATCCTCATCTAAGCCGCAGGAATTGGAGAAATTTAACTAATGTGCATAAATGCTCAGGTGTTGAGATCCTCATCAAATTCCATATGATAATTCAGAAATGTGTCCCAGAAACCAGGTGCTAGATAGCGTCAACTAAAGAATCGATGCGACCATTCATTTACCCTGTATATTTTAACGTGCTTCATTTCCTTTACCAAAATTTATTTTGTAAATTGATGTAGTAAATAAAATTTAATTAAACAGTCTGAAAACCGGTATTTGTGGAAAATAAAGTTGGTCAAGTGACTGTAAGTAATATCTGTATTAAATGGAGTCTCTAATAGATTTTTTTTTTAAAAAGTTTATTGACACAATAATATTGTTAAAAATGTTTTTATTGTTTATGTACATGAAATGATAATTTAAATAGAGGAAGTAAAATTATAGAATAAGAATTACGTTTTATTTTTGATTGTAAAATTATTTATAAAGTGTAAGATATTTCTAAATCTGGCGTTATCAATTATTAGAGACTGAAGAATAATGAGTTAAATAAATGTTATGAGAAAACTTAAATTAATTATTTAATGTTTATTTTTCCTTAAATTAAAAATTACCTTTATATGACTTCTTTTTTTAGTCCGTTAAAAGTGCATGAGTCTAGATATTTTAGATTTCGAATTAATTAAATTAAAATGTACAACGCAATTTCTTTAATATTTGAGGAATTGTAGTTTTTCTGTCAAAGGAGAAGCTTAATTAAAGTTCCTTTTCAACTAATTATCTTTATTGCAAAAATATATTGCATAGCGAAATACAGGGTTAATAGGATATTTTTAGTAATATATTACAGTGCTAATAGGCTACAATGCAATAATAATATTACTTATTATGATACGTGAAATAACACCCATCTCTACTCTAAATGTGAAAAAAATAGTTCTCCGCTGACGTTCCAAATGAAAATGTTGCAAACGTCTGCCTGTCCATCATAAAGACATTCTCTAGTAAGGTGCAAATAACATTCAATGCACGTGTAACTTTCACCAGTTCTGCAGAAAATTTCTGAATAGATTACGTTCTCATAATGTTCTAAAACCATGCTTTACATACTTAATTAGTGGGATTTTATGTCTATGGTAAACTTTATAAATATTTTTTTTTAATTAATTACTGTCTTAGAAAGAGTAATTTTGCGCGCACAAGCACACACACACACACACACACACACCGGTAACCCAAAAGTCACAGAAAAAATAAAAAATAAATTAATATTCAAAAAGTACTGGCCGTAGCAACATGCAGTTTTCTCTGAAATCTACAGAAAAAGATGGGATTATTTTAAGTAACAGAAGATGTATTAAAAAATCAGTTTAAATATCCTCCACCCGGTGACGCGTTAATTGTAAAATTACTTTTTTACCACGATGCAGTACCTCCAACAATGTAACGAGGTAAGCTCCAACAATGTAAATGCTCAATATGACTCTCGTCATACATTAGAATGATAGTCAGACTTTGCGGAGTTGGAAATTGTGTTAAAAAAAATTCAGAATCCGCAATATGGCGTCATTTGATCAGGCGTATCTGTTTAAATTGTGAGAAGATAATATGAATACAGCGCAAGATAGTAGGGAAAAATGTAACTAATGTTTTTTCATATATATATATATACACACAGTCGAACCTCGTTAACATGAATCTCAAGGGTGATAAAAAAAATTTTCGTGTTACCAGTAGTTCATGCTATCAGTAACAAATCTTCATATAACTAAACTAAACTTCATTTTGACGGGGATTGTGAAAATAGTTCATGTTAAAAGTAATTCATGTTAAAAGTGTTCATGTTAACGAGACTCGACTGTGTGTATATATATATTCACTAACTCAATATATAATTACTCTGTGTATTTTATAGTTAATGAAAATGCTCAGTCGTTCATTCTTTATCGATTAATCGATGTTTGCAAAGCTTTTAATTTTAATTTCTTTTTTTTTTTTTTTTTTTTTGGCATCATACTATTCTCCAGTCTGTGTTAAAAGTTTTACATGGGGCTACTATGCTTTTTTCTAGTTTTCTCTCTGGATTCCATGAAGATTTAATTTAAGATTTTAATTAATTTCTCATTCAATACGGTTTTGCTGCTTCGATTGGGGCTGGAACAATATAAATTGCTATGATTAGCTATATTGTTTTACGAAATCGATGCAGCTTTCACAGCTTTATGAAGTACATGCCCCCTGATGGGTATTTACTTCTAATTTTAAGCATTTTTATCCAATTATTTCTGTGATCATTTATTTGTTTTCTCTGTCATTAAGTTTAATAGTCTTTCTTTATTATTATTATCATTCATGTCGGCGTAAGTAATTTAAATTATTTAAATTGTTTCTGTCTCTTATTGGTTCTTGATCTGTATCGCAACAATTTTGTGTCAGTCTTTCCTATTAGTTAAAATCAGTTGTATTATTTTGTGTTGGTATTGTTTTGTATCTATTAATTGCTAAATTTTAAGATTAAATTTTATTAGGATATCTATCATATATATATATATATATATATAATCGCATATTTTTCTGTAATTTTTGGTAAAAACCGTATAGATCTACAGCCAGTACTTGTTTTAACAATATATATTTTTATTTTTTCTGTGAATTTTGGATCTCCCTGTATACAGATAGGTAGATAGATACAGATAATTGATTCTTTGAAATTGCTGACAAATTTCTGCTATGAAATCTAGAAATGAAATTAAAATGTAATTTTTTAATCACAATAATTTAAAAATCCTATTGTGAATCTCTATTTTATAATTAGACAGAAAAATACTAAATATTAAAATTATTTTCCTTACTTCTTCTGAATTATGTTAGTCTTAGTGTATGGAAAAAATTGTAATTCATTGATGTAAAATATAACTCTGAAACAAGTTTTTATTTAAAATTCATTGTTCAGAATTTTTCCTTATTTCACTAATTGAAGGGGGAAAAAATGCTTACAGAAATCGAACAAGAAATTTTAGAAAATGCTGTCGAAGATTAATGCTATCGATTTCAGGGAATCAGAAATTCTTTTCATATATCACAATGTGCTGATAAAGTAAAAAAATATAATACTCTCTCTCTTTCTTCATTTCAAAAAGGGTATTTTATCACTTCATTTAGGCAGGTTTAAAAGAAATTGAAAACTCAATTTTACAACGCTAAAATATTAAAAGAAATCTTTTTTTTTTTTTTTTTTTTTTTTTGCGTTTGTGTGTTTTGTATAAATTTTTGTTTGAAACATTGAAGACATCTAGAGGTTATAGTATAATAAAAAATAATATAATTCTTTTTTACTATAAATGTATAAGGAAGCGAAAGATTTGATTTTTAAAGAATTCTTTCGATTGTATGCAAGAATACTAATATAAATTCTCAAATATTTAAAGATATTTTGAATTGCGAATATAACACCTTTTTAGCAACTTTAAAAATGTTCTCAGTGGATAATTAAAATAAATTATCTGCAGGTGATTATAAGCATGTACTTTATATGATTATTTATAAAAGATTTAATTTCATTGCTTATAAAGTTTTATACTTAAGATGTCATGTAAATAATATTAATTTAATTTAATATCAAAATAATATTCGCTACTTAATATTGTATTTAAATTTGTATAAGGTTTTTCGATGAAATTTAATGGTTGTTTTGCGATTAAATAAAATATTTAATCATTGCTTTGAAAGCCCTTTTATAAATATTTTTAGATTTGCACTTTAGGTAATAAAGATAATAAACGCAGATTTTTAGACCATCATCAGGGGAACTCCTCAATGCAGGGTGGAAAAAGTCGGATGTTTCAAATATACTAAGTAATGCAAAAAGTAGCTTTTCCCCTACATTTTACCAATAAAATAAAGAAGAGGAGGAAGTAATTACATATAATATGAAAAATTGTATAGATGCTAAAGGAAAACAAAATAACAATAAAAGCACAAGTGTATTAACACAAGGAAATGATTTTAGAAAGAAAAACAAATAGTTGGCACAAAATACCTTTTTTTTCGATGTTTAAACTTCTGTCCATCAGCTGCTATGGACGTATGGACCAATGTTGGAAATTTATGTAGCATATGTGCTACCCACAACCTTATAACGTTTGCAACGAAAAGTTAAAACAAAGATCAAAATATGCATTGCAGCTAGCGAAGAGAAATCTGTACATCAAAAACAGAGCTATCTTGTGATAACTAGTTGGTTTTCTTATGGTTTCCTTACGTCACAGTGTAGAAAATCGCACGTTTTATGCGATCTCTTTTTAGCATTCATGCCTACAAATTGTCTTTTTGTAGTAAATATAGCGTGCAGAATAAGTTTGCGTTTCACTTTTTCTCACTGTCTCACACCAATTTCTATATCGGAACGCTAACTTTGTCATTTCCAACCAAGTGGAGCTGAAAGAAGTTGCATCTATTAATTCATAACCAGTATTCTATACTGAAGATACTAGTTTAATGACTATAGCTGTAGCCGTTCAGCAGTTAAAAGTGTGAAAACAGACTTTAGCAGGACCCCTATATACAACGAGATATTTATTTACATGTGTATAATATAATACATAACACATAAGTGATACATTACGGTTGATATAAAATATACGTATATGGCAACATTATATATATTATATAATTATACGTATTATATGATATTACAGGTGGGAAGTGGAAAGCTCAGTTTGTGGATTTTTAATACCATATTTCCCTACTATGTTCTGTTCTCTTCAATATATTTAGTGTACCCATGTTTGCTGCATAGTTTTATTGGTGTAACTTTCATCTGTGTAACTTTCATCATTCGCTATTCTGCGTTTTCTTTGTGGCATTTTACTGAATTTTTACAGGAATTCTATGCTGTGTTGGTGTGGTATATAATTTGCTACTAAATACGACGGTATGTCTGTCATCAAAGAATAAAAAGTATTGCATTAATTATATATTAATAAGAAATTATGTTTGAGGATACTTGGTTTTTTGATTTAGATATAATAATTGAAAACAAAATTTTGAAGATGAGCATGAATAGTAAATAGATTTAATTATTGATTTCTGAGT
This sequence comes from Salticus scenicus, assembly GCA_963930645.1. Classification (NCBI taxonomy): domain Eukaryota; kingdom Metazoa; phylum Arthropoda; class Arachnida; order Araneae; family Salticidae; genus Salticus; species Salticus scenicus. The sequence goes on from OZ005655.1 coordinate 236,408,118, forward strand.
TAAAATATTATGTTGACATAACAATATTTACGAAATTATAATCTTAAAATAAATAAATATAGATAGATAGATAGATAGATATAAATAGATAGATAGATAAATTATGTATTCTACATTAATATGCTTATTTTAATTACTAATCATTTAATTAATTGAAATTTTTAGAGTGAATCGGTTATGCTAGCATGCATTCCTCTTTCTTTGTTAGTGTTAAAATATTTTTAAAAAGCCGTACTTCAATAAATAAATAATAATAATAATAATAATAAAATGAAAAAGACCTTTGATTAATTCTATAGAATAATAATAATACTAATAAACTTACTGATTTACCGTAGTAAGAAAAAGTTTCAAAATATTCTAAAAAATTGAAACATTTTCAAAACACAACAAACTTTATATAGTTTTTTTTATATTTTACAAATGGTATTTTTGCACTTTATTTTTTACTTTGTTTGCTTTGTATATTTTATATACGGATTATTATTTACTTTTTTTTTTTTTTCTTTTGTTCAAAATAATAATGCGTTTTGTAATGTAAACTCTAAAATACACATTAAATCAAGATCACTTTAATTATTACACTTTTTGCTTTAGATAACCTTACATCAAATGCCAAAATTTTACATAAATAAAGATTACATAAATATAATTATACATCTGGATAAATATTTCATTACATAAATTCATAACTGATGTCCGATTATTCATTTTATTTCTTTGTGAAATATTACGAATCATTTTTCACGAGCTAATTACCATTGTTCATGTTTCCCAATGAAATTTTCATTAATGTATACCATTTACTTAAATATATGTATTTAACTCATGATTTATTTGTATCCATTTGCAACTAAATTGTGAAAGACAATTCTCTGAATTCTCATTAAATGAATTTTTGTTTGTTTTTAAAGATTAAAGATAGCTTATATTTATTGTCATATTTCTTTTGTTTATTCAGATTTATATAGCTAGAATTTAATAAAACGTAACTCTTTATTATTTTAACAAGATAAAATTTATATATTATACTCGTACATAAAAACATAATAACTTTTGTATAATCCATAAATAATAATAATAATAGTACATTAAATGAAAAGTCTTGTTTAATTTATGAATATGAATTTATTCACATTTGTTAAAATAATATACAAATATAATAAATTAAATTACATTCAGATCTAGAACACTGAGAAAAAATTCTGTATCTGATGTCTAGAATCTAAATTGTGGCTCTAGAAAAAATAGTTCCATGTCATCCTTATAAATTCTAGTCCCCTTGGAAAGCGAGTTCTAGAAGCCCCTATTAGAATTCTAGAGCGTTTGCCTATATTCTCGAAGTCATTTAAAAATATCTGGAAATAAACGAAACTACAAGAGGCGGGTTTCTGCAAATGTAATCTTGATTTATTTCCCAATTCTAAAAAATCAAGCGAGAATTTCTCGCAATATAAATGATTCAGAATATTTAGAGAATTCAGAATATTGTTTCACCATCTAGAAATGTGCGCACTAGAAATTCTCGATAATTTCGTCCATTCAGTTTATTGGCGTGCCTTAAGCGCATAGCTCGGAAATCTATATTTCTAGTTAAGGTATTTAGAAAATGGTCACTTATTCATTCTAGAGAAAGGCGGTATATTTTTTTCTCAGTAAAAGTAATATAGCTCTTACATATTCTTGAAAATTATCACAATGATAAATGGTACATAATAAATAAAGTATTATATGAATTTGATAAGTGCAATATAGTTGCACTTATTAACATGTTTGCTGCCCTGCTGAAATTGTCCAATACAGGCAGAATCCTCGACATACCAATATTTTAATTTTTTAACCCTTTAACGTTCATTTATTTTGCTCAGAAACCAAACATTGCACTATTTTTTAGCAACTTTTCAGTATTTTTAAAAGTGTTAATAGAATATTAAACTCTTATTCATTCTCTTTGCACTACATGGCAGCACTACAGCAAAATCCAAAGAATGCTGTTTCAGATGAAGCCAGATATAGAAGTCACTTTAATTTTCTAAAATTGTGTCAATTTTAAAAAGAAAGAAAAAATATTTATTTAAATAATAGTACATGAAATTACTATAATCCTTCTCAGTCATAAATTGAAACTTTCGATTTTTTTAATATAAATAAACAGAACTGTTCGTAAAGTTGTGTAAAATGTTTGGTTTGTGAGACAAACCAAAATCCAGTAAAGGTCGAATTTCGCAAGACAGTAGATAAGAGTAGAAATTGAACATTACTGGATTTTCTGCAATTTCTTAAAAAATCATTATCTGGAATTATGTGAATATATACATATATAATTATGAATGCGGGTATATGTCTTTATATAATTTTTTTTTCTTTTTAAATAATTCATATGTACTAAACATTTTGCAATTATGAATATAAAGATATTTTTTTCGAGTAAAACAATTAGTAATTACAGTTAATTTTATGTATAAATTCGTAAATTGTTAAAAAAAAAGTAAAAAAATTAAATAATAAAGCCAGAGATGTAGCAACAATATTTTGCTAGGCGCCTGGTGCTGTCACACTGCTTACATACACCACACTTGCTTCTTTTCTGAATAAATCAATATTTGAATTTCTTAATAAGTAAGTCAAAATATAAGTGTTTTAGATTTCGAAAGTATCTGATTTATTCTCTGCAACTTTTATATTAGTTTGTTTAAAGTGAAAAAAAAAAAATAGCCCGTTACCGTTCACTGGTTTCACTGTGAAACCATAAATTTCTGGAATATAAAAAATGCTTTTTTTTCCTACTTTGTATATTTAAGATTAGTGATACGTCTAAAAGTCATTTCTTAAATTAATTTCACAATTTTAGAAACGAAATATGTATTGAACTTTAAAGGGTTAAAGAGAATTTTGTAAGTACTTGTCCTTTTTTTCCCACCATTTTACTTGTAGCGAAATTTCTGCAATATGTAATTTCGATTAAATAAGAAAAATACCCTTCAAGAAAAATGTACCACTATTTCCAAAAGAAAAACATCATAATTTATTTTCACAGGTAAATCTGCACTTTTATTATAAATTTTATGTCATGGAAATAGTGGTACGAAGTTAATAAAGTAAAAGTTGCCTGTGACAGCCCTGTTAATACTCGATGTTTTTTTTCCATAACTTTTTTTTAGAAGAGTAGCTTTCGTTTCAATTATCCGTATTTACGTATTGGAAAAAAATTACTGTACGGTGATACTGGTGAACTGTAAATACAAGTGTCTGAAATTCAGACAAAATTGTGTCTGAAACGGGTGTTCAATTTTAAGATGCTAAAAAGTGTCTTAAAAGGCACATCGTTTCACACTCGAAACGTCTGAAATTCCGCCATCTTTGATCCTGTCTGAAGTGAATACTTTTCATAAGAAAAAGGATGCGTTTTATACTGTTTACCTGTGACAAATAGATTTTAGAATCTTCTAGAGCATAAAATATATATATTAATAATTTTTACAATAATAGTCCCCGTTGCCCCCGGCGGGAATCGAACTGACAATCAATGGATTCAAAGCCGAGTGTCTTCATAATCAAGCCATCGGTGCTCACGCTGTACGCTGCTTGTATAACGAAATATATTCTAGTATCCGTAAAACAAATTGAAGTTTTATGTCTTTGCAATAAAACTGTTCATAAGAAGTAAAGCTTAATACATATTATCTTAAATTTCATGGTTTACAGTTTTTTTTTTTTTTTGTAAAATGCGTAATAAATATGAAAAAATAGTAGCCTATGGATTTTAAACGATTTTTTTTTTTTTTTAAACTGGTATTTGCAAAAAAAACAAACTATATACATGAAACAAAAAAAAAAAAAAAAAAAAAAAATGCTCTTTTACATTTTGAAGTGTAGGGAAACATAAAATAATTTTTAAAACGCGAAAATAAAATCTATTATGCACAAATTGTTTAAGATTGTTTAGCTACGAATTCGCTTTCTTAGCTACGAGTTACATGCTTCGTTTATCTTAATGTTTTTTTGATTTATTACATGTGAGAATTTTAAATAAAAATTAACTTTGTTTTTTAATTTTTAACAGAATAAGATCCGTGTCTAAGTATTTTAAATAAGTTAACTACTTATATTACATAAAATAATGCCAAACTTATTTGTTTAAAAAAATGTTAAAACATGATATGCATGCTGCTTAAAGTAGATTCCATATGGAAAATTTGTTAATTTGTCTGAATTTCTAAGTGTCTGAAATTTGTAATGTCAGAAGTATTTGTAATGTTTAAGTGCATAAATTGTAAAATGTCTGAAATTTTATGTGTCCGAAAATGTTATATGTCTTAATTTCAGACATATCGACCTTATTCAGACACTTTTCTGAGCTCATTTATAAAAAAGACACTTACGTGTCTTAATTTAAGACAGCAAATGCGTCTGAAATTTTGCATGCGTAAGTGTTTCAGACATTTATGTGTTTGAATTGACATTTCAGACACACTTCTGTCAGAATTTAAGACGCTTCTATTTACAGTGTGTAGATAAAATGCGTATGCTAACAATGCTCCGTAATTAACTAAAGTGATGGCATGTCTGCATATGACATAAATAACTAAAAGCGATTAAATAGGATTTTCCCGTACCGGCTACTTCTCATTTTTATATCTGTAACTTTTGTTTGTTTAAACATACTCGGGTTTCCACATAAGCTGAAATAACCACTCTCCATATCATTAAAAACGCTTCACAAGCTGTACAGTCAAATATTGAGAAGTTAGTATGAATTACGACACGACACAAAGGGATTTTCTCATTACTCGCACTCTAGCAATATAATACTCTAGCTAAACCGATATAACTGAAAATGAGGCTCATCATTTCAGACGATATTTATTTAGACTAAAAAATTCTATTAACTGTTTGAAAAGCCTAAGCAAAATGCAAAGTATTATGCATTGTTGTCATTAAATGTATTTTACAGTTTTTGCGATTCCAAATCCATTTTTTCGTTGACATCGTATCGTTTATGTCCGAAAATTAAAGTTTTATTATAGGCAGGGTTGCATATCTATTTAGGGAAACAATTTCTTTAGCCTATGGTCTTTTTTCCTCTGAATTTCGATATCTAAATTTACAATAGATAATTACAGTAAGAGTATTTGAAAATCATAAATAAATTTATTCTTTAAAAATGCTGTTTTTTCACACAAATGGCAATTACAATGTCACTTTTTCTATTACTAAGTCTCTTTGAAAGTCATTTAAATTTTCATACTGTAAATTTTATCAGCAGAAACCGATCTAGCAGAATTAACTGTTTTTTGAATACTATAATTTCAAACCTTTATTGTACACTTTCCGTTTTCGACTTATTTTTAAATGTCCAATAATAATAATGATGATAATAATAATAATAATAATGAATTGTCTTGAAGCTTTAGGGGTATAAAAGACATATTATAGCTTATGTGATTTCGAGAGAATTATATCCAGAAAGAAGGTTGGATAAGCAAAAGTTTAAATAATATTAACATTAATAATATTTTGTGATTATTTTGCAAAAGTAAATCATGTATTTCACTGTAGGTTTGTATTGCATTGTTGTAAGCTCTAAGACCTTTGACCAAGCCCGAATCATGAAAAACTAGACCTAAATATATTTCTGTTTGTGCCGATACGTCCGTCGGAAAGTCAAACAGAGCTGCCAACCTAATCCGGAGGATTTTTAGAACCGCCCCTTTTTCCACACCACTTAATTTTTAGAGTAATTTTCTTCAAACGTATTTACGATGAATTAAGATGAAAAATACTGTTAAAAAAAAAGTCTGGTGTGGAAAAAGGCTTGGGTACCAACAATTTTCCGGATTTGGTTGGCATCTCTGGACATAGAATGTAACCAAGCTCATAACTCCACTTATGAATTCATAATACCTTTCTATTTTTCTGATATCTAGTCGCAACATGTTTTACCCTACTCTAACCATCGCCAAACATTAATGAAAAAACTCCTGATCGTTTTGGGTACGTCTTGTTAATAAAATCTCTTAAAATGTATCTAGACACGAATTGTGCAATTACTACTATGACTTCCATATTGTGATCGAGAACTTTCGTCTATGATTACTATATTCTGTATATATGACCATAGCCTCCTAAACTAGATGCCTTCCGTGTGGTTCGGAAACTTGGCAACAGCTCAAGCAGTAGACAGTGCCACCTGGTAAAGATTGCGTGACTTTTTTATTCAAAAGCCTCCAAAAATTTTTAAAAGTGGGTTTTTGATATACAGTCGGTAACAAAAGTGTCCGAACACTAGCAAAAATTCCTATGTAAAAAAAGTACGCTTCAAACGGTTTTGTTAAACAGATCCTTTTCGAATCCTCTTCTTAGTCTAAGAACATGATTCGATAAAGATTTATTTAACACAACCGTATGAATTGTACTTTTTTACTTAGGAATTTTTGCTAGTGTTCGGACATTTTTGTTACCGACTGTACATAAAAGACGAATAGAATCGAAGAAACGTCGATTATATATATGATATACCACTTCTTAAAACTATTGGTGACAGTTGAATAAAAAATTCGTTCAATATGTACCGGTTGGAGCTGTCTATCGCTTGAACTGTTGCCAAGTTTCCGAGCCAAGTGGAAGGAATCTAGTTTAGGAGGCTATGATGTGACTCGTATATTCCTATTCCATAACTATATATAAAAATATATGCAATAAAAAGAAGCACAAGAATGATATGTTATAACTACAAAGGAATTAAAGAGTTATTGTTTCTAGTGTAATACAATGAATCTGTCTTTTATTCTTCGCTGGGGGATAAAATATTAGAGAAAGCCGACTGATTTAATCATTTTAATGGAAGTCAATATAAAATTAAGTGAAATATATATATTTAGAAATTTAAAATGTTAGTAAAGCATGAAATTAAGCAAGTAATAGTCGTCTGAAAGAACCATCAGATTTGCTAATTGCACGTGGGACTTGGTATTAAAATGATATCTATAAGTATATTTTTTTCTTTTTAATATAACTCAAATAATAATTTATCTTCAATTTCTAGAATTTTTAATTACCAATGTTTTATACTTTATAAAAATTGTTAAACAATTTATTATAATAATTTTATAAACAAAAATTGATTACATATTTTAAAACACTTTGCAAATATATGTATATTTTACATGCTAATCATATGGAATAAAAAAAAAAAACTATCTAATATAGTAATCTGTATTCTTCTTGAGAAATATTTTTATTTCAGTTAGTTTTACTAATACTTATATAACCTGTTAATTTCGATCTTACAGACAACATAATCCTACTTTTTCTTTTTCCTCAAACGTTGCTCTATTATTAAAAAAGTTTTTTTTTTTTTTTTTTTACTTTTAACATGACATGTTAATCCATGAAAGCTGTTATAACGTTGAGAAACATTCTTTGTTTGATTGAAAAAAAATTCACTGCGAATCCTTTAAGATTTTTAAAAATTTTTTGAAGGAAAGCTTAAAAATTAAGATTAATTAGGTATATATATATATATATATATATATATATATATATATATATATATATTCTAAAAGAAGAAGAAACAAGAAACGGAACAATTTTTTTCATTATATTTTATTTTTGAATTGAAAACATTTATTATAATGAGTTAAAGTGAAAGTGTAATTTACAAAGTATATATTTTCTTTTTATTTCAAATAAACAGAGAAAATTGTGTAATTGGGCTAGGTTTAAAGTTATGAAAGAACAATATCAATATTCTCAGTTAATTTTTTTTTAATAGTTTTTCAGAAAGAAATAAGAATAAAAGTGTAGAAGATACAAGAGAGGAAAAAAAGACGCAAAATATTATGGACAATTTTGAAAAATAATAATTCTTTAGACATTTTAAAAATTTATAAAAAGTGAAGAAATTGGTATATTTGAATGCTGTTTGCGAAAAAGTTATTCTCGGGAAGAAAGGATTTTTTTTTTTTTTTCTGTAAGGAAAAGACATATTTAATTTTTTGTCGGTAGAGGGCGCTGCATGGACAAGGGACGAGAAATATGCAAATCAGAATCCCATAAATTGCACGATTTTACGATTAGCACAGCTTACATCTTATTTTGGTTCTCAGTTGTGTGGCTAAAGTATTAATGATGAAGGTGCTTTCCTTGAGTTAAGAACCGCCGACTAAATCTGTAATTAATGATGTTGTAACTCGTTTGCAAACTGTAATTTGTGGTGATAGCGAACACACATTATTTATATGCCTGTATACATTTAAATGGACATAATTATAGATTTTCCTGGAAATTTGTGTTTTTCTCACGTACATGCCCTCTATCGACGGAAATTTTAACTACAATTTTTTTGTTTACCAAAAAACAATCCCCTTCATGAGAGTAAACTTTTTCCCAAACTGCATTCAAATCTACTAATTTCTTCAATTTTTATAAATTTTTTAAATATCTATGGACTTATGGAGAACCCGGCATATTTACTTAATAATGATATTTTTTCTAATTATGACAACAGCATCGTAAAAGTTATTTAATGTAAATTAGAAAGTCTTATTCAGTGAACGTAAATATTTAAAGCAAAGAAATTTATATAAATTGATATACCATACAAGGTTATATTTTTAATTAATATTTTTATTGTTGCTGTTTTGCAGTTGACATATTATTATATCCTCAGAGTAAATACATCTTAATAATAGTCGACAATACAGCAATTTATGATTTAAATTACATACAACGTGTGTTTATACATTAAATGAAATAGAGATTACAGTTTCTCATATTCTTTATTTTATAACAAAACTCAAATGATAGATATTTATAATAATAATTTTATTTTAATTATTAAACGATTAACGAAAGCGCTTTATTCAGAAAAATTGTAAATCATTCGCCGTACAGATGTTTAATGCAATTTTTCAACTTTATGTATAATATAACTCAAAAGGGAAATTCTATCTGTTTTAAAAAATAAACTATTTTTTTTACCTGAGTTTCAAAATTTATCATGCTATAAAACAATGTAATTTTGTTTGGTGATTTGGGAGTAAAAAGTTATTTTACGTCTCTCTGGAGTATAGAAATTTACTAAAATTTTTATTTTCAACAAGTTGATAGAAATGTCGCCAAAAATATCAAATCTCAAATGAATGAAATCTTTAAAAATATTGCCTTTATTCATTTTGCGCTCGAATAGTTGAAATAAAGTAAATACATTACATGTTTACTTTCCTAAAATTTGGCTTTTATCAGATGCATTTGTTTATGCATAATGATAAAATTTAAAGTTATATATACAAAAAGCTGAAAAAAAATAAATAAGTAAATAATAACCATTGCTCAGATTCATCTTAAAATTGAACTGAATGCACGATTAAAGGCATACTTTAAGAAGATTTAAAAAAATAGATACAGATGGTGATTTAAGCATTATGGTATGCAAAATAGAAGATGCACGACTTATTTCATTTGTTATAAAAATGCAAGATGAACTTGGTTTTTTCTTCACTTTGCGTCTGTAAAGTTCGTCATGACTCTCAATGAAAGATTTGAAAACATTCTTTTTTTTTTCTTTCTTTCTATTTTCTTCATTTTTCTTTTTCATTACAATCATTTTACAAATATATCTTATACGGTCGGCAGCAAAAGTATCCGAGCAGTGGAAATAATCCATGTCTAAAAAAAGTACCCTTATACTGCTTTGTTAAATAAATCCTTGTCGAGACATGTTCTTAGTTAGTCTAAGAACATGATTCGACAAGACTTTATTTAACAAAACTGTATTAAGTATACTTTTTGCTTTCTTCTACATTCAATAGAAGAAAGTATTGGATTTGTAAAAATTTTCGACCTCGGGTTTTTGTTGGATTTACACGTTTTGAGAGCTGTAGAACACGATTTGACCATTTTTAGAAAATGTCTGTTTGTCTGTATGTGAGCGTGTGTGTGCGACAAAATATTGTGGCAACTGTATCTCAGGTACAACTGCACAGAATTTCATGCAAATAGGTATGTAGTTACACATTGACATAATTTAATGTCTATCAATTTTTGGTAAAAATTGTCCAACAGCTTGCGTTGCCATCCTGTTTTTTCTAAATTTTTAACATGGTGGTATAGGGCAAAATTTTGTATAAATGTGCATAAAGAGAATTATTTTTGTTAATCATTATGAAATTTAAAAAGAATTATTTGTAATAGAGATAGTCAGCTGGAAAAAAAAATGTGTAACTAAGAGCCTCGCCTCCACTTTTGGAGGAATTCCCCCCTTGAAGGGAGTAAATATTCATAATGGGTCTTTCAAAAGAGCATGTGGTGGAGACAACAAATTAGTTTGATATCGAAATTATTAGCTAGTGCTCGGATACTTTTGCTGCCAACTTTATGTAGTATTCTAAGAGTGAATTCTAGAACGTCGTCAATTATCAAATGCGTATAGTGCGATATAAAACACAAGCTACACCACTTTTATATGTATATTTAAGTATAGATTTTTTTTTTTTTTTTTTTTTTTTTTTTTTTTTTTTTTGTAAATGACAAATAAATAAATAAAAATTAGCTTTAAAAACTATAAGCATTTTTAAATCTTACCATGTGACTATTGAAGGATATACAGAGAGAGAGAGGGTAACAGAGGTTAATATGGAATACAATTTTCCACCATTGTGGATTCGATTATTGCAAAATTTCAACTGTCGTTAACGAGTTTTCCTGGTTTTATGATACACACAAACACACACTCTCTCTCTCACACACACACACAAAAAAAAAAAAAAAAAAAAAAAAAAAACATGCAAAATATCTTGTTCAGAAAATAAATTGTTGTGGGGCAATATGGAATAATTGTGAAATGAAATATTGATACCATAAAGGATAAGATGGAATAGAGTAGTATAATTGGAATATAAACTATTATTATTATTGAAAATATCATCAAAATTCAGTTTTTTTCAAAAGTCGCACATAATGTTATATAGTTGGCATAACCCGAATCGCCATCTGGCAGAATAAATCAACCTAAGCCACTTGATGGCATAAATAAATTCGTGAGAATCAGATTACTAACTAACTGGATTACCCTACCGCAAATGACGATTGAATTTCAATCATTTTATTGCTTTAAAAATAGATTACAGAATTCGTAATATTCGTCATCTAAAGAAGTCTAAATCTTGAAAAACTAAAGAAGTACTACGACAACAAATCCTGCTCTTCTCACAGACACACGGTGAACTCCAGTTCATATTTGAGGGCCAGTGAAGACGTTAAAGGTTGCAGTGCAAATTCATATAGATTGCAGTGCAACGATATTCCATTTTACCCGACTACACCTTATTCCCCACCATTCCTCTATATAGAATTTTTAGGACACAATATTGAATTTAGTACTGAAATTTATCAACTTACGATACTGATAACCTTTAACCACAAATTACTGTCCTAAGATTTTTCATTCATTTTTTTTTTTTTTTTTTTTTTTGTCTCAGTCTTGCACACTTGAGCCATTTTGTGTTTAATTTCCAGTAATTTTATGCTCTTTTTATTTCTCATTTTATATAAATATATATATATATGAGTGTGCGTGTGTGTGTGTACATACAGTAGCCGCCGCTTTATAAAATCACGTTTGTTTTCATCAAAATGATTTTATTAAGCGGCTGATGTTTATATCCGCCGAACACGTCCGAACTCAATAAAAGAGTATATTCATTACCGAAATATGGAAAGAAATTCTTCTTCGCCCTTCCATTTATCAACTAGACATCAGTAGGAATGGAAATTTTGCTACTTATTATTCATGTAAAATTTTCAGCTTTTAAGGACAAAATTACGTAAAAGATGTATATTTTCTTTGACCTGGCATTCTTCTACCCATCTAGAAGTGCTACGTTGATGACTTCTACTGTCCTTATTCATTTTCGCTTGCGATTCACGCTTTCGTTTGGTACAATTTAGGCACTAATATCATCTTTTATTATTATGTCTCCATTAAACAAAGTGAGAAATTTCAAGCTTCGATGTGGCCTTCCTTTGACTATACATTTGAAGAAAACCATCATACCAAAATTTTACGCTTTACCTTCAAAATAACAACAATCCGCTTGCATATCTTGCAGATAAGTTTCTTCAAAATAAGAGCGACAAACTCTGTTTGAATATTTTAAGGCAGAAAAAGTGATCTTGTCCAATCATTTGAAGAATTCATTCCTCGAATTCGTACTACAACACATGTGGGTCGTGTTTTTCTTTCTTTCTTTCTTTCCTTTTTTTTTTTTTTTTTTTTTTGAAGCATGTAATTTTCAACAAAGAGTAATAATGTGATGGCTTTGTATGTTTTTTTTTCTTTTTTTCTTTTCAAAAATCCGGTGAGAAAATATAATTTGTTGTTTAACTTACATACATGATAATTTTTACTTTTGAAGAGATTTTCTCTCGAGTTTATTAACCGGCGATGCTGATTTTATTAAGCTGCGGTTTGTACTGATTTGATTTCGGACCCAGAAATTTGATCAGATTAAGCGGTTGATTTTATAATCCAGTGATTTTATAAAGCGGCGGCTACTGTATATATATATATATATATATATATATATATTTATTTACGGTATCAGACAATTCTTTTTCATTTGCATGCATTCATGACACTTTTTAATTAATTATTTATTTATTTTTAAACTATACATTCTTAGATATTATCATAGCCTCCTAAACCAGATGCCTTCCGCGTGGCTCGGAAACTTGGCAACAGTTCATGCGGTAAACAGCGCCATCTGGTGCAGATTGCGCGACTTTTTTATTCAACTGTCACCAATAATTTTAAGAAGCGATATATGATATATATAATCGACGTTTCTTCGATTCTATTCGCCTTTTATGTATATCAAATCCCACTTATAACAATTTTTGGTGGTTATTGAATAAAAAAGTTGCCCAATCTGTACCAGGTGGCGCTGTCTACAGCTTGAACTCTTGCCAAGTTTCCGAGCCACGCGAAAGGCATCTAGTTTAGGAGGCTATGATATTATAAACAACTAAGTATGTATAGGAATTTAAAAAGAAGTTTTAAATTTAAGAAGGATACTATATTTCGCACTATGATATACCTTAAATTATTTTTGTAAATAATGTATATTAAAAAAAATTATAATAATACATATGCATTAAAAAAAAAAAAAAAAAAAAAAAAAAAGAATTTCTCAATCAAATGCCAAGACCAAAATACTTAAACATTTTAAAATGCTGAAGTACCATTCAATTTAAATTATCAAAATATCATTTTAAATTAAACTTATTTTGATTTACAATTTTATTACGTTTAACATGATAAAAACACATATCTAAATATAAAAAACGATCGTATAAAATAAACTTAGCAAATCATAAATCAGAATCACCATCAAAAAATAGAACTGTAATTTAGGAGCGAGGAAATAAGACGAAAATATTCCATTAGTATATTCGTGACAAGAAGTCGTAAAGAAAATACTTTTGCACTCAGTGAAGTGATTAACTTCCAGAAAACTAAGTGTTACTTTAGATAAAATCACTGAAAGCTTTGGAAATATGCCTCCTTATTCAAAATTATTTTTCGATTTAATATCGTTTAAACGCAAAAATGTATAAAGTTAATAGAAACAAGTCACAGCAGAAACGTTTTCAAGAAAATAGATTTTTTAGCAGGTAGAAAAAATTTAATGTCATATATAAGCACAATAAGATATGATTTATCTTAATGTTCGCAATGCATGTAAATAAATTTAAAAGAAAGAATTTTATTATTATTATTTATCACCTTTTTTTTCTTATTCTCATGTTTTTTTTTTTTTTTTTTTTTAATTCTCATGTTTTTTTTTTTTTTTTAATTAATATTATTATTATTATTATCTTCGTACTAATATTTTCATATTAAATGTTGCACCGTTGCACCGGACGAAGAGCGAGTTACCAGTAAAATATAATTTTCTAGATACTAAAGGAAATTCAAATAGAATTATCATTTCAAACCTTTAACTGTATTTGTTTTATCAAAATCGTTCAACCAGTTTCCTGAAAACAATATTTCTGCTATATATTTTTTTTCAGGAAATGCACACTTTACCAGAGATGCCCAGATTTCCTGAAGAAGACATGTCAGATCAGATTTTCATGTTCAAAAAAAAAAAAAAAAAAAAAAAAAAAAAAAAACTATAAACTTATTATTATCTCAATATATTTTTTAAAAAGCGTTACTGTCCCTGGCACGACTTTTTTTTTTTTTTTTGTCTGCAACCGCATCCTCTCGTGGAGGGCAGGGTCTTTCACGTCATGAGAGGTATCAATGTGTTCCGAATACTCCAAGGAAGACATTTCACCTGCTTAGAAATTTCTATCATTTTAATTAATGGAATTATTAACTAAAAGCAACGGGTTTATGAAGGTACTCTATTTGCCACCTTGAAAAATATTTCTTCCAGTGACGTTGTTCTTCTGTCATGAAGTCATTTTACACGGGAAAATTAAAATATGTTACATGTTTCTAGATAGGTGTGTTGGGTTAAACGTCGCACCAATAATGTGCTATGTGTAATTGGCGACGGTCTGGGACGCACCCCTAGGAATGTTCCGGAGACATGCCATCACTATTTTGATCCTCTGCGGAAGGGAGGGATCCAGCGCTTTGGTGAGCCTCAGAGGTATAGTTTTGATGGGAACATGGAGTATTTTTCGGCCACGATGCATTTTATGTGCACCATCCACCATTAGTGTACACGACTGTCTTTAGCCGGGTCAAGTATCGAACCCGCAATCTTCCAATTACGAGCTCGGAGCTTTATTGACTGCGGTACCGCAGCCTGGATCCAGGATTTTAAAAAAGAAAAAATAAGGACCATATACTAAAACTGTGATGCAAAATGATCTAGATATTACGAATTTCTTTCTATTAAATAAATATATATATATATATATATATATATATATACTGATTTTTAGCATAATTTTTATAAAAATAAATAAAAGTAGATAATGTGGTATTAAATATTATGTATTTCAATTTGACATTAAATATGCGGATTTTTATAATATTTTTCTACTTTGATCTTGCGTTATGCACTATTAATATTCCTATTCAGTGAAAGCAAAGCAGTGAATGGGCGAACAGAGCTCTGCATGGGTTAATAAGTAATGTGAGTCGTGGAGAGGCGAAGCTTCCCTCGGGGGTTTGTGAGTAGAGTGAACAGAGGGCAGAGCCCATAGTTATTTAAAAAAAAAAAAAAAAAAAAAAACTTTCAACTGATTTCAATGAGAAACAAGCTTCTACTAAATTTTTCCCGGTAGGAGTATGAGTTACCAGTGAATGCTACTTATACTGAAAAGGGTATTTCAGATCGCACTGCCATCTTAAACACACACAAACTTACATTACACACAAACATTTTTTTATTAAAATTATTCGAATACTTTCAAAAAAATAAAGTTTCTGCTTTTTATTTCCTGGCAAAGCGCAGGTTACTGGTGAACGCTAATTATTTTGAAAATGGGAGTAATTCAGATTGAATTGTAAACTTATAAATGTCCTTTAATATAAATATTACCAAAATTATTCAAGTAGTTTTTAAGATGAACAAATCTCTGCCATATTTTGTCACAAGTGAAGTGAGGGTTAACAGAAAACACTATATTTTGTGAAGATTAGATTGAGTCAGATGTTTTTAATCAAAAACGCATTTAACGGTAAATTTTTATCAAAAGTGTTAGATGCATTTCGGAGAAAACCATATTTCTGCAAGAGTTTACATGGGCGGAGACATGGGGGTTTACTGTGAACGTTAACGTCCAAGTAGATGACGATAATTCAGGACGAATTGTCATCTAAAAAAACCCAAAACATTTAATATTTATCAAAATATTTACAGCAGTTTCCAGAAAACAAAATTTCTGCCATATTTTGCCATGATCATTTTGAAGGTTAATAAAACAGTGAACTCAAATTTTCTTGAATATTAGGATAAGTGAAATGGGCTTGCCTTCCCAGAAAACTCTAAATTTTTGGTTTATGTCAAGATCATTAGAGCCATTTTTCAGATAAATACTCTTCAGCCATTTTTTGCTGGGAACGGATTAAGGGTTAACAGTCATCTTCAGCTTACTGAAGATGAAGATAAGTAGCATAAGTTTGTTTTCTCACAAAACATTTTAAGTTTTTATCAATGCCAATAGATTCTTAACCAAATTACCGCAATATTTTGCTATCGTCGTGTAAGTGTTAACAGCAAACGATTGTTTTCAGGAACATAAAAATAAATCAGATGGGTTTGTCGTCTCAAAAGCCCTTATGCCTAAATGTTGGTCAAAATCATGTGAACTATTTATCGAAAACTATGTTTCTGCCATATTTTCCAACTGTTCGAGTAAAGGTTAACAATGAACGCTAATTTGTCTGACTATGAGGATAAATCAGATGAGTTCGCGTTACAAAAAAATTTTAACTCTAATTTTTATGAAACTCGTTACACTCATTTCTGAGTAAACCCGAATTCTGTCATATTTTGCAACATGCACGTAAATGGTTATCAGTGTTTATATTTTAGACATATTTATACCGCAATAAAATTTTAAGACCAAAAAAATGTGTTCTTCCATAAAACTGCATTTATTATGTATCAAAGGAAAATTCTAATACTAAAGATCGTTTAGCAACAGTTTTACGCGGAATCAATCCTTCCTACAATTTTGGACATTTAAATATTCCGAATGACATTCCTTTAACATATATCTGATTTAACGATGTAAACATTGATAATAAATTTATAATATATATTTAAATAGGTGTCATGGTAAAAAAATATTTGAAATTTTCGGCTATCATCAAATGTTAATGATATTAAAGAGAACTAATATATTTTTTATTATACACCCATAAATTGAATACTTAATATGCTACTTCTTAAAAATAATATCTTCATTTTTTTACATAAACTTTATATTTTGGTTATCCTAAACATATTTCCTTTTTTTTTTTTTTTTTTTTCCATAAATCATTATCCCATTATATCAGGTTTTCATATTATTAATGAAGACAGGGGATAATATTATTAGCAATATTAGAAGTAATATATATAAATAGATATGATCTAGTAGATATCAATATTCAATTATTATTATTATTATTATTAACAAAGAATATTACATTGTTTCTAATCTGACTCCCATTTCATATGAATCAAAGTATCCACGTAAAACTTTAAAGCGATTTGGATGTAATCAGAATTTTTAGATTAATTTTGTATTGTTGGGAAAAATCAACAAATTCTTTCACAATTTTTAATTCATAATATGTAAGTTAGAATTATTAGAACCTATGATTATGAATCGATTCGATTTACCAATTTTTTATTTTTCATTTAACCCTTTGCAAGCCATAATGCTCTAAAGCTCACTTAACAGTCTTGCTAAATTTAGGAACTCTTTTATTCAACTGTAACCAATAATTTTGAGGAGTGATATTTAAAACATACAATAGACAAATAGCTTTTGAAATGATTAAGCAACCTTTACAGTTAAAATTTAGTTGTGAATATTGACTAAAAAGTCGCTAATTTTAGCAATACTGACCAGAGGATTGAAATTAAATAGAATCAGCAAAGGATTAAATAGACGACTAGAAAGAGGCGGAGCTTCCAATGTTTGTGGGCAAAGGCGTGTTACGATTGGCTATCTTCTACTATTTATGGGCTAATTTAAGACTCCTATACAGTCATTTGCAAAAGTTTAAGACCAGTAGTCGATTTTCAGTATTTTATCACATTGCATCATTTGCGCAGATTATTGCGTCACCTTATGTGCTGACTGCATCAGACGCGTTCTACTGCTATAAATAAAGGTACCCGGCATATTTATCGCCAGTTGTTTATTGATTTTGTCGTAGACAGTGTTGTTGTGTAAATATTGTAATGGGTAAAAAACCTTCACTTACTGTTACAGGTCAGAAATATTGACCCTGCATAAAATTGGATCTTCTGAACGTCAAATAAGTTCGAGGGTAAATGTAAGCAAGACATCTCTGCATCAAGCTATTAGTAAATTTAAAATTTCGGGAAAATTGTGGACCTTAAGAGAAGCGGCCGCCCTAGAAAAACGAGTGCACGTGATGGTCATGTGATAAGGATAGTCGTAAGATCCAAGAACCTCATGCAATACGATTAGACATTCTCTGGCTGCAAAACACACCAGCATCAATTTGAGTACTATTTCAAGAAGTTTGATCAAAGATTTTTGTTTATCATCCCATAAACCTACAAGGAAACCTCGACTTACTCAAAGTATGACAAAGAAACGACCCTTAAGGTCCACGAATTTTCTTGAAATTTTAAATTTACTAATAGTTTGATGCACAGCTGTCTTGCTCACATTTACCCTCGAACTTATCTGACGTTCTGAAAATCCATTTTTATGAAGGGTCAATATTTCTGACCATTTTGTAATAGTAAGTGAAGGTTTTTTACCCATTACGATAATTACAATACACAACAGCACTGTCTAAGACAAAATTCAATAACAACTGGCGATAAAAGTGCCGGGTACCTTTATTTATAGCTGTAGAATGCGTCTGATGAAATCAGCACATGAGATGACGCAATAATTTGTGCAAAAAATACAATGTGTTAAAATACTGAAAATCGGCTACTGGTGTTAAACTTTTGCAAATGACTGTAGTGTAAATGTCAGAAAATCATGTCGTCAACTGCATTTTACTCAGAAAGAAATGTATTTCATATATTACTCGATTTAATATCGATCGAATCACACGCGTTAAAATTTAAGATAGTCTTAGGTATAAAAAAAAAATATGGTAGAAGAATATTTTGGGAATTAAATAATATTTTTCTAATATTTTATCAAAATATATACGTAATCTACTATTTTATAATCTACTATTTTATCTACGTAAAATTTCAAAATAATCTTCATTTAATCAGAAATTGTGGTTTAGTTATGCATTATTTGGAAAAATACGATAAACCGACTTATGACAAAATATCATTTAATTTTCACACTCAGTTAAACAATACAACTTAACAATTCTAAATTAATAATGATAATAACTATTAAATTATTAAATTATTTTTGTCAGTGCATAGATGAAAATTTGTTTCTAAATTTTGCGATTACCTTTCTAATAATTTTATTACCAATTTAAAAAAAAAATGTTTCTAAATTTTGTGATAATTTTTCTCATAATTTTATTACAAAATTCGGTAATTCTCAATCAATACCTAAAGAACTTTTACACAATGAAAGTCTTTCATCGCTTCAATAATTTTCGTACAATACTTAACGTCATGCATACTTCATATTGTTAAGTTTAAATATAATAAATATGGTCTTAGTCTTATACACAATTTAGCACTCTGAATAAATTTCATTTTCACTTGAAGCGAAAATACTTAGCTAATGATTTGGAAATTCCAATTTTTCTTCTTTTAATGATATAAATGACTGTACTTGACACTACAGCGAATTTGTCCCGTAACAGCAAAAGCATAAGTTGTATATAAAATAACTCTTTCATTATAAATAAGGCTTTTGGAAATTTAGAGCATTAAGATAAATGTACCTTTAGGTATTTATCTTAGCTATTCCTACCTAATTTATCAAGTGGTTGGAATTTAAACTGTTAGATGCCTGTGAACATCTACTGTTGAAGAAGATGAATTAATTTTATAGAATAAAAAAAATAATAAAGTGTAGGAATTACACGGGTTATTACTCCATGATGTGGAGACATAGGAGATTATGAAACAAAGCGAAACAAAGGCGGAGCAAAATATGCTCCGGATTAAATTAAAATGTTGGCAACTATAAATTTATCTTCGAAAGATGTTGAAATCATTGTTTATAATAATCTAATTTGTATTTTGTAAGTCAGGGGGGAATATTAATAGTAATTAGAATTTCAAAGCTTTCTTTGCTATTTGTAAAATTCATTTGAGTAATGCTGTCCGTTGTAATCTGAAATTAAATATTTTGATGTGCACAAGTTCAACCATTTAAATGAATGCATAAAGTACTATTTGACATAAAACTATTTCTCAAACAGTATTCAAATGTTTTATAATCTCTTAAGCAAAAACTAAATTAATTTTAAAAATACTCATTGTAAAGAAATTAAAAAAAAAATCCAAATTTAAATTTTCGCGCTCAGAATAATAAAGTTACAAGTTTGGATAAAATATTATTCATTTCTTTTTCTGAGATGTAGTTAAAGCTATCTTTAAACGGTGGTGGAAAAAATAGGTCAAAATATCTTTTGTAGAAACTATTTTATATTTGCGTGAGCATTAGCTGCCAAGTTTTTTAATTCATTCCGTAATGTTGTTAGCCCCGCCCTTTTTTCATACCGTAAAATTTTTAGAAAAATTTTCTTCAATATATAACCATGATAAAATATGAAGAAAATTACTCTAGAAAGTTAACGGTGTGGAAAAAGAGCGGGGCTAACAACGTTCCGGAATAAATTAAAAAACTTGGCAGCTATGCGTGAGTAACTCCTTTTGATACATACAATGTTAAGAGCTAGTAATGATTTTTTCTAATAACCTTATTTCATGTTTACTATGTTTATTCCATTCCAATAAAAGTTTCAGTTTCAGATTTATTCATTCACGTAAATTGAAAGTTTTGCAGACCGATAACTGTGTAGGAAAATATATTAAAAAGACATCATTTAGAAAGACATTGGTTTTGAAAGAAATTTGGTGAATATGAAAAATATTTTTTTTTAAAGGCTACTTAAAGTTATTTTTACGACATGAAGCTATATCAGCCTAAACATCATGATTGGATAATATTTGTTTATATGTATGTATATATATGTGTGTGTGGGAAGTAAAAGCACATCAACTGCTCCACTTCCAGAGAAAAAAAAACACTACAACTTTGCCACTTCAATATTTGTAGCTGGAGAATGGCAACAAGTGGGCATGCGGAAAAAAGTTTGATCGAACAGTCAGTCGCCGTTCGTCGTTGGTTGATGAAGTAGTGCAGTCAGACGGACTCACGTTAAATATTACAGAACAAAAGTGTTCTATCTTTTCTTTTATGCTTAAGTAGCACAGAAGGTGCTCTTTTATAATATTTTAATACTCATTTGAAACCATGTAAATATTAAGTGTAAAATAATCATCGTATTAAAAGTATTCGTGTGTAAACGTCAGAGTGATTATTGGAGTCTCATAATGATTTTTGGTTTCATTTTAATCTTGTAAATTAACTAGAAAGAATGACTTAATGTTGAAACGATTATCTCTTCATTTTATATATTGAGTGAGTAATCTGTTTTACATATATATGAAACTAATTAAATTTCTTTGTTCTTTGCAGCTAATTTAATTCCGTTGATCGATAGTTACATTGATAATAATCACCTTATACGTCAGGTATTATTTATTAAAGCTTATCTGACACTTATTTCCTACAACATAAAGCTCAAACTTTTATGAAGGTAATGGTTTCTTATTCCTCACGCCCCTTCAAAAATTTCGAATGCTTCTTGAATATCCTTTCAAAATAACATGACAGAAGATATATTTCTTATTAAAAATTCTTATGGGCTACATGCAACAAAAGTAACCAAAATATTTTAATATTTGATTTTGTAAAAGTTGAATATAATTAATAATTACAAAAATGAAAGCTTCACATTTTCTTAGATCTCCTTATAAACTCAGATTTCGATAACAAAGTGAACGTACTTTCAGTCTTTTTTAAATATTATATAACATTTTATAAAAAATTAAAATAAAAATAAATACATAATGAAGATTAGATTGTTTCAGATTACACACAAACTTTCCATTATGAAATCTAGAAATGTAATTAAATTGTAATTTTTAAATTACTATAATTAAAAAAAAAAAAAAAAAACAAGTTTAAATATTACAATTATTTCGCTTATTATTTCTTCGTTACGTTAGATTTAATGCATGAAAAAAAGTATTGTATTTCATTAATATGCAATATAACTATGCAACAAACTTTTATTTAAAGTACATTGTTCGGAATTTCTCCTACTTTCTCTAAATTAAATAAAAAATAAAAATAAAATTTAAAAATTGCACTAGAAATTTTATAAAATGCTGTCTAAGATTAATGCTATCGATTTCAGGGAATCAGGAATTCTTTCCATGTATCACAATGTGCTGATAAAGTAAAAAATATAACACTCTCTCTTTCTTCATTTCAAAAATGGTGTTTTATCACCTCATCTAGGCAGGTTTAAAAGAAATTGAAGACTCTGTTTTACAGTCCTTACAGTTAATTAAATGATTTTTTTTCTTGTGATGCTTAAATTTTCGTTTGAAACATTGCAGATTTCGTGAGAAATTCTGCAATAGAAAATAATAATTCTTCTTTACAATAGATGTATAAATAAGAAAAAATTTTGATTTTAAATGACTTTATTCGAATGCATGCAAGAATCTATATGTAATTCTTCAAGTACTTATATATATTTGGTATTACGACTGTAACAAATATGTAGAATAGAAACATTAAAATAATTCTTAAAGGATAAATATAAGAAATTCTACGTAGATGATTATATCTATGTATTGCAGATGGTTGTTTTGAATAGATTTAATTTTAATACATACAAAATTTTATAATTAAGTCGTTATGTAAATACATTTAATTAAAATTAATACCTAAACAATATTTTCTACAAAGCTTAATATTATATCAAAATTTGTTTAAAGTTTTCGATAAAGAACAATGAATCATTCATGATTAAATATATATTTATATATAATGTATCTTCGTTTTTAAAGACGTTTTATCGAGAATTAGAGATTTGCACTTTCGATCATAAAGGTAACTACAACAAACTAGAAAAAAAGGATAAATAATTCTTTATTACACTAGGGGGCTCTGCCCCCTGCTCGCTCCGCCCACCAACCCCTGAAGGAAGCTTTGCCTCCTCCCCTACTCACTTTACTTATTAACACATGCAGAATGCCCGCCTATTCGCTGCTTTCTTTCACTGAAAAGGAATATTAATAGTGCATATTACAAGACAAAAGCAGGAAATTATTATGGAAATCCTCATATTGAATGTCAAATTGAAATATAAAATACTTATATATATGTATATATATATATACAGAGCTGCCAACCTAATCCGGCAAATTGTTAACGCCTACTGAAAAACGCCCATTTTTCTACACCACTTAATTTTTAGAGCAATTCTCTTCAAATATATCTATGATGAATTAAGTAGAAAAATACTCTAAAAATTAAGTGGTGTAGAAAAAGGGGCGTTTTTCAGTAGGCGTTAACAATTTGCCGGATTAGGTTGGCAGCTCTGTATATATATTAATAGAAACATAATCATAATATCTAGACCATTTTTCAAAACAGCTTTAGTATATTTGTGGGTTCGGTTCTCGAGTCGACCAAAGACCGTCTTGTACACTAATGGTGGCTGGTGCACGCAAAATATGTCGTGGCCGCAATATCATCTGTGTTGCCATCAAAATTATATCTCTGGAGTCCACCGAAGCTGGGGAGCTATCCCCTTCGTGTAGGACCAAAACTGTGGTGGCATATCTCCGGAACATCCTTAGTATAGTAATGGTGCGACGTCAATCACAACCTACCTAATTATCTGCCTACCTACAACCATGGATCATATTTTAATTTTCCCGTGTAAGAAGATTAATTTTCTAAAAGTAGAGAAAAAAAGTTTATATTTATTTTCTTTGTTTTTTACATCCATGCAGGGATGGAACACGGGCGCAGAATTCATACCACTATCAATGTAAGAAAATTTTCTACTTCTTAAATCAACGATATTATAGGTAGAGAAATTTCTTCAACAGATTCCGGTGTGAATCCTGCGCCCGTGTTCCATCCCTGTCCATGGTTTCGAGCCGCGGTACCGTAGTGGGTAAAGCGCTGAGCACGTAATTAGAAGATTGCCGATTCGATACTTGAGCCGGCCAAAGACCGTCGTGTACACTAATGGTGGATGGTGCACATAAAATCTGTCGTGGTCGCAAAGTCCTTCATGTTCCCATCCCCACTATACCTCTGGGGATCACCAAAGCGGAGGGGGATCCCCTCCATGAAGGTTCAAAATTGTGATGACATGTCTCCGGAACATCTCTAGGGGTGCGTCCCAGACCGTCGCCAATTACCCATAGCGCAGAACTGGTGGGACGTTAAATCCAACCAACCTACCTACCTACGTACAACCATGGATCATATTTTAATTTTCTCGTGTAAAATGACTTCATGACAGAAGAACAACGTCACTGAGGGAAACTTTTTTT
The DNA here is from genome assembly GCA_963930645.1 of Salticus scenicus. Classification (NCBI taxonomy): domain Eukaryota; kingdom Metazoa; phylum Arthropoda; class Arachnida; order Araneae; family Salticidae; genus Salticus; species Salticus scenicus. The sequence goes on from OZ005655.1 coordinate 236,432,420, forward strand.
CAAAATGGCAAATAGTGTACCTTCATAAACTTGTCGTTTTTAGTTAATAACTTCTTCAATTAAAATGATAGAAATTTCTAAGTGGCTGAAATGTCATCCTTGGAGTACTCGGAACGCATTGATACCTCGCATGACGCTAAGGACCCTGCCCTGCGTTAGAAGATGCTGTCGCAGACAAAAAAAAATTGACGCCAGTGACAGTAATTTTTTTTTTAATATATAGAGAAATATATACTTATTTCAGATTTAAGAGAAAAACAAAGCAGTTAATTTATGCTGAATTAAACCTCTAGTAAAGGATAATTCTAGAGTTTTTGAAATTTTTCATTATGTCTTAAATTTTTCCTTTTTTCTGAAATTGTTGTAATAAAGAAACAGTTGGCTGTAGTTATTAACAGGTTTAACTTCAATATATACATACCATTTTCAATAAAACTAAATAATTTTTTATTAAAATGTTTGTAGTTTCATTGCACAATTTTTTCTTAGGTTTAAGAGAAAGTGGCATTCAATCGCATAGAATTTTTCATTTTTTATATTGCATGTAAATAAATTCTGTCTGTCAAAAAAAAAAAAAAAAAAAAAAAAAAAAAGAAAAAGAAAGAAAGAAAGAAAATGTTAAAAAAAAAAAAAAAATTATTTAGACTTTTTTTACGTAATACACAATATAAATGTTTAACATCACTTTTAAACTATAATAAAATAACTCATAGACAATGTATTTATTCCGATTATTTAATTTTAGTACGGAAAAAGTTTTCTTATAACATATATATTTGTATTTAAATTGTGCTTCTACCTTAAAACATATTCTGATATATTCTGCTTATATTTTTCGAAACGCTGAATTTGACATTTTTAAATTTTACAAAATTTATTTTATTTATTTATTTATTTATTTATTTATTTTGCGTGTGTGTATGTGTCATCAGTAATTTAATAAGCAAAAATTTCACGTATGCTAATATAATTAATTTTTTTATATCGGCATTATATGATAAAAAGTCTCAGAGTATAGGATGAAAGATAAAAATTTAATTTCTTCTTCAGAGCATCAACATAGATTCTTTAAAGGGAAAAAAAAATCCGTTTAGGGTATCATAAAAAAATTATGATTAAAAATAAAGAGGTCAGAAAAAATTTCACATCTGTTATGCTAATCTGCGATTAAATCGTTAAATGCGACTAACATTTCATAAATACATCTTAATGAAATTTTAAAATACGATAATGAAATTTTCTTCATGACTTGGTTCCAACTTAGAGCACTTTTTTCGTATCAAAGTATTTTGTATTTGTGCACTATAAATAATTATTTATTTTATTTTTCGTGAAACCTAAAAATTTTTATCAATTTATTTTCAACCGTGTACTTATTTACGTATTTTTATCTTATTTCCATATGTTTAATATCAATATTTAAGCAATTAAAACTATGGTTGGTGTTTTCCTTTCACCTCCCCCTCTCTCTGTTTTCTTTTTGTTTATATATATGTATATATATATATATATATATTTAGAGAGAGAGAGGCAGAAATTCAGATCAATTTCTAAGCCTTCAGAAAGAGTTGCGCTAATGGATTTGTTGAGGTTAAGAGACTTTTCGGGAAAAAGCAAGATCTAAAGAAATAAAATAAAATAAATTATGTAATCATATGCTGTTAAATATAATTAAGTTAAATATTTATATATATTTTTTTCAATTTCTTTATAGTACTTATATTTCAACGCGACATCGGATAAATTCTAGCTGTTTCATTGTACAGCACCTAATTTCCTCCCCTCTTAATCTTCAAACTTTTTCGGTATGCCAGAGGTAAACCTTTTTTTACCTATTTTTCAGTATACCTTTATTTCCAGGATAAAAATATTTATTTTTGAAGCGTCGAAACCTAAAATAAAATGTATATCAATTTCTTCTTGCTATTAGTTATAAGGAGAAGCACATATATACAAGTTATAAATAAAATTAAAATAATATATATATTTTTAAATTTGGATCAAAAGTGGGCCTTCAAATTTTATTTCAGAAATATCAACACTCAGTATTTTTCTTATTCAATATAAAAGACAACTTTTGGTAACTATTAAATTTCGAAATTAAAAAAAAGATTTTTCACTGAACCCTAAATTGCTATACACCAATAAATAAATAATAGTAATAATAAAATGAAAAGTGCATTTGATTTATTCCATTTAATAATAATAATAATAATAATAAAAACACCTTACTGATTTATCGCAATAAGATAAAATTTTTAAGTATTCTAAAAGTTCGAAATGTTTTAAAAATACACCAAATGTTGGGTAAGTAATATCGATATATATATTTTTTTAAATATTTTTACAAATGATGTTTTTATGTTTCGCAAATATTTTCTTTATTTAAAAAAGTCCATATTTTATTTAAAAATAGTCATTCATTCGTAATACAAACCCTAAAATACACTTTAATGGAAGTCCCCGTTTTAATTATTATACTTTCGCGTTAGATGTATCCTTATATTAAATGTCAAATTTGTGTATAAATAAATACTACATATATATGATTATACACCAGGATAAATATTTCCGTACATAAATTCTTAATTGAAGTCCGATTATCCATCTTGTTTCTTTGTGAAATAATACGAGTCATTTTTCACGAGTTAATTACCATTGTTCATGTTTCCCAATGAAATTTTCATTAATGTTTACCATTTACTTAAATATATGTATTTAACTCATGATTTATAATTCTATTTGTATCCATTTGGAACTAAATTGAGAAAGACAATTCTCTGAATTCTCATTAAATGAATTCTCGTTTGCCTTAAAAGATTAAAGATGGCTTATATTTATTGTTATATTCATTTAGCTTATTCAAACTTTTATAGAGATAATTTAAAAATATGCATCTGTTTATTATTTTAAAAGATAAAATTTACGTATTATGCCTGTATTTGACATAATAATTTTAGTAAAAAAAAGAAACATAATAATAATAATAATTAGTTAAATGAAAAGTCTTGTTTAATTTATGGATATGAAATTTACTCAGATTTCTTAAATTAATATTCAAATGTATTAAATTAATATTTATTCAAACGTGCAAAATAATCTAGCTTTTAAGACTTCTGAAAATTATTATAGTAATATGTGGTACATAATAAACAAGGTATTATGAATTTAAAATGAGCAATATAGCCGCAATTATTAATATGTTTACTGCCGTGCTGAAATTGTCAAATCTAATCTGAATGTCAGAGATACCAAAATTTAAATTTACTGCCGATCACTGTTAGTACACACCCTTATTCCACACTACTTTATTGTAGATTTTCCCTAGTATGCAATTAAATTAAATAAGACAAAATACCTTTCAATAGAAGTGGTGTGAATAAAATGCGGATACTAACAATGCTACAAAATAGATCAAAATGTTGTCATGTCTGTATATAACATAAAAGACTTAAAGCGATTAAATTGGCTGCTTACCATTTTCGTATCTGTCAGCTTTGTGCATTTACACATACTCTGGCTTCCAAACCAAGCCAAATATCTACTCTTCTTATTATTGAAAACGCTTCTCAAAGTGTACAATCAAATATAGAGAGGTTAGTACGATTTTCGGCATTTCACAGGGTTCATTGCTTAAACAATTTTTTTTAATACTCGTACTCAGTTATTAGACCGATATAAATGGAAATGTGACTTATTTTAATATACAAGGTGACCAGATATTCTCTTTCTTAGAGGACAGTCCCAATTAGTAAGACGTTTCTCTAAGTTTTAAAACTTTTAAAAGAAAATTATTTATAATGTTTATTAGCTTTTTGGCCCCCATTTACAAAGAATATACAATTACCTTCCTAATCAAGAAATTGTAATGATTATTAACACTTTTATTTTATAAACATAGTTTGTACAGTCCTTGAATTTTCTTTATTTTCTGCACCAATAATATTATACAGTAATTTTTGATACAAGAAAAGCCTTAAAATTACATAGGAAATAAATTGTATAAAAATACAATCCTTGAAAAAAGAGTCCTTGAAAAATGGCGTGGTCGTACGGACCAGGATAAAGGTACTATAATCTGGTCACCATCCCTAATAACACGCTTGTCAATTATACACCTTGAAGATGTCCATAGGATGTCCATAGATGTGAATACATGTCTTTTTAACCCATAGGACGTCCTGGGGATGTCTTTTGGAGAAGATGTGCTGTTAGGGATATTTTAGACGAGATTTATTTAGCTAAAACTTCTTATTAACTGTTCGAAATGCCCAGGCGAGGCCCACATTATGCATTGATGTCATTAAAAGCATTTTACATGGACTGCGTCTCCGAAACGCATATCAAGGAACATTGCGTTTTTGCTCGTTGACATTTGTTAATGTCAAAACACCAAAGAGAGAGAGAGTTATTTCAGTCGCACATCGGTTTAAGGAAACAGATAACTGTACTGTTCATTATATTTTGCTTTAATCCATGGTATTTTTCCGTCCGCATTTCGAATTTTATATGTAGGGTAGTCTGCTGCAATAATACTATTTAAGAAACATAATTTCATTTCTTCTTCAAAATTGCTGTTTATCTCACAAGTGCCGATTACTAAGTCACTTTTAAAGCCACTTAAATTTTCGTACTAGATATTTTATCAGTATTGAAACTGATCTAACAGATATAACTTTTTTTTTTTTTTTTTTTTTTTTTTTTTGTACACTATCGCTTCAAACCTTCATTTTGTACTTATCATTTTAGATAATTTGTTAAATGCCACGAAAAATACTTAAAGTTGAAACTTAAAGTGCATAAAGGAAATATTACAGATCGTATAATTTCGCGAGAGTGATATCCCGAAATTACATAGGGGATCAGCAAAAATGTAAATATTATTAATAATAATGTTTTTATTATTGTTTTGTTATTATTTTGTAAAGTTAATTCATGTACTCCATTGTAGCCTTGTATTTCATTCTTGCAAGCTCTAAAAAAATTAAACAAGTCTAAACATGAAATCTATATCTACAATGTGATTCAGAATAACTATATCAGTGCATTTTTTTGAGTCTATATTTTAAAAATTATAATAAGAATATTAATATAATTATTTGTTTCTTTGGAAGTACTTATCTGTAAATGAATTAGCATACACTATTGTGTTAATTAACTAATTTTTTGTGTTCTTGATCATGCATAGCAAAGGAAAGCTTATGATAAAGCTATTTTTGCAAAAACTGTCCCCAAGCAATACCTTCGGGAATCAATGTATTGCTTGGGGATCGGAAATTTTTGTTTATGATCGGAAATTTTCGTGTATGAATCCAAATGTGATTCTCATACAGAAAAATATAGTTAATGAAGCGCAAAAATACTATGACTATAAAGGAATTCAATAATTATTATTTATCGAGTGAATCAATAAAATTGCCTTTTAACATTCCCTGAGAGATAAGATACTACAAAAATCCAACTGATTTAATCATTTTAACTCTTTAGTTTTTGTCTTTTTGACAGTAAGGTCCGCATGTGAGCGTTATTCTCCCAAATTACATTTTTTCAGAACAAAATTTACTGAATTCACATTTATATTACAAATGGATATACGTTATAATCATACTCTCTCTAATCGAAGTATTTATATCCACAGTATATTCATTGTACAAATATGAATATTGTGTTTATTAGTTCCCCATCATACTATAAGGTATGGGGAACTTAGGTTATCGTGAAAAATTTCGACCTCGGTTTTTTTACGTTTTTATACGTTTTCAGGTGTGAGGAATCCGAAAATGACAAAATTTGCATGGTGTCTGTCTGTAGGGTGTCTGTTAATGTGTCAATCCGTTAGTGGGTCAGTCCGTTAGTGTGTTAGTCCGTTAGTCCGTTAGTTTGTTAGTCTGTTTACACGATATCTCACGAACAAATAATCGCAAAGAGGTCAGATCAGTTTTAAAATATTACTTTCGATACTGGCAAGAACTCTATTCATTTGGAACATTCGAATTAAAAAACTTCGCAAGTTATTAGAAATTTACGATTTTCTTAACATGGGAGAATAGGACAAAAATTCACTTAAACCTGCATTGAATAGAAACTTTTTACTGTAAAAATGTCAGACCAGTTTTAAAATATCAGGTTTGATGCCGGAATGAACATCAGTAACTATAAATATGCTACTTTAAAATTTTCGCAAGTTATTGGAAATTTACGAATTTCTTAACATGGCAGTATAGGGCAAAATTTCACATAAACGTCAATTTTGAGAGTTATTTTCATCGTAAAGATGTCAGCTAATTTTGAAATATTATTTAGGACACTGGCATAAATATTAATGACTATGAATTTTCCAATATAAAAATTTCGTAAGTTATTAGAAATTTACGAATTTCTTAACATGGCAGAATAGAGCAAAATTTCAAATAAACGTCAATCTTGAGGGATATTTTCATCGTAAAGATGTCAAACCACTTTCTAAATATTATTTAGGATATTGGTATGAATATCATAGACTATGGTTTTAAAAAATTCGTAAGTTATTTGGAATTTACGATTTACTTAACATGTCAGAATAAGGCAAAATTGAGCATAAACTTCCATTTTGAGGATCATAAATACATTAGACAACTTCAAAATTACATTTATGATATTTGTTTGAACATGATTGAAGAAAAATATTCTAATAGGAAAATTTCGTAAATTATTCGTAATTTACAATTTTATCAACATAGCGAAATTGTAAATTTTTCATATAAATATAAATTTTGAGGATTATTGCATTGGAAACAGTAGCATGAAAACGAAACAACGGAATCGACCCTGATGAAATAAATTAATACATTAGAATAAGATAAATATATTGAAGTGAACGGTGGATAGCCTATTAGGCGGGGATTTCATTCTGTCACTTTATCAAGCTTTGGTCAAGTTCATTTCTTTTGATATGATTATAATATGTCTCGCACTAGAAATTTATGAGATGTATATATGATGGGGAACTGAGCAGAGTCCACCTATGCCAACTAGTTTTTAAGAAACAAATAACATACAAATTGCAAAAGAAACGCCCAGTGGCGGAGTTACAGATTTTCAAATGACGTTAATCTACGTCAGCGATCGCGAAAATGTTAATTGAAATTAATACAGTAGAACCTCGATCCATCATTTTTCATGGGGAGCGTGAGAAAAAACGATGAAAGCGGGAAAAAAAATGAATGCGGGTTAAAGTCAAAACACGAATAAAACAATGTTTATGAAATAATACACGCAATATATATAGTAGACTCGTAATAAAAACTAATATGTTACCTCTAAACTGTCAAAGAAATAAATCAAAGTTGTAGAACATTAAGTGATATTCATTTATAAAAATCAGTAATTTTATGTTGGATTTTTGTTCATTTTACAAATTAAACGGGGATTTTCTAGATTTCGAACATTTTCTGGTCCTTTTCTGTAATTTCACATGCCTATAACAAAAAAAAAAAAAAAAAAAAAAAATCGCACATTTTCAAATGCCGTAATTACGCCAGACACACTTGGCACTGGCGTAGGCTCAGCTTCAGGAATGTGAAAAAATGTAGTAGCTGGCCATACTGGACGCATTCATTCTTCTCTTTATACAAAGTAGAATAACTTATTCTCCAAGCAACAACACACGATCCGTATTCAGTAATTGACACATGTTACAATATGTGCACAATCCCTATTCTTCACCTAAAATAGCATAAAGTTGAGAAGTTCAGGTTGATTGGGTTTTACATCGCACTAGTGCTACAATACAGGCAAATGACGACGGTCTGGAACTTACTATTGAGGAGATTCCGGGGACATGCCATCATAATTTTGATCATCCATGGAGGAGGAAAAGAGTTATTGTAGGATAATTCCAGTAGAAGTAATTCCAGTTTGAATACCATATGAAATCGCTTCATTTTCAATTTCATTTTGGTCAGAAGAAAAATTTTACAACGATGAATGCGGGAAAACGACTTTTTGAAGAACGATATGCGGGTTCGATATGCGGGTTCCGATAACGATATGCGGGTTCCGTTAACATTATTTAAATACAGTTTGTGCAGGAACCATAGAAATAAAACGATCAATGCGGGAAAACGGTGGATGCGGGAACAATAGATCGGGGTTTCACTGTAAAAAAAAAAAAAAAAAAAAAAAAAAAAAAAAAAGTGATATATACTTTAATAAATTTAAAATACACTAAAGCATAAAATTAGGCAAGTAAAAGTCTTCTTGGAAAAAAAAGGCATTGGATTTGCTAACTGCAAGTAGGATTTGGTATTAAATTCATATCTATCAATTATTATTATATATATATATATATATATTTTAGTATAACACTATTTAACTTATAAACTAGCGAGCTTCGCCCGTTAGCGGGTCACTATTTTTAAATGAATCACTATAATCACATATTTCTCAAAATTGAAATGTATCACTTATAAACTTTTATTCTTAAGAAAATAAATTAAAAGAAATAATAATTTCTGATCGGCAAAAACTCACACCGGCTCCCCACTGCTTTCGGCAACGTAGACACGAGCGCGCTGCGGGCGAGAGAGTAAAGTAGGCCCTAAAACCTATATACATATATGAATTTTGATCGGCCTAACTGAATTTCTAATTTTTTGCCCCTTCGCCCTATTCCCTAATAACTTTACACTTTCCAAAATATCCTCATTCGACTTGTAAGCCCAAAAAACCTATGTATACCAATTTTCAATCGATGTAGCTCAATTTCTAATTGTTTGTTCCCTTCGCCCCTCTTCCCGCCCCCTAATAATTTTACGCTTTCGAAAACATCCTCATTCGACTTGTAGGTCTCAAAAACCTATGTATACTAATTTTGAATGGTCAAACTCAATATCTAATTTTTTGCCCCCTTCGTTACCCTTCCTGCCCCCCCCCAATAATTTTACACTTTCTAAAATATCCTTATTTGACTTGTAAGCCCCAAAATCCTATATATACCAAATTTGAAAGGTCTAACTAAATTTCTAATTTTTTGCCCCCTTCCCCCTTCCCGCCCCCATAATAATTTTCACTTTCGAAAGTATCTTAATTCGACTTGTAGGCCCCAAAAACCTATAAATACCAATTTTGAACGGTCTAACTCAATTTCAGATTTTTTGCTCCCTTTGCCCCTCTTCCTGCCTTATAATATTTTTACGCTTTCGAAAACCTCCTCATTCGACTTGTAGGTCCCAAAAACCTATGTATACTAATTTTGAACGGTCTAACTCAATATCTAATTTTTTGCCCCTCTTCGCCCCCCCTTCCCGCCCCCCTAATAATTTTACGCTTTCGAAAATATCCGCATTCGACTTGAAGGCTCCAAAAAACTATATGTGCCAGTTTTGAACGGTCTAACTCAATTTTTAATTTTTTGCCCCTTCGCCCCCCTAATAATTTTACGCTTTCGAAAACATTCTCATTCCACTTGAAGGACCCAAAAACCAACGTATACCAAGTTTGAACCGGTCTAACTGATTTTTTAATTTTTTGCCCCTTTCCCCCTCCCCGTTCCTCCAAAAACTTTACACTTTCGGAAATATCCTTATTCGACTTGCTGGCCCCCAAAACCTACATATACCAATTTTGAGCGGTATAACTCAATTTCTAATTTTTTGCTCCCCCCCCTTTCCCGCCCCATAATAATTTTACTCTTTCGAAAATATCCTCATTCCATTTGTAGGCCCAAAAAACTTATATATACCAACTTTGAATGGTCTAACTACATTTCTAATTTTTTGCATCCTTCGATCCCCCCCCCCTTTTTTTTTTTTGGACTTAGGAGGTCTTAAAATATGTAAATCAGGTGAAATCTCGATATCGAATTTTTTGTCCGAATACAATACTTCCATTACCTACGGTAGTCGGATAATGGAAATAAAAGAAAAAAGAATTATCTTTATTTTCAAGTGTATTCTTTGCTATGGAAACTCACATCATCTTTCGTGAGACAAATTAAGAGTTAAAATAAAATTTAATTTGCAATTAAAATGTAACTTTTTTGTTTATTAAACAAAATTAATGAAATTTAAACTGCAAGTTGATCTTTTGTTGTACAGGGTGTATATTATTTTTTATGTTCGTGAGGGAAAATTTGAAAAAAATTGAAAACTGCATTATTTAATCCCACTTTAAACACATGTGACTTAATGAGTTGCAGCGATGATCTATATTTTCAGTCCAGACAGTTCATTCGAACGTCTGCTTTCAGTTTAGATTCAAGTGATTTGTTGCCACCAAATTTTCATACTTTAGTTATTTTTAAAAATCTAATTGTCCGATCGATAAGATGTTTAACCGATTGCACTTGAACGTCGCCTCTTAGGCGACATCCGATTCATTACTTCAACTCGAACGGCGCTCGAGAGGCGCCATGACCAGTTTAGCTACTATTTATCTTATATCCACCAATAATGTTCTACAACTAAAAGTGCTATACAACAGGTGCATACTTTGTTAAGAAAGAGGCTCCACCCACACTTTTTATTAAGTGCCTTTGGGCGTTGCTTCTCTTGGTCATTGGTAAACGGCCAAGAATGCTTTGCAAAATATCAGACGATGGAAAATTATAAATCACAATATATAATGCTTGTAATATGTAAATATACATCAATTACAGAAATAAAATGTTTATATTTAAAATTCTTATGTTTCATATTTTGCATTTTTTATTAAAACTATTGTCGGGTAGCTCATTACGCTTACTAAAAGAAGATTCGAATGCAAAAGGTTAATTTTCCATCTCACTTCAGGCCTGCACATTTGAAAATACAAAGTTGTAGACATAAAAGAGACCACTGACAAAAAAGGAGGCGCAGCCTTCGTAAACGGTGCATTATGCTAGCCTTTTATTACGCGGCCAGCATAACATAAGGACAGCCAGATCTTATATTTTGCTAGATTAGATTTAGCTAGACTAGCTAAAAAGCGGAAACTACGAACCCTGCTGTACTTCTACATTTTTTAATAGATCTTTTACACAATTCTAATTCGGTTCTCAAGCCACGCCTATTTAGGAAGCTTTTTCTAGTACGAAAAATTATTCCATGAGTACCGGAAAAATTATGAATGTTTATATGCCGATCACCAAATATCTGGAAAATAGCTACGAGTTGCTGATATATCCATGCGAAAAAGGCTTCGAGTGCAAACGGTTAAACCATCAGATTCAGAAAAATCGCTCTTTTCATTTGGTACCTGATTTGTAACGATAGGACATATATTTCTAATTTATTTTCCTCTTTTTCTGTTTAGAATGTCTATTTTTAAACAATTTTCTGTGGATTCTCGGTCATTTTTGAATCGACATGGGTCGATGTTTTAATTAATATCTCCACTTATTAGGGTCGGATCGTTTAGCAAATTAGATAACGAACGTCTGCGATAAATTTCCAGTCCGGAGGTACCTGTCCGAAGTCCGTGCGAGAATTAGGACAGGAGTTTATTGTGTTTCAGTGGCAGTGTGACAGACAAACAAACACAAGCGCACAGATTTTAATAATAAGGAGATTGTACTTTTTTATTTCTTGAATTTTTAATTTCATATGTTTCATACTTATAGAGTTGTAAAGTAAAAGAATTGTAAAGTATAGAATTGTAAATTATTAGAATAATCTAAAAAATAAATAAATAAATAAATAAATAAATAAAAACTACAGATGTGTGAAAATTATTTGAATAATTGTGACTTTTTAAGTTTTCTCGATTAATTTTGTACTTACTTGCAATATTTCTTGAAAGGTAATTTTTGTTAATTAATCCAATCAATTTTTCAATCCTTTAGAATAGTTTGGGGGATATAATGCTGCTGAATGTTGCCATTTTTTAGAAAGAAAAATATTTGATCCAAACTAGTCAAATTGTTTGCATTGCATAAAGAATTTGTTTGATTAACAAACGAATTTAAAATAAAATTTTTAAATCATCTGCTAGCTGTGCTAGTATTTTCTTTCTTTTCTTGAGTTGGCATCAGTTTTATTTTATTCTTAAAGCAGTCCTTTTCGCAGCTTTAATTTGTTTATAAATTGGTAGCCTTTTTTTTTCAAAGGATTATTGCGCGATTACGGGTAAAGCAGGCGATATTTCTCCAAGAAAACTAGCTGTGGTAAAATCTCACATCCAACAAAATTACTACACGTAAAAAGAAATCGCTAAAAAGCAAAAATTCTGCAAGCATCTGTGTGTAGAATAAAAAGATCTTTGGACTCCAAATGTGAATATGTAAATTCCAGAGTAAGAAAATGCGGAAGGAAAAGTAAATTTACTACAAGAACAGAAAGAAAATTAATTCAAATTGCTAAAAATAACACAGGAGCAACTAGTCATGAATTAAAAATCTTTTGGGGAGCGTATGGAGTAAATGTATGTAATTCTTCTATCCATAAAATCTCATCTCAGCTTGACTCAGTGTTCGTTGTCCTCAAAAAAAGGCTAGAAGCACATCTGCTGCTTGGGCAAACGTTGTGCAAGAACAATTTGGAAATGATTGGAGCAAGGTGAGAAATGTTAATTTTTCTTTAATTAATCAGATTATTTCAAGTTGTTCATGTCTTTTCCTGAAATCACCTATATCGCATACACACTAAAGACACATAACTGTTTATAAATTTGAATAAAAATTTCTTTATAAGAATATTTCTCTACAAATTGCATACCATATATTTTTTTTTTTTTTTTTTGGTGTGTTTTTCTGATGAATCAGTGTTTACGATGCCAGAAGAAAGCAGTCAGTATGTCAGGAAAAGTAGCAATGAAAAATATTCCCCAAATTGCATAGCATAAATTGTTAAACATCCTATCCAAGTAATGGTTTAGAGTGTGACATCCGTTCAGGGAACTGGCATAGCCTCCTAAACTAGATGCCTGTCGCGTTGTGTCGGAAACTTGGCAACATTTGAAACAGTAGACAGAGCCACCTGGTACAGATTGTGAGTTTTTTTTTATTCAACTGTCACTATCTTAAGAAGTGATATATAATATATATAATCGACGTTTCTCGGCACTCCGAACTCCCTCGAAGTTCTATTCTATTCGCCTTTTACAGGGATGGAACACGGGCGCAGAATTCATACCGGAATCCGTTTAAGAAATTTCTCTACCTATAATATCGTTGATTTAGAAGTCGAAAATTTTCTTACGTTGATAGTGGTATGAATTCTGCGCCCGTGTTCCATCCCTGCTTTTATGTATATCATATCCCACTTTTAAAAATTTTTGGTGAATGTTGAATAAAAAAGTCGTGCAATCTGTACCAGGTGGCGCTGTCTACCGCTTCAACTGTTGCCAAATTTCCGAGAAACGCGACAGGCATCTAGTTTAGGAGGCTATGGTAGTGGACGTCTATACATTGTAGAAGGCATGATGAACCCGTATCAGTATATAAAAAAAGGGCTTTAACAAAGACTAATTTCACAATTAAAAGACTAGTTTTCAAATGGAGAATTCATATTCAGGAATGATGGAACTCCATGCCATAAAGCTTTATCGGTGATCAAAATTTTAGATGAAAAAAAAATATAAAAACACTTCCATAGCTTGGAAACACTTCCGACCTAATAGAGAACCTTTTGGTCATTTTAAAGAAAATTTAAAGAAATTCAACATCACAAACAAGAATGGTCTGACAGAAAGACCAAATTCGGCACCATAACGATGAAATACAAATTAATTGCCAAAAACTTATAAAAAGTAAGCGAAGACGTATTGAATCTTTAATAAAAAACAAAGGGAAGCACACCAAGTATTAAATTTATAGCTATTTTTTAAATAAAGTATTATTTCTTTGATATCACAAGATTTTATTGTAAATTTTACAATTATTCTAATACTTTTTCCACCTCTGTGGAGTTTATTTGTGAATTTTACAAATTAAATAAATATTTTATGTATTAATTAAATAGAATCTTTCACAAATATGTAAATGAAATATATGCATTCTTCTTGAGAAATAGATTTATTTTAGTTAGTTTTTACAATATAAAAATATATATTATATATCCTGCTAATTTTGATCTATGTCACGACATAATCCTTTTTCCTTTTTAATCAAGCGTTGCTATTCTCGTTAAAAAAAAGAAAAAAGGTTTTTTAATTTAAGTTTCAACAGGACATGTTAATTCATGAAAGGTGTTATAATCCTGAAAAACATTCTTTGTTTGATTAAAGAAACATTTCACTGTGAGTCCTTTAAAATAAAAAATAAAAAAAAAATTCAAAGAGAATTTAAAAAAAATAAAAAGATTAATTAGGTGTTTTTTTTTTTTTTTTTTTTTTTTTCCTAAAAGAGAAAGGAAAATAGAAACGGAATAATTTTTTCATTACTTTTTGTCTTTAAATTAAAAGTTTAATTCTAATGAATTAAAGTAAAAGTGCAAATTAAAAAGCATATATTTTATTCTTCTTTTAAATAAATAGAGACTACTGTGTAATTAGGCCTGGTTTAACATTTTGAATGTACAATATCAATATTTTCAACTAATTGATATTAGTTTTACAGAAAAGAAGAAGAAAATGATGTGGCAAAGAAAAAAAAAAAAAAAAAAAAAAAAAACACAAATTTATGAACAATTTTGGAACATATGTTAACGTTATAATGATATTTTTTCTAATTCTAACAACGCCAAAGTAAAAATTAATTAATATAAATTAGAAAATATTATTCAGTAAATGTGAATAATAAAATTAAAGAAAAATGCGTAAACTGAATAGCCATAAAGTATTATATTCTCAATTATTATTATTATTATTATTATACAGTTTGCATAACGTTATATCCTGAAGGTAAATAAATATTTACCATTGTCGTCCATACGGCAGTTCATGTTTTAACCCTTTGCGCTCAGCATATTTTCCGTAAGACACGCCCTTTGGGGTTCCTTTAAAACGTCACACGTATAGTTTCCAACTTACTACCTTTTGGCTACCGAAAAATTGTAATAATTTGTGTTATTTTTCTTCATCATTAAATAAAATAAATCTTTCTGTTAAAATTTTCCGGTAGCCGAAAGGTAGCCTATAGTTACACGTTTTAGAAAAATAAGATTTCATTTGCAGAGGAACACCTTAAGGCGTGGCTTGATTTTTTAATGTCCCCTCAGAAGGGACATACGAGCGATAAGGGTTAAATTACATACAATGTATGTTTTTTCAAGAAAATAAATAGATATTAGAATTTGTCCTATTTCTTGTTTTATAAGAAAACACGAATAATAGATATTCATAATGGTGTTTTTATTATTATTATTATTATTATTATAAAACTATTAATGAAGGGTCTTTAATGAGAAAAGTTGTATACCATTCGTCGTACAGATGTTTAAACCACCAGTGCATGGGTGGGAAAAAGACACAATTTTCTTTCAATATTTGAATGGTTACAATATAACACCGACAAAATAAAATCACACAATAAAAAAAATACGAATATAAATTTTACATTTCTTATAAATTTTTCACAGAATATGGCAAATGTTTCTCTTACATTGCATTCTAGGAAATAAACTGGGTCTCACAGACCCAACCCGTGCACTGGCGGGTTAATACAACTTTTTTTCAACAATATTACTCAACAGGAAATGCCTATCTATTTCATATCTATTTCAAAAAGTATACTTTTTTATTTTTAACTGCATTTCAAAATTTATCATGCTATCAAAACAACGTAATTCTGTTTGGTGACTTGGGAGTAAAAAGTCATTTTACCTCTCCCTGGAATATAGAAATTCACTAAAATTTATACTTTTAGAAAGTTGATAGAAATGTCGCCGAAAAATATCAAATGTCAAATGAACGTAATCTTTAAAAATATTGCTTAGAATAAACTTTATTCATTTTCTTTGTGTTCGAATAGTCGAAATAAAGTAAATATATTACAGTTTTACTTAAAAAAAAGTAAAAAATAAAATATATATATATATATATATATATTTTAAATTGTCTTTTATACGTACTTATTCACGCATGACAATTAAAATTAAATTGAACATTCAAAAAGCTGTAAAAAAAATAATAAATAATAATAATAATAATAATAATAACTATTATTCAGATCGACCTGAAATTTTAATATAACACACATAGAAAGGCATGCTTTAAAAAGATAAACTTCCAAATTTTTGATACAGATTGAGTTTTAATCCTCTAACTACTTTTGAAAAGGGCAGAACTATAATGTTGTTTTCACTGCCCAGTTTTTAGATGTAATAAAATAATGCTTGTTTCAACTTGAGATTAAAAATTTAACATTGCACTTGATTATAATTCTTATAACTATTATTTTAAAACTTCATATTTGAAGGGGGGGGGGGAAAGAAGGAAAGTTATAATAATATAATTTTGAATCATAGGAGTAATGTAAGCTTAGGGATCGGATATATCCGTCAGCGCCAGTCAAATGGTTACGCATCGTGATATGAAAAAGAGAACACGTGTCATGTGCACAACACATACCATTTGTTATAAAAATGCAATGTACAGATGGATTTTTCTTTATTGCGCGTCTGAAAAGCTCGTTATGACTCTCAATGAAGAATTTGTAAACATTCTATTTTTTCCCTCTTCTTTTTTTTTATCACAATCCTTTTACAAACATACCTTATATGAACTATTCTTGGAATGAATTCTGGACCGTCCCCAAGCGTCAAATGCGTAGCCATACTGCGACATAAAACCCACTTTACCCCTATGTATATATGAGTAGACTTAAAAAATAAGTAAATAAATAAATAAAATAAATTAATAAATAAATAAAATAAAATATATAAATAAATAAATAAATATAAATATAAATAAATAAATAAAAATTACCTTTTAAAAAATATGAGCTGTTTAAAATTTAACCATGTGCTTTTTATATATATATTTATAGAGGGAGAGGAATGGAGGCGACTATGGAATACTATATGGAGTACTATATTATATTTGAAATCACCATGATAAACTGAAGTATTTTCGATCATTCTAGATTCGACTATTACAAAATTTCAAGTGTTATTAATGTATCTTGATGGTTTTATGTTACAGAAAAAAAAATAAAAAAAATAAATAAATAAGAGTCTACAGGCAAAATATTTAGTTAAAAAATTAAACTGTTCTAGGATGATATAAAATAGTTATGATGGGATACGGAAACATGGAATACAGAATGGGTAATATTTTTACAGAAAATAATGAATAATTTCAATATAAAATTTTTTTTATTATTGTTGTTAAAAATAAACAGCATTGAAAATATTATCACCATTCAGATTTTACAAAAATTGCAAATAATATGGAATAGTTTCCACAACATATTACACGAGTAGCTATCTTCGAGAATGAATCAAACTATTTGATGGTAGAAATAACTTTTTGGGAATAAGGCTACTACTAACTACCTCAACTTTCCTACCGAAAATGACAATAGGTTTTCACTCATTTTACTGCTTTTAAAATGGATTATAGAATTCGTAATTATTACCTCCAAAAAAAGTATGAATCTTCATAAAGGGAAGAAATAGTATGATACAAAAGCTGCACTTCTCACTGATACAAGGGGAACTACCGTTCATATATAACTGAGGCCCAGTGAGGACGCGTGGCGTGCTTCCGATAGGTTGTAGTATCGTACCGATGTAGTATCGGACCGATGGATAATTCGTTTTGCATGACTATTCAATATTCCCCACCGTTCCTCTATATAAAATTTATGCTACGAAGTTCATTTGACCGGTAGCTTGAGGCAAATGCAATTTCAGCATTTTATACTCATGTAACGTATATTAAGAGATATTAGATCGAGTTTCCATACAGGAAATATTTTATGAACTTGAAACATTTTGCATATGTTAAAAATATCCACTCGTTACAGAATTACCAACTTTTCTTTAGATGTCCAACTAGCACTTCACGTTTTGAACTTTCGAAAACTTCAAATAAACCTAAAACATGGGTAAGATATTCAGTTTTAGAGAAAAACAAATGATAAAACAAAGTAAAATAAAATATATGTACAGTCGGTAACAAAAGTATCCGAACACTAGCAAAAAATTCATTTATAAAAAATGTACTGTTTTGTTAATTAAATCCTTATCGAATCATGTTCTTAGACTGACTAAGAACATGATTCGACAAGGATTTATTTAACAAAACAGTATGAACATTTTTTATATAGGAATGTTTGCTAGTGTTCGGATACTTTGTTACCGACTGTACATAAACAGTTCTTGGGACAAGTGTAAAAACTCCGGTTACTCTTACTCGAAATACATAATTCCCGCAATAAGTGTAACCATAGCCTCCTAAACTAGATGCCTTCCGTGTGACTCAGAAACTTGGCAACAGTTCAAGCGGTACACAGCGTCACCTGGTACAGATTACACGACTTTTTTATTTATCGGCAACAAAAATTCTTAAAAGTGGAATTTGTTACACATAAAAAGCGAATAAAATCGAAGAAACGTCGATTATATATATCACATGTCACTTCTTAAAATTATTGGTGGTATTTGAATAAAAAAGTAGCGCAATTAGTACTAGGTGGCGCTGTCTACCGCTTGAACTGTTGGCAAGTTTCCGAGCCACGCGGAAGGCATCTAGTTTAGGAGGCTATGGTGTAACACTATTATTAAGTCAAACTATTATTAGGCGGACCGGAAATAAATGTCGTTCTTGCGCATTTTGATATCAATTGTCATTTAACAGCTTATCTTGTGCTTGAACTAGTGCCAAAGACATTTCAATGTTGAAAGTATTTGTTTGTCCGTAAACTGTTAAACCTCGAATTTTTTTGTTTTTTTATAGTGAAATGGCCAGGCAAATAAAATAAGAGATACATATCCGGCATTGTACGCTTTTTAGGTTTCGAAAAGGTAGTAAAGCAACAGCTGCTAAAATACCATTTATGATGTTTCTTCAAGTGAATTAAACCTTTGTAAATGCTAAAGGTGGTTTTTTAAGTTCAAATTCGGTAATTTTGATCTTTTCGCCAAAAAACGTAAATAACAGACCAAAGATTTTTCTTTTTTTT
Source organism: Salticus scenicus (assembly GCA_963930645.1). Lineage (NCBI taxonomy): Eukaryota > Metazoa > Arthropoda > Arachnida > Araneae > Salticidae > Salticus > Salticus scenicus. Next base: position 236,451,441 of record OZ005655.1, read on the forward strand.
TTTTTTTTTTTTCTGCCTCATTCTTACGCACTTGAGTCATGATGATTGTTGCAATACTTTTGTATAGTAGTAAACTTGTAATGATATAATAATAAACTTGTAATAATTTTATGCTCTTTCTTTTTCTAATTTTATTTTATTTTATTTTATTTTATTTATTTATTTATTCATTTTGGCAGTATCACGTAACTGTTTTTCTTTTTATGATTTCGCATATTTTCATACATTGACTCCTTTTTTTTTTTTTTTTTTTTTTTCTTTTGAGATATGCTATACCTTAAATTATTTCTGAGAATAATGTTTTTTTTTTTTTTTTTTTTTTTTTTTAAAAAAAGAAGATCTAATATATAAGAGTAAAAAAAAAAAGTTTTACTCAATGAAATAGAAAAATCAAAACACTTAATGATTTGAAAATCCTGAAGTACCATTCATTTTAAATTATCAAAATATGATTTTAAATTACACTTATTTTGATTTACAGTATTCATTACGTATGTTAAAAATTTTATTCGTATAAAATAAACTTTGCAAGTCATAAATCAGAATCACCATCAAAAAATAGAACTGTAATTTACGAGCGAGTAAAAAAGACGGGAATAATCCATTAATATGTTCGTGACAAAAAGTCGTAAAGAAAATACTTTTGCACTTAGCGATGTGATTAACTTCCAGAAAACTAAGTGTTACTTTAGATAAAATCACTGAAAGCTTTGAAAATATGCTTCCATATTCAAAATTATTTTCCGATTTAATATCGTTTAAACGCAAAAAATATTAAGTTAATAGAAACAAGTCACAGCAGAAACTTTTAAAAGAAAATAGATGTTTTAGAAGGTAGAAAAAAATTAATGCCACATATATATATATATATATATATATATATATATATACAGAGAGAGAGAGTGAGAGAGAGAGAGAGAGAGAGAGAATAAGATATGATTTATTTTGATCTGTTCTAAATCTTCACAAAGCATGTAAAAAAAAATTAGAACAAATAATTACTTTTAACAACCATTATTTTTAAATTCTCATGAGCATTTTTACTTTCCGAACACTATAGTGAGGAAAGTATTGTAATCATGTCAAAAATCCGAATTCGAGATTTTGATGTTTCTATACGTTTTGAGGTCCCGTGAGTCCGTTTTCATTATTTTTACGATGATGTATGTGTGTGTGTGTGTATGTGTGTATGTGTGTATGTCTGTGAACACGCTAGCGTCTAAAGGCTTTGTTCGATTAACCTGAAAGTTGGTACGTATATTGTAAGTCACCATAGTACGAACCCTATAGATTTTGGTGAATCTAGCACTTATAGTTTTTTTACAGGGACACAAAGAAAAATTCTTTATCATTATGGCCTATGGGACCAAAATCTTAAAAGTGCGATAGCATCTAAACGCCTTATTCAATTGAGCAAAAATTTTATACCCATATTATAGGTCACAGATACTCAATTTGTATAGATTTTGGAGAATCTAGCACTTATAGTTTTTTTACAGGGACACAAAGAAAAATTCTTTATCATTAAGGCCAATGGGGCCAAATTTTTAAAAGTGTGATAGCGTCTAAACGCCTTATTAATCTGAGCAAAAAAATTGTACACATGTTATAGGTCGCATTTGCACCAACTGTATAGATTTTGGGGAATCTAGCACTACAGTTTTTTTACAGGGACACAAAGAAAAATTCTTTATCATTATGGCCTATGAGACCAAATTTTTAAAAGTGCGATAGCATCTAAACGCCTTATTCAATTGAGCTGAACATTTGTATGAATATTATAAATCACTGTTGCACTAACTATAAGCATTTTGGTGAATCTAGCATCTATAGATTTTTACAGGGACAAAACGAAAAATTCTTTATCATTATGATCTAAGGGCTCAAAGTTCAGTAGCGTTAAATAAAACCTCGTGTGATATATGGAGAAAAAAACACTCTATTATGGTTTTCTCTCTTTTGTTTGTTTAGCAATTCCTCTTTCTTTATTTTATCTACAAAACTGTTAGTTACTCAATGTTCGGAAAGTCGAGTGGAGTCACTCCAGATTTTTTTTTCTTTAGGTCAGCCATATGCGAAGTTTATTAGTTTATTATTATTATTATTATTATTATTATTATCTCCGCACCACTAATTCCATATTAAATGTGCTCTTTGCTTGCATAACCTTATTATAATTTTTATATTATGGAGATAGTGGCACGAAGACAATAAAAAAAAAAAAATCTGTTGTAGCCCTGTTTTATTCTTATCAATCAAGAGTTATCAACAAAATTTTATAATTTAATCCGGAGTATTGTGAACCAAATACAATTCTTTTTTTTTCATACCTCTTATTTTAAAGTTTAAGTTTTACTTTTTTTTCTTTTTTTTTTTTTTTTTTTTTTTTTTTATCGAAGTTTTATATTTATAGCTGACAACATCCTAACTCTAGTGCTATTAGTATCCGACATTTTTCCCCCACAGTCTTTCTTAGAGTATTTTGCTTCTTATTTAATCCTAATAACGCGTTGAGAGAATTAATTTAAAAAGCACAGTTTCCAACATTTTAATTTATTCCTAATTATCTTCTGCTCCGCCTTTATTTCACGTCACTTTATTATTAGAATAATTTTCTCCTATATAAAACTTTGATAAAATTATAAATAAGAATAAGAATAAGAATAAGAATAAGAATAATAATAATAAAATTGTAAAGTGGTGTGGAATACAAGCGGGACAAACTCTGCTCCAGAATAAATTAAAATATCGGCAACTCTGATCAAGTGACGCGTAAAAAAGGGCGGGTACTCACTACTACATAATATTTATTGGTTAATTCACTGCTATGTGTATCAGAAAAATTAGTCTATAAACAAAGTGTTATAAAATAAAAGCGGGGCTAAAAATGCTCTGGAAAAAATAATAAAAGTTAGCAACACTGTCAACTATTTATCAACTAAACGTCTTCACTTATTATAATGCATAAAATACATTTCTGATCTTTTTCATTATTATTTTAGTATAATATTTTTCTCGAGCTGTAATAACACAGTTACCAACATTTACGCTTTTTGACTACCGGAAGTTTTTATGAGACATTTTTATTTTTTTAACCATTATATACTAGGTTTCACTGCTTCAATAGAATATAAAATTTCTATTAATTTTTTCCCGTAGTCAATAAATGTAAAGTTTGGCAGCTATGTAATAACATCACCTCTAAAAAATTACAATGACATTTTAAAAACTAAATTAGATTTTATTCACTATCATTTCTACATATAACAGCAGATTGTAATATATGTCTGGCAGATTGCAACAGGAGAAAGGGTGATTTTTATAAATATATGTATATATATATATATATACATATGTGTGATTGAATTTGAATGATTTCGAAGACAATTATCTTATTTAGTGAATCTGAAACTATGTTTGTTCATATTTTAAGAACAATAAACATTTCTCTCCTGTGTCATCATGTACATTTCGTCATTTAAACTGTCTGGAATTGTATTATACCATAACATATATCGGTTCTTATCAAAGACATCATATAATGATTGTAGTAAGTAAATTTATAAGAAGCGTGCAGTTTATTTAACAAACATATTTGCATCATTTTCTACTTACATATGCATAGAGCTGCCAACCTAATCCGGCAAATTGTTAGTACCGCCCCTTTTTCTACACCACTTAATTTTTAGAGTAATTCTCTTCAAATATATTTGCGATGAATAAAAAAAACAAATACTCTAAAAATTAAGTGATCCTTTTTCTACACCACTTAATTTTTAGAGTAATTCTCTTCAAATATATTTGCGATGAATAAAAAAAACAAATACTCTAAAAATTAAGTGATGTAGAAAAAGGGGTGGTACAAATAATTTGCCGGATTAGGCTGGCAGCTCTGCATGCAGTAACACGTTTTATATAATTTTTTAATAACATAAAAAAAATAAAATTGTTTGAGCTAATTTTAAACTCATGTGAAACTTACTTATCATAAAAATAAAATAATAAAAATGATAATAAATAAATAAATAAATAAATAATAAATAAATAAAAAAAAAATAGTAATCATAACACATAAATAAATTAAAATTTGAGATATACAATAAAAGTAGGGGGAGTCAGAGCTTCCATCTCGAGACGGAACACTGTCACAATTACTTTTATTAATAATTTCTATTGTATTCAATCGCATATAATTACTGCGCGAATATGATTAAAATTATTCATAAGAAATATTAGTGTAAGAGGGAAACAATTGCAACTTGATAATATTTAAAAAAAAAAAAAAAAAAAACTAATTTTTCTTAAAAAGTTTGTTGATAAAAATATTGTAATAAAAATGTCAATTTCCCAAAACAGAAACAGATTTATTTAACATAGGACATCAAATGTATATATTAAAAAATTCTAACGATTTAACAAAATCGTTTGTTATCTAACAACATTTTATCTAATATCAACGACCCCTATATAGATTATCTACTACAAAAAGGTAATTGAAATGTATTATTATTATTATCAGCACTATTTTACTAAAGAAAAATATACAGAATGCCCATTCTTAACAATGCTCAGTAGGTAATCCATTTTATTTATATACACTGATCAAAGACCATTGAGTGACCCCCAAACTTTTTCGAAGAACGTTTAAAATAAATTCGTGTTGAAAAACTTCATTTTATTTTATGGTTTTACATTTTCGAAAATCAACAATCAAATAAAAACACGCAGTTTGTGTTAAAACTATCTTAAAATAAAAAAGTACTCTTTATTTTTTTGCAAAAGAATATTGGAATATATGCGGACAGTAGTATTTTTTAAGCTACCTATACTTGTACATAAATATATATTATTACTGTTATCTGCCAATTTTGAACCACTAAATCATAAACTTGATGATGTTTTTTGATTGACCACTGAATCTCCACTACTTTATTATTATTATTATTATTGTTGTTATTCTCGTACCACTATTTACATAACATAAAATTTATAACTTTATGCCGCCAAATTACAGATTTTCTTGCGTAAATATTATAACAGGTACGGCAGTGAAACGGACGATTTTGAAACACTGGAAATAGTAAGTTATGTTAGGAATAAGAAAACGAGAGTGGTGCCGTCTGGGCAATACCTCTTTGCCATTGACCCTGATATCGGTGTTCAGTTAAGATGGCGTCGTGGACTGGTGAACAACGCGCTTTTGCTGTGAAGGCGTTTTAGAAAAACAATGACAGCTACGTTAGGCTGACCAGATCAAAGTACCTTTATAAAAGAGAAGCATTAAAAATTGCTACAATTATAAAATTATGGATGTATTTTTTTCATTCCTAATAAATAAGGACTAAAAATAAAGTGTTATTGATTAATAATTTAGTTTCTACAATTTTTTAAAACTTAGAAATATGACTTAAAAAAAAAAAAAAAAAAAAAAAAAAAAAAAAAAGGGCGTCCCCATTTGTCCACAGAAAATGGGGACGTTTGGTCAGTATAAGCTACGTGGCCTCGCAGCGTGTATTTCGTGCTCATTATAATCTCCCACGTCATGCACCAGTGCCGTCGGCACATGCTATCAAATTGTGGGTACAGAACTTTGAGGAGACGGGTAATGTGATGAGAAAGTGGTGTGGAAATGCGAAACGCGTGTGCACACCAACGTGTTGTCATTTGTGTCGTCTTAACATAGGTTTACATAACAGTACTCGTTATCTTAACTCTTAGTATCCAACCTGTACTTTTAGCATTAAATTTCAAGATAAGAGAAAGTCGTGTGAGTGACACACCAGATTATTTTTTTAATTACAACTAATTTTACAAGGCTATACGTGGGGTAAATGTACCGAAAATTGTACTCTTTTTTTTTTCTTCATACAACTCTAAAAAAAATTCAAAATTCATTTTTTTTTTAATTCCTTTGTTAAATTCATAGTCAATATTATTTTGAAGGTGTGTGCGAAATTATTCAAAAAGATGAGTGCATTAGTTTTTGAGAAATCGTGTCCATCGCTTTTCTCAAGACTATTCGAAGATTTTTAATGAAAATTTTATAAAGCATTGCTTAAATGTTGTTCTTTTAAATGCACAAAATTGTGGACGAAATATTTTACTTATTATATGGGGGAAAGAGAGAGAGAGAAAATATGCTTTTTCCCAAATTTTTATGTACTCGCTCTCATCTGTAACGGTGAGTTTGTGTGTCTGTCGTTTGAAATTTCGTTTAAAAGCGATAGCAGCCGAAAAACAGTTAAAAGGGCGAGATAAAATAGAATTCAAGAGTACAATTTGCTAATCGATGCGATAATTAGAATTTTTTTTAATTAACTAAACTAATATTTTTAATGACAACAATTGATTTCTCAATGTATCATCCCAGACAAATGTCTAAGAAAATAAATTTTACAAAATCCTTTGGTGTTAAAATTTTCATGTGATTTCATATGGGATTAAATTCTGTAATTTTTCATTTTCTGCAATTTTCAGCTGATTAAAAAAAAGAAAAAAAAAAGAAAAAGAAAATATGGTTCGCTCTCATTTGGAACGGTAAGTTCGTGCATTTTTCACTGAATAAAACCTCGATAAACCATCCCGTGAAAACCTTCTAACGTATATTTGATTTTTAAAATACTGAATGAGTGGGCATCACATTCTGAATAAAACTTTAAAATTAGTAAACAAAAATCCAAAAGTGAAATCAAAGTCTAATTTGAAAAGCTTAAGCAGGTGTGTATCGAATCTTCGACTGCTTTACCGCCTAGAAAGGATCAATTTAGGAAATGAAAAAGTTTAAGTTTTCATCCTTTTTATTATCCTCTCACCTTAATACAATAAAATTTGCAAAATCATAACTTCGAAAAGATTTATATGATACACGATATATTTAGAATTTGGATTTTCACGGGAGAACTAATCTGATCAAACGATACGATTAAAAAACTTACAATGAACATTTTTTTTTCTTTTTTTAAGTTATGATTGTTATAAAATAATTTTTAACTTCAGAAGGATAATTTATTAAATTAACTTATATTAAATTTTATTTCGGGAGGGGTTAGGACCCCATGGACAACCTCCCTGGATACGTCCTTGGTCGTGACATGTCTGTGAAAATGTTCAGAAACATTTCTCACAAATTGAAAGCATTGTAAATTCATGCTGTAATTTTTTTATATCGCTGTGAATAAATTTGTATCGCTGATGGAGGTTTCAAAATCACCCGTTTCACTGCCGCACCTGTTGTATACATTTATATATATAACAACAAAAATAAAACAAACCTGTTTTTTAAAAACTTCCTTCATTTGAATTATAATGATTATCTTTTTCCACGCCAGATGGCGAAAGCAAACATCTAATACGAGGAAATTTAAAAGCAAACTATGTGTTACTGTATGATGTTGTTAAACTCCGATTCTTGAAAGCTTTTAAGATTTATGAGTTATTAAAATAAAAAAATTACATTAGAAAACAGTAAACATAATTATTAAATAAATTGTGCATTTATAGTACCTTTATCGACTAATCGGGAATGGTCTTGAGATTATTTTTGTTCGTGACATGTCTGTACAAGATGTGCAAGTTGTTCAGAAACATTTCTCACAAATTGAAAGCATTGTAAATTGACGCTGTAATTTTTTTATATCGCTGTGAATAAATTTGTATCGCTGATGGAGGTTTCAAAATCACCCGTTTCACTGCCGCGCCTGCTGTATACATTTATATATATATATATATATATATATATATATATATATATATATATATAAAGATATCAAAAAAAAAAAAAAAAAAAAAAAACTTCTTTTTAAAAACTCCCTTGATTTGAATTATAATGATTATCTTTTTCCACGCCAGATGGCGAAAGCAAACATCTAATACGATGAAATTTAAAAGCAAACAATGTGTTACTGTATGATGTTGTTAAACTCCAATTCTTGAAAGCTTTTAAGATTTATGAGTTATTAAAATAAAAAATTACATTAGAAAACAGTAAACATAATTATTAATGAAATTGTGCATTTGTAGTACCTTTATCGACTAATCGGGAATGGTCTTGAGATTATGTTTTCTTATTAGAATAATTCTGTTGACAATTTGTTATGTGTTACTCTCTGTGTTTGGTGTCAGCTTGACATGTGGTTAACTTTTTTTAATCTTGATTCATTGTTGGGTTGTGTTATGATTTGTTGAAATTTAATTCGTTACTTTATAAATTTGGGTTTTGTCGCAAGATAGGAACATGAACGGTATTTTTAGCTGGAATTAACTATACAGTTTTCCGAAATCTTGCAATCTCTCTGCTCGCAGACGGACATGTTCCCTGATGTGTGAGTCCTTCTATTTTTGAGCATTTCCTGTTCCAATTCTCATTTCCAGTTACCTTTTTTTTTCATACTTTTATAAAATTTATGGTTTACATTTGATCTTTTTCTTGAATTTCACGTGATAAAAATCACACCTTGTTCGTCTTAGTGTTATAATCCTAACATCAACATAAGTAATTTAAAATGATTTTTTTCTTCGAACTGATGCTGTAAATGAATGAAATATACATATTAAAAGTAGTTGTATGAAAAGAATTTTAAAAAGTCGCCTGTCGCAGCCCTGTAAACATAGTCGATATATCCTTTAATTTTATATTTATATATATTATATTTAGGTTTTGCCTCTTCTTAAATCTAAAGTGACGTAAGAAAATAGCGAAAATCTTTTTTTTTTTTTTTTTTTTTTTAAGAATTGAAATAGTAAATACTTATAGTCATGTTCTGATAGAGCGATAAAATATTGCTCTTCCAATTAAAAAAAAAAATCAGTTCTCGCCTTCATTAGAAGATTGTATTCCTAATGAAATTTCCTTAAATTTATGTATAATTTTTTGAAAATTGCATGCAAAATGGTACATGTCAATCCATTAGTATTTGTCAATAAAATATTTATAATACTCTTTCTCCTTTTAGGCTAAACATCAATAGGTTCAAATATAACTCTTTTTTGCATATGAATAATATTTTAATCATAAAAATTTCTGGTGAATAAATTGTACAGTTTGTAATACATTAAACAAATCACAGATACATACTCTCCGTCAACACATAATTTTCAACTACTTTTATGCTCTTATACTTTTCCATTTTTGAACTAAAAGTATATAAACAAATTTAATACTTTGACATTCTTAAAGACTTACAATTCCTCCCAACATGTCTAGAAAGAGTGATAAAATACCACTTACGCAATTAAGAACGGAAAAAAAAAATGTTCTCCTTCATCAGCAGATTGCGATCCTGGTAAAAAATTGTTTCCTCGAAATCGACTGAATTAATCTTTGGAGGAAACATTTTAAGAACTTACTTGTGATCTTTATGAACAACTTTCTTAAAAATATAGGTTCAAATGAAACTTTAGACAGTCTAGCTAGCGTTAAATGATAGGTTTTCCTTGAAACAGTTTTTTTAAAAATTAGAGAGGACAAAAAGAAATGTTTCATATATAGGATCGTTAAATTTGTAACTTTATACTGATTGCATCTTTTAGATTATAATTCTTACCAAGAAAAATTTGAGGCTTAGATATAGCAAAACTTTACGGGAGTAATAATTGATATTTGATCTACAATTAATTGTTTTATTGTGCAATATATTTTTTTTTCATTTTTACCGTCTCATATATATATATATATATATATATATTAAACTTTAAGTAATGGTGATTTGAGCGGTGTCATGTTAATGCAGATTGCCCGAAATCTTCCTACCAAAAAATATTTTTTTGCTATTCTACTGTAAAGATTGTCAGTGATTAAATAAGTTTCGTTATTACTTTTCTAGTGATATGAAATTGATTTTTTGTACCGCTTGGCATCTTTTTGATTTGTATACGGTGGTTATTTTTTTAACCATACCTGACAACATCCTAATTAATATTCCGTAGTTTTGTTAGATCCGCCTTTTTTTTACATCAGTAATTTTTTAGGATACTTTTGTTTAATAGAAATTGCATTTGAAGAATATTACCATAGCCTCCTAAACTAGATGACTTCCGCGTGTTTCGGAAACTTGGCAACAGTTCAAGCGGTAGACAACGCCACATGGTACAGATTGCGAGACTTTTTTATTCAATCACCAATAATTTTAAGAAGTGATGTACGTTATTTATAATCGACGTTTCTGCGATTCTATTCGCCTTTTATGTATATCAAATTCCACTTTTAAAAATTTTTGGTGGCTGTTGAATAAAAAAGTCGCACAATCTGTTCCAAGTGGCGCTGTCTGCCGCTTGAATTAAGCGACCCTTGATAGAGAGAGACTGGACACTGAACAAAAATGGCGGACGTTTGTTCAATGACCATTCCATCGCCGTAAAACATAATATACTTTTTTCAGAGTCTGACACTTTTCATTTAATTAAAATCACGGGAAATAGTTTGGTTTATCTTCAGAGAACCATGCAGACAATCATTCAAGATATTTTCCCAAAGTAATGGTATCAAAATAACAGCCTGAACAGACATGGCGGAACAACCGGCGGGTCAATGTCCAGTCTCTTATCATCTAAGGTCTCTACTTGAACTTAGCTACCCTTGATAGAGACAGACTGGACATTGAACAAGAATGGCGGACGTTTGTTCGATGACCATTCGATCGCCGTAAAACATAATATACTTTTATCAGAGTCAGACACTTTTCATTTAATTAATATCGCGGTAAAACAGTTTTGTTTATCTTCAGACAATTATGCACAGACTGATTCAAGACATTTTCACAGCGTAATGGTATCATAATAACAGCTTGAACAAACATGGCGGATCAACCGGCGGGTCAATCTCCAGTCTCTTTTATTATGTAGGGTCTCTACTTCAACTTAGCTACCCTTGACAGAGAGAGACAGACTGGACATTGAACAAAAATAGCGGACGTTTGTTCAAAGACCATTCGATCGCCGTAAAACATAATATACTTTTATCAGAGTCTGACACTTTTCATTTAATTAATATCGCGGTAAAACAGTTTTGTTTATCTTCAGACAATTATGCACAGATTGATTCAAGACATTTTCACAGTGTAATGGTATCCTGTATAACATCTTGAACAGACATGGCAGATCAACTGGCGTGTCAGTGTCCAGTCTCTTATCATGTAGGGTCTCTACTTGAACTGTTGCCAAGTTTCTGAGACATGCTGAAGGCATCTAGTTTAGGAGGCTATGATATTACTTTCCAAATTTACCGGTGTGAAAAAAGGGCGTGGCACACAACACTATATTGGAGGGTATGGTCTTAACCTTTTGAGGCGCAAGTGAATTGCACTCTTTAAAATTAAACTGCTACTAAAATTTACGAAACTAATTAAAATAAAGAAATAAATTCATTTTTCTGCTAAGTTGTAAAAGTAAGATTATTGTTAAAAAAAAAAAAAAAAAAATGCGTCGAATTCTTGCTGTTGGGACTAAGTAATTGTGTCCTCACATATAGTATACATTATCATAGCTGACAACATTTTAATTTATTCCAGAGTATTTTCTACCCTGCCTTTATTGCGTACCACTTTATTTATAGAAAAACTTTCTCCAATATATAACTTCGATAAAATAAGGAAAAAATAGTCTTAAAAAATAAGTGGTGTGAAATAAAGGCGGTGCTAAAAATACTCCGGAATAAGTTGAAATGTTGGCAGCTATGCACTATGTTATACGTAAAAAAAAAAATTATGACTAGAATACTCTGCACATTATATTATTTTCTTGTGTATTTTTTTCTAGGCGTATTATTTATAAATTCCAAAAGAATAATACATTATCAAGATTCGTAAAGATTTTCTCTGTACGAAGGACTCTTCCTGCAATATTTTTTAACATTAAATTTATTTTTTAAATTTACAGAATATTTTATAACGAAACATTCAGTACAAAATTAGTGGTAGTGAAAATCGAACAAATTGTAAGACCGCACAAACCTTGATTATTTTTAAAGTGATACTAAATAAAACCCAAAATGTACAAAAGTGTTAAATATTATAACCATAATTGACAACATTTTAATTAATATTCCGTAGTGTTGTTAGTCCCGCCTTTCTTATTTATTTATTATTTTTTTTTTTTTTTACACCGGTAAATTTTTAGAGTAATAGTCTTCAAATGCAATTACGATTAAATATAATGAAAAATACTCTAAAATGATACTGCCGTGAAAAATAAGGCGTGGCTAACAATACTACGGAATATTAATTAGTATGTTGACAAGTATGTTATAACTGAACAGCAATGGAATAAAATTATCACAAAATACTTCTTGTTTCTCAAGTCTCATGATTTTTTTAGTCTGATGTGTATTTGAGTGATGTTCTAAAATGTTTAAAAGCTTCTTCTTCTTCTTCTTCTTTTCTTTCTTTTTTTTTTTTTTTTTTTTTTTAATAAAAGGGCATGTCGAGAAAATATCAACGTGAATACAACATTCCTGTATTGAAATTTACCGATGAAAGTATTTGTTTGTAAAGAAGGATAAACAAATATTTGGTAGTATCACACGGCTAGTTTGTTCTTTATCCTTTTTGAGCGAAAATTACAAATATTTAATACGAAAATATTAATCTATCTTTTTTTAATAGTTTTAATCAAACCTTTAATTGTATCACACGTCTATTTTATTCTTTTTCATTTTGAGTGAAATTTACAAACAAATATATAATCAGAAATATTAATATATTTAAAAAAAATATTTAAAAATATATATTAATCTATTCAAAACTTAAAGTAATACTGTAAGAGACATTTTTTTTCTATTTATAAATATACTTCTACATTAAATTAATGCTTACTTATTATTTCAGTTATTATGTATATTACCTAATAAGTACCAAATACTATGTTTTTCTTGTCTTTTATTCGTTTTTCTATATTTTAGGCTATATATATAAATCCTAACTGACAAAAAATGCACTTCTACTGACTGTGATATATAGATTTAACTCAAATTGGAGAAGAATTGCAGAAAAAATAGCAGACTGAAATAGCAAAGGCCTTCATCCTGCAGTGGATTGATAAAAGATGAAATTAAAGATGATGATGATGTTATTTAGACGTATGTATATATATATATATACATACAACTGTGCGTGTGAAACTACTAAAATAATTCCACGATCATCTTAACATGTATCATGCGGATCATACAGTGATATTCCTGATCTAAACAACAGTTGAACAAAACAAGTTCATGTCTAATTTTCAAAACGTTATGGGATACATAATTTCACTTGTTCAGAAATCATTTTATAAAACAAAAATACATAAATTCGGTACAAATTTTTAAAATTTTAGCGTGTACTTCACAGCGAAAGAAATAAAAACTATCTATATAGCAACTATATTCCTTTATGCCATATATCACCGACAGGATAGAGTTCACACTAATCAGGATATAAAATTATGTGGGCGAGCTGCACAAACAATGAAAGGAAAGCTCAAAAATTGTACCAAAAAATGATTTAAAATAAAGCGTTTTCCTGAAGAGCAAATTGTTTCCGTTTGCCCAACAGGTCTCTGAAATAGGTACCATTTTCAAATTGGATAAATGTGTGTAATGTGTATAAAATGTGCCATCTGTAACCGACATCATTCTGCAACGTATTATATACCAACAACAACTTAAACTCGCATTATCCATAGCTATTTATGTTTCCCATTACAGTGATGGGAACTAGGCGCAGAACATATTCTTTAACCACATATCTTGCGACCATGGAAGCCTTTGCGCAAATGCGGACTGTACGAGTCCAGTGTTAAAATAGGGATAATTGAGAGAAAATAAGCGATAAGGGAACACCGAATGACTGGATGTTGACCAAATTCCAATAAGCCGAACAATTTGGCACCCCTCCAAGCTTTTGGACTCGTGCTCACTGCTAGTCGTAGGAAACGTAGTTACACTATATACTGGAATTCATGTTGTAAAATTTGTACCCTTTCCGTGTTGATCCTCAAATTTAAATTTAAATTCATTTACTACTTAAATATAATTTAAATTCACGTTATAACCTTTAAAGTTTAAGTTATTAATTAAATGAATTATAGCGTTTAGTGCTATTTTCTCTTTTGATGCTGCCATTTGAGTTAAAGATAAATTAAAATTAAAAAGCTTAATGATAATTACTTTTAGTTAAAAATTATATTCCTTATTAATATATTTATGTTTAAGTCTTTTGAAATAACTTTAATTACTTACCTCATATTTAAAAGCATATTTTATTAAAATTAACTTAAAGAAAAATATGTTTAAATCCTTTTACGGATTGTTCTTTTCGCTACTTGGCGAGGAGATGTAATATTTTTTCAACTGCAGAGTCTCTTTGCTAAGCCCATAGATGGCGGCTGACTCGCAGCGTCGTGTTGCTATAGTTATGGGAGGCGTTCCTATTCTACAGCATCTAGTAGCTGTTACTTGAATCCGTTTCGTGACTATAAAAAGGGGGTAGGAAATATGTAATCAGTCTCTTAAGCTCTGAAGCCCTTAATCTTTTAAGCTTTTATGTTTTTTCAGTTTAGCTCAAAGTCATGAGCTGGTATTTCGATATAATTATAAACTGTTTAGTTTTATTATGATTGTAAATTACGTTTTTGTGACTTGTTCGTTTAGTGAAAAGTAGCTTTCTATTTGAACTCAGTATGGCAGTATTTTTAAGGGTATTTAACCTTTCGTCAGCAACCTTTCTAAAATTGTTTCAGCTGATTTAATGTTATTCATCATTTTGTTTCAACTTTAATAAACTGTTTTAATCGAACTTTTGTCTTCAATGAATGCCACATATATTTATCTTCTTTATAGCTTTTTAGAGCTGAGCAACTATCATTTCACTGCACTGCTAACTCTGCTAACTTGATATATGTGGAAATTGTTTTTTTCACAAGAAGCGGTTATGGGCAATTTGGCTCGTTGTCAGCTCATAGCATTAAAATTTTGATAATAGTTTTTATGGCATTCTAAGTGTTTGAAGATAAGAAATTGAAATGGCAGTAAGTTTAAACCCCACGATTGAAAAATTACGGATGAATAATTATACTACGTGGGTCAAGGACATTAAATTTATTTTAATTGAAAGAAACTGCTGGAATATAATATGTAAAAAAAGAAAAACTGCCTGTTGAAGATGCTGAGGCCGGAATAACTTCAAAACAAGTGGAGGATTTTAAATCTCGTAGTCGAGTTGCATTATCCACAATATATCTGAATACATCGCCTGAAGTCAGAAGCATTATTGAAAATTGTGATTGTGCTATTGATGCCTGGGAGACTTTGAAGAAGACCTTTATATCAGACTCTAGAGCTCATCATATGGGACTGTTTACAGAGTTCATTAATTGTAGAATGTCTGAGAATGAAACGGTTAATTCTTTTGTAACCCGGTTATCAAGAATACTGGACCAGCTGCGTGAAATTGGTCATGCTATGGAGGACGTGTACTGCTGTTTCCAGCTCTTGCAACACCTACCATCCAAGTTTGAATCTGCAGTGCAATATTTGTTGCGTTGGAAGAACGACCAGTTCAAGTTCCAGAATATTGTGTCCGAGTTAACAGCGGAGGAATCGCGTCTACAGCTTCGTGAGGGTGATATTAAGAAAGATGCCAATAACAGTGTTCAGATACAGAACATCCAGCAAAAAGGTAAAAAGCCTTTAACTTGTTTTAAGTGTGGCCGTATTGGCCACTTTAAGAAAAACTGTTTTTTGAATAGTAATGTTAAATTTAAACCTAGAAATTTAAAGTATAACTCCAACGGTCGTGACAAATGCAAATCTCCCCCCTCCTACTACATAGCTCAAGCTAACTTTAGTAATTTAAGTGATGAGGACAGCTTTATTTTTGATACTGCTGCTTCAAATCATTTTCTAAGAAATTTAGATCTTTTTGAGCATTATACTCATGTGGAGGGAGAGGAGCTTTTTGTCGCGATCGATGGTATTAGTTTTCCTATTACTGCTAAAGGAACTGTTAAGTTGGATTTTGGTAAAAATGTATTGTATTTAAAAGATGTGTTATATTCACCAAAGTTACGGAAAAATTTAATATCAGGTCCTAAATTAGATGTGAACGGTGCCACATACACTGGCGGTAAGGGTCGAGTGTCGGTGTTCGGTAAAGATAAAAGACATATTTTTACTGCTAAAATTAAAGACGGTGTTTACTATTTATATCCTAATGTTTCTAAAGTTAAAAAGGGGAGTAAAGTGAATGGGGGGCACCCAGAAAATCCTTCAGCTTCTCTTGCAAAAGTTAATGAAATTGGGTATTGGCATGCTCGTTTTGGGCATGTAAGTCCTGATACTATAGTAAATACTAGCAAGAAGAACGGGGTAAGGGGCCTTCCTAAACTTAAGTTTAAGAAATTTTTTTGTGAACCTTGTAGGATTAGTAAACAAAACCGTGTGTCTTTTAAGTCATCCGATGTTCATGGCGTTAGGTCACCGTTAGAGAAAGTATTTATGGACGTCTGGGGCCCAATTAAAGTAACTGGTAAGTAAAAATGGGGAAAGGTTCTTTTTGTCCATTATTGATGGATTTTCTAAAAGGGTTGCTGTTTATCCTTTAAAAGATAAGTCTCAGGTTTTTGGTGTATTCGAGAGGCACATTGCACGGGCTGAACGTAGTTTGAATAAAAAATTAAAAGCTATTCGTACGGATAATGGTTCCGAATTTGTAAATGACAATTTCAAATCATTTTGTAGTAAAAATGGAGTTGTTCATGAGTTAACTAACACGTTCACACCTGAGCAAAATGGGTTAAGTGAGCGGTTTAATCAAACTTCTTTAAATTGTGTTAGAGCTATTATCACGGATAGTGGTTTGCATTTTTCTTTTTGGCCCGATGCAATGTTGTATTTCGCGTACACTTGGAACCGTTTAATCCATAGGGGACAAACTAAGACTCCTTTTGAGTTATATACTGGGTTTAAACCATCCGTAAGACACCTGAAGCCGTTTGGATTAATTTCGTATGTTGGGATCCCAAAACAGCATAGAGACCATAAGCTTGAACCTAAGGCTAAAAAGGGAGTACTAATAGGTTATTCATTCAAGACTAAGGGGTATAAAATTTGGTTGGAGGATGAGGATAAAATAGTTGAAACTATAAACGTAACGTTCTCTGATCAGCTATTTAGTAAATGCAGTGGAGCGGTGATGGGCACCTCACTGGAGGAATTGGACTTACTTCCGGAAAGTCCAGTTGATTGTCAAGTTTCCGATCCTGTTGACATTGTTTTCGGAGGTGAGCCCGATGATTCTAGTGACGAGCCCGTCGATGAAACTCCTGTAGATAAATCTTCTCTTAAACCTCTTTCTTCAATTACTTGGAATAGAAAACCCGTACCCAGAAAAATGAGTGACAGAGTTGACATCTTCTATTACCCGGACAACACTAAAACTAGATTGAGATCAATGAACGATGTCAAGCAATATTGTGATAAAAATAATTTAATTTTTGACTCTAATTTTTTTGATTTCTCTAGTAGTAATAAGTTCGAGGGGGTAGTTGATCAGCAAAACTCGAATAACCCAACTTCAAGTTTAACTCATAAAAAATCCTGACTAGTTATCCCTATACCTAAAACATATAATCAGGCCGTTAAATCTTCAGAATGTATTGAATGGGAAAATGCCATGGATGATGAGATAAATAATATGAAAACTCGTAAAGTTTGGCATCTGGTTAATTTACCGGAGGGGAAAAAAGTTTTGGGAAATAGATGGGTATACGCCGTTAAAAGAGATGAGCTAGGAAACGTTGCCCGCTTTAAAGCGAGGCTCGTGGCCCAGGGCTTTCATCAGATAAAGGGGGACACTTATGACGAGACGTTTTCACCCGTCGTTAATTTCTCAGTAATACGTTTCTTTTTTTCATTATTGGTCTCATGTTATAAATGGCATAATGTTCAATGCGATATAAAATGTGCTTATCTTTATGCACCTTTAAAAGAAGAAATTTATATGTCTCAGCCAAAAGGATATGTTGTAAAGGGGGGGTGAAAATCTTGTTTGTAAACTAGACAAAGCGTTATATGGCCTTCATCAAAGTGGCCGGCTCTGGTATTATGAGTTAAATAAAGTACTATTAGATTTAGGGTTTAATAAATTTAACTGGTGTAATTGTTCATATTATTTTGAAAATTATATTGTTTTATTAGTTTATGTAGATGATTTAGTTTTGTTTGGTAAAAATCAATTTCAAATAGATAAAATTCTTAATTTATTAAAATGTAAATTTGATATAAAAATTTTAGGTAAAACCAAGAAATTACTTGGTGTAGAATTTAATTATGAAAATGATTCAGTACAAATTTTTCAGGAATTATATATTAATGAAGTGTATGACAGGTTTAAGTCGTTTAACATCCCTTTCTGCTCATTACCTATTGTAAAAGGCATTAAGTATTCGAAAAAAGATTGTCCTACTAATCAAAATGAAATTGATGAAATGTCTAAATTTCCATATCGGAATATCTTAGGATGTTTATCTTTCATTGCAAACAGGACACGACCTGATATTGCCTACGCAGTTAATATATTCAGTCAATTTCAAAATTCACCGGGGTTTAATCATTGGAATGGGTTAATTAAATTACTTGGGTATGTTTCGTGTACTCGAGATTTGAAATTAAATTTGAATTGTTTTAATCCATGTTTAACTGCTTTCTCTGACGCTGATTTCGCGATGAATAGAGATGACTTCGTATCAATGGGGGGACAAATTTTATTTTTGGATAATAGCCCTATTTCTTGGAAAACCTTTAAGCAAAAAAGTGTTTGCCTTTCAACCATGGAAAGTGAATTTGTATCCATGTGTGACGGGGTTAAAGAATTAATGTGGTTTGATAATATATTACGAGATTGTATTGATTTTAAATTAATTGCTATTTCATATGAACCACCAATACTTTTTGCTGATAACCAAGCAGCTATTAATTTTACGAGGTCTCCTATAGAGAATAACAAATCTAAACATATTAATGTAAAATTATTTTTCATCCGTGAATGGTTATTTGAGGAACGGTTTGATTTAAGATATGTAAATACTAAAAATAACTTTGCCGATCCCTTCACAAAGCCCCTTACTAAAGGTGATATGACTAAATTTGTAAATAAGGTATTTATTAAGTAAATGTATATAGAATAAATTTAAATTTTTTTGAACGTATAATATATATTTAAAATTTTTTTGAAATTGAAAAATGTTTTTTAGAGGGATATGTATGCATTTTCTTGGTGGATTTTTCCTACGTTTTCCATTGTGTAGTGATGTATGGTTTAGTTTAACTTTTGTATGAGAGAAATTCGTAGCGCTACGTGTAATTGGTTATGTGTATGTTATGTAAATGTTTCATATATTTGTGAATATCATCGTTTTCTTATTTTGACAATGGGGAATGGGGGAAAAAAAGGTTTCCTTGAAATGCTGTGCATATTTGCTCTGTATTAATATCTTGTTCTTTCTTTTAGTAGATATGTATAGTATATTGATAGTGCTACTGTTTTTTGAAAGTGTGAGTTGGACTTGTGGACTCTTGATCTTATGATTGACAAACCTTGTAGCTTTGTGTGAAGTATATTCTGTAGAAGACATATGTGAATCTCTCATCAAGTCACTAAATATTCAAGGAATTTTTTTATTTCTTTTCTAATAAAGTTTATATTGTAATTGCTGACGTTTGTGTTTGTCGAATCAACACGGTGGGGGGCCTTGTTGTAAAATTTGTACCCTTTCCGTGTTGATCCTCAAATTTAAATTTAAATTCATTTACTACTTAAATATAATTTAAATTCACGTTATAACCTTTAAAGTTTAAGTTATTAATTAAATGAATTATAGCGTTTAGTGCTATTTTCTCTTTTGATGCTGCCATTTGAGTTAAAGATAAATTAAAATTAAAAAGCTTAATGATAATTACTTTTAGTTAAAAATTATATTCCTTATTAATATATTTATGTTTAAGTCTTTTGAAATAACTTTAATTACTTACCTCATATTTAAAAGCATATTTTATTAAAATTAACTTAAAGAAAAATAT
Source organism: Salticus scenicus (assembly GCA_963930645.1). NCBI lineage: Eukaryota > Metazoa > Arthropoda > Arachnida > Araneae > Salticidae > Salticus > Salticus scenicus. Next base: position 236,471,491 of record OZ005655.1, read on the forward strand.
GTTTAAATCCTTTTACGGATTGTTCTTTTCGCTACTTGGCGAGGAGATGTAATATTTTTTCAACTGCAGAGTCTCTCATAGATGGCGGCTGACTCGCAGCGTCGTGTTGCTATAGTTATGGGAGGCGTTCCTATTCTACAGCATCTAGTAGCTGTTACTTGAATCCGTTTCGTGACTATAAAAAGGGGGTAGGAAATATGTAATCAGTCTCTTAAGCTCTGAAGCCCTTAATCTTTTAAGCTTTTATGTTTTTTCAGTTTAGCTCAAAGTCATGAGCTGGTATTTCGATATAATTATAAACTGTTTAGTTTTATTATGATTGTAAATTACGTTTTTGTGACTTGTTCGTTTAGTGAAAAGTAGCTTTCTATTTGAACTCAGTATGGCAGTATTTTTAAGGGTATTTAACCTTTCGTCAGCAACCTTTCTAAAATTGTTTCAGCTGATTTAATGTTATTCATCATTTTGTTTCAACTTTATTAAACTGTTTTAATCGAACTTTTGTCTTCAATGAATGCCACATATATTTATCTTCTTTATAGCTTTTTGGAGCTGAGCAACTATCATTTCACTGCACTGCTAACTCTGCTAACTTGATATATGTGGAAATTGTTTTTTTCACAAGAATTCATAAAATAAAAATTTATTGTCATTTTTTTTAAATCAACGATTTTATACATTGAGAATTTTTAAACAAATACCGGTATGAATTCTGCGCCAAATTCCTCCCCCCCCCTGCAGTGTTGCCAGATTTACGACTTTTTTTTTTATTCAGAAGTCACCAATAATATTGAAAAGTGATATTTGATATATATATATATATATATATATATATATATAAAACAGCCGATTAATCGCCTATTAAATATATCAAATATCACTTCTCAAAATTATTGGTAACTATTGGATAAAGAAGTCGCAAAGTCTGGTAACACTGCATCCCTGCATTAGACAGTGCGGTGAATCGTGCAACAGGGAAGTTTATTAAAAAAAAAAAAGCTTGTGTAGAATATTCGGAATTCGGCACCATCAAAATTACTTTACACGTTTTGGATTGGAAATGAGAATATAGCGTCTTGGATCATGTTTTTTTTTTTTTTTCTACGTATGATATTTACTGACACAGCACATACATCATGAGATAAAATTTAATGTATCAAAATTACCTTGTAACCCAACTAATAAATCACACATTGCGAATACGTAGTAGTGCTAGCAAAATTTCCAAATAAATGCTTGGCTTGAAATCGGGAACAACTATTTCACTTTGACATATCGTCTGCCAAGTTAGCCTTACGAACATCCATATCTTATTTTTGTTTTGAAAGCATGCGTGTAGCATGAAAAGAACAACATTCTTGCTTTGTTGTTTCTTTCCTTACCCTACTCTTGCGTTACTTTTTCGTCTGGTCTTTTTTTTATTATTCTGAAATAGTGCCTGTCTTATTATTATTATTATTATTATTATTATTATTATTTATTTATTTATTCAATTGTCTATTATTTACGACATGTTTATTAATCTTGATTCCAAATCAATATTCAAATGCCTTCTTTTACAATCAAATAGGTGCTGTTTATGATAACATATTTACGGATATGTTGCATTACTAATTTTAGGGTTTCCACTAGTCACATTTACGAGCACCAGAATTTCGTGCAGTAAGTTTTGAAACCAAATTTTTCGCGTTTAAATTTAAATAAGCGTAAAAATGCTTTAAAGAAAACACTTTTTGAAAATTCCAGAGTGCAAAACTGAGACGAATAGAAATCTTGCAACTTCGTTTTACACAAAAAAAAATATTATTATTGATAATAAATGAAATTATTTCAATCTAGGGATTCTTATAACTAAACAAATCGACTTTAGTACCTGTAATTTACTACATCTTTTACACAAGGATCATTGAATTACAGAATATTTTTATCCAACTACTTCGGTTACATAAAGAATTTCGTTACATTCTCGCATAAATGAAATAAAAAGGTTGTGTGGATTACTTCAATGTACGGTTTCTTAAAATAAACAAAAAAAAAGTAATAAATAGTTACAGTTTATAACCTTATTTACACGATTGTCAATTACCCTTTGAAATAAATTTAGTTTTGATATCTTAAGTATAACATAGAAAAACCAAAACTGTAAAATATGTTGTTGTTGTTGTAGTAATAAAAAATATTTGTGTTTAGCAATCTGAAATTTTTCTTGTTTGCGATTTTTGGGGATAAAAAATAAAAAGCAAAAAACTAGAAATAAATAAGTAAATAAAAGACATACATGCATTATTTTTATCATATCGTACATGGTATTTTACACTTGCGATATATTACTTCTGTCTTATATTCTCTACATAGACATACCTTGTAACATTTATAATTTATTCTTGAATAGTGTTAGCCCCGCCCTTTTTCACACCAATATGATTTTAGAGAAATTTCTTCCAATATGTAATAAGGAGAAAAATACTTTTAAAATATACTGGTGTGCAAAAGGGCGCGGCTTGCAGTACTCTGGAATAAATTATAAATATTACCAGGTATGCATAGATATCCAGTTTTTTAACCGTCTATGTTATTTTTGAAAACCGATGATCATACATAATCTCAAAGTATCTAATGTGTTAGAAAAAAAATCTGTCTTTCTAACAAATGTTACTGAATTACTGGATATAAAAACAAGAAATGTACGATATAAACTGTAGGCAGTATAAAATACAATGTTAATAAATAATTTCATATAATCATGCACACACGCATACAGACATATAAAATAATATAGTTACGCACGTATAAACAATGTAAACTTACTTTGACACTAAGCGACTGCACAAAATCATCTCCTGCGGAAACTCTTTAAAAGTCGTTATTTACTGCTTATTTACTTATGTCGGATCTCTGAAGAATTCATTATCCCCATTTCGTGGTACTTATTCCCTGAAGTAAAGTTTTCCTTTTAAATTATCGTTAGCGTTTACTCATCATTAGGAGATATGTATTTAATGAACGATTTCTGGTCCAATTTATATCCTTAGAGTGTTCTGAGTGCTCGATAGTAAATACCTGAATTCTCCGTAAGCGCATTTCCGATTTTCGTAAAGATTAACGATAGTTAATGTTCGATCGTTAGTATCTTTATGCTATTACTGTGTTTGTCAGAATCGAATTTAAGACGAAATCTCTAGAAGAAGTATTTTTCCGCAATATATATATATATATACATACTTTTATGAGTATTTTCGTTTAAATTGCATGTATAACATTACGTTGAAAAGCGAATAATACAAAATCGTAATTTGCGAACTATTATACTAATATTAGATAATATAAAAAGAGATTTAAATAATTTACAATTGTATTATTTTAATGTTATACACCATGATTAAGTTTTAACTCTAAAAACTGTAACTACAAAATACGGTAGTGTCATAGTCACCTAAACTAGGTGTCTGTCGCGTAGTTCGGAAATTTGGCCAACAGTTCTATTGGTATACAGCGCCACCTGTTACAGATTGCGCGACTTTTTTATTTAATAGCCACCAAAAAATTTTAAAAGTAGGATTTGATATACATAAAAGGCGAATAGAATCGAAGAAATTTCAATTACATATATATATCTATATATCTATATATATCATTCTTAAAATTATTGGTCGCAGTTGAATAAAAAAGTCTCGCAATCTGTATCAGGTGGCGCTGTCTATCGTTTGAACTTAGGTACCCTACAAATATGGCGGTCATTTGTTCAAAAGCCACTCGATCGGCGTAAGACGTAATTTATTTTTACCAGCGTCTGATACTTTTCTTTTAATTAAAATCTCGATAAAACTTTGTTGTTTATCTCTAGAAAGCCATGCAGAGTATCATTTGAAATTTTGCAGAGCAAAATGGTATCCTATATAATAGGCGGAACAAACAAGGCGGATCATCTGGCGGGTCAATGTCCAGTCTCTTATCATATAGGGTCTCTATTTGAACTTAGAGACCCTACATGATAAGAGACTGGACATTCAGCCGCCAGCTGATCCGCCATGTTTGTTCAAGCTTTTATATGCGATACCATTAAGCTCTGCAAAATTCCAAATGGCACTCTACAAAGCATGGAACTCTATAAAGCATTCTAAAGATAAATAAAAATGTTTTATCAAGATTTTTTTTTAAAGAAAAATGTCAGGCACTGGTAAAATTAGCTTACATTCTATGGCGATCGACTGGTTTTTGAACAAACGTCCGCCGTATTTGTTCAGTGTCCAGTCTCTCTGTATTCAGGGTCCCTATTAGAACTGTTGCCAAGTTTCCAAGCCACGCGACAGACATCTAGTTTAGAAGGCTACGGTAGTGTTAACCTATGCCAGTGATAAATCCCTATCATGAACTGAAGTGAAGTGACTAAAGAATTAGTTTGAATATATTTTTTTAGAATCGTTTTTCAATGTTAATACAGCAATCTTATATTTTTAACACTTCACAGTCCAATGCCTCTTCTATGGCTGCATTAAAAAGATTAAAATGTAATACCTCTAACAGGTATAACATTTTGAAGAAATGCCAAAAAGTGGAATTTACTGATAAAAATGTGACAATATATCGATCATTAAGGCTTAGTTTATTCTTTATTATTGTATGTACGCGCATTTTATAAGCTCCATATTTTTGAAGAATACTTTTTTTCATATTCAATTTGAAATATATATTGTAGGAAATTACTCGACAAAAACTGTGTTATAAAAAAAAAGGCGGATACTAACAACGCTACAGAATAAATATGTTAAAACTTATGGTAAATCTGTCAGAACCTGGGATAAATTTTCGGTGATCTTTGTTATCTCATAGCAAATTGTTAATACGAAAGTACTCAAAATACCATTACATATCTGGTTACATAATGTATTCCGGAGTACTGTTAGCCATGTCCTCTTTTCACACCAGTATATTTTTCTTCATATTTTATCTTTATTATGTATTAGAGAAAATATCTCTAAAATCTTACAAGTATGAAAAAGGGGCGGGGCTACAGTACTCCAGAATAATTTATAAATGTTACCAGACATGCCATTATACGAAGTTCTAGCAACTGTTTAAATGGTTTAACACATTCGGAGTTACGCCCGCCAGTCGGATGTGCTTTTGGATGGAGGTACTTTTTCGAATGGAGTGCTACTTACGCCAATCGAAAACTGTTACAGAAATATATAGAATAGTTTATTATATTTTTCCCGTCAACCAAAAAGCTTAAAAGCTGGCAACTACGAATTAAGCATTTCCGAATTTTTAATAAATTAAAATTTTTAAATTTTATATAAAAAGAAAGTTAAATAATTCTTGAGAAGAAACTGAATGATATTATTTTAAAAGTATTGCATAGTTTAGTGCATTCATTCTGTAATGACTATTTAAGTAATTTTAATTGCACTAATTTCAATAACTTTCATCCCCCTGTGTTCTCTTAAAAGGTACTGTGTGTAGATGCCAAATTTCATTTTTTTTTTCTTTTTCGATTATTTTAAGCCCGCCTTTATTTTTATACCACTTATATTTTCAAAGTAATTTATACTTATTTTATAGAAGGTATGTATTGGAGAATTTTTTCTGTAAATTAAGTGATACAGAAAAAAGGCGGGTCCAAAAATACTCCGGAATAAATTAAAATGTTGACATCTCATAGATACCAATATTTTAATTTTTTGCGGAGTATTTTAAGTACCGCCTTTATTTCTGACCACGTTATTTATAGAAAAAAATTTCTCCAATATATAACTTCGGCAAAATAAGAAATATTTATCCTTAAAAAATAAGCGGTATGAAAAAAGGCGGGCTAAAAAATCCCGGAATAAATTACAATGTTGGCATCTATGTACTATGTTTTACGCAGCATCTGTAGAACATAGAAGAAAAGGAAAGAACAACACTTTTATTTGAAAACTAGCAGGCTACGCCCGCTTCGCTTGTCACTATTTTTAAATGAATCACAATAATTAATGAATTCTCAAAATTCCATTAATTTTTATCATGTGTTAAAAAAAGAGAGAAAAGAAAATTCTGATCGGGAAAAATGTCGCACCGGGTCCCCACTGCCTTCGGCAGTGTAGAGCCGTGCGCGATGCGCGCGAACGAATGTATATATATGAGCGCTGCGCGCGTGTATTCCTTCACCACCCTTATTATTTCTCAAAGTTCCATGTTATTACTCCTAAACTATTATTCTTAAGAAAAGGAATTTAAAAAATAATCTTTTTTGATCGGATAAAATCTCACACGGGGTCCCTTCTGCCTTCAGCAGCGCAGACCCATGCGCGCATCTCGCACATTTGAGTATATACGTGCGCTGTGCACGCATATTCCTTCTCAACTCAAACTTTTATTATAAAGAAAAAAAAAATCATTTATCATCGGGTAAAAACTCGCACTGGGACCCAAACCCATGCGTGAAGCTATAAGTGCAGTGCGCGCACATATTCCTGCTGAAACCAAACTTTTATTCTTAAGAAAAGAAAATTTAAAAAAAATCATTTCTCATCGGGTCGGACCGGGTCCCCATTGCATTCGGCAGCGCAGTCCCGTGCGCGCTGCTCGCGCCTAGTCCTTCCCCACCCTTCCAGCCTCTCCTAATTAACCTACATATACCAATTTTGAACGGTCTAACTCAATTAGCTGAGATGCAAAAGAAACCTAATCAGGACACCTTAAAACGTGTAAATCAGGTGAAATCTCGAATTCCACTATCGATAATATAAAAGAACTTTTAAATGTATTTCTAATGGTGTATTAAAAATAATTTAATCATAATTAGAATTTGAAATATTGAAATTTTAAAATATTAAAGCGCCATCTGGCGGTAGAAATTTTTGTAATCTACTGTTCCATTCCAGGTCAACAAAGCTTTCAAATGATGTATTACTTGTGAAATTATTTTAATTAGTAGCTGATATACAAAATAAAACCTAATCAGGACACCTCAAAACGTGTAAATCGGGTGAAATCTCGAATTCCACTTTCGATAATATAAAAGTACTTTAAAATATCTTTCGAATGATGTATTAAAAATAATTTAATCATTATTAGAATTTGAAATATTGAAATTTTAAAATATTACAGCGCCATCTGGCGGTAGAAATTTCTGTAATCTACTGCTCGATTCCAAATCATAAAAGCTTTCAAATGATTTACTACTTTTGAAATTATTTTAATTAGCAGCGGCGATACAAATGAAGACCTATTCAGGACACCTCAAAACGTGTAAATCAGGTGAAATCTCGATTCCCACTTTCGATAATATAAAAGTACTTTAAAATATCTTCCGAATGGTATATAAAAATATTTTAGTCATAATTATAATTCGAAATATTGAAATTTTAAAATATTACAGCGCCATCTGGCGGTAGAAATTTCTGTAATCTTCTGTTCAATTCCAAATCGACAAAGCTTTCAAATGATGTATTGCTTATGAAGTTATTTTAATTAGTAGCTGAGATACAAAATAAACCCAATTCAGGAAATTCTAAAACATGTAAATCATGTGAAATCTCTAATTCCATTACCTACGGTAGTCGGTTAATGGAAGTAAAAAGAAAAATAAATATAGGCCCCCCCAAAACCTGTATATACCACGTCAGTCAGCATGTTTTTACTTCTATGCTTTTTTTTTTTTTTTTTTTTCTGTATATTATGTTATAGACTCTTTTATTGAAATAATTTAATATTTCTTTACTTATGAGGACACAGTACTTCTTAAATGTGCTAATATTTTTTAAACAAATCAATTTAAACTGAAATATCTGGAGTGATATTGCATGCATACTAACAATCATTCCTTATATTTAAAATATTTCATATTCTTATATGATCGAAATGTTCACTGAAAAATTTCGCAGACATTTCATTTATATAAAATTTATAAACATAACATTAAATATATCTTAATATATATATATATATTATCCATAATACTACTAAAAATGTTTTATTTTATTTATTTATTATTATTAATATTATTATTATTTTCGTATCATTCGTAATAAATTGAAATTTTTATAATTTTTTAGTTATTGACATTCAAATCTTACAAAAAATTCTGCATCATATCTTAAAAAAATATATACAAGAAAAATGACACAGTTATAAATAATGTAAAATTACTAGCAAACTTACAAAATTAAATTTTCAAAGGAAAAGTAAATTTTTTTATAACAGCATGTAATTATTGTTATTATTATTATTATTATTATTATTATTATTATATATATATTTATTTATTTATTTAATAATGTTTGTATATTCCAGTACAGTGTTGCATCTATTGAAATATTTGTGATTGATTTAAGCACATAAAGATTGAACGAATGCATCCTATCCGAAAAATAAATATAAATCATATTCAAGAAATTTCAAGTCTAGAATAATTTCATTTTCAAGATACAGATGGCGCTGACTGTGCGTACTTTTAGTTACCTCTAAGCAATAGGAAGGTAGAAAGCGACTTCAAATATGGATTGTAAAGGAAATCTAGATAGCAAAGGGAATTTTTAATCGGAATGTAAAATATCCATATTTGCTTAGAGAAATGTCAGATAGGCATCTTTCCAGAGAATCTTGATGCTATTGATTTTATCGCATAAATATTTGTAACTAGAGAAAAGCCTTCTTTAAATTTTCTTTGTGTTTTTATTTTGCTACTTATATATTCAAATAAAGTTTCTTTAGAAACTGTTTCAAAATATACAATTTGATGTTGCGGGTTCATGTTATTTACACAGAATAATAATAATAATAATAATAAAAGGAAAAGAAAAGAAAAAGAAACGGAAGAAAACTAATAATAATAACCATAAAATAAATAAATAAAATGGGAAATAAAAATCAAAGAAAAGTGAAGATTATTAAATATAACCTCCTAATAATTTTATTTAATTAAAATAATTTATAATAAATCAGAAACAAAGTTCTATTTATTACAGAGAGGAGGAAAAATGTATTTACCATTAACTGTATAGTAGGAAATAATAGTCTATTACACAATCTAAGGAATTTCAAATGCCTAAAGAGGAAAAGACTCAATAAAAAACGGACTAACTTACTGAATTATTTTTTCAGAAAATATTTAATAAAATAAAAACATCTTTTGTTATATATATGTATATATATATATATATATGTGTGTGTGTGTATAGTTTTTAAGAAAGTTTAAAATCTTTGCAAAAGTGAATATGTATAGTAAACAATGTTGCGTAGCAATTAATATCTCACATAATATAATACGAAAACTTGTATTGTTAATAACAGCTTTATTTTTTTATTTTTTTAAATATTCAATCAAAAAAGATATTTAATATATATATATATGTTTTGTCAATGTTCAAATTTATTTTAAAGCTAAGTTGTATTAATTTCTTTTACATAGAAGGTTTTGTATTTTATTTTATTTAGTTATTAATTATTTCAAAAACCATAATTTCACTAAAATTGTCATAACTAAATCATAAAAGTGTTAAAGAAAACGGATGTATAGAATTTCTATACATAAACTTATACACTACATTATAAAAATAAAATTTATAAACAGATTGCTAACAAATTTGGTATGTAGACGATTCCAGGGGTCGTACTCTCCATCCATTTTTTTTTTTTTTTTTTTTCAGGACACTCTCATGAATGAGAAATTTTAAAGTTTATTGCTACCACATTTTTTATAAAATAATTTCTACCCTGTTTAATTATAGCTTATTACTACAAATATACCAAAATTATTTCTGAATGAAATTTGTGGTGGAAATAAAAAAAGAAATATCTCATCTCTGAGAGTGCCCTGAGAAAAGGGCGAGTCATAAAATTTCCACTTGAGATATTTGAAAATTAAATAAATAATTGTTCACTAGATGACGATTTGCGTAAAAGAAAAAAAAAAAAAAAAAAAGCGAATTAACGGATAGAATGACCCTCAGTACACAGCTGCCTACCACTGCTGGCAGATTGAGGGAATTTTTTATTCAGATTAATATTGAATAAAAAAATTCCCTCAATCTGGTAGCACTGCTGCCAACCATTCCAATTTTTAGATAAGTAATATTTTACGATGTTTTAGTAACAATTTTCTCTGATTAAATAAAGTAAAATAAACAGTACCGGTATTCAAATGTCGGTATGATTGACAGCTATGTAAAAGGGATCAAAAAACTATAAATTATCTCTAAAGGAGATTATGTTAAATCACGTTTCAATGATATTTAAAAAATAAAATCACTTTAAAATCACGATAATTAAAGTTATATTTTATTTAAAAACATTTTAAAAATGTATACATTCTAAGCTCTTCGCTTTGACACACAAATCAACTTCAGGAATTCAATCAATATGTTTCCAACTAGCAGTTCATATATGTATTGTTATATTTGACAGTTGACAATTAAAGAATCTTTAGTTAATTGAGGAGACGTGAGCATAACAAATGGCAGTTTGCGAAGTTTGCTGCAGTCTGTTTCCTAAGGTTTACTTTACGTTACTTAAAGTAAATATTTACTTACCACCGCACTTTAGAATGTAAAAAACGAGGGGGGCGGGGGAAGCTAAAAATCCATAGAAAAAGCGTGGGATGAAAACGAAAAAAACTAACAATGTTAAGTGTGTAAAAAACAAAGGGCTAAGACCGGAAGAAACAAGAAGCCAAAATTGACTAGAAAAAGTCATCGAAGAGAGGTAAGGGAGAGGGACTCGGGTTGGAGCCCTAAAGCTATCATCAAGGGTTTGTTACGTCTCGCTTATTATATGACTCTGCGGTGGGTGGGTGCCACCAGCAACTGCACTTGAGGATGTAAAACACGAGGAAAAAAAAGATAAAAATCCATAGGAAAAGCATGGGATGAAAATGAAAAAACTCACAATGTTGTGTGTTAAAAAAAGTCCAAAACTGACTAGAAAAAGTCATCGAAAAGCGGTAAGGTACTCGGGTTAGGGCCCTAAAGCTACCGTCAAAGGGTTTAATAAGTCTCGCTTATTATATGACTTGGGGATAGCGGGGGTGGGTGCACTGTACTTTAGAATGTAATAAACGAGGGAAAAAAAGCTAAAAATCCATAGAAAAAGCATGAGATGAAAAAAAAAAAAAAAAGAAAGAAAGAAAAAAACTCACAATATTAAGTGTGTAAAAAAAAAAGTATACCACCGGAAGAAACAGAGGGCCAAAAGTGACTAGAAGAAGTCATCAAAGAGCGGTAGTGAAAGGGATTCGGGTTGGGGTTTCACGATTCAGGTCTAAAACTATCGTATCGTAATTCTCGCTTATTATCATTCCTTTTGTGTTACGAATTATAATTCTTACCAAGAAACTATCCCAATATTGTAATGATAGAAATTAATTAAATCGTGTTCATTCGAGAGGGCATAATCTAACATGATTTTTGACGCATAAACTGTTAGCTCTCGTAAGCCTGTTCTCGAGAAATCTATATTTATGTTTCAGTAAAAATGTAGTAATGCATACTTGCCAACTATCTCATTATGAACCGTAAAATATTTAGTACCCGACTTTTTATTCGCACCAGTCAGATTTTAGAGTAATTTTTTTCTTATTTAATCGTAACAATATTTGTAGAGAATTACTCTAAAAATAAAGTAGTGTGAAAAAAGGGCCGTTTTTTCAAGGGGCGTTAACAATTGTACGGTTATTAATGAGATGATTGGAAAGTATGGTAATGAGAAAGGAGTGGGAGGAGTCCCGTCAAAACCTGCCAAAACCGTGACTCTTATCAATTTTTATATTATATTTTATAGAATTTTTAGACATAATATCTCGATTGTATATACATACTTGCCAACCATCTCACTAATAATTATACATTTGTTAACGCTCCATTTCTCACACCACTGTATTTTTAGAGTAACTCTCTCCAAATGTTGTTACGATTAAATAAGACTAAAATTACTCAAAAAATTATTGGTGTGAAAAAAAAGGCGGGTACTAAAAATTGTACGGTTCATAATGAGATGGTTGGCAAGTATGTATACATACTTGCCAACCATCTCATTAATAACCGTAAAATTGTTAACGCCCCTTTGAAAAAACACCCATTTTCTCACACCACTTTATTTTTAGAATAATTCTCTCCAAATGTTGCTACGATTAGATAAGAATAAAATTACTCTAAAATCTGACTGGTGTGAATAAAAAGGCGGGCACTAAAAATTGTACGGTTCATAATGAGATGGTTGGAAAGTATGTGCATATATCTCAAAACTGAAATGGACAACTGATTATTGCATCAAAGAACACGGTTGTCTATAATCTTTCGATTTCTGCTTGTTTTGGATTTCATTCATTATTTCAGTGAGGCGTGGTTGCACCGATTGTTAGCGAACTTTCAGAATTTATAACTCGAAAACGCGCTGACGATGGCTATTGTTTTATGAGTCAAAACTATATTTATATATGCTCTTTCGATTAACGCTTGTTTGGATATTTTTTATGATTACAGTATGGTATGGTTACCTGGTTAGATGTAGGATTAGAAATATGACGAAATGCATTATAAATTAAACAAAGGAAATTGCAATAGCATAATATGTATCACAAAGTCATGTAATGGTAATTTGGACATTTTTTTCTTTTACTATCACAATGATACACTGTAAAAAAATTCTGTACAATTATTTCTAAATATAAACAGACCTGTGAACCTTTTAATTTATAGCATCATTAATACTCGCTGTTTTTTGACACCACTTTTATTTAAGAGTAATTTTCTTCTTAATTAATCGCAATTAATTATTTTAGAAACTTATTCTACAAAGAATGTGGTGTGAGAGACGCACAGATACAAATAATGCTATGAAATAAATAAAAATATTGGTAATTCTGCATGAATGTAGAACATGTTGTAAAATATTAAAACTTGTAAAAATAGTTCTTCACATTGCGCTGCATATCGATAACATAAATTTTGCAGAGTATTTTAATTCTTATCATGTGATTTAATAACCAATACATAGTTCTTGAACTAATGCAGAGTTGCCAATATTTTGCATTCTTGCTAATATACGAATTAATATTCCGTAGTATTATTAACTCGCCTTCTTTTTTCCACCAGTATCTTTTTAGAGTATTTTTCTTCCTATTTAATCGTAATCACATTTGGAAAATATTACTCTAAATATTTACCAGTGTGAAAAAAAGGGCTGGGCTAACTACACTACGGAATAGCAATTACAGAGCTGCCAACCTAATCCGGCAAATCGTTAGTACCGCCCCTTTTTCTACACCACTTAATTTTTAAAGTATTTGTTTTCTTAATTCATCACAAATTTATTTGAAGAGAATTACTCTAAAAATTAAACGGTGTAGAAAAAGGGGCGGTACTAGCAAATTGCCGGATTAGGTTGGCAGCTCTGCAATTATGATGCCGTCAAGTATGATTTTAATTTATTCCGAAGTATTTTTAGCCCCGCCTTTATTTCAAACCAATTTTTTAAAAGGAGTAATGATAGTTATATGTTGGAGAAAAAGTATTCCATAAATGAAATAGTGCGAAATAAAGACGGAACTAAAAATACACCGAAATAAAACGTTGGCAATAATGAATATATGTGATGTAGCAATGCAAATAATGGACGGATTTAGGCAATTCGTTTATATAAATAATAGGAAGCTAACGTATGATACAGAAATTTCTGGTTTTGAATGTAGAATATTTTAACTATATTGAACTGTCAAACATTCTGTCTATCTGGCGTTGATAAACTAACTTTAACTTAGGTTATGCAAAAAATTAATTTTACATGCACTAAAATTATATTCCTATGGGTGCCAAATCCCCCGCACTTCAAAAGAGGCTTCATGCCATAACGTTTCTTAAAATTATTAAAAACATATAAAATCACCTTTAAAAACACGTATATAAAAATATCTTTATCTTCTAATCTTCCTGCTCAGGAATTTGTGTCTGCTGCTACAAGTGTTTCTTTGCCATGTAGTTCTAGTGCGACATTTTGTGAACTGAACCTTCCGGCATGCTGTTTTTTTTTTTTTTTTTTTTTTTTTTTCAAACTTGCTATGTAACCCTAGTGTGACGCTAAATGTTCTAAAAGGACTCGTAATGTTTTCAAGACTTGTTCTTTTATGTATATATATATATATATATATATATATATATATATAACTATAACTGTAATGAACTTCTCCAGTATATAATGCTGTCTACTTTGTTAATTAACAACACCTGAAGATGCTATTTTAATAATAGCGAAAGCTTTGTGTCTGATTTTAATAAAGATATTTTTATATACGTGTTTTTAAAAGTGATTTTATACGTTTTTATAATATGTGTACACGTGAAACCCTTTCTAATTTTAAACTTTCAGTAGTTTTTAATTTTAACTATTTTTTTTTTTAAATGTTTTCAATTTTTGCTATCGTCGAAAATACATGTCATAAATACTTTTTTTTTTTTAAATAGTGGTGATAAATCTTATTTAAAAATTAGGATGACTGAGAGCTTAATACATACTTGCCAACCATTTCATTATGAACCGTACAGTCGGTAACAAAAGTGTCCGAACACTAGCAAAAATTCCTATGTAAAAAATGTACACTTAATACGGTTTTGATAAATAAATCCTTGTCGAATCGTCTTCTTAGTCAGTCTAATAACATGATTCTATAAGGATTTATTTAACAGAACTCTATGAAGTGTACTTTTTTTTTACATAGGAATTTTTGCTAGTGTTTGGACACTTTTGTTACCGACTATACAATTTTTAGTACCCGTCTTTCTTTCACACCAATAATTTTTTACAGTAATTTTAGTCTTATTTAATCGTAACAACATTTGGAGAGAGTTACTCTAAAAGTATAGCGGTGTGAGAAAAGGGGCGTTTTTTCAGGGGGCGTTAACAATTGTACGGTTATTAATGAGATGGTTGTCAAGTATGTTAATATTATTTATGCAAAGATGTTAAATTCTTGCTTAATACGCCATTATTTTTTTTCAACAAAAATTATTTTTATAATTAACTATTTTATAAATTGTAATTAAAATATAGGATAAGATATATTAGATAAATATTTTCCTAACAGATTGAATAAGTATTTTCCTTTGAAAATTGTGTTTCAAACAATGGCAGAAGCTGTGTGCAGAGATTTCATTTGACATACAACTGTACAAATTAATGAGATTACTCATGTCACTATATGTTCAATATTCATTTATTTTCAACATATATAAATGCATAAAACGGAGATTTTTCTATCAGACTCCTCCTATTTTCATAACAAGGATAACAACCTAGAAATACACCAAAAATACTAACAACAATTACAGAATATACCACTTGGACTTACAGTGACACAAAACAAAAATATTTTTGGACGGCATTGTTTATAACGATAGTAATTCGAAATAATCATTTTAAATGTTATATTACTATATTATCATATCTGCCAAGTTTTTTAATGTATTTCGGAATGCTGTCAGCCTCGCTCTTTTCCCCCCACTGTAATCTTTTTAGAGTAATTTTCTTCATATTTAATCCTAGTTATATATTGTAGAAAATTTTGACATTATACATATTATACATATTTTTGAGATGTGTTATTTTTTCTAGAGAAATGAAATGTTATCATGAATTTTGATAAGATTATAGAGCTGCCAACCTAATCCGGAATATTGCTAGTACAGCCCCTTTTTCTACACCACTTAATTTTTAAAGTAATTTTCTTCAAATATATTTACGATGAATTAAGAAGAAAAAACTCTAAGAAATGGCTGGTGTAGAAAAAAGGGCGGTACTAACACTTTGCCGGATTAGGTTGGCAGCTCTGAGCTTATGAGGTAATTATAAATATTCTTTTTTGCCTTTTTACTTTTAACATTACATAACTTTTAAAAATCAAGAATAATATCTGCATCTAAACTTTCTAATAGTTTAGAAGAAAAAAAATCATCTTATACAGCGGTATATTTCTGTGAATAAAAATCTAGGAATGATTATAAGTTTTTGAAATTTAAATATTCGTTTATACACAAATATTTTATTCTATGGAATTTAATAACGTACTTGAAAATAGTTTTACATAATATTATAAGACGGCTCTTTATCAAGTGAAATTTCCATTTTTCTTTGTCATTCGAATGAATATATGAAATACGGTGAATTTTAAAAATTTTATAAAGGGAGAAAACAAAATATTTTTTTAAACAAAATGTTAAGAAATCATGAATTAATTTTTAATAAAACTACTTTACTGTATCAGATCATAATACTGTTTAATTTTCGCTCTTGTTTAAGGTTTAATTCAAGAACTTTTGAATATCAAAATATTTCATTTCATACTTAAAAGGAATTTTATTTCAAATTATCCATTAGTTTAAAAAAAGATTAAGTTCCCTGATTAAATAAATTATTAGAAAAATCTTATTTTCATTCTAGGAAATCGATTTTTAAATAAATATAAGATGCTAACAATTTTGAAATAGTTTTGAAATAACAAATTTCAAATACAAAAGAATTAACAAGGTAATGTGAATCAGGTTTAAGATTTCTGATTTTTATTTATTTATTTATTACTAGTTTATAACCCCGTCAAAAATGACGGAATGTGAAATCAATTAAGGTAGTGAATCAACGAATGCTTTGCCTGCTTCGCTGGACACTATATTTAAAGGGGACTACTGTGCAAGTTGCACCTGACGGGACTAATATGCAAGTTGTACCTGACGGGACTAATGTGCAAGTTGCAACGAAAGAACAAACTATTTCTTTTAACGAAAATACCTACTAACCCAAGACGATAGGTCTAATATATTCATAATATAATAGGTATCATATTTTATGTCGTATTTATCGTAATATAACTTAGTACTTATTTCGCTTGCTTCTTCGATTCGTTTTAATAAGTATTTTTTATATGCATGGGCAAATTTAATATTTTTTAATTTTTAATTTTTCGCGTGAAACCATTATTTCATCTTATTCTCACCCCCTCCCTTAATATATATATATATATATATATATATAACAATAACTGGTAAATTTTTTTGGCAACAATCATAAATTTAAATGTCCAATTTTGAAATTATTTTCATATTTTAATTAATTCTAAAATATCTAATCAAAACTTCGTTACAAATAAGGTACCAAATGAAAAGTACCATATTTGTAACGAAGTAACTTTAGGTACCTTATTCATTTTAACTAATTTGATAACTATGACGTCACAATCAAATGTTTGTTTACATCAGATAAGTACATTATCATGATTGCAAGAAAATGATATAATAACTATTAGCCCATAATTTTTATGATTGAATTTTATATTACATTTTAATTTTTTCCTCCATGGGTATTTTAGAATTGCAATGGTAGTTATAAACTTTCGGTGAAATCTTTTTACATATTGAGATTAAGGGAAAAGTGCAAGCACAAAAAATGTTCAGTTTTGAAAGATCTTTCTAAAGATGTAACATTTATGCAGATTAATAACAAAAATAAGTAAATAAAAATACATAACATTTCTAAGGAAAAAAAAAAAAAAAAAAGGCTACCAAAAGTCTCTGTTTTGAAGCGGTCTAAACCGGAATCGTTCCTGACAGAAGATGGTCATTATTATTATTAGTTATAATTGCTACTCCTGTTTCTATATAGAAATTTTTGTAGTACTTTACAATAAATTTTTATTCGTTAAGTAACACTGGTTATTGTTAGAATGTAGTAGTATGAAAAAAAAAAGGTATATTTATTTTCTAACAATTTCTGTAAATAGGTATATACTTGTATGATTTTACATTATTAACTTGTACAAATATTTTTGTTTATAAAATTATTTACATATTGCTGTTAATATATATATATATAAGGTTTCCCTTGAAAAGTTTTTTTCACCGTTGTGAGCTTTTCTTTCTTCAAAAATAATTTGTCATACTATGTGTTTTAACTAGCATCGTTGGTTTATTATCTCTTTGCTTGTTTGCTTCTTTTGCATTGTTTCCATGCCGATTCATCGTAAAGGCATACGTGGCAACATGCTAATTAATATTCCGTAGTGGTGTTTGCCCAGTCTTCTTTTTCACACCAGTATCTTTTTAGAGTATTTTTCTTCTTATTTAATCGTAATTGCTTTTGGAGAATATTACTCTAAAATTTACTGGTGTGAAAAAATGGGCGGGACTAACAACACTACGAAATATTGATTAGAATGTTGGCAAGTATGTAAAGGCAACATTATTTAAATTGCATCTAATCTTGGAATAAGATTAAGGTAAGTTTGAAGTTAAATTAAATTAAATTAAAATTCAATAAGTAAAATTAATTGTTTCAATAATCAATCAGTAAAATTAATTGTATCAAAAATTAACAATATGTGGTCACAGATAAATTTAATTTAATGAAATTTTATACTTATTGATCTATGTGGTTTCAGTGGTCTAAAATCTTTTGTTTCTCGGGTTTTACTACGTTTTAAAAAAATTATACATACATACCTGCCAACATCGTAATTAACACTTTCGCGACCGCTGACGTAGATTCACGTCATTTGAAAATCTGTAACTCCACTAGTGTGTATTTCTTGGAGAAAATGACTGTAATTTATTTCTTAAGAATCTACCCAATATTAGTATTCGAACAATCAAATATATAATGGATACAGATACTTTGATTTGAAAGAGTATAATTATAATGTATATCCATTTCTATTATACATGTGAATACAAAAATTTTGTTCTGAAATATTTTAACTTAGAAGAATAACGCCCACAGGCGGAACTTACTGTCAAAAAGACAGAAACATGCGGTCGTAAAAATGTTAATATTACGTAATGTTGTTAGTCCCGCCCTTTTTTTTCACACTAATAAATTTTTACAGTAATATTCTTCAAATGCAATTACGATTAAATAAAAAGTAAAATACTCTAAAAAGATACTGTGTATAAAAGAAGGCGGAGCAAACAATACTACGGAATATTAATTAGCAGGTTGGCAAGTATACATTTATATTTAAATCTTTATACATGAAAATGTTAAGTTTGTGGGAAATAATAGTAATATTTTTACCTTTAAATATAATAAATCCAGAATCATTTTCAAAATTTTACTTAAAGTTACATACTTTTAGGTGTTATCCATGATGAATTTTTTACTTATTACTTTATCGATAATATTTCTTTTATAGAATTAGCTGCTTCATCCTTATTGGGTTTCCTGTATGTATTATATATATTTGGTCTAAACAGAGAAACATACAGCTAACTTCTTTCATTATATTAAATTTGTAGAATTGGTTGATAAATTAACAGATTCGATTCCGCATGCTTTTGTGTTCTAGACAATAAGGTAAGTCACTAGGCGTTGTTCTCCCAATTTACAATATTTCAAAACAAACTTTTCTGTATTCACATTTATATTTCAAGTGCATGTACGTTATAATTATATTCTTTCCAATCAAAGTATTTGTACCCATAATATATTTCCTTGTAAAAATATGAATATTCAGTATATACTTAAGGAAATAAATAACATCTAAATTGCGAAAAAAAAACGCCCACTGGCGGAGTTACATATTTTCAAATGACGTGAATCTACGTCAGCGGTCACGAAAGTGTTAATAACTAAATGCAATAAAGTTATATTTCGTTTGCTTTTTAATAATACTGCGTATTGTTGTCTTTAACGCAAGCACACACATTTGGAAATTTATTCGTGTGCTTAACTGGCTGATTTTTTAAAATCTTGATTCAGGTTTCCGGTTTCATAGGACTGACGCATAGCTTCCAAGTTTTCTGTTTTTTGGATACCGGTATAATTTTATAGAAACATTTTATAAATTTTGAAGCAAATTCCGTTGATTTAATAAGATGAAAATTTTTATAAAATTTTACCGGTATCCAAAAAGCGAAACACTTGACAGCTATGCTAACGGTATGTGCGCAGAAAAATAAAAATAATTATATACACACAAAACATAAAAAAAATTCTATGCGCGGAATGGTCATTCAAAACCTTCAAAGGGGGTACTACTTCACATTAACACTAAATTCGGAGAAAATCACGCAAAACTCGAAACAGCTAGTTCGAGAACGCAACCTCTGACCGACCCTGAACCTCCTGTCAACCAACTCTGAGAGCAGCACAATTCGACCACTGGCAGGGCATTTTTTTTTTCTGCGTGATTATGGCAACGCATATATATTTGAAAAGATTTTCAATTAACTTAATATTAAACTAGAATAAATCCAATCCAAAATTTTATATCAACATTTTAAAATATGAAGGTTTTTTTTTTTTTTTTTTTTTTTTTTTTTTTTTTTTTTTTTCCCGGCAAAAAATATTACTCATAGTTCGCTATTAAATATATATATATATTACTTTTTTTTATATTTAAAAATTATATATTTAATGACAATATACAACTTCCAGATTTGATTTCTTTATAACATTCTTAAGGATTATTTTGATCTTCACATTAAACAATTCTTCCAAAATATTCCAATTTCAACTTCAATTTTGCTTAAATAAATCACTGTTACATCCAAACTTATCGTATTTATTTGATTTCTGAAACAACTTAAGAATACGTTCGAAAATGAAGCATTTTTAGAAGCTACATTTTTGAAACGCCCTGAAATTAAAAAAGCGAAGTTCTTGATGAATATTTTCTAAAATTTTAGATTCTCGATATCGATAATTAAAATAAAGTCTGGAATAAGCTTTTGGTGATATTGATTTTCTTTATGAAGAAAAGGATCCGAAGGCAATCTTAAAGTATGCGGGAAGTATTTCAATTTTTAAAGTGAACTCGGATCAAGACGCAAAACTCTACTTATTAATTTGAATGCGAAACAACCCAAACTTTTGATCTGGGAGAGACTTTTCATTTAAATTGAAACATAAATAAAGTCTGAACTTTAAGGCTTACTTAAAAATTAAGCTGCAGGAATTATGAAACTTTTGATGTTTGTTTCAAGAAAATAGAAATATCTATAAGTATGTTTGTTTCTTAAATTTAAAATTCAAGATATTTATTGCAAACAGGTTATTTTTGAAAATTCAATCTACAAATGTTACAAAAACATACAAACGGATTAGTCTTTGTGATCAGCACTATATTAAATTCAGGAAATTGAGAATGAAAGGATACAATGATAAAAATAAATAAATAAATAAATCTGAAGATAATAACAAAAAAGAAGAAAGATACTCAAATAACAAAAAACATCCAATATAGCTATAGTCCATTTCCTCATCAGAGGCACTTCAAGGCCACGTAATTCAGAGAGGGAGATCGCGTGATCAATTCCATCCAGTGAGATATCGTTGCTTCTTCAATAACCTAGCAACGGACAGGGAAAGTGAAATCACAGTTCATGTGAGCGTGGCCTTGAGGCGACTGCGTAAAGGAAATAGAGTATAAGACTAGACCTGCTAACTATGCTAGTTTATCCGTTAATGGTATTAGGCCCCGCCTTTTTCTCACACCAGAATAGTTGTAGAGTAATATTCAATAATATGTTCTCGTGACTAAATAAGAAGACTATTGCTCTACAGCTATTCCGGTGTAAAAAAAAGGCGGAGCTTAATACCATTACGGATAAAGTAGCATAGTTAGCATGTCTAGCTAAGACCATAGCTGCCAGCATCCCAATTAATATTTTGTACTACAGTTAATATCCGCCCCCTTTTTAAAACCACTTTGTTTTTAAATTAGTTCTCTCCAAATGTAATTATGATTAAAAAAGAAGAAAAAGGGTGTAAAAAAAAAAACACTGGTGTAAAAAGAAAACGCAGATGCTAACAATACTACAGAATATTAGTTAAAATGTTGGCAGCTGTGACTAAGGCGTATGCAATTTAAAACAAGCAAAATTGACCTTGAATTTAATTAAATATTATTTTTATATAAAATTTTGTAAATTTAAATCGAAATAAGAGACTTTTGGACGACAAACTGGTAATCCAAATTTATAGCTAACTAATAATAATATTATTTAAAATCTGTTGTAAATTTATGATTTGAAAAGGCTATTTGATACTTCAGTACAATCCAAATATTACGAATATTAAAACTAAATCCAAAACTGGTGTCCAAACGATAAATAGACAATAAGACTTTTTCACACACCATAAATTTTAAGCTAGCACAACCGGTTTCGAAAGGACGTAGCCTTCCTTCATCCGGTGCAAAAGCAATTGCTTTTGCCTCCAAGGCAGTAGCACGTGTTTTTTTGCACCTGATGAAGGAAGGCTGCGTCCTTTCGAAACCGGTTGTGCTAGCTTAAAAAAAAAATTATGGTGTGTGAAGAAGTCTTATTGTCTATTTATTACGAATATTGTCATTTCACATTCGTTTAAAGTTTACCAACTGTACTTCCTTCAGATCAGTTAGAAACTGGCTTAATAGAAAATTAGAAAAAGTTGAAACAAACAATGCTTGAAATAACCTTTACAATTAATTTTTTGGTCAGGAATAACAAAATAATTGTGTTAGAAGAAACATATGATAAGTTAAATCTGAATATTCTATTACTCACAAAATTCAGCAAAGTCACAAAATGTCGATTATTAATAATCAGTAAAAGTTTTAGCAAAATATAAAAGTTCCATTATGTAAAATTGTTTAAATAGTGCATATCAAAATGATGATTTTTTCTAATTAGATGTAAAATATACCATTGCATGTTACAATATTGGGGTCTGCAATCTACTCTAAGTCCCACTACACACTGAAGAGACACGAGACAAAGTTTGACGCGGCATGCGACACACGCATGTTCTAAACAGTTTTCAGGAGATGAAGTTGCATTTAGAGCATGCGCGTGTCGCACGTCGCTTCAAACTTTGTCTCATGTCTCGTCAGTGTATAGCGGGCCTTAAAGAAAACTATATGCTGAACTATTGACATTAGCATTATATTTTCAAAGACAAAATAAGTTTTAAATCAAGCGCAAATACTTGTTACGCTCTATATTTTATGAGAGATCACATATTTGAAAAACTAGAAAAAAAATAACATTAAGCAGAGAATATAGCTACAATAAATAAATAAATAAATAAAATAAAATAAAAATATGTGTATGAAGTCATACATTTGAAAAGCCCGCCCAAGTCGAGAGATTCTACTTTCGTAGTTGACAGACAAGATGTGTTGCAAAGCTACCAAATTTTGAGCTCTTTGGCTACCGGAAAATTTAAATAGATATGTTTTTTTTTTTTCTTTTTTTTTTTTAGCAGTGAAAGCCGTTTGAGAAATGCATAAAACATATATATTTTTTTTTTCCGGTAACTAATAAGCGTAAAATTCGGTAATTATGGTACCGGATTTCGATCCCCAGTCGAGCTCGTCGGCCTACCCTAGTGATAACGATGTAATAAAATGATCGTAAATTTTAGTAACGTTTCGAGTCCTACCATTGGCATGCAAATAGCACATAATTTGATGCCTTAAAAAAGTATTATTTAACTTGGCCGAACTGTATGTATGAGCAATTGATTTAATGGCCTATTACTATCCTATTAAATCAATAATAATTTTGATAAAGAATTACTAATTTAAATATTCTACATGTCTACTGTATTTTTGTGAATCTGATTTCTTATACCATAATGATGATACAATTTTCCATAGCTCCACCCATCGAAATTGAAAAACAGCTCTTGACGAGTCTAACCATAGTCTCCAAAACCAAATGCCTTCCGCGTGGCTCGGAAACTTAGCAACAGTTTAAACGGTAGACAGCGCCACCTGGTGCAGATTGCGCGACTTTTTTATTCAAATTTCACCAATAATTTTAAATCGCCAATTGCCCATCTGCGCAGCACTAGTGCGACGTAAAACCCATCCAACCAACCAATAATTTTAAAAAGTGATACTGATATATATAATCGACGTTTCTTCGATTCTATTCGCCTATTATATATATTAAATCCTACTTTTAAATATTTTTGGTGGTTGTTGAATAAAAAAGTCGTGCAATCTGTACCAGGTGGCGCTATCTACCGCTTGAACTGTTGCCAAGTTTCCGAGCCACGCGGAAGACATCTAGTTTAGGGGGCTAGGGTCTAACTCGTCAAAGTCTACAGTGGGCATGAAAAGAGCAAAACTAATTTCCGAAAGGAAAAAATCATAATGCTTATACTGTATATAATATCTGTACAATCATAGTACTCTGTATGTAACGTTGACGTTTTATTTCCGTCATACACTGATAGACGCACAGTGTCCTAATTTTTAATTTGTGGTCCCTTTTTGGGCAAAACAGCCCTATGTTTAACCGTTTGAGTGTTGACGATTTTTTGGAATACGTTTGGTATTAGGCACTCATCGCTGTTATCAATGTACTGATCACGGGCTCAGTCATTACTGCGAATCGCATCTTAAATGTATGCTTTTAATCGTTACAAAACATATCAAGTACACTTTAAGGAAATAAAAGATTATTCGTCTTTGATACTTGTTACTAAATTTACGGAAATAAATTAAGCTGATTTTTAAGATTAAAAAAACAAACACTTAAATTTGTAATAGAAATTTGAGCTATTTCACCAGAAATGAATCCAAGGCCGTAGGCAACAGAAAAATTTGGTGGCTTTCAAGCTTTATACATAAATCTGAGTGTTTAAAACTATCAAGAGACTCGGCAGAGTCTCAAGTGACGCAAGCGCAAAAACAAACGAACGCCACGACACTCAGCGGAAACGGAAAAACGAACGAAACAGCGACACTTATATATACACCAATTTAAAGATCAAAGAAACCGCTGAAAGCCGACACTTAATATCTCAGGAAATATGGGAGGTTATGTTCTGATAATTTCAAAATAGTCTTTCACCTTCTGTCTGATCCTACCCTGAAATCGCTACATTTCTGCGTGCAATATATTTCGAGATATGAATTGGCTCATTTAAGCTATAAATGGGCGGCCTAATGTGTAAGAATTTTTTCTCGAATATGGCTCGAGCGAATTTAGTTTAATTTATATATGATATTAATCGCTTTTATCTGATGTGCCTGACATCTTCCTTTTCCCTAGGAAAACTCTTGTTTTTTTTATAACTCAGTTTAAAAATCGAACTATTTTTACTACGCGATGCAAAGATTTCTATTGATAATTCTCAGAATTCTGAACAGGTGTTATTCGGTCTGGTCTTGTAGTTGGTTGGTTGGTTCAATCTGAATGCAGTCAATAAAAAATTAAGATTTTGTTTTTTAATGCAAGAAAGAAACTTTATTGTTTCTTTTAAATATTTATTCTATGTATACGAAATAAAATTTCACTTAAATATATATTTTTTTTGTTATAAAGGAAATATTTAAGATTTCAAAATTTCGCATTTCGTGAAAAAATTATTTCGATAATATTTTAAATAAGGAAGTATTTTGTAATTTTAGATATTCCATTTTATCATAATAATGATGAATTTACAATTTTTTAAAGCAAAAAATTTTTAATCATTCATAAACATAGATTTTATAGTAGCTCAATGATTTGCGATTCCTATTCATGTATCATTCCGCGCAGAGATGGGAAAAAACAGTAAATGGTGTTTTGGCGCCATCTTTTGTCCTTAATTTGAATTAAAACATACACTTTTGCAAATATATATATATATATATATATATATATATTTCTTTTTAAAAATTAAAAACCTCTTTTTAAAATACAGTTAGTTTATTCATATATTTACTTTTCTGACTTTAAAATGATACATATTTTAAATATTAGCATAATAGAACTAATATTTTTATTATTATTTAAAGCTATAATGACTAGGAAATGAAAGAAGGGATATTCATGACACTGTATATTAAAAAAAAAAAAAAAAACATGAAAATAGAATTAAAATTCATGAAAAATGTGTCAAATAGCAATTATTGAAAAACACGTCAAAAAATATAAATAACATCTTTACTTTGAAACCCATAATTTATTTAAAAAATATAATTCTCTCTTTCTTTTCCTTTTTTTTTTTTTTTTTTTTTATTAATTAATTTCTGCATGAAAAATTCCATTTCATAACTATATTTAAAACTACAATAAACACCCTCCTTTAATTTTAAATATCCATTTCTACATGTTTCTAAGCAATTAAAAGTGTTTTTTTTTTTTTTTTTTTAAGAAAAATAGCTTAAATATCGGAAAGTATATGGTTTTATCATAAAGGTAATAATTTGGCCATCTAGTGGCGCCATCTCGTAGCTTGTATTGAAACCATATACATTCCTATATTAAATTTATTTATTTTTTAAAAAAATACACTTTTAATTGCTTAGAAAAATGCAGAAATAATTATTTACAATTAAAGGAGGGGTTTTTTTTGCTTATTGTAGTTGTAAATATATTTATGAAATGGAATTTTTCATGCATAAATTAATTAATTTAAAAAAAAGAAAGAGATAATTATACTTTTTAAATAAATTATTATGGGTTTCAAAGTAAAGATGTTATTTATTTATTTTGACGTGTTTTTCAATAATTGCTATTTGACACATTTTTCATGAATTTTAATTCTATTTTCATATATATATAGCGTGTTTATCCCCTCTTTCATCCCCTAGCCATTGTTGCTTTAAATACTAATAAAAAAATTAGTTTATGTTAATATTTAAAATATATATCATTTTAAAGGCTGAAAAGTAAATATATGAATAAACTCTAACTGTATTTTAAAAAGAGATTTTTAATTTTTAAAAAGAAATATATATATAACTTGTATTTTCCATAAAACTTAAGCTTAACTTGTATTTTAATTAACTTGTATTAACTTTAGCTTAACTTGTATTTTCCATAATTTTTTTCTCCAAATGATTTTATCTTATTTTTAAAATTATAGAAATGTAGAGCTTAATTTATATTTTGTCTATTTTTTTTCCACCAAATATTTTTATGAAATAATTTTTACCTGCATTTTTTAAGAAAATTAAAATTGTGAATATTGGAGCTTAGCCTCAAAAGGGAAAAGAAAATAAATAATTTTCCATTTTTAACATTAACTTGATTTTTTTAAATTGTTTAATTTGCATTTGTAATTCTCTAAAAAGAAACTTGCAAAATGTAAATTACGTAATTCTAAAACTTAAATTTGAAATTTCCCACTTATTATTATTACTAGCAGACTTTGCCCGCTTCGCTGGACATTAAACTTAAATGAGTTGTCAAAATGCCATATCTTTATTAATAACCTAAGTTCTCGCTGTGATTGGTAGAAGTTTTCTCGCTTCCAATGTGAGGAGTCTGGGTCCCCACTGTCTTCGGCACAACTTACCCACTTCTTACTTCCTCACCCTCAGCGGGTCAGTTCGAAGTTTTGCAAAATCCCACTAATGTGCATAATGCGTACACTTAATCAATATCCACACAACAAAATTCGCCATTCTAAGATAATTCAAAGCGAATTCAAACGGAAAAACATGTTTTTACACATGTTTATTGCCCTCCGACTCCGAGAAGGGGGGGGGATTTCGAATTTCGTGAAATGCAGTTACAATAAGTGCCGGGTGCATACAAACAATTTACGCACCAAATTTCGTGACCACAGAAGTCTTTAATAGGCAATATTATAAATAATAAATTATACAGACACGACATTATTTCATTATTTAAAACATGAAAATCTGACATTGACAGATTTTAATTTAGTGCCACAGGCCTACTGCTAAACTTTTTAATATCGACAAATTCTTCTTTAGTTAATTCGTGACGATCTAAATTCCATGATAAAGTTTTCATTAAATCAAACCAATGTGTTTCAGCTGCAGATATTGTAACAAATAACGTTGGAAGTCCAAACTGTCTTACAGCCGCAAAACAACGTTTTTTCTCTTTTTCCCAATGAGGGGGAGGTGTGCCTTGGGGGGATTCATGTCAAAGGTGTGCCTTGGGGGGGGGACTCATGTCAAAGTTGTACCTTGGGGGGACTCATGTCAAAGTTGGGCCTTGGGGGGACTCATGTCAAAGTTGGGCCTGGGGAGGGGGAGTCATGTCAAAGTTCGGCCTTGGGGGGACTCATGTCAAAGGTGTGCCTTGGGGGGGGGACTCATGTCAAAGTTGTGCCTGGGGGGACTCATGTCAAAGTTGGGCCTTGGGGGGACTCATGTCAAAGTTGTACCTTGGGGGGGACTCATGTCAAAGTTGGGCCTTGGGAGGACTCATGTCAAAGTTGTAACTTGGGGGGGGACTCATGTCAAAGTTGGGCCTGGGGGGACTCATGTCAAAGTTGTGCCTTGGGGGGACTTCATTCAATAAATCCCCATTCAATAAACCGACTGAAATAGGCCCTGAGCACTATTAAGAGTGTATTATAAAAATTCGACAACGCTGTACCGACTGAAATAGGGATACCTTGGGGGGACTCATGTCAAAGTTGTGCCTTGGGGGGACTTCATTCAATAAATCCCCATTCAATAAACCGACTGAAATAGGCCCTGAGCACTATTAAGAGTGTATTATAAAAATTCGACAACGCTGTACCGACTGAAATAGGGGTACCTTGGGGGGACTCATGTCAAAGTTGGGCCTGGGGGGGGACTCATGTCAAAGTTGTGCTCTGGGGGGGACTTCATTCAGTAAATCCCCATTCAATAAACCGACTGAAATAGGCCCTGAGCACTATTAAGAGTGTATTATAAAAATTCGACAACGCTGTACCGACTGAAATAGGAGTACCTTGGGGGGGACTCATGTCAAAGATGTGCCTTGGGGGGACTTCATTCAATAAATCCCCATTCAATAAACCGACTGAAATAGGCCTCTAGCACTAATTATGAGTGACCTATAAAAATTCGACAACTGTACCGACTGAAATAGGCCTCTAGCACTAAAAAAATAAAAAAAGCACAGCTTAAGTATCGGAACCCTTTGGTGACTTTAAATATTTTAAGCCATTTTTGCGATGAACTGAATTGGCTATCTCAATTGTGCAATTAAAGATCTTGGCGAGAAACGTCCGAGCTACTTCGGTGCCGAATTTCAAATTTTGTCAAAGGGATCCAATACTAAAACTGTTCCATATCGAATCTGGGTTGAAAACGGAAAAAGGGTAAAATAAATTAGAAATATCAGACCTATATTTATAAATTTGATACCAAATGAAAGGGGTGATTTTTCTGAATCCAGGGGTGCAAACAGTTTTTCGATGCGACAATTAGATTTTTAAAAAATAACTAAAGTGTGAAATTTAAGTGGCAACGGAAAAACGGAAAAAGGGAAAAATAAATTAGAAATATCAGACCTATCGTTACAAATTCAGTACCAAATGAAAGAGGTGATTTTTCTGAATCCTGGGGTGTAAACAGTTTTTCGATACGACAATTAGATGTTTTAAAATTAACTAAAGTATGAAACTCAGATGGCAAAACTTCATTTCAATCTTTTCATAATTTGTAGTGAAAATCACGCTAATACAAAAGTCTTTAACTTAAAAATTTATTTTTATATTTTATTTTTTCATTCAAAGCATTTTAGTGAAAAAATATTTATGGCGCATGCGCAGGCGTTTTTTACACACAATTTAAACACTAATCATAATTTTGAAAATTTCTATAGATATAATTTCAAGTTGGGTGAAGACCTAAGTTTCTGCCAAGCGCCGTTGAATTCCGTCCAGCCGTTCTCGAGTGATGCCCGGACAAACGTGTTTTAATCTTTTACCCCTAGGGGGGGAACGGGGCTGAATTTCTGAAAAGTTGATAGATATAATTTTAAGTTGGGTGAAGACCTAAATTCCTGCCAAGCGTCGTTGAATTCTGTCCAGCCGTTCTCAAGTGATGCCCGGACAAAAAAGCGACCTTCGGACACGATGACACACACACAGACACACACACACACAGGCAAAATTTTCTGAAGTCATTTTCGGCTTTCATGGGGTGTAAAACGTGAAGATATCGCAAAATTTTTCGATTCCGACAAATTTACAGACAAAACTCTGATTTTATTAATATATATTATTATTATT
Organism: Salticus scenicus; assembly: GCA_963930645.1. Lineage (NCBI taxonomy): Eukaryota > Metazoa > Arthropoda > Arachnida > Araneae > Salticidae > Salticus > Salticus scenicus. The sequence goes on from OZ005655.1 coordinate 236,501,416, forward strand.
TTAAAGAGTTTGAGAATCCGACTCAATATTTTTTTCTAGTGTGAAGCTTCTCCATTTTGTTTCCAAGTGGCAGGCTACTTGAAAATTTGTCGGCATGATAACGTTTGAAATATTGAATTAATTCAAACTAAATTTGTAGTTTGGATTTATCTCAGAAATGTATTTGTTATGTCCATTTGCCAACTTAATCTACCCTCTTGTTTCCCTGTGCCAGCCCACTGAAAATTTCAAATTTACATTAGAAAGGTTCTATGTTAAAACCCCATATATACAAGACTTCATTAATAAATCCACCAAGTCCATTAATAAATTGTAGAATTGAAAAATTGTAGAATTGTAGAATTTTGAAAAAAAAAAAAAAAAAAAAAAAAAAAAAAAAAATGGTGGCAACTTCATAATAAAAGATAAATCAGCTTACCCTTTCTAGGAGCCAGAAGGACTTGTTTTAATTTTTTGATCAATAACCCCTAAAAAGTAATGATATCAGTACAAAAAACCCTTAACGGGTTAAAAGTTTGTGACGCCGCTACTTTATGGCTATAAGAATTAGAAATATGAGTCTTAAAAATAATGATATCAAATTTTAAGTGACGCTTTGCAATTAGTTAAAATATACATAGATTTTCTTATTTGATCATTTACTTTCTACTTTTATTTATATTTATAATGCAAACGTAATATTTTTAGCTTCAAGATCAGACAGATATATAAAATACACTCACTGATGCTTTTTCATTCACATTTCAAATTCAAAATAACAGTTTTAAAAGGAATGATATAAAAATTCCAGTGGCGCCTCGGAGTTATTTTAAAAGATTTGTTTTTAGATTCCATTAAAATTACTTTTGTTTTGTCTAATAAAGTATATTTACATATTGAAACAGTGCTTTTAATTTTCAAATATACTGTCAAATAATTATACTTTCACTGAGTTTGCATTATAAATTAAAATTATTTATTTCAATAAATTGATTTATCTTTTGCGTCACGCTATCCAAAACTGCAAGTAAAATCTGTGTAAATATTTTATTTACGTTACACTACCTCTTTGCGCAAATTTTCACTCAGCTGGATACTATGATAATGATACTATGTTTTGGATAGCGTGATGCAAAAGATAAATCAATTTATTAAAATAAATAATTTTAATTTATAATGCAAACTCAGTGAAAGTATAATTATTTGACAGTATATTTGAAAATTAAAAGCACTGTTTCAATATGTAAATATACTTTATTAGACAAAACAAAAGTAATTTTAATGGAATCTAAAAACAAATCTTTTAAAATAACTCCGAGGCGCCACTGGAATTTTTATATCATTCCTTTTAAAACTGTTATTTTGAATTTGAAATGTGAATGAAAAAACATCAGTGAGTGTATTTTATATATCTGTCTGATCTTGAAGCTAAAAATATTACGTTTGCATTATAAATATAAATAAAAGTAGAAAGTAAATGATCAAATAAGAAAATCTATGTATATTTTAACTAATTGCAAAGCGTCACTTAAAATTTGATATCATTATTTTTAAGACTCATATTTCTAATTCTTATAGCCATAAAGTAGCGGCGTCACAAACTTTTAACCCGTTAAGGGTTTTTTGTACTGATATATAACACAAAAAATTTCCACAACATTTTAAAATTACGACATTATAAAAATCTGAAAATGGATCAAATTCTGTACAGCAGCAATCACTACACTACCAATCACGTATGCACGCTTTGTTATGCATTAAAACAAATAAATAAGGATTCAACTGATTCGTCAAGCATGAATCCGAAAATGCATGAAATATGAAATTCAGATAAAGGTTGGAAAACAACATCAATTAAAAAACTCATAAAACATCTCTCTCCGATATGATATATCAGTTCAATGCGATAAACACGCACGAGCAGCAGGCGCGAAAACAAAGTTCCGTTACGAAAAGCCGCGTCATGAATCGTCATCAACGCGTCACGAATCGCCAATGCGTGCTCTATATCAAAGCATACGCACTCAAACGAATAAAGTATTTTACAAAAAATATTATTTTAACGATTACGCTGCGTTTTTGTATTTTCCTGACAGAGTAAGTAAATTGTATTTATTGTATTGATCTGCATTCGAAAAGCTATGAAAAATCATGAGCATAATAGCGCGTGATTTTTACATGAACACACCGCATATAAAGTTCATTGATCGTATTCTCCGCCTTTTTATAGGGCGCTTTCAGGAATGAAAAACTTGAGACATTTTTGCTGTCAGTATTTTTATAGAGAATTTTTCATAGTGTTTTCACAGTAATGTGTCATTATTCAAAAAGACAGAGATTTTTCTATAAAATAAGTGATAGTAATAAAATCAGAAATTTCTCGTCTTTGAAAGTGAAAAAAAAAAAAAAAAAAAAAAAAAGGCGGAGAATGCGACCCCTGAAAGTTTCTTCTGCTTAATCACACACATTGTGTAAAAATGCACATAATACTTTAAATAGCAGATATGCAACCATTTTAATTTATTCTGGAACAATGTTTGTGCCTGCAATTATTTCGCACCACTTTATTCGTAGTGAAGTTTTCTGCAGTCTATAATTAGGATTACATAAGAAATATTCTCTTCCAGAAAATTGGCAAATAGATAAATAAATAAAAGCTTTAATCAATGCTCCGGAATAAATTTAAATCGTAGTATATCTGAAATAAAAACGACCAAACAAGAAGTGCGGAAAGGTGGGATCAGGGTGCTCAAGCCTTCTCCAATGACTACTTTTAAATTCCCTTTTAATTCTAAAAGAAAGAATTATCGTTTTTAAAATGTTCGTTTATATATGAAATATTGTAAATAATATTATTCATGAATAATAAATTTGATTTTCACATTATTAATTGATTTTTTTGAAAACAATATTGAAGTATTTTAAAATGAAGTTGTTTTAGCCACTCACATAATTTTCCCATTACTACGCCCTATAACCATGCATAATAATCCGTGTAAAGATTTTCTTTTTTTCTCCCGATCCCCACGTTTATTTCAGGAGATATTTCAGGTTTCTCGCTTGTGCTTACCGATTTCACCTAGTTCCAGTTGAAACAAACCCGAAAAATATGTTGAGGTTTCATTTTAATAATAAAAACTGCATTGAAGGCAAACGCTTTCTGTAAAAAGACTATTTTTATTGTGGGCTCCGCAAATTTTCTTCAGTATTTACATACACAGATTAAAGCTGTACAAAATCTTATTACAATTATCATTACTTAAAGTTATTTTATATGATGAATGCAGATGATTTTCACCTCATTATTGAAGTATTTTAAAAGGAAATTGTTTTAGCCACTCCCATTTTATTTCCATTGCTACGTCCTGATAACCATATATAATAATCCGTGTAAAGATTGTTTTTCTCCCGATCCTCAGGTTTATTTCAGGAGATATTTCAAGTATCTCGCTTGTACTTAGAGATTTCACACAATTCCAATTGAAACAAACCCGTAAAATATGTTGAGCTTTCACTTTAGCATACTTGCCAACCATCTCATTAATAACCGTACAATTGTTAACGCCCCCTGAAAAAACGCCCCTTTTCTCACACCACTATATTTTTAGAGTTATTCTCTCCAAGTGTTGTTACGATTAAATAAGACTAAAATTACTCTAAAAAATTATTGGTGTGAAAAAAAAGGCGGGTACTAAAAATTGTACGGTTCATAATGAGATGGTTGGCAAGTATGCTTTATTAATAAAAACTGCATTAAACGTAAACGCTTTCTGTAAAAAGATTAGTTTATTGTGGGTTCCTTTCTTCAGTATTTACCTATGTAAATTCATGCTGTACAAGTTCTTTATTAAAATTTTAAATTATTTTATATGATGAATGCAGATAATTTTCACATCAGAGAATCATAACACAAAATGTCCGCAGAAAGTCAATTTTGTGCCGGTATCTCAGAAAATGCTTTAGTTTCCAAAGCTTTTATTTATCTTTTTATTATTTTATTAATGTTTCGTTAAAAAAAAAAAAAAAAAAAAAAGAAAAAAAAAAGAAAAGAAAAAAAAAAGTAGCTAACTTTGTTTTAAATTATCACCCCTTCCTTTTCACACCAGTATCTTTGCAAAGTATTTTTCTTCTTATTTAATCTTAATTGTATTTGGAGAATATTACTCTAAAAATTTACAGATGTAAATAAATGGGTGGGACTAACAACACTACGGAATATTAATTAGGATGTTGGCAAGTATGTGTAACCATTCCTTTTAATATAGGGATCGACTCACTACCTTTTTTTCAGAAAACTATCAAGACTGAAAAGCTTCTCTCCTTTTTGCTACCATCATTTTTATACAGAAATAATTATATTTTTTAAAAGTAATGTGTCGTTAGTAAATAATACAGATAATGTTGTATAAAATTAGTGGCAGCAAAAAAAAAAAAAAGAAAATTTTCCATTGCTTAAAGTTTTCTGAAAAAGGGTGGGGAATAAAACCACTATTCTAAAGACATTAGCATTTTTTTTTTTTTTTTTAACATGCACATATTGAAAATTTAAACTTCCCGGAGTAATATTTACTCTCCTCCCCCCAGAGAGGAAGCAATACTGCTACACGCTTTTCTCACAGTTTATTAATGCTATTACAAACAATTTTTATTAATCCCTTCGTTATCGCTTTCGTGATATTCACGGGTAGTGACCACGCCCCACGTGTATTTTTCCTTTAATATTTTAGGGTACATGAAAGCACCAGCCAGTTAAAAATTATATATAATGCATTTAAAAATATGTGCAGAATAAATATATATATATATTATTCATATATTTATTTTTAAGATATTTATTTATTTATTATTGAGACAAAAATGTGGATTTTATGGGCGTGTCATTGAAAAATATGCGGCCGTTACGGGGTTAAATTCACAATCATTCTTTAAAAAAAATTCTCATCATGTCGATTTATACGAAATTTTCTGCTATACTCTAATATTAAAAATAGTGAAAGAAAAAAGTGATGATAGCGTCACCTATTGAGCGATTGATCGTCAAATGTAATTAGTATCATTTTAGGTCAAGGTTCAACTAAATTTTAAGTTTGGTTGAATTTCGCTTACTGCTTCGTGAGATACCATGCCCACAAAATTTTCGAAATACATATTCACACTCAAAGGTCAACAGTGATACAGACATACAGAAAGATATTTTCTAAAAATGGTGAAATCGCGTTCAGGACATCCCAAATTTTGTAAATCCATCGTAAACTTTCACGAATCCAATTCTTCATCTTTATCTGCATACAGAAAAACTTAAAAATAATACATTTATAATCATAACACATTTCATTCAAAACATAAGTAAATGAAAATGTCAATAGCGGAATGAAAACTAACAGGATACCTACGACATAGCTGCCAATATTTTAATTTATTCCGGAGTACTTTTAGCCCCGCCTTTAATCCGCACCACTTTATTTATAGAAAAATTTTCTTCAATACATAAATTCGATAAAATAAGAAAAAATTGCTTTTAAAAAATAAGTTGTACGAATTAGAGGCGGGGCTAAAATTACTCCGGAATAAATTAAAATATTGCAGCTATGCTACGATTCTAAAATTTATATTTTGCATAATTGGCAGCATTTAAATTTTAGGCATGGCATTTTTAGCTCCGACTTTATTTCATAATACTTTATTTGTAGAGTAGTTTGTTTTTTTTTTTTTTTTTTTTTTTTGTGTTTTATACTCACAAGAAGAGTTCACGATATGGAAAATTCAGATCGGGACTAAATTGCTCAGGATTGTAGTATACTATGAAGGTAACAACATATTAAAGCAGTAGGACCCACAAACCACATAATTTTGAGAAAAAAAAGTGTTCAAAGTTTCAGTAATCTTTAAATATAAGTATTTCGAAAATGAGTTAGCGCCCCAGTAGCGTGAGTGAAAAGCACACAGCTTCCACCCAGACGACCTATGTTCGAGGATACCCACGGGACTTTTTTTTTTTTCCCCTTCTTTTTCTTTAATTTTTTATGTAATCTAAACATCTTATTTCTTTTTTCTTTATTTTATAATTAATTCAAAATTTGAAAATTTTAATAAAAGATTATTTAGTTTTCTTGAATATAAAATAAATATATTTTTTTTTTTTTCTATTTTAAATATTTATAACTTAAATATACAAGAAATTTCTATAACTTAAAAAATAAATTTTTGTTTTATTTTAACTATAAATAAGGTAAAACTAAAAAAACTGATTTTAATTATTTATCTAAATATTTTATTTTATTTTAAGTATATTTAAAATAATACTAAAATTTGTTTTTTAAATTACAAAAGTTAAAAATTGCAGAGAAACGATGTTTTTAACTGCATATATAATTACTATCCAAATTAAATAATTACTTCTCCAATCAATACAGCTTCTTGAAAAATTATAGTATAGGATTACAATGCTATTAGTACAGGCAAAGAAATGTTATCTTTAAATGTAGATTTTAAATGGTGATCAACATACTTTCTTCTTCGATAACGACTTCCTTTTTTTTTTTATCCTTCTGTGCACGAAATTAAATTCCGCCTGCTCTCTATTATTAAGAAGCTAAAAGCGTTTAAGTAATTTATACACATTAAAACCAAATCAGGAAGCTCAGACCAAGATGCTACACCTTGGTACACCTATTAAGTTTCACCTGCTAACTATTTTACACTTTCTTTTACAAATTGCTTATTTTCAATTATTTAATTATTTTTATCTGTTTTCTTCATATTTGTTACCAAGGATTTTGTAAAAAAAAGTTTAGTTTTTAAGTTATAAAAATTTATTAAACATTAAAAATAGATATTTTTTTTTTGTTGTTGTTCAAGAAAACTAAATATTCTTTTATTTATTAAAATTTTCAAATTTTGAATTGAATTATAAAATAAAGTAAAAATAAATAAAAAGTTTAGATTACATAAAAAATTAAAGAAGAAGAAAAAGAAGAAAAAATAGGTCTCGTAGGTAGCCTCAAACCCCGCCCACGCTACTGGGACGTTGACACGCTTGGGAAATAACTTGTATTTAAAGATTATGGAAACTTTAAACGCTTTTTTCTTGAAATTCTGTGGCTAGTGGGTTCTACTGCTTTAATATGTTGTTACCTTCATAGTATACTACACTCCTGCGCAATTTCGTTCCGATCTGAATTTTCCATGTCATGACCTCTCCTTGTCAGTTATGTGTTGGAGAAAGTTATTCTACAAATTAGGTGGTGCAAAATATAAGCGTTGCTAAAATGCTCCTGAATAAATTAATATGTTGGCAACTATGATTCTGAGCCACGTTTATTATCGCAGACATTTTCTTTAAAGTATTGATATGTCTATTCACTTCATAATTTATGTCAAACAATATTTCAATTGAGGTATATGCTTTTTCAAATAGTTTTTAAAATGCCTACCAAAATTATTCTCACATTTACATGAGCTTAGAATACCAATACTATTTTAAAATTTGTTCAAAAAATATACTGAATACTGTAATTTATATTTTTTTATGTTATAAGTGGGTTTTTTACATTATCACAGGATACCTTTATTTTCCAAATTCCATTTTCTTTCTGCAAACTTCAACGCACTTCTCAACACTTGTTTAACTTTATGTAGCACACGTGTCATGCTACGAAATGTATGCATCGGAATGTTTAAACAAGTAACTAAGCATAGATGACAATATTTGAATTTATTCCGGAGTATATTTAGCCCCGCCTTTATTTCGCACCACTTTATTTATAGAAAACATTTCTCCAATATATAACTTCGATAAAATAAGAAAAAAAAAAAATTATCCTTAAAAAATAAGTGGTATGATACAAAGCCTACTCAGTGGTATGATAAAATGGCTACTAAAAACACTCCGGAATAAATTAAAGTGTTGGCATCTATGAACTATGCAATGCAACTCACGGAGAGAAGTTTGAACATCCAAAATAATTGTCTCTTCTCATAACTATTTTTTTTCTTTTCTCTCCTTTTCTTTTTTTTTTTTTTTTTTTTTTTTTTTAACTTCTAATATCAAACCATTTTGCCACATCGCAGTTTAGATAATCACAAACAAATAAATGGTCATTTCATTTTGTTTTTATCATTGATATCTACATACTTGCCAAACTAACACGGAAAATTGTTAGTTCCTGCCCCTTTTTGTAGATCACTTAATTTTTAGAGTAATTCTCTTCAAATATATTTACGAGTAAATACGAAGAAAAGTACTCTAAAAAAAGATTGGTGTGAAAAAATAGGCAGAAAAGGGCGCGACTAACTACCTTCCGGGTAAGATTGGCAAGTATGCGTCTTCTGTTAGGTAGTTTGTCGTATCATATAAATGATGCTCTAAATCCTTGTAAATTAGTCCCGCAGCTAATATTTCAGAAGGATTTCGTGATAGGAACGCAAACACCGGAATTTCCACAAGGTGGCTTTCTAATACGTCTTATCTAACAGCGCATAGGTACTTTATTATACCTAGCTATCACTTTTATGACAATATCTTTTCCATTCAGCAGTTAAAAGGACCGAACTGATGTTAGCGGACATAATGTATCTATATAATTATTTATGTAGTTTATAAAAACGATTTTTTGAAAGTTTAAACCTCGAAGGTTCTTTGATACTGTACATTCGAAACTGAATTCCGTTTTGAAATTTGTTGTAATTTTATTACTTCAGTGCCTCATAAAAGAATATTATAAGCATTAAGATATAATCACATACAGATTAATTATGTAAATGATAACTTTATAAAATATGACAATAATAATTCCAGTCATTATCAAATGCTAGATTTTCTTGACAAGTGTTATTAAATAATTGTCTGTCTGATCTTTACTGTAATAAAGAAGATATTTCTAGATTTTTTTTTAATCAAAGGTTCATAGCTATCCTGAATATTAAATATAATAATGTTTACAGAATGTTATTTCTAACTTTTAAGCAAGAACAGAAAAATAAATAATAAATGTCCAAACTTGTACTTAAAATCATTTATTACTCTGTAATAATTTATCAATTATTTAAACTTGAATGTATGATACAGAACAGCATAGTCACTTTTGGCTTACAGATTTACACATATGCAGCACAAGGAATAATTTTAAGCATACTTAAGAAAACTTAATAAAATCGCAACTTCTATTATGATTTTTATAAAATACTCCAATTTTACCTCTGCTTTAATACAAAATACTATATATTTCTTAATTTCTGAAAATACATAATACCTTATCAATAATTTTTCATTTTTATCAGTTTCTGTTATTCATCTGTGTATGATATTATTTTACTCTAAAAACTAATTCTTTGTGTTTTAGTTAAATCGCCAATTACAAATGAAAAAACTTTCTTACAAAACTTTTAATATTTATAGATTTAAAGAAAACCTAATACATTTAATTATATTCATAAGATTTTGCATATGTTTACAAAAATTATATATCTATATACAAATTTATTAGAATTTCATTATTTGAATACTTACACGCGCTACGAAAATTTTTTCAAATTAAGTAACAAAGTAAAAACCTCTGAAAATAAGAACTTTTACTTAGCAATATGTTGTAGTTTCTGTAGAGGTACTTCCATTAACATTTATAGTAGATGCATTTATCACTTTATCTAATGACTAAATTAAAGAAATACTTTTAGAAGAAGCTTTACAGAAAGAAATAACGTTTTAAGTTTCAAATTTTAAATTAAAAATGTTTACTTTAAAATAATTTAGTAAATTTGTATAACAGCTCAATTGATGCAATGTTTTGTCATTATTATTTTCAAACACAAAAAGAAATTTAAAATTAAATTAAGATTCTACATGGCATATATCTTTGTAAAGTTTATGATTAATTTCCAACAGTGAATGAATTGAATCACAATACATAAATGATTTATTTGTTAAAATTATTTTAGAATATTAATGAAATTAATTTAAGCAGTCGTGAAATTAATTAACATTGCTAAAAGCACCCAAATTCATTAAACCTTTTGACAATTTAAAACTTAGTTGAATAAATATTGTTAAATATATAACATAACAAAAACAATAAAGACAAACATTTTTACGATAAAAAGTGTTGAAAGGAATACATATGTGATGAAGAAATATGTGTATTAGTCTCGAAGTCATTAAAAATATGTAAACGAAATCTGAAGTAGGAATTACAAAAAATTTCTCTATTTAAATCCACAGTTATAGAAGAATAAGTTAAAAAAATTCGAAAACAAAAGATAAAGCTTTTATACATATAGTAACATGTCTGTGCTTAACAAATAAGAAGCCTTAGTTGGTTTTTCTTTAAAAATTTCTTCTTATAACCAACCACGTATTTAACAGCTCTGTAAATAAAGCCGAAGAATCTGTAATCAGTGCGATAAAGTATTTATAATGTGAAATATATCGCTCTAAAAAAGAAATCACAATAAAACCACAACAATAGCTTGTTTTTCATTTCTTCTAATACTCTTGTTTTGAGAAGCCACAAAGCTTCACAGATGGCTACACGTCCAAAAAATAAACACATTGAGTTCTTGAGTTCATATCCACAGACGATTTTTTTTTTTTCCGAACAGCATATTTTCCCCCATTTGGAATGTATCTAATGCAGTGCAAGCATCATGTAAACGTGACGTCAAATATTTGTTTATTTTTATATACACACATTAGGGCAGGATACCCGAACATCACGAACAACGATGCCACATACAGGGCGCAATTTTAGCTCATGCCGGACGTTGTAGTACGTAAAATCTAGTAAGTACTTTTGACTATTAGTCAAAATACTTTAAATACATTTATACCTTGCGTACCTCCGGCCATTATACAGATACAGCAAGAACGTTAGTTTTTTTTCTTATATGTATGCCTGCTGCTCCACGGCTGGATTATGATGGTACTGATGCCTGGAGTACTCCGAATGATGATGGTGATGGTGGGTACTTGAGGCGTTGCTCCTACTGTGAGGGTGTACCCTTATCCGATTGTTGGCTGCAGCAGCGGCTGTTACTACAGTTTGATTCCTAGGGTCTGGCTCCAGAACACTAGAGTCCATGTTTCCATAGTTTAAGCCATCCTTGTTGTCGTTTCTATCTGCCTAAAACAAAGAAAGACTTTAATGAAACAAATACCTCAATGTTAACATATGTACATAAAATTAATTACCACTTTGAATTTAATGGATAAAGAAAAGAATTTGCATTTATATAATTTGTTTAATATTCATTACCGATTAGTTGTCGATATTGGAAATTATCATACGTATTTTAATTATTATAATTTTTTACCATAGTTTAAGCCATTTTTTTGTTGCTTCTATCTGCTGAAAAAAAAGAAATACTTTAATGAAATAAATACCGTACTGTTGACATGTGTACGCAAAATTAATAGTCATCTTGAATTTAATGGACAAAGAAAATAATTTGCACATTTATAATTTGTTTCATGTTCATTACAGATTATAGTTATTGGTATGGAAAATTATCTTAATATTTAATTTTTTTTCCACTTATTTAATTTTTATTATTTTTTTGTGATCTCAGTAAAATTAAAAATTATATCTAAGTTCAAAATAAAACAAAATAATAATCTAATTCATCGTAAAACTATAATTTTGTTTAATTTACATTTCAAGTACGGTGTGTATTAGATTGATCTAAAAGCAAAATTTTAAGTAAAACAAATTTGAAACAAAAGTCTGAATTTTGTATTGGATAAATTTAATTTATGATTTTTTACATAATATTTTTCCAAAATGTTTCTTATAAACATTAACCGTTAGACTGCTAAGCAGCGCGATAGCGCTGCAATGTTCAGTCTCGAAAACTGCGAGAGGTACAATTCAGATATCACCGGAATTTTAATTTAATTTTTTTACGTAAATAAAATCAACCATTCAGAATCAAAACACAGTTGGTAAACATTGTCTTTTCATTATTCTCTTTTACAAGAAGTAAAAAATATTTATATATATACCGAGCTCATACCCTAATCTGGTAAATTGTTAGTACCGCCCATTTTTCTACACCACTTAAATAGAGTAATTTTCTTCAAATATATTTACGATGATTACGAAAACAAATATTCTAAAAATTAAGTGATGTAGAAAAATGGGCGGTACTAACAATTAATGGGATTAGGTTGGCAGCTCTGTATATATATATATATATATATATATATATGTTTATTTATTTTATAAAGTTCTTTTCTTTCATTATTTATTTGTAAAACATAAAAAGAATTAATGAATTAACTGACAATAGTATGAGTGATTATGTTTTATTTTATTTTATTGTATTTATTTTTTTTAATGCTCAAAAAATATTACCAGAAACAACGTCAAAACTCTAATCAGTGAAATCAATTAAATGTATTTCTTTCGAAAGAGAACTATCTAACATGATTTTTGAAGCATACAATATTACGACGCTCGTTTCATCATTTTAAAAATATATATAATTATATTTGTGAAATAAGTTGGAAAAAAATAAGAATGGGCGGAGTCTCGGTAAAATGTTATCAAAATACCTCCTTCACTACGGTGAATTGCATATTTGCAAAACAAACTTGGATTTTTTCGCTGATCCAAAATTTTCTTAAAACATTGTGTGTGAACAATTATTAATGGTAAAACACGTTTTTTGTTTTCATCCATCCTTTAATGATACTTAAATTGGCCTTTTACAAACGCTACAGCAAGGCGTGGTTTTCAATAATTAGGTGAGTTTTTATAGATCATTAGAAAATTTCATATTTTATATTTGTAGAAAGAGCTATCGAGGGTAAATAATTTAGGCATAAAAATACACATTTATACATTTCCTTTCGCTTTCTGCTTACTTGGATTTTTTAAAATTTTTACTGCAAGGCGTGGTTTTCCATTTGGCATGATCGGGTTTCGAATTATTTACAAAACTAAAATTAAATATTCACACCGGAAAAACTTTTATTTAGGCCTGAAATAGCGATAGCATTTTAAGGCTGTATTTCAGAAAATGCTTCAACAGTCAAACGGTTAAACAGCATACGGAATTCCACAGAAGTTTATTCATGTATTATATATCAGGTAGAAAAAAAATAAAATGATTTTACATATGTCCAATTATTTCTTTAATTTGAAGATTTGTCGGGAAAAAAATGAAGAGATCATGGTTTAAAATATAAATTGTTCCTTATAAATAGAAAATATCCTCGCAAGGTTTTTCTTCATAACCAATTAATTAAATCTGTATGTACAGTGGACTCCCGTACAACACGACGGGCGGTGTTGCCAGAGGAATACTACCGTCAGGTCCTGACTAACGCCAGGGCATGCGGGGAAGTTGCCCTGGGCCCCACTTCTGGAAGAGGGCCCCCTCACAGGCATATGCAGAAATTTTGGAACCTAAAGACCAATTATGACACTGCAAGGGGGCCACCTAGAATAAGCTTGCACCGGGGCTCCAGATAATCTAAGTCGTGCCCTGACTACCGAAATTTTTGGCAATAATTCGCAGGTAAGTTATGCCTTTCCTCCACCAAAAATTTTATTCGACAAAAAAATTATATATTTCCGAAAGAACAGCTCGTACAAATATAACTTTATTTGTCAATTAAAATTTCTGGTGCAAAACTAACTTATCTAATCTACGAATTATACACTGAGAATTACAGTATAATTTTATTTTTTAACACCACTAATTTTAGATCAAAGTAACCGCTTTACACAAAAACTAAATCGGGTGTAATTGAACGAGCAGTTTGATACTCTAAAAATTTAGCGGTGCTGTAAAATAAAATTGAACCGTTTATTTGCCAACCCTGTTCTCCCGCGTTCCACGGGACTCTACTGTATATAAAATAACATGATATATAATATTTTTATTTCAATACAGCTGTTTAATATAGTAAATTTATTAATACACTTAATGTTAAATGCTAGAGCTACTTAAAACACAACACAGTATGAGTCTGCACACCTAATATAAATAAATTTCAGATATATTACAGCATAATAAATTAAAAATATTCTGCTAAAATATTAGTAACAAGTTAACGCAATAAATCCCTGCAAATTCTAAATGAAATTGATAATTAAAATATTTTATATAATGAAATTGATAATTAAAATATTTTACACAGTTACTTTTATACTGTCGTTTCTAAAAGTGCTCCTAAATCTAACTTTAGAAAAAAAAAATAATAATAATAAAATAAAATCATACGCTAGGAAATTGCTAAAGCAAGAAAAAATAATTAAATATTCTTTTTACAATACCGTAGATGCAACATAATGCCGTGTTACGAATATAATCCAAATTATCCAAGAGATGTTATTAAAAATATTTGTCATTTACACATTAAATAAGATTTTTCCTCATTTAGTGGGTTATATCAATACATTAACCATAGTTCCCAACAATTTATTCCGGAGTACTTTTAGCCACGCCTCTATTTCGCACCACTTTACATTTAGAGAATTTTTTTCCAATATATAACAACGATACAATAAGAAAAATTTATTTAAATAAAAAACAAAGCATGGAATAAAGGCGGGGCTAAATATGTTTCTGAATAAATTAAAATGTTGGCAACTCTCATAGATGCCAATATTTTAATTTATTCCGGAGTATTTTTAGCAGTGCTTTAAAATAAAATTGAAGTGTTTACTTGGCAACCCTGTTCTTCCGCGTTTCACGGGACTCTACTGTATATAAAATCACATAATATATAACCTTTTCATTTTAAAATAGCTCTTTAAAATCATAAATTTATTATTACACTTAATGTTAAATGGGCTACTTTAAACACAATACAGTCTGAGTCGGCACACATAATATAAACAAATTTCAGATATATTACAGGACAATAAATTAAAAATATTCTGCTAAAATATTGGCAAAAAGTTAACACAGTAAATCCCTGCAGATTCAAAATTACATATTAAATTCAAAATTACACAAAATTTTCGATTTTTTGGCATATTTTTAACATTTTCATGATGTGACTTCATAATTTTGTGCCTCATACTTAACCCCATCTTAGTTTTATGACGACATAATCGTTTGCATAAATATAAAATTTACTATATTGGAGTACATAGATATTTATAAAAAAATTTAAGGTAGCCTGAAAAAAATCAATCTTAAAATATGAGTGAAAAAATATCTAAGCACATTCATCTCACTGCATCTATGCAATTAACATGCATCAAAGCATCTAAATTCTGCGCTACGCAAACATAGTTTTCCCCCACCTTTAAAATCTTTTGCTTTCACCCTCTTATCTCAAAGCTCGACGTCCAGTATTCTGACGTTTCCGGACGTAAAATGATCCGGCTTTGTCCGGATCCCGTTTGTGTTCCCCTGGAACAGTACAGAACTCTGGAAAGCACAAACATATTCATAAGTCCGAAAACACTTTATCAGAATACGTAACAAATACCTATAATGGTGGCAAAGTTCTCTACAATTCCTCACTTGTTATAAACATGAATGAAATTGTAATGCTTGAATAAGATTAACACTGTAATAATCTGCATTTGCAAATTTAGTTTAAATAAAACATTTTAAAATGAAATTTAATCAATGAAGCTTGTTAAATGATGAAATTGATAGTTAAAATCTTTTACACAATTAATTTTATTCTGTCGTTCCTATAAGTGATCCTAAATCTAATTTAGAAAAATAAATTTCATACACTAATTATTGAAAAAAAAAAAAAAAAAAAAAAAAAAATATATATATATATTTTTATAATACCGTAGCAGCAACATAATGCTGCATATATTCCAAATTATCCAAGTGATATAATTAAAAATATCTGTGATTTATAAATTAAATAAGATTTTTCCTCATTTAGTGGGTTATATCAATGCATTAACCATAGTTGCCAACAATTTAATTTATTCCGGAGCATTTTTAGCTATACCTCTATTTTGCACCACTTGGTTTTTAGAGCAGTTTTCTCCAATATATAACTACGATGCAATAAGAAAAAATTACTTAATAAAAAAAAAAAAAAAAAAAAAAGAAAGAAAAAAGAAAAGAAAGAAAGAAAGAAAGGCGGGGCTAAAAAATCCTCCGGAATAAATTAAAATGTTGGCAAATCATTATGAATACTAACACCAGAGTTGCCAAAATTTTAATTTATTACGGAGCATTTTTACCCCCCGCCTTTATTCCATACCACTTTTTTTTTCTTATTTTATCGTAGGTTTATATCAGTACAAAAAACCCTTAACGGGTTAAAAGTTTGTGACGCCGCTACTTTATGGCTATAAGAATTAGAAATATGAGTCTTAAAAATAATGATATCAAATTTTAAGTGACGCTTTGCAATTAGTTAAAATATACATAGATTTTCTTATTTGATCATTTACTTTCTACTTTTATTTATATTTATAATGCAAACGTAATATTTTTAGCTTCAAGATCAGACAGATATATAAAATACACTCACTGATGTTTTTTCATTCACATTTCAAATTCAAAATAACAGTTTTAAAAGGAATGATATAAAAATTCCAGTGGCGCCTCGGAGTTATTTTAAAAGATTTGTTTTTAGATTCCATTAAAATTACTTTTGTTTTGTCTAATAAAGTATATTTACATATTGAAACAGTGCTTTTAATTTTCAAATATACTGTCAAATAATTATACTTTCACTGAGTTTGCATTATAAATTAAAATTATTTATTTTAATAAATTGATTTATCTTTTGCATCACGCTATCCAAAACATAGTATCATTATCATAGTATCCAGCTGAGTGAAAATTTGCGCAAAGAGGTAGTGTAACGTAAATAAAATATTTACACAGATTTTACTTGCAGTTTTGGATAGCGTGACGCAAAAGATAAATCAATTTATTGAAATAAATAATTTTAATTTATAATGCAAACTCAGTGAAAGTATAATTATTTGACAGTATATTTGAAAATTAAAAGCACTGTTTCAATATGTAAATATACTTTATTAGACAAAACAAAAGTAATTTTAATGGAATCTAAAAACAAATCTTTTAAAATAACTCCGAGGCGCCACTGGAATTTTTATATCATTCCTTTTAAAACTGTTATTTTGAATTTGAAATGTGAATGAAAAAGCATCAGTGAGTGTATTTTATATATCTGTCTGATCTTGAAGCTAAAAATATTACGTTTGCATTATAAATATAAATAAAAGTAGAAAGTAAATGATCAAATAAGAAAATCTATGTATATTTTAACTAATTGCAAAGCGTCACTTAAAATTTGATATCATTATTTTTAAGACTCATATTTCTAATTCTTATAGCCATAAAGTAGCGGCGTCACAAACTTTTAACCCGTTAAGGGTTTTTTGTACTGATATCATTACTTTTTAGGGGTTATTGATCAAAAAATTAAAACAAGTCCTTCTGGCTCCTAGAAAGGGTAAGCTGATTTATCTTTTATTATGAAGTTGCCACCATTTTTTTTTTTTTTTTTTTTTTTTTTTTTCAAAATTCTACAATTCTACAATTTTTCAATTCTACAATTTATTAATGGACTTGGTGGATTTATTAATGAAGTCTTGTATATATGGGGTTTTAACATAGAACCTTTCTAATGTAAATTTGAAATTTTCAGTGGGCTGGCACAGGGAAACAAGAGGGTAGATTAAGTTGGCAAATGGACATAACAAATACATTTCTGAGATAAATCCAAACTACAAATTTAGTTTGAATTAATTCAATATTTCAAACGTTATCATGCCGACAAATTTTCAAGTAGCCTGCCACTTGGAAACAAAATGGAGAAGCTTCACACTAGAAAAAAATATTGAGTCGGATTCTCAAACTCTTTAAAATAATAATAATATATATTAATAAAATCAGAGTTTTGTCTGTAAATTTGTCGGAATCGAAAAATTTTGCGATATCTTCACGTTTTACACCCCATGAAAGCCGAAAATGACTTCAGAAAATTTTGCCTGTGTGTGTGTGTGTCTGTGTGTGTGTCATCGTGTCCGAAGGTCGCTTTTTTGTCCGGGCATCACTTGAGAACGGCTGGACAGAATTCAACGACGCTTGGCAGGAATTTAGGTCTTCACCCAACTTAAAATTATATCTATCAACTTTTCAGAAATTCAGCCCCGTTCCCCCCCTAGGGGTAAAAGATTAAAACACGTTTGTCCGGGCATCACTCGAGAACGGCTGGACGGAATTCAACGGCGCTTGGCAGAAACTTAGGTCTTCACCCAACTTGAAATTATATCTATAGAAATTTTCAAAATTATGATTAGTGTTTAAATTGTGTGTAAAAAACGCCTGCGCATGCGCCATAAATATTTTTTCACTAAAATGCTTTGAATGAAAAAATAAAATATAAAAATAAATTTTTAAGTTAAAGACTTTTGTATTAGCGTGATTTTCACTACAAATTATGAAAAGATTGAAATGAAGTTTTGCCATCTGAGTTTCATACTTTAGTTAATTTTAAAACATCTAATTGTCGTATCGAAAAACTGTTTACACCCCAGGATTCAGAAAAATCACCTCTTTCATTTGGTACTGAATTTGTAACGATAGGTCTGATATTTCTAATTTATTTTTCCCTTTTTCCGTTTTTCCGTTGCCACTTAAATTTCACACTTTAGTTATTTTTTAAAAATCTAATTGTCGCATCGAAAAACTGTTTGCACCCCTGGATTCAGAAAAATCACCCCTTTCATTTGGTATCAAATTTATAAATATAGGTCTGATATTTCTAATTTATTTTACCCTTTTTCCGTTTTCAACCCAGATTCGATATGGAACAGTTTTAGTATTGGATCCCTTTGACAAAATTTGAAATTCGGCACCGAAGTAGCTCGGACGTTTCTCGCCAAGATCTTTAATTGCACAATTGAGATAGCCAATTCAGTTCATCGCAAAAATGGCTTAAAATATTTAAAGTCACCAAAGGGTTCCGATACTTAAGCTGTGCTTTTTTTATTTTTTTAGTGCTAGAGGCCTATTTCAGTCGGTACAGTTGTCGAATTTTTATAGGTCACTCATAATTAGTGCTAGAGGCCTATTTCAGTCGGTTTATTGAATGGGGATTTATTGAATGAAGTCCCCCCAAGGCACATCTTTGACATGAGTCCCCCCCAAGGTACTCCTATTTCAGTCGGTACAGCGTTGTCGAATTTTTATAATACACTCTTAATAGTGCTCAGGGCCTATTTCAGTCGGTTTATTGAATGGGGATTTATTGAATGAAGTCCCCCCCAGAGCACAACTTTGACATGAGTCCCCCCCCAGGCCCAACTTTGACATGAGTCCCCCCAAGGTACCCCTATTTCAGTCGGTACAGCGTTGTCGAATTTTTATAATACACTCTTAATAGTGCTCAGGGCCTATTTCAGTCGGTTTATTGAATGGGGATTTATTGAATGAAGTCCCCCCAAGGCACAACTTTGACATGAGTCCCCCCAAGGTATCCCTATTTCAGTCGGTACAGCGTTGTCGAATTTTTATAATACACTCTTAATAGTGCTCAGGGCCTATTTCAGTCGGTTTATTGAATGGGGATTTATTGAATGAAGTCCCCCCAAGGCACAACTTTGACATGAGTCCCCCCAGGCCCAACTTTGACATGAGTCCCCCCCCAAGTTACAACTTTGACATGAGTCCTCCCAAGGCCCAACTTTGACATGAGTCCCCCCCAAGGTACAACTTTGACATGAGTCCCCCCAAGGCCCAACTTTGACATGAGTCCCCCCCAGGCACAACTTTGACATGAGTCCCCCCCCCAAGGCACACCTTTGACATGAGTCCCCCCAAGGCCGAACTTTGACATGACTCCCCCTCCCCAGGCCCAACTTTGACATGAGTCCCCCCAAGGCCCAACTTTGACATGAGTCCCCCCAAGGTACAACTTTGACATGAGTCCCCCCCCAAGGCACACCTTTGACATGAATCCCCCCAAGGCACACCTCCCCCTCATTGGGAAAAAGAGAAAAAACGTTGTTTTGCGGCTGTAAGACAGTTTGGACTTCCAACGTTATTTGTTACAATATCTGCAGCTGAAACACATTGGTTTGATTTAATGAAAACTTTATCATGGAATTTAGAACGTCACGAATTAACTAAAGAAGAATTTGTCGATATTAAAAAGTTTAGCAGTAGGCCTGTGGCACTAAATTAAAATCTGTCAATGTCAGATTTTCATGTTTTAAATAATGAAATAATGTCGTGTCTGTATAATTTATTATTTATAATATTGCCTATTAAAGACTTCTGTGGTCACGAAATTTGGTGCGTAAATTGTTTGTATGCACCCGGCACTTATTGTAACTGCATTTCACGAAATTCGAAATCCCCCCCCCCCTTCTCGGAGTCGGAGGGCAATAAACATGTGTAAAAACATGTTTTTCCGTTTGAATTCGCTTTGAATTATCTTAGAATGGCGAATTTTGTTGTGTGGATATTGATTAAGTGTACGCATTATGTACATTAGTGGGATTTTGCAAAACTTCGAACTGACCCGCTGAGGGTGAGGAAGTACGAAGTGGGTAAGTTGTGCCGAAGACAGTGGGGACCCAGACTCCTCACATTGGAAGCGAGAAAACTTCTACCAATCACAGCGAGAACTTAGGTTATTAATAAAGATATGGCATTTTGACAACTCATTTAAGTTTAATGTCCAGCGAAGCGGGCAAAGTCTGCTAGTAATAATAATAAGTGGGAAATTTCAAATTTAAGTTTTAGAATTACGTAATTTACATTTTGCAAGTTTCTTTTTAGAGAATTACAAATGCAAATTAAACAATTTAAAAAAATCAAGTTAATGTTAAAAATGGAAAATTATTTATTTTCTTTTCCCTTTTGAGGCTAAGCTCCAATATTCACAATTTTAATTTTCTTAAAAAATGCAGGTAAAAATTATTTCATAAAAATATTTGGTGGAAAAAAAATAGACAAAATATAAATTAAGCTCTACATTTCTATAATTTTAAAAATAAGATAAAATCATTTGGAGAAAAAAATTATGGAAAATACAAGTTAAGCTAAAGTTAATACAAGTTAATTAAAATACAAGTTAAGCTTAAGTTTTATGGAAAATACAAGTTATATATATATTTCTTTTTAAAAATTAAAAATCTCTTTTTAAAATACAGTTAGAGTTTATTCATATATTTACTTTTCAGCCTTTAAAATGATATATATTTTAAATATTAACATAAACTAATTTTTTTATTAGTATTTAAAGCAACAATGGCTAGGGGATGAAAGAGGGGATAAACACGCTATATATATATGAAAATAGAATTAAAATTCATGAAAAATGTGTCAAATAGCAATTATTGAAAAACACGTCAAAATAAATAAATAACATCTTTACTTTGAAACCCATAATAATTTATTTAAAAAGTATAATTATCTCTTTCTTTTTTTTAAATTAATTAATTTATGCATGAAAAATTCCATTTCATAAATATATTTACAACTACAATAAGCAAAAAAAACCCCTCCTTTAATTGTAAATAATTATTTCTGCATTTTTCTAAGCAATTAAAAGTGTCTTTTTTTTAAAAATAAATAAATTTAATATAGGAATGTATATGGTTTCAATACAAGCTACGAGATGGCGCCACTAGATGGCCAAATTATTACCTTTATGATAAAACCATATACTTTCCGATATTTAAGCTATTTTTCTTAAAAAAAAAAAAAAAAAAAAAAACACTTTTAATTGCTTAGAAACATGTAGAAATGGATATTTAAAATTAAAGGAGGGTGTTTATTGTAGTTTTAAATATAGTTATGAAATGGAATTTTTCATGCAGAAATTAATTAATAAAAAAAAAAAAAAAAAAAAGGAAAAGAAAGAGAGAATTATATTTTTTAAATAAATTATGGGTTTCAAAGTAAAGATGTTATTTATATTTTTTGACGTGTTTTTCAATAATTGCTATTTGACACATTTTTCATGAATTTTAATTCTATTTTCATGTTTTTTTTTTTTTTTTTAATATACAGTGTCATGAATATCCCTTCTTTCATTTCCTAGTCATTATAGCTTTAAATAATAATAAAAATATTAGTTTTATTATGCTAATATTTAAAATATGTATCATTTTAAAGTCAGAAAAGTAAATATATGAATAAACTAACTGTATTTTAAAAAGAGGTTTTTAATTTTTAAAAAGAAATATATATATATATATATATATATATTTGCAAAAGTGTATGTTTTAATTCAAATTAAGGACAAAAGATGGCGCCAAAACACCATTTACTGTTTTTTCCCATCTCTGCGCGGAATGATACATGAATAGGAATCGCAAATCATTGAGCTACTATAAAATCTATGTTTATGAATGATTAAAAATTTTTTGCTTTAAAAAATTGTAAATTCATCATTATTATGATAAAATGGAATATCTAAAATTACAAAATACTTCCTTATTTAAAATATTATCGAAATAATTTTTTCACGAAATGCGAAATTTTGAAATCTTAAATATTTCCTTTATAACAAAAAAAATATATATTTAAGTGAAATTTTATTTCGTATACATAGAATAAATATTTAAAAGAAACAATAAAGTTTCTTTCTTGCATTAAAAAACAAAATCTTAATTTTTTATTGACTGCATTCAGATTGAACCAACCAACCAACTACAAGACCAGACCGAATAACACCTGTTCAGAATTCTGAGAATTATCAATAGAAATCTTTGCATCGCGTAGTAAAAATAGTTCGATTTTTAAACTGAGTTATAAAAAAAACAAGAGTTTTCCTAGGGAAAAGGGAGATGTCAGGCACATCAGATAAAAGCGATTAATATCATATATAAATTAAACTAAATTCGCTCGAGCCATATTCGAGAAAAAATTCTTACACATTAGGCCGCCCATTTATAGCTTAAATGAGCCAATTCATATCTCGAAATATATTGCACGCAGAAATGTAGCGATTTCAGGGTAGGATCAGACAGAAGGTGAAAGACTATTTTGAAATTATCAGAACATAACCTCCCATATTTCCTGAGATATTAAGTGTCGGCTTTCAGCGGTTTCTTTGATCTTTAAATTGGTGTATATATAAGTGTCGCTGTTTCGTTCGTTTTTCCGTTTCCGCTGAGTGTCGTGGCGTTCGTTTGTTTTTGCGCTTGCGTCACTTGAGACTCTGCCGAGTCTCTTGATTGAAGAAAAATATTCCAAAAATAAAATGGTGCGAAATAAAGGCAGGGCTAAAAATGCTCCGGAATACATTAAAATATTGGCAACTATGGAAACACACTAAGAGAAAATGAAAAATTAACGAAGAAATCATTTTTAATTTTTAAACATATATGAAAAATATGATAATAAATAATTATTAAATATTATAGTTTACATATTTATTGTTGAAAAATGAATAATTTATTTTTTTCTTATTTATTTAATGGCATTTTATTAAGATTATCTTAATTATTTAAAAATGTAAAATAATATCGTATGTCAGACTTTCATGAGAGGTACGATATTTTTTTATTATGCGACACGAACATGAAGTAAGTTATTGTATAATAGATGCGTTACAATATATAAAACTGGAAATTATTAATATTATATATTATTCTTATCGAATTGTATAATATAATAGTGTGCTATAATTAAATATGATTATGATTTTTTTTCCCCTTCAGTTTTGTAATCTTATTTGTTTTGTATTTCAATTAAATAAATTTCAATAAAAATGCTGAGTAGGTGCATTTTTTCTCATTCATTGGAGTTATTTATATAATAATATTATTTATATTTTTAATATATATTTTGCATTTTTATAATATTTTTTTTTTCATTATCTTTATAAATATGATGCGATGAAAGTATATTGTGGAACATATTGTAGATCGATCCCGAGTTAACTCGTTTCATTAAGTAAGTGCCGTCAGGAATATATAGGTCAGCGGCAATTATTGTATCGACTGACGAGGATAAAATTTAAGTGATTTAAACATGAATTCGAAAAATCCTTCTGTTGAAGAATATTGTAACTTTTCAGAGGAACACCAAAGGACGGGGCTTATTGTTAACAAAATTGTTAAAAAAATTCTGGAATAAAAATGTTAAAATTTTAAAGTGTATTTTATAAATTAATCATAATTTATTTTGATGATGTTCCTCCAACACTTTGTTATTTGCAGTTTTAGAAGTTTAAAGTCAGTTTTCAAAGCGAAATATATATATATATATATATATATATATATATAAGCCAGAAATCGGACTTCCGCTCTTATCAGAAACACGTGTGTTCTTCAACAGAGAAAAGAATGACTGAATCAAACCTAAAGTTATTTTTTTTCTTAGTTTTATTTTCTATTGTTTTAATATTGTAATAATTATTTTATTCTTATTATGAATTGAAATATGAATTCCCCATATATAGAAGACACTAGCACAGCGAGTTGTTTATATTGATAAAATATTATTAGCTCTTCTTAAACTAAAAAATAAGGGAACATTCCTTGCAATAAGATATATTTATAATTCTCATTTTCTTATATTTATTATAATTTTCTTATTCTTATAATTTTTCTGATAAAAAATTATAATTATAATAATTATAATTTTATTCATGATAATTATAATTCTTATTATAACTCTTATTATAATATTAATAATATTCTAATAATTCTTATTTTTCTCTAAATTTTTAATAAACTGAATTTTTATTAAATAATCAATAAAAATAAAAATACATAATAAATACTGAGAATCATCAGCATCCATTATCAATCAGAGAATATCGTAATTTTTTAAAGACTCTAAATTAACATTCAATATTTTTTTTAAAAACAATATACCAAATACCCAGAGTTCCCAACCTTTATAATTTATTCACAATAATTTTTAGCCCCGCCTCTTTTTCATACAGGAAATTTTGAAAATGATTTTCTTCTTATTTAATCGTTGTCACATATTAAAGAGAAAAAATCTACAAAATTTCTAGCAGGAAAAGAAGGCGGGGCTAAAAATGCTCGTGAATAAATTATAAAAGTTGGGAACGCTGCAAATACCTTTTACTTAATCCGTAATATTAAACAACGCCTCCTTCAATAGATATTGTTTTCTGAGAACTAGTTAAAATATTTGTTATTTTCTACCAACGACGTTTTGATTGTAAACGAATTTATAAATAATTAATCTGCGCACTCTTTGATAAAAATTTGAAATGAAATTCCATCTTATCAGCATTGTTCAAATTTGTTAACTGTTAAACTTAAGCTTTCGTGAATATTTCAATTAATAAATTGGTCACATAATTATTGTGGTACATTTCACATGTATCAAATAAATATATTTCTTTAACTAAAAGTGTACATTACTGTAATTATAAACATTAAAAAAATTAAGAGCAATTGCATATTACAATTTTCTAACCTTCTTTCCGTCTTTGTAGAATGGGTCTTCAGCAATTGTAGCAATTTTCCCTTTACTGGTTGCATTGGTTGAATAAGGAATAGTCTTTGCTGTTGTAAGATCTGCTCTATCATTGTCAGGACAGCCATTTTCTACTATGCTGAAAACACAATAAGATATACATGAGCATAAAATCATCTACTGTACACAAAATAAACAGTTTTAAAGCATGGTATTAATATTTAAAATAAACATAATTAAACAATATATTCATTTTAAATAATAATTATTATTACAGCTTAAGCAAAATCCACCATTCTTTAAATCTTTACGGTGCAGAGTGGTGATATACGCAACAAGCACTTTTCTAATTTTAACACATTTACACGCAAGTGAAAGCTGTGATTGCTATTTGTTTTAATTTAAATTTTAATTTCCTTTTGAATTTGATCGTATTTGTTGTGTTTGGATGCTGTTGATACATTACATTTTTAATCATATATTTTAGTGTACATATCAAAAAAGAATATTGTATAATAAAGTAATTATAATGTTTTCCTTTTTTTTTTTTTTTTTTTTTTTTTGTATAATTTAAATGTATTTCCAAAACACAGTCTGTTTCTTTGCTGTATTATAAATATCATATTTAAACTTGATAGATTTCTATCACGGATGAAAGAGTTCCGCTTTTTCTGCCACCAGTATTTCTGTACTAAAATTTTTTATCATATTTTTACAATTATATTCAGAGATGGAAGAGATCAGAGTTCCCAACTTTTATAATTTATTCGCGAGCATTTTTAGCCCCGCATCTTTTTCATACCGAAAATTTTGAAAATTGATTTTCTTCTTATTTAATCGTTCTCACAAATTTCTGGTGCGAAAATAAGGAGGGGCTAAAAATGCTCGAGAATAAATTATAAAAAAATTGGAACTATCGAAGAAATCCACGTTTATGCCACCAGTATTTTTCTACAAAAATTTCTAGGTTATAAAATGTTAAAAATAATTATAAAAATATTATAAAAATATGATAAACATTTTTGTACAGAACTACTGGTGGAAGAAAAAGCGGAACTCTTTCATCCCTGTAATTCTGGCATTTTATAGCGTAGACATTTTTGTAAAAAATACTGGTGGGAAAAAACAAGAACTCTTTCATTCCGGTTCAATCTAAAGGAATTAATTAAATAAATAAATAAAAAGACAAAAAAAAGTTATTAATTATCGTTACAAAAACAGCAGTAGCTTGGGTTTTATCATTATTATCAAATATACTTTTTTCAGAGAATTTGTCTTGCATTTGATGTTTAATAAGACTTAATGTGATATTGGCTTAATACAATTATTGCACATATTTCGAAATTAAAGATAGAGCAACATTAGTTAATTAATACACGCAAAATTAAAAAAAAAAAAAAAAAATGCAATTTCATGTGTCAAACTCCATACTAAACACAATTTCATAAATCAAGACCTATATATATATATATATATATATATATATATATATATATATATATATACATTTATTTATTATTATTTTTATTATTTTTTTTTTCATATGAGCTTTACGAGTCATGTGTAGTACATTATACATTGTTATGTAAACTTATCTATAGCTATCCTGCAAATCGCAAGAAATTCGTAATTACCAACTAATTTTAGAAAGAAATAAGGAATTAAATTTTATGTGTACATCGGAATGATACGTTCTTCATAAAAGATAATTTTTCTGATAATTTTTATACAAAAAGTTATGAAATTTATTGATTTAATCCGTAGATTATTCAGACATATATATATATCTGCCAATCTATATCTTCTCATTTGTTTAAATAGATTTACAACTATGAGTACTGTCATTTTCATCTACATCTATATATATGATATATCGACGAAATTCTCTCTAAAAATAACATTGAACAAAAACGCTTTGTAACCTAAAAATAAAAATCAAATGAGAAGGAAAACATGCTAATTTAGTTAATTTTATATAAAACGTTATGGTAAAGTCATGGAGAATCATTCATTTATTTGGAAAGTATTGTTGGATTTTATTTATTATTAAAAATATACTTTGTGAGGGGGGAAAAAAGCATTTTTCCTAAACAAATTATCATTTATTAATTATTTGAATAATAATTTTTACTAAAATGCAATGACAGTATAATTTACTTTATATAAATGATATCACAAAATCATAATTATTCAATAAAATTATAATATAAGTAAAACAATTATAATAATTTAAAAAGACAAGTACTTTTCCAGGAAAAAAATAATAATAAATAAATTTTATTATTTTTGTAAGTAATTTTACTTATATATTTCATTTTATAAGTGTTTTCTTTCACTTAATATGAATCAGATAGGGAAAAATATTTCTGGTGGATTTTGTAGTTAGTTGTAAACATCTAAATTAAAATAAGAAAAAATTAAAAGTAAATAATTTTTGTAATATATATGTATATTAATTTTTATAAAAACTTATGTAAGTTTAGTTTTACAATTCAGATAAAAGTATTACTGATATGGTCCTTTAATTTAAATACATATTTTTATTTTGCTTATAGCCTGTTCTTTTATTAGTTTTGGCAAACTAGAGGGAGAGTACATATCGTTAAGCTGGCTAAACCTCTTAATGTACACTCGAGTCAACCTTTTTTTTTTTTTTTTTTTTTTTTAATTTTTAGAGACTTTGATGAATTCATTCATCTTTTTAAGTATCAATATAAATTATTTTATGATTAAATATTTATGTCAATATATATACCGGGTGATGCAAAAGTCAAGGAAAAAATAAATGTACATACAGTAGCCGCCGCTTTATAAAATCACGTTTGTTTAATCAAAATGATTTTATTAAGCGAATGATTTTTATATCCGGCGGACATGCTCGAACTCAATAATGGAGTATTCCTTACCTAAATATGGAAATAAATTCTTTTTCGCCCTTCCATCTATTATCAATTAGCCATCCGTAGGAATAGAAATTTTGTTACTTATCATTCATGTAAAAGTTTCAGCTTTTAAGTACAAAATTCAGTAAAAGATGGAAATTTTCTTTCCTGGCATTCTTGTATCTATCTAGAAGTGCTGCGTTGATGACTTTTGCTTTTCCTATTCACTTTCGCTTGCAGTTCACTCTTCCGTTTGGTACAATTTACGCACTAATATTATCTTTATTATTATGTTTACATGAAGCAAACTGAGAAATTTCAAGCTTCGATATTGCCTTCATTTGACTATACATTTGAAGAAAACGAACCATACTTTACCAAAACTTTACGCTTTACCTTCAAAATAAAAAAAAATCCGCTTGCATATCTTGCAGCTAAGTTGCTTCAAAATAAGAACTAGAAACTCTGTTTGAATATTTAAAGACAGAAAAAAATATTCATTGGCCAATCATTTGACGAATTCATTCCTTGAATTCGTAACTTCCGTGTTTTTTTTTTTTTTTTGAGGCGTAAAATTTTTGATTAAGATACTGTGAGGGCTTGCTATGTTTTGTGTCTTTTTTCTTTTCAAAAATCCGGTGAGAAAATATAATTCGTTGTTTAGCCTACATACATGATCATTTTTACTGTTGAAGAGATTTTCTTTTGAGTTCATTAACCGGCGATGCTGATTTTTATTAAGCGGCGGTTTGTATTCATTTGATTCCGGACCCAACAATTTGATCAGATTAAGCGGCTAATTTTATTAACCAGTGATTTTATAAAGCGGCGGGTACTGTAATTCAAAAAGTACTAGCCGTAGCACCACGCGGTTTTCACCGAAATTCACAGTAAAACATGGAACTGTTTTAGGTAACAAAAGATTTATTAAAATGTTAGTTTAAATATCCTTCATTTGGTGGCGCTTTAATTGTAAAATTACTTTTTTACAGTGATGCAGTACCATCAACAACGCTGCGAAAACA
The DNA here is from genome assembly GCA_963930645.1 of Salticus scenicus. Classification (NCBI taxonomy): domain Eukaryota; kingdom Metazoa; phylum Arthropoda; class Arachnida; order Araneae; family Salticidae; genus Salticus; species Salticus scenicus. The sequence goes on from OZ005655.1 coordinate 236,530,679, forward strand.
ATAAATGCTCGATGTGACGGCAGTCATTCATTCACGCTTTGCGCGATTGAACATTCTGCTAAAAAAGGTTCAGTATTTACAATATGGCGTCATTTGATCAGCCGCATGTGAGAAGACACTATGGATACAGCACAATATGATAACGAAAAAAATTAACTAATATTTTTTTTTATATATATTGTCCCAAACTTTTCTGTACATATTAGTGAAAATCGCGTAAAGCTACAGATAGTACTTTTTGAATAATTTACACACACACACACACACACACACACACACACATATATATATATATATATAGCTGCCAATATTCTAATTTATTCCGGAGTACTTTTAGCCCCGCCTTTATTTCCTACCACTTATTTTTTTTAAGTATTTTTTTCTTATTTAATCGAAGTTATATATTAGAGAAATATTTTCTATATATAAAGTGGTGCGAAATAAAGGCGGGGCTAAAAGTACTCCGGAATAAATTAAAATATTGGCAGCTATGTATATATGTTCTGTAATTTTTTTAATCACCCGTTATATATATATATATATAATCTGAGTTGCCAGCCAACTTTTAAAATTTATTTCGAAGTATTACGATAACCTGTATTTTTTTCACACAAACATTTTTGTAGAATAATTTTCTCCAGTAGATGATTACGATTATGTAATAAGAAATTTATTCTTCAGAAATACTGGTATGAAAAAAATGGATATTCTAACAATGCTCCAGAATAAATTATAAAAATTGGCAACTCCATATATATATATATATATATATATATATATTAATTACATTTTCTATGTTACACACACACACATATATAAAATAATGAAAACACTATTCAATTTACATTTATAAAAATTTACATTTACAAAAAATTACATTTATAGCAAAGCAGAAAAGGCCCTTTTTTTTAACCTGAAAATTTAAAATTCCTTTTATTTTAATTTTGTTCGTAAATTCCGGTAGCAGTATAATTTAAATGATCCGAATTACCCTGTGCCGCAAAGGGTTAATGACAACAGTGCTTTATTACACTCTGAACAGCATTACCAAATTTAGGGACTCCTTTATTTAAGTACAACCAATAATTTAGACGAATATTTAATGTGTATATAATGGACGAATAACTGTAAACTGATTAGGAAACCGTTACAGTTAAAGTTTAGGAGAGAATTAATAGCAGTCCTTAAATGTGGCAAACTGGCTAGCAGTAGTACTGGGCGATGTCGGCATTTCTTAAATCGATATATCGTTCATATAAAATACCGATATAAGGACATATCAATTTAATGCAGTGTTACCAAAAGTGGTCAAAACGCTCTCTAGACTCCTCAAAACATGTAAATCTATTGAAAGCCAGAAGTTAAAAATTTTTACAAGTACTTTCTTAACGAATACAAACGCAAAAATCAACAATGGACCATAGAAAAATTAGTTTAACCAAATTATTTTTTTTTTCTTGAAATTATTTTCTTAATCACAGACATTTATTTATTTACTAAAATAAGACCTTTGAAAAAATCTGACTTTTGATAAAGATATACTGTTTATACTAATTATTATAAAATTATTCATTATTTTCCACAGTTCAAAATTTACACATCGCAACACAGTATAATTAATATAGCGCAGTTTTCTTTTACCATAAGTTATACAATTACACACTGATTCGTGACGTGACTTTTGTGAGTAATTTTCAGAACATTTAAAAACACCCCAATTTATTATTATTATTTTAACTAATTAATAAATTCAGAATTTTATTATTTTTTATTACTTTTTAATCAATTAAAATTTTTAATTGATTGATTTTTTAATACTTAAATTTGTCTTTTACATACACTACAGTAAGGCGTGGTTTTTATAAATTAGGTGTGTTTTTATAGATCATTAGAAAGTTTCATATTTTATTTATGTAGAAAGAGCTATCGAGGGTAAAGGATTTATGCATAATAATATATATTTATATATGCTATTTCGACTGCTGCTTACTTAGATATTTTTTAATTTTTACTGCACGGCGTGGTTTTCTGGTTAGGCATGATTGGGTTTCGAATTTTTTACAAAGCTAATATTAAATATTTACACCGGAAAAACGTTTATTGTGGCCTGTAAAACTGATAGCCGTTTAAGGTTGTGTGTTTTGAAAGTGCTTTAGCATTAAAACGGTTAAATTTCTTTTGCAATGTTCATTTGTCTGCTCATTAGAAGTATTGAAGAGTGTTCAAGAATTTTATCTTTTTTTTTTTTTTTTTTTTTTTTTTCATTAAAAATTACGTGTTCTAACATTGATCGGGTCTTCAGCGACCCATGATAAACTCATAAATACGATAACCTGATCGGGTTAATTTATTGTCTGATGATAATAATTTAGTAGACACATGCAAATAATTAGCATCAATTAAAATATATCTGTATGATTTGTTTTTTCTAAGACGAATATAAATTTTTGCAATAAGGACCAAGTGTAAATTAAGTCCGTAGGAAAGATAGTTTAAAGCTTAGTTTATTTCGTCTTCGGATAATATCATAAATTAAAGAAGGCTATGATTAAAGTGATAATAAAATAGAATGATATATTAAAATGTAATTTATTCTATTTTCCATAAAACAAATAATTTTAAATATTATACTTGCGAACCTAACCCGTAAGATTGTTAGTCCCGCCGCTTTCCGCCTATTTTTTCAGACCAGTCTTTTTTTGAGTACTTTTCTTCTTATTTAATCTTAAATATATTTGAAGAGAATTACTCTAAAAATTTAGTGGTTCACAAAAAAGGGCGGGAACTAACAATCTTCCGGGTTAGTGCCAACCGTCTCATTAATAACCGTACAATTGTTAATCCCCCCTGAAAAAAAAAAAAAACCTTTTCTCACACCACTATATTTTTAGAGTTGTTCTCTCTATATGTTGTTACGATTAAATTAGATAAAAATTACTCTAAAAAATTTTTGGTGTGAAAAAAAAGTCGGGTACTAAAAATTGTACGGTTGATAATGATATGGTTGGCAAGTATGTATATATATATATATATATATATACATACATATATATATATATTTTTAAATAAAAAGCATATAATTCAGAGTAAAATACCCATATCTAAAGATTACAAGTGAATTTTCTTTAATTTCAGTTATATTAAGAAAAAAAGTTTATTAAATAAAATCCAACTAAATAGATTTTTAAAATTAAATAATTTGTTTTGCTTTAAATCTACAAGCACGAAAATGGCGTCTCTCTCTCAGACACATTTCCTGAAACATCAAATACTTCTTTGTCAGTTTTTTTTTTTTCTTTTTTCCTTTGTACGCTCTTCTTCGAAATAAAAATCTATAGGTTCCTGGAATTACGCTTAACTGCAAGTTTGTATTAAATTTCGTACTGAATTAAAAGTTGCTTCTATTGTAAAAAGATATATTTTGTGTAAAAACTCTCAGTATATACAGAAACATTTCTCGGTAAGAATATTTGTTAAAAAATAGTGCAATAAGAAATTTACTGTAACTTATTTAATTTTAGTGTTATGTAATATTAAATTAACTGAAAGTTTTATTATGTAAACAGAGTTAATAAAGAAATCATTTTATACGTACAGCCATATTAATGAAATATACTATTTTAGTGAATTATAAGCGCAAATATATTACGGCTCTATTGTGTTTCTTTCTTTTACACATGAATACTTATTTTTAATTTTTACTAAAGGTCATATAAAATAAAATAGGATGAAAAATATTATAACAAAAATTAAAGCACTGAAAAATTTGATTTTTTTTTTTTTTTTTTTTTTTTTTTTTTTTAAGAACCTGACAATCTGGTTAAAACTTACAGAAAATTTACAAGATTTTTTTTTTCCTGGGTGAATATATCTTCCTGGAATATATATCCTCGTGTTCATTTCTTCAAATGAAAAAAAAAAAGTATTGCATTGTATAATGTATTTTCAAAAATATCGCCATTCTTTCAAAGTATTATAGGCTTTAAATTTAAATGTATGTTGTACAGAAATAATCTATGCAATTTTTTTATTCTATGTAAAAGAAAATAAATTTAAAAAAAAAGAACCATCACTACAAAAATTTTAAATAACAGCAAAATATTTTCTACAATTTCATATTTAACTTTTATATTGAATACGGTTGCAAAACACTAAATTTTTCGAAACCCGCCTCTATTTCGTACCATTTGTTTTTTAAAAGAAATTTTACTTATTTTATGGAAGTTACATATTGAAGAAAATTTTTCTATAAATACAGTGGTGCGAAATAAAGGCGGGGCTAAAAGTGCTCCGGAATAAATTAAAATATTGGCAGCTATGTAATGATTATAATGAACTGATTACATGAATATATTAATAACAGGAGACTTGGCGTTGGAATATTAAAACCCGAATAAACTACTACGTCAGAAACGCCAAAAGAAAAGTATTTGCGATGCATACAGCTGTTTCGGTAGCCTTAAGCATATAGTCTTCAGTGCAAAAACAATTCTGAATCTGGAGAGGTGTTCGTATATATAGGAGAGGGACCGAATTTAGTTCAACCAATAGGATTACGCAAAAGGTGAAGTGTGTAGCCAATAGGAATTTAGGAATGTTAGTTGTGTAAAAAGCAGAAAAATTAAGAAAATGTGGACTGAATGTAAAATATCCAACAATCAGATAAATAGGGAACAGCGAAAACACAATTTACAAGGTTTTTAAAATTTTCATAAATATTAAAAGCTTCAAAGAAATCGAGTTCATGAATGGATTTAGGTCTGCAAATTATTTTAGCTGAATTAAATTTGAAGTTATGATTTTCCTCCCAGCAATGTTTAGAAATAGTCGATTTATTGGTTTCTTGTTTGCGGACGTAATTCATATGTTCTTTTAGAGGAAATTTAAAACTGCGTTTAGTTTGGCCAATATATGATAAACCACTTGTATTTCGTTCATTAAATCAGTCTCTTCTAATATCAGTATTGTTTTACCCTATTTTTCTAAATCCAGTCAAACCATAGCTAAAATTCTCAAACAATATGAATTTAAAATATTATTTTTGCCTTTCAATAAACTCACCTTTTCTCAGTTAAAAGATCCCGTTGATATGCATAATTCTTGGGGCATTTATAGTATATTTCCTGTCAGTGTGGTTTATCATATATTGGTCAAACTAAACGCAGTCTTAAATTTCGTCTAAAAGAACATATGAATTACGTCCGCAAACAAGAAACCAATAAATTGGCTATTTCTAAACATTGCTGGGAGGAAAATCAGAACTTTAAATTTAATTCAGCTAAAATAATTTGCAGACCTAAATCCATTCATGAACTCGATTTCTTTGAAGCTTTTCATATTTATAAAAATTTTAAAAACCTTGTAAATTGTGATTTCGCTGTTCCCTATTTGTCTGATTGTTGGAAATTTTACATTCAGTCCGCATTTTCTTAATTTTTCTGCTGTTTACACAGCTAACATTCCTAAATTCCGATTGGCCACACACTTCACCTTTCCCGTAATCCTATTGGTTGAACTAAATTCGGTCCCTCTCCTATATATACGAGCACTTCTCCAGATTCAGAATTCTTTTTGCACTGAAGACGGTGTGTTTAAGGCTACCGAAACAGCTGTATGCATCGGAAATACTTTTCTTTTGGCGTTTCTGACGTAGTAGTTTATTCGGGCTTTAACATGAATATAGTTACCATAGCCTCCTAAACTAGAAGTCTGTCGAGTTGCTCGAAAACTTGGCAACTGTTGAAACGGTAGACAGCGCCACGTGGTGCAGATTGTGCGACTTTTTTATTTAACAGCCACCAAAAAATTTTTAAAACAGGGATATGATATATATATATATAAAGCAAATTGAATCGAAGAATCATCGATTATATAAATCATATATCCTTTCTTAAAGTTATTGGTGTCAGTTGGAAAAAAGAAATCGCGGTATTTGTACCAGGTGGTGTTGTCTACCGCTTCAACTGTTGCTATGTTTCCGAGCTACGCGACAGGTATCTAGTTAAGGAGGCTATGTTATTTATATTGCATTTTGTTTAAAAAACATCACAGTAAATTTTATAAAAATATCTCACCTTTCAGAAGCTGGTTTGAAACCACTTGATTCTGTAAAAATATTAATAATTCCAATAATTAACAAGCATAATTAAACATTTTATTAAATTTCAAATATAATTTATGAAATTAGAATAGCTAACACCAACAAAGACTAAATATAACTACATGAATCAGAAATTTTAAAATTCAGGAAATAAATTATAAACAATAAATTTATTAAATGTTATAAAATAATGCAATTTTAGAGCAATTTTCTCCAGTATGTAATTACGAGGAAATAATAAGACAAATGCTTTTAAAATGTACTGGTGTGAAAAAAGGGCGGGGCTAAAAGTACTCCGGAATAACTTTTAAACCTTATCAGGTATGTTATACAATTATATTAATTCTTTGTAGAATTCTGCGTAAATGACTCAGTTTGTTTCTTAATGAAATGTATGGTATATGGATAGTTTCTATTTTATATATTGTAGCTAAATAACAGATTAAATAGTGTTATTACAGTTAAATTTCCGCTATAGACTGTAGATAAAACGAGTGTGTAGATTGCTTCCAAATTGCTATCTACACGGTAAAGGGAGATGAACTAACTGTATAAAATCTTTTTTCTTTTTTCGTTCAAAACTTGCCCAACATATCGCGCTATGAACTGGAAAATAGTAAAATTTAATAACATGAGCTTTGAAAGCTAATCAATAAATACTATATTTGTTTATGCATTTCTTATGAGAAATTGCGTTAGCTATAATTACTTTTTTTCTATGCAAATCCGCACCAAGTAGATAATATATACAGTATCTAGTTCATACTTTAATTATTCTAAAGTTTTATTGTATAAAAATATTTAGAATATTTACATTTTCGATGCTATATTTATTTAAATTAATTCATTATAAATTGTATAATAAATAAAATGGATTATTTAATTACTCTTATTTCTAGGACTGCTACAGGACACTTTTTTATGTTCTTTTCGAACCGTTATTTCCAAAAAGTAAAAATCATAATATATTTTCCCAGGTAAATCTGCACTGAATAAATTTATTTAAATTTTATGTTATGAAAATAGTGGTACAATGACAATAACATAAAAAATAAATAAGAATGTCGCCAGTTGCAGACCTGTAATTGTATATAAAACATTAAAATGAAATTGAGTTTTTATTAAAGTAAGTAATAAAATGTATTTAATTAATATACTTTTACATAATTAATTCTTTAAACAATTTTATGAAAGTTTCTTTTTTACTCCCAGTCTAAGTGAGATAAACAGATAAAAAAATGTAATTAGAATTATCAATTAAGAACTATTCACTTTATTTAAAATGACAGTTTTAACATTTAGGGTTAAAAAAAAAAAAAAAAAAAAAAAATGGAATCGATGTTAAATTCTAATGTTTTTGAATGTATATACAAATTTGGCTTTAATGAATGTTCATTTTATAAAAGCTATTATTTTCACAGCAATTCTTATAAATTTTTATTTATTTTATTTTATTTATTTATTTTATTTATTTATTTTATTTTTGTTTCAAATTATGAATATATATTTGCAATTTAAGTTTCAAAACATATCATTTTAAAGTTTATTATTATTATTATTAGAATATACAATTTTTAGAATATACAATATTGGCGGAAAATCCTTTGAGGAGGAATTACTAAATCCCAATTGCAAGAATTCCTCCTGGATTTTTTTTTTTTTTTTTAATCAAAATTTTATTTTCAAAGCACACAAAAAGTATTATTATTATCATTATCATCATCATCATTATTATTATTATTATTATTATTATTTGAATTATGTTCGTAAATTTTTAATTTTCTATGATTAAAAAAAGCAGGGCTGCTAATATATTACGTTATTTTTTTCCATAACGTTGTTCGTACCTGCCTTTTTTCACATCATTTTCTTTGTATAGTAATTTTTCCAATGTGTAATTATGGTTTAAAAAAACAAAAATTACTCTTCTAAAAAAGTGGTTTGAAGAAAAAGGCAACATTACGGAACAAGTTAAAATGTTGTTATCTCTGGGTATACTATTATATGTATTCATATTTATCATGTGGCATTTTCATTATTCATATTTATCATTATTTTTATTTATCATGTATGATAAAATCAGGCAAATATCGTTCTTATTAAATTATACATAGCTGCCAAGTGTTACAATTTTTCTATGCAAGTATTTTTTATAGAATTAGGTTTAATCTGTTGTATCAATTTTCTAACATTAAATAAGACAGATCTGGTATTATTTAAAATTTACTTCATAACATTTTTTAAATCCTCCTTTTTGCTTCCGTCACTATCATTGTAGAATAATTTTTCGCACTATGTAATTGCGGTTAAATAAGATGAAAGCTACTTTTTCTAAAAAGGCGGTATCAAGAAATTTGGGTACTCACAATATTAAGGAATAAATTAAAATGTTTGAAGATCTGAATACACTATCATATACAGGGTGATTCCGAGGTCATGGGACAAACTTGGAGAGGAGCTAGAAAACAACACAAGGATTCAGAAATGTATAAGAAGTCATGCCCCAAAACGCCATTTTAACCCTTTAAAAACTGGGAGTTTTGGGCTACTGTGTACTACTAACACTGCCTACTGAATATATTTTAAAATCTTGCATGCTTCATTATTTCGGAAAACCATGCACAATGTTCATATTATTGAAGTCACTGCATTAAAATGTATAGATAAAAATTGAATTTATTTATTTAAGTAAACATCAGCATGCAAAAACTTTTTCTTTAAAAAAAAAAAAAAAAAAAAAAAAACTTTAGAGTTCGAGTCACACTCATATCCACGCAGAGTCATTCGGTACTTAAAGGATTAAAATGGCGTTTGAGGATATGAGTTCCTATACTAATCTGAATCCTTATGATGTTCTCTACCTCTTCTCCAAGTTTGTCCCATGACCTCGGATCAGGGGTGAAAGTATTCAACATCATCGACACCACTATTTTTATTTAAAAAACATCAATTGTATTTTTACACTGATGTGTTATGGTTAAATAGGATTGAGATTATTGTTAAAAGATTCTGGTGGCAGAGTTCCGCCAAAAGACGGAATACTTTCACCCCTGCCTCGGAGTCAGGCTATATATAATATGGATTTGTAAATTTATTTATCATGTGGCATTATTCATATTTATCGTCTGTGATAAAATTAGAAAAATATTGTTCTTATTAATTTATACATAACTGCAATTGTTACAGTTATTCAATACAAGTATTTTTTATATTATTTTATTTTTAATCTATTGTATACATTTTTTATGATTAAATAAGGCAGAGCTGTTAACTTTTTATATTTTTTCTGTAGCATTTGTTTTCTTACACGCCATTTTTTTTTTTTTTTTTTACACTACTCTCTTTGCACAGTAATTTTCTGCAATATGCAATTACGGTTAACCTCTTCCTTCTCGCTCCCGTGATATTCACGGGCAGTGACCACGCCCCACGTGCATTTTTCCTTTAACATTTTAGGGTACATGAAAACACCAGCCAGTACGATACTATATATAATGTCCAAAACTAAATGGAAAACTGGTGTACAAACGATAAGTAGACAATAAGACTTCTTCACACACCATAAGTTTTAAGCCAGCACAACCGGTTTCGAAATGACGTAGCCTTCCTTCATCACGTACCAAAAAACACGTGCTACTGCCTTGGAGGCAAAAGCAAGACTGAAAGCAGGGCAAAATCCAGAGGGGGAGGAGCAACACAAACAACCAATAGGAAGCATCATGCAGGACCAATCAGAGAGGAACACACGTGCACACACAAAAACAAAAGGAGGGGGAGGGAAGCAATAAACAATTAATTTTATTTTATTTTTTTAATGATTTTTTTATTTTTTTATTTATTTTTATTATTTATTTATTATTCTAAAAAAAATAAATAATAATAATTATAATAAATATATTAATTTTATTAAATTTACTTATTAGTATAATATTAATTTAAAAAATAAATAAATAAATAAATAATAAAAATAAATAAATAAATAAATAAATCATTAAAAAATAAAATAAAATAAATTGTTTATTCCTTCCCTCCCTAGTTTTGTTTTTGTGTGTGCATGTGTGTTCCTCTCTGATTGGTCCTGCATGATGCTTCCTATTGGTTGTTTGTGTTGCTCCTCCCCCTCTGGATTTTGCCCTGCTTTCAGTCTTGCTTTTGCCTCCAAGGCAGTAGCACGTGTTTTTTGCACCTGATGAAGGAAAGCTATGTCCTTTCGAAACCGGTTGTGCTGGCTTAAAACTTATGGTGTGTGAAGAAGTCTTATTGTCTACTTATATAGAATGTATTTGGAAATATATACAGAGTAAATTTATATATTATTCATATATTTATTTTCAGTCTATTTATTTATTTATTTTAATTAGACAAAAATGTGGATTTTATGGACGTGTCTTTGAAAAATATGCGACCGTTAAGGGGTTAAATAACGCAATACGGTTAAGAACTATTTTTCTAAAAATGTGGTAGTATAAAAACGGTGGCCGCTAACAATATAACGGAATAAATTAAAAAGTTGACAATCCGAAAATTTCAAAGCCATGATGTATATCATTACTAAAAATACAGCATTAGTTTGACAAAATTATTACGTGTAAATAATGTATCACACAAAATAAATAATTATTTGTATTAATCACCTATTCCTAACGCAGTGCATATCCGTGATGTGAAATGACAACCTTTTTAGCTATGATAAAATATGTAATAATTGTATTGTATGCCGGTGTCATGGAACTTCTGAAAAAAACAAAAGTGATAAGTGACATTTAAATTAATTGATTTTTCTCGTTATATTTAGTAACAAGTTATTAAGTTAATGAAAGAAATATTTTTAGTTGACATGATTTGAGCTAAAGATATTATTGAGAATAATAAAACTTATGTGAACAGAAAATAAGATTTTTGGTGTAATAAATATTCTAAACAAAAAATTAAAGTGAATGTAATATATATGGCACAAAATAAATTATAAAAGATGAATAATAAAAAAAAAATTAATAATAATTTAAATTAGATAAAATTTTTATTAAAATCACACAATCAACTGTGGAAGAAAATCATATTTATTGAAATTTTTATTTTTCCGACTGAGTGAAAAATAATGCCTGGACCGGGAGTCGAACCCCGGATCTTTGACTTACAAGGTCAAGGCTCTACCAATTGAGCTATCCAGGCCGACACCCCGGTCTGAGTGAGTAATGCTGACCGGGGTGTCGGCCTGGATAGCTCAATTGGTAGAGCCTTGACCTTGTAAGTCAAAGATCCGGGGTTCGACTCCAGGTCCAGGCATTATTTTCACTCAGTCGGAAAAATTTCAATAAATATGATTTTCTTCCACAGTTGATTGTGTGATTTTAATAAAAATTGTATTTCTTTCTCCCGTTATCTAATGGTGTTTTCCATTTCCTGCGGCTTATTTTCTGTCGAGCTATCTACATGATAGACCAGAGATGTTTCTGCCTAAAGGTTGTCTGAGTGAGTAATGCTGACCGGGGTGTCGGCCTGGATAGCTTAATTGGTAGAGCCTTGACCTTGTAAGTCAAAGATCCGGGGTTCGACTCCCGGTCCAGTCATTATTTTCACTCAGTCGGAAAAATAAAAATTACAATAAATATTAAATTAGATAGTTTTCATGTATGCATAATACTGTAATATGTTCTATTTTTCATAAAATTTTTTATTCTGTACGTAATAATTTACAAAATTTATGAAACGTGAATCATGGAATTAATTTAAAAATTTAAAAATATGATTAATTTACTTTATTTATTTATTTATTTTACGTTTTCACACGTTTTGAAGGGTGGGGAATTAAAAATCCACAAAACCTGCAAGGCGTTCGTTTCAACGGTATCAGTGTTTTAGTCTCTTAGTGCGTTAGTTTGTTAGTCTGTGTACAAAATATTTCAAGAAAAAATTTTCGTCAAGAGGTAAAGCTATATATATATATAATTTTTGCTTTACAAGAACCCTGTTTGTTTTCAGCATCCCAATAGAATAAGGCGAAAGTTTCGAAGTGAAGAAAGTGCAGCCTAGAGCTTGAGGCATTTCATTCCACAAGTGAACTGAGCTGAGTAATTCGAAGGCTACATTTCATTTAACATTAATTTACGAGAACATAAATATATGATTCTGAACTGAACAGGGACTATGCCAACTAACTTTTTTATCTTTTTTTTTTTTTTTTTTTTTTTTTTTCCATCGAGTATATAATATGGAAATTGGAAACATTTATGCATCGCATTAGAATTATAAATTATACTATTATAAATACTGACTATTTCAAATTTCACTTTACAATTATAAATGTTTTATATTTCAAAAATTTGAATAAAACGCCTGCTGTCATTTGTTTTCGTTATAAATTATATGAAACGCAAAATAAAAGAAAAAGAAAGAAAGAAAGAAAGATATTTAAAATTCTGAATTGCAAATAGAACTTGCGTTTACAATTTTAAATCAGATATATTTTAATCTTATTTCTTTATTTTTATCACCTTTATATTTACAACATATAAACAAAGTTTTATCATTTACAACAAACATATATTTTTTATCATTGTGATATTTTCTGTTTAATTACGTTCATTTTAGGTAATCTGTAAGCAAAATGTATAACAATTTATCCGAAATATTTTACTTTATCTCATAATTCGTTTTAATGAACTTTAATTAAAATTAACTGTAATTACTTTTCTTATTAAACAATATTTACTTTACAACGCATTTTTAGAGAAATTGTTATAGTAGTAATACGTAAACACTAATTAGTGTTTATATATCATCTTATAATGAATGTAATACAAAATTAGTAAGGATGTTTATTTAAGAAAATTATCATCTTGGATTCTAGTATAAATCATCTGTTTTTGTTACGCAGGTTGTTATTAGACATTTTCATTTATTTCAACTGAAACAAGGAAATTTATTAAGATGTAGGCATAAGAAAACAATACTTACGACTAAAGCAACATTTTTCCTTCTTGAAAAGGCAAATGAGTAAGGATATTAAGCAAATGAGAATAAGGACAATTACAACAGCTCCTCCAATGAGCATTGTAAGGATGAATGGTTCTGAAAATACAATAATTAAAAGAAAATCTATTAAACAATTACATATTTTCTTTTAGATAAAATTACATTGTTAATATAATCATATTTATATTAAATAAATATTTGAAAATAAATTAAATATTGTATCCAAGAATTGTTTAAATATTATAACTGCATTTTAATTTTAAGAGATAATCATTTATAAATTATGTACTTTTCAATTAAATAAGATTTAGTGGCACAAGGTCCATAAGGTCCTTGAATTTAATAGATTTTCGATACCAGCAATACTATACAGCAATTTTTGTTATAAAAAAAGCATTAAAATGTAAGAAGTAATTTACTGCTAAAAAATACTGGTGAGAGTATTTCATAAATGGCGGGTCTGAGTGAACACTTCAATGAAAACTCGAAGTCTCCACCCATTAAGAGACCACTCGCAGGGATGAGAATTTTTAGTCTTTTTAGCAACCATTATTTTCATACAGATATATGAAAATAGTGGTATTGTGTATCTATTGTATTCTTTATGATAATGTGTCGTGATTGAATAGGATAGAGATAAACCCTTTGCTGGTGGTATTCAATTTCACTCCTCTGGACAGTGTTTCCGTATTCTCAACCGGAAGCTCCAAGGACAAGTAGCATCTACTGAAAATTAAAATGGGCGGAGAAGATAATCACCGCCTAAAAATACCGTGAACAGTGCTTACTTGCCAACCATCTCATTAAAAAGCTTAAAACTGTTAACGCCTCTTAAAGAAAACGCATTTTTTTTCACACCACTTTATTTTTAGAGTAATTCTCTTGAAATATTATTACAATTAAATAAGAATAAAATTACTCTAAAAATGACTGTGTGAAAAAAAAAAAAAAAAAAAAAAGGCGGGTACAGGGATGGAACACGGGCGCAGAATTCATACCACTATCGATGTAAGAAATTTTTCTACTTCCTAAATCAACGATATCATAAGTAGAGAAATTTCTTAAACGGATTCCGGTATGAATTCTGCGCCCGTGTTCCATCCCTGCGGGTACTAAAAATTTTACGCTTCATAATGAGATACTTGGCAGGTATGACAGTGCCATAGTTGCCAATATTATAATTTATTACGGAGTATTTTTAGCCCCGCTTTTATTTCGCACCACTTAATTTATTGAACAATTTTATAACAACATAGTTATAAAAAGATAGTTAACAAAGTAGTTATATATTGAACAAGTATATAACTGCGATAATATAAGAAAATATTACTCTTAAAACAAGAGTGGTATGAAATAAAGGCTGGGCCAAAAATACTCCGGAATAAATAAAAATGTTGAGATATCTGCAGTGCAGCGGCCGCTTGCAAGTTGAGCTCGTCAACCGAATTACATGCTGCAGAAACTTCATGCAAATATAGCTCGTCATTCGATGCGAATCTACTAATAAATTAATGCATTACATATTCATTGGTATACAATGAACCTAAGCACTAGAAAATTGAATACAGTTAGATTATTTTTTTTCTTAAATGATGCAGAGTTTAGTAGAATATTATTAATAGTAATTTTTATACGTCTGTTTATTTTATTCCTGTTTCATAATTTTGAACCACCCTGTTTTTGTGCATTTTTTAAAGGTTAGCAATAAATTAATTTTTGATATAATAATAAAAAATATACTAAAGAACAGTATATAATTCTTTGTTTACGAATAAATCTATTACGCCGGGGATACTACAAGACTTTCTTCTATATATTTCTATTCAATTTCGTACAGTACATATTATTTGTTAAATTAGTATTTACTAAAGTTATTTTCTTCCAAAAATGCAGACGATCTTCATCACAAAGATTTATGAGATGTATAACACCAAATATCAGAAAATCAATTTTATGTAAAAAAGAGCAATGAGAAAATAGTAAGCGGTCACCAATGGGAATACGAAAAAGTGGCAGTTCTTCGGAAGTGGCTGCTATTCAGAACTTAAAAATTTAAAACGTAATTCATAATTTAGCTATCCAGAACTCAGAACTTTAAAATTACACTTTCTTTGTCATTCCAATTTGTAGTTTTACTTTAAATAACTTCTTTCGTTGCATTAAACGTAAAAGAAACTTCTATTTCGAAATCGACATTCACATGTTCGCTAATATTCATTGTCATTCCAGCTCTATTTAAGATACCATCAAATCCTTCATCATCTCGTATGTTATGTATTATAGTTTCGAATTCGTAATTTTCAGAAATCAGAAATTAAATTTAAATTTTCATTCAGAATTTTTATCAAAATTAACAGTTTATAGACATAGAATTTTGTCTGGAATAGCGCGGAGGAGCAAGACGGATTTATCACATTTATAGGCTTGACAAAAATTTAATTTTTTCCGGAGCATTTTTAGCCCCGCCTTTTTTTCGCACCACTTTATTCAGAGAAAAAATTTCTTCAATACATAACTACTGTAAAATAAGAAAAAAATTACTCTTAAAATAAAAGGGTTGAGAAAAAAAGACTGGGCTAAAAATGCTGCGAAATAAATATAAATTTTGGCAACCCTGCATCTATTTACATCATACTAACTATTGAATGAGGCAGTATTTCTATCCATGAACCAAAATATGAGTAGCCATTGTTTGCAATTCGTTGTTTGGAGGTTGTGTGCAATGAAAAGGATTTGGTAGTATGAAATATGGACAGTATTAACAGGTTACCGTTATTCGGAGTGATGTTTATAAGAAGTTTCATTATATCTGTACATATATATATATATAAATATATATATATCATACTTGCCAACATCCTAATTAATATTCCGTAGTGTTGTTAGTCCTGCCTTCTTTTTTAGCGTATTTTTCTCATAGCCTACTGAACTAGATGCCTGTTGCGTTGCTTGGCGATTGTTTGAGCGGTAAACAGCGCCACCTGGTGCAAAATGAGCAACTTTTTTATTCAACAGCCATCAAAAATATTTAAAATTGGGATTTGATATACATAAAAGGCGAATAGAGTCGAAAAGACGTCGATTATATATATATATATATATATATCATATATCACTTCTTAAAATTGTTGGTGACAGTTGAATAAAAAAGTTGTACATTGTGTACCAGGTGGCGCTGTCTACCGCTTCAACTGTTGCCAAGTTTCCGAACCACGCGACAGGCATCTAGTTTAGGCGGTTATGATTTTTCTTCTTATCTAATCGTAATTGCATTTGGAGAATATTATTTAGTATGTTGGCAAGTATGATATATATATATATGTATATCGATGCCTTTTAGGTTACCACAGATATGGTTGAATCATTCATTTCATAGGTATTGACGAGTTTTTTCAAAAGATATCCATATTGAAAATATTCAGGAGTGGTGGAGAAGAGGAGCGCTGCCCTTAAATACACATATTACGAGACGCAAGTTCGAATACTCCCCCTCAAAATTTTCACTGTTGAAAAAATGAGTCCTCCAAATTATGAAACCCTTTGTAGTCGAATATATATTTCCTAATTAGAAGCACACAGTTGTGCAATACATTGTTTATCATTATTGAAAATTGCTATTATTTACGTTTACTCTATTTTTATTTTATTAAATTTTCATT
This sequence comes from Salticus scenicus, assembly GCA_963930645.1. Lineage (NCBI taxonomy): Eukaryota > Metazoa > Arthropoda > Arachnida > Araneae > Salticidae > Salticus > Salticus scenicus. Next base: position 236,547,413 of record OZ005655.1, read on the forward strand.
GTTACACATTATAAATAATTGATATTTCTTATATCAATAAAAATATCAATATATAATAATATCAATCAAAATGTCAATTCTTATATCAATAAAAATATCTTATATCAATATATTAATTAAAATCGCTTTAATTAATAATTTCATGTGAATACATTAAAAAAAAAGGAAAAAGAAAGAAAGAAAGATCAGAAAATAGAAAATAGAAACGAAGAAAAAAATAGAAAGGAAAAAAAGGGAATAACTAAGCTTTTGAAAAAAATCAGTTACTACAATACAATCACATTTTACATGTTTTAAGATAATGACAAATTTTTCCTCTCTTTTTATTTAACTAAAATATTTCACCATTATGCCTCTCTTAACATTTATCATTATTATGTTAAAGTATTTTCTATTATATTTCACCTTTTTCTTATGATTCTTATTTATAACCAATAAATAATGAGAAAAGCTCCGAGCTGAAAATAGCAGTGCAGGTAAGCATTTATTTTCGTGATAAATAACAAATCTTTGAGTTTTTCCGATATGATTAACGACTATTCCATTAAAAGATATCGATCTGTGAAGGTATAAAAATAGCTTTTCTCTAAAGGTAATCTGGACAGTAAATCCATTACAGACTTTTTCTTCTTCTAATAAATTGGAGACTTATTTTTCTTTTCTTTTTTTTTTTTTTTCTATTTCCATGCAGTTAAAATGGTTTTAGCTTAGGAATTTCTTTCGACATTATTTTATTTCAGTCACATTATGCGTCAAGAAATATTTATAATAATTGCGTTTATATTTTTCTAAATAATATTTCTCTCGAATCACTAATTTGGTAGCTATATTGGAATTATTTATATAGATAATTGAATTGCACATACATATTTTAATCTATTTCTTTTACTTGACAAAAATTTGTACATTATGAAAATATTGTTCTTTATACACACACACATATATATAGAGAGAGAATATGTTACATTTTCATAGCTGCCAAGTTTTTTAAATTATTCCGGAATAATGCTAGCCCCGCCCTTTTTTCATACTGTAATATCTGTAGAAAATTTTTCTTCATTATTTAACCACGATTAAACACGAAAAAGATCACTCTAAAAAGATTTCGGTGAAAAAAAAGGGCGGGGCTAACAACATTCCGGAATAAATTTAAAAACTTGGCAGCTATGCATTTTAGTTACATGTGTATTAATTTAACTTTGCTATGTGTAAAATAAAATAATAATAATGATATTAATAAATTTTGATATTTTAGACAGAAACGTAGTTACAAGAAAATTTGTTAAATATCAAAAGGAATGCATTTTACATGACAAAATTAAAATATTTTACATGACAAAAGTAAAATATTTTTTACACACCGAAAATGTTTAGGATTTTATTTATTTATTTTTTTTAATCTGAAAGATTCTCCTAAAAATGCATAGTTTTCGTGGTAATGCTTAGTGAAATCAAATTTATTTACAAAAGATGTTATTAAAATTTTTGTACATTAATTTTTTACATATATTTTAAATATTAAAAGAGTTGTTAATGACATAAATTCAAATTTCATTTAATTTACTATTTTTAAATCAAATGTCCGCTTCTTTAAATGGAAAATCATATCTAATTTATCTTTATTTATAAGCTGCAATTTTAAGCCATTTTTTTGTATTTATCTTGGTACTATTTTCAGTTTTTGCGGATAATGATTTTGAAATATATATTTTCGTAATTACCTAATATAATTATTACTAGTTAATACCCGTCAAAATTTCACGGATCATGTGCATCTTAAATCTTTTCACGGCATAAAGTTTTAAACATCCCTGTTTTAATAATCCCCATTGCTCTTAACCAGTTTAAAATCCACTTCTGTAATCAATTATTTTTTGGTTGAAGGGGAAGGGGGAATAAATTTCATGAAAATTCAATATGCAAAATTTAAGCGTAATCCATATAATAAAATTAAAATCCGAAGATTTTTTTCTAATTTTACTCTAAATATGACCAAAAGAATGTTTGGAATAATTAAAGGAGAGACAGAATTTATAAATTATAGTAAGAATGGAGAAAGAAAGCATACATCAATTTTTAATGTTTTTCATACATATTATTTTATTTTGCTCGCATCTATAATATTCCATTTCAGTTACAATATAACAGTGGCACCATCTATAATCTGTCAATAATAATAATTAAAAAAAAAAAAAAATTCTCAGATATATTTTTTTTAATATAAAAATACTTTTAAAATCACATAAATGTATAAGGCAAAATGATTTAATTTAAAATAAATTTTAAAAGTGTTTTGTGTTTTCTTTACATTTACAATTTATTTTCCCTTTGAAATAGAATATACTACTCAGGGCCCGAATAAGTAATAATGCATTTAATACTATAGCAAGTTAATTTGCTCATTATATTTTTAATAATAAGTTATTCCATTCATATTTTTACTCGTATAAAATATCAATATTTTTAAGGTTATTCTTTTTAAACTATTTTTTTTTCTGTAATATAATACAGAAATGAAATATAAGAGATCAATTTAAAATTAGATTAAAAAAATAAATAAATAAATAAAATAAAATAAAACTTCCTTAGATTTTAAACATCTACCTTCATTTTTTCTAAACAAAGTTTTCAATTGATAAAAGTTAATTTTTAAAGAACAATAAACACCGACAATTTATTAATTTTAAAAGATTTTTTTCTCTTAAGAAACTGAAAAAAAAAAAAAAATAATAATATTAGGAATATGGAATGGTATGTTTAAATGATAAAAGATGGCGCCACAAAAACTCTTAAAATATTATCCTGTGAAGGAAAATTTTCGGTGAAATGAAAATGCATAAAGCGATAGTCTATATGTATTCGCGAATTGCTTTATTTTTTATATCCTGCCATGGAAAATTTGAATCAATGAATTAATCGTGTGAATTGTTTTTATTATTGAGCTTTAATGAGGCGTCTGGGTCTGCGAAGTATCATTGTCATCATTGTCGTCTGCTCGGGTTCTATCATTGATGTTCATATTGCACTGCATCAAGGGGAAGGAATATTCTCATTCCGAATTGGTTTATAATTTTCTCGCGCATGCGCAGATCGGGCGATTTTGGTCTTAAAGAAATACCCTTATGTTTTAATATTATAGATTATTTTTTGCAATTATTTTATATTATATTATTATATATTTTATTTTGACAATCTATTTCCATTTATTAAAGATTTCATTTATAGATAAATAATATTAATAACCTTCAATCTAAAAACAATCTAATTTATAAAAATTGCAATTTTTTTGAGAAATTAAATTTTTTACAATTATTGTAAAAAAACTGCTAATTTAAGAAAGCATTTTTCTTCTTTATTAATTTTCATATATTAGTAACTGTAATTAATTATAATAATTATTAATATAATGAATTTAATAAATAAGTGCGTACTTGTAATATTTATTGATATAATTATTATTAATACTAATAATATTAGTTATAATACGTGAAAAACTAATAGGCTAGTAATTACAATTTTAGTGTTATTAATGAACCAATAAATTATACACAGTTATTTTTAATAGAATTTCAGTTATACTTTGTAACTGATAACTTATATTTAATTGATAAAACGTTTAACATATTTACTTCAATAGTTTGGACTATTTCAACTTCCTATCGACTTTTTAAAATGAATTTTCATTTTTTAAATAAGTCCATTTAACACAGGATATCGATAAAGGTTTATAAATACCGCAGTAAACAGGTTAGTTTGTAATTATTTTAACAGTTTTGTTAAGAGGCATGGATTTTAATATTTAAAAAATAATATATATATATATATATATATATATATATATATATTAATCTAAAAGTATAATATGTCTAGAATAACTCCCCAAATCTTCATGCCAATCGGTGTTAAATATAGGCTTTTGGACAAGGACATTCCCCGCATAGGTCTAAACCGGTCGGGAACAAAGCAGATACATTGAAGCTGTTGGTCTCCAGCAGTGTTGCCAGACCTAGCGCATTTTTTATTCAATAATCACCAATAAATTTTAATTGTAAAGTTTGTTTAATCACTTCGAAGATTAATCGTCTATTATGTATATCAAATATTACTTTTTAAAATTATTGGTAATTATTGAATAAAAAATCCGTCAAATCTGGTAACACTGGTCTCCAGAAGCAGGAGTTCGTCTTAAGCCGAAGTTAAAGAATGTCTTGGACATTGCAGCTGCAGCAGGATTTTTGCTTCAGGAATTTATCTTTATCAAAATTGAAAACATGAATTTCTTGGTTATACCAGAATTGCAAACTTTCATAATTTATTCCGAAGTAATGATAACCCCACCTTCATTTTATACCACTTATTTTTTAAGAGAATTTGTTTCTTCTATTATCGTAGTTACATATTGTAGAAAATTGTGCTATTAAATAAAGTGGTGTTGAAATAATGGTTGGGCTAAAAATACTCCGGAATATATTACGAAAATTGGTAAATCTGGTTATTGTTATGCTACCACTTGATATCCCATTATGATTAACATGTAGCTGAGATTTTATAAATATCAGAATTAACTGAAATCATTATTATAAATATAAGAGCATAACTAATTTTCATTGTTGATAATTTAATAATACCAAAAATTATAAATTATTAAATATCTTCTCTCACTTTTGCTATTTTATAGGTTGGTTATGGCTAGAGTATAAATATATCAAATTTATTTAACACAAACACATATAACTATCTTTCTATAACTGAAAAAAGTATCATTTACTTCCTACATCAGGAAAATGTGTTATTATTTTCTACAACGTGTAGAAAGTATATACATACAGTGTGTACAAGTTAATTGGATGCTTCCATTTAAATGTATAGCTCGTAACTAAACACAAGTAAAACATAAACGGTGTGTAATGTATACAAAATTTTATAAAATAAGTATCATGATACATCTGGAAGCTCTCTAATAATAAAATTCGCTGAATTGCAAAAAATACCATCATTAAAAAATTAATCAACTGGCATATGTTAACAAATCAAAATCATTATCTCCTAGATAAAAGTAAGCATTCCAAAATAAACGAATAAATAAAAAATAAAATAAAATAAAATAAAAAAATAATAAAAAACTTAATTACTCGTTTAATTTACATTAATATTTTAACTAAGGGCAGGTATATGTTATAAAAATGCTAAAAATGAACGTAAATGCATTATAATAATGTTTTATTTACTCTTTTGTAAAATTAATAAACGTTCCTTTCTGTTAAAATGTATATAATGTGTTGTGTCTATGAATAAATCATGACCACTGTGAAATATTCTATGTTAAACACTTTTAAAGAATCGGAATCATTAAATGTGAAATTAAAACAGAAGAAATAATTACTTCGCACGAAATCTTGTGTGTTTCTCTTCAACAAATCTCTAGCAATGAAATAAAAGAATATTCACTAATGTATATTTGTAGACATTTTTTTTTTTTCGATTTGTTATGGAGAAAATGGAAAAACGTAAAGGAAAAAATGATTTCATATTCTCATTACGTTTAAATATGCAAATGTTTCCCTAAGCTCACATTTAATTAACCAGGTTGTAGTCAAACAGAAGTAAATTACAAACATTGGATAATTTGTACAAAGTTTTGCATAAAAACAAAATATTATAAATAAATAATAAATAACATATTACATCTGGAAACTATCTTATAACAAGATAAAATAAAAATGCAAGTACTCAAAACATAAAAATAATCAAGGAAAAAAAAAAAAAAAAAAGGAAAAAAAAAACTTCATGTAATAGTAAAAATGGTAAAAGGTAAAACTAAACAGACATATTTTAGTTGTACATTTAATTGTTATTTAAACTAAGTGCAAAGACTCTGTTGGAAAAATGCAAAAACTAACGTAAGTAATCTTCAACACTATTCTACACACTCTTTCGCAAAATTAATAGTATAAATGTTCCTTTTATTTCTTTAGAGTATCCAATACATTGCTTTCATGAATAATTCATTGCGACTGTAAAATATTCCGTGTTAAACACTTTCAAACAATCGGTAGCTAAAATGTGGATATAAAGGAGCAGAAACAATTGGGTGTTTTTCGACAACCAATCCCTAACAAAGAACAAAAAAAATCCCTAATGTATATTTGTAAATATATAAATTATTTTACATTTTCATGCGAAACATTGAAAATATTTAAAGAAGAAAATTGCTTCTTATTGCTATTGAACTTAAATATGTAAATAAATAGAGAAATAGAATACATTCTCGGTTTAAATTTATATCGCTAAAGCAAATCATCCTTCATATACATATATTTCTGTTTTTATTTTTATTTTGTGTGTTTATTTCTTTGAATATTTGTTATTTGGAAACTAATTTAAATTGTATTCGACTGAAGTATTGAACTAAACAGATTTCTTGTTTTTTTTTTTTTTTTTTTTTTTTTTTCTTGTTTTTTACAGTTTAAGGTTTGTGTAAAACTTAATATGTATGTTTCAAATATTTAAATTACTAATTTTATATTTAATAATAGTTAACATACATTATTCTGTGCCAGTTCTAAATCGGAAAACGTAAGGAAAGAATTGTTTGATAAAAAACATTTTTTTTTTTTTTTTATACAGATATCTTCTAAGGTTTCCGTTTAAATGTATAAATTGTAGGTTATTCAGTAAACACAAATATTGTGAAAGTTCACACGTTTAAGATATAAATAACATACTGTATCCACGAACTAATTGATATTAAAATGAAAAAAAGCATGCAGTAATTACGCATACACACACAGAGAAAAAAAAAGAAAGAAAGAAAAAACATTTAACAGAAAATTAATTAAAAAAAAAAAAATCTCAAACTGCAAAATTAGTATCTACTGTTAGTTAAATTGCAGTAAGTTAAAATAAAAATTTGCAAACATATTATAATTACATTTTTAATTAATATTTACATTTAAACTAGGTGCAAACCATCTAGTAGAAAAACGTTAAAAAACAGCGTAAGTAAATTTCAACAACTACTATTTTGCAAAAGTAACAGCTTATGCTATTAGTTTTTTCCTTTTATGTTTCTTTTATTTTTTTACAGTCTCAAATATATTGCTTCCATGAATAATTTATGACGATTGTAAAATATTCCGTGTTAAACACTTTTGAACAATCAGTAGCATAAAATGTGGATATAAAAGAGACACGCCAAGAGTTATACTAGGCGAGTCGTATTAATCCTGGACGACAGGACCCATGCCCCATCCCGCCCGGTTCCCGCTGTTCAATGTATTTTTCTAGTCAACTTTGTCCCCTTATTACTTCCGGTGTGAATTTTTTTTTTTTTTTTTTTTTTTTTTAAACACTTGACATTGTGAGTTTTTTCGCTTTTCTTACCATGCTATTCCTATGGGGTTTTTAGCCTTTTCCCCCCTCTTTTAATACATTCTAAAGTGGCGTTGTTCTAATTGTGTGTTTTTAATAACAAATCTCTAACAAAGAACAAAAAAAATGTGTATCTTTAAACATAAAAATTATTTCACATTTTTATGCGAAAAATTTAATGAATGTAAAGAGGAAAATTATTTCTTATTCCCATTGCATTTCAATATGCAAGTAAGTAAAGAAATAGAATACATTCTTGGTTTAAATTTATATCGCTATTTCAAATCAACCAACATATACATATATTTCTGTTTTTATTTTGTACGTTTATTTATTTTACTTATAGTTATTTGAAAATGAATTTAAATTGCATTTGATTGTGAAGAATTGAATTAAAACATATTTCTTATTCTTTAAAGTTTAATGTTTGCGTAAAAATTAATATGCGTCAAATATCTAAATAGTTGATTTTACATTTATTATTAGTAAAATTACATTATTCTGTGTTATTTCTGAATCGGAAAATATAATGAAAAAATGGATTGATAAAACGGTTATACAAGTATATCTTCAGGTTTCTGTCTAAATGTATACAGTCACTCAGTAAAACATACATATTGTAAAAGTTTTCTACAAGTTTAAGCAATAAATAATATCCACAAATTAATTGATAATTAAATGAATAGAATGCGTGTGGTAGTTACACACAGACAAAAGAAAAAGTAATCAAAAAAAAAAAAAATCAACAAAAAAATAATTAAAAAAAGAAAAAGAAAAAGAAAAAAGAAAAGAAAAAGAAAAAAAAAAAAAATCAACGAAATGATAATAATAGTAATAATAATAAAGAAAATCTCAAATTGTAAAATTACTATCTACTGATAGTTAGAATGAAATATATTAAAATGAAAAAAACAAATCAAACATAATTTAATGAATATTCAAACAAAATGCAAAATGTGTGTCAGAAAAATGCTGAAATCCAACATAAGTAAATTTCAACAACATTTTACACAATCTTTCGCAAAATTAATAGCATAAATGTTCCGTTTTTTTTTTTTTTTTTTTTTTTTTGAGAGAGAGAGAAAGAGTATCCGATATATTGCTTCCATGAATAATTCATTACAACTTTCGAATATTCCGTGTTAAGCACTTTTAAACAATTGGTAGCAGAAAATGGGGTATTAAAAAGAACAGAAACAATTGTGTGTTTTTCAATAGCAATTTCATAAGAAAGAAAAATAAAATCCCTAATGTATATTTGTAAACATAAAAATTATTTTCTTATTTCCATACGAAAAATTGAAAATATATAAAGAGGAAAAATGTTTCTTATTGTAATTACATTTAAATATGCAAGTACGCAACGAAAGCAAATGCCTTTTTTGTTTAAATTTATATCGCTAATACAAATCAACCAACTGATTTGCATATATCTCGTTTTATGTTGTACATTTATTTGTTTGAATGTTTGTTATACGTAATTGGATTTTAAATTGTACTCGACTGAAGAATTGAATTAAAAAGGGATTAATTATTTTTATAACTTTATATTTCTGTAAATAATAATAATAATAATAATAAGTAAATAAATAAAAATTAATAATTTTTAGATATCTAATTAGCTGATTTTACGTTTATTAATAGTTGAAATATATTATTCTGTGTTAGTTACGAAATGAAATGTATTTTGTTGAAAGTGCAGGGATGGAACACGGGCGCAGAATTCATACCGGAATGTGTTGAAGAAATTTCTCTACCTATAATATCGTCGATTTAAGAGGTAGAAAATTTTCTTACATTGATAGTGGTATGAATTCTGCGCCCGTGTTCCATCCCTGAAAGTGGTAAAACAATTGCGAATTTATTTGCGAATATCCCTTAGCAGTTCTATATAAATATACTAATTGTGTGTTCTTTAGTAAAATTTAAATATAACAAAATATTTCCACACGTTCATAAAATAAATAACATACTAGTTTCAAAAATTATTTGATAATAATATCAAAAAAACTCAAATGCCCCAAAAAAAATAATAATAATAATAATAATAATAATAATAACTGCCAGTTAAAATGAAATATGATAAAAAGAAAATACAAAACAAATATATTTTAATTATGCATTCAATTGATATTTAAACTAAGTGCAAAGCATTTGTTAGTAAAATGTTAAAAACTTGCGTAAGGAAATTTCAACAACTACTCTTTCGCAAAATTAATAACATAAAAGTTCCTTTCATTTCTTTAGAGTCTCCAATATATTGCTTCCATAAATAATTCATTACGACTGTAAATTATTCTGTGTTAAACACTTTTAAACATCGGTAGCATAATATGTGGATATAGAAGAATAGAAGCAATTGTTTGTTTTTCGATATCAAACCCCTAACAAAGAACAAAAAATTCCCAAATGTATATTTCTAAACATAAAAATTATTTCGCATTTCCATACGAAAAATTGAAAATGTATAAAGAAGAAAAACGTTTTTTATTGTTATTGCAGTTAAATATAGAAGTGCGTGGCAAAAGAAAATGCATTCTTTCATTAAATTCCTATTACTTATGCAAATCAACCAATTGATTTGCATATGTCTCGATTTATTTTGTACAGTTGTTTAAATGAATATTTGATATAGTGAGATGAATTTTAAATTGTACCCGACTGAAAAATTGAATTAAAGCAGTTAATTGTTTTTTCAAAGCTTCATGCTTGTGTAAAAAATTGTATATTTCAGATATTTAAATAACAGATTTTAAATTTATTAATAGTTATAGTACATTATTCTGTGTTAATTCTGAATCGGAAAATGAAGAGAGAGTTTGATGAAAAACATTGCTTTTTTATATGCAAATATCTCTGAAGGTTTTTATTTAAAATTATAAATTGTACGTCACACAGTAAAACACAAATATCGTAAAAGTTTTGCACAAGTTTATACAATAAATAGCATAGTGTATTCACAAACTAATTGATAATAAATTGAACAGAATGCATGTAGTAATTACACACAAATACGCACACGCACAAAAATAAAAATAAAAATAAAAATTCAACGAAAAAGTAATTAAAAAAAGAAAGTCTCAAATTCCAAAATTAATAATATATATCCAGTTAAAAAGAAATATATGGTAACCAAAACAAAAGTACTTTAATTAGACATATAATTAATTATTATACATAAACTAAGTGCAAAACATTTGTTAGAAAAATACTACAATTCAACGTAAATAAATTTCAACAACGTTATATACACTCTTTCGCAAAATTAATAACGTAAATGTTTCTTTTTTTTTTAAGAGCATCCGATATGTTGATTCCATGAATAATTCATTAAAACTGTGAAGTATTTTGTGTTAAACACTTTTAAACGAGCAGTAACATAAAAATGTGGAATTAAAAGTGCAGAAACAATTACTTCACACGAAATCTTACGTGTTTTTCGATAACAAATCCTTAGCAACAAACAAAAATTCATTCCGTAATGTATAATTGCAGACATAAAATTATTGAAAAAGATGAACATATGATTTTGCTATTGCGGTTACAGTTAAATATGCGACAGTTAAATATTTTACTGTTCTGCAAAATTTAATTTTTTTTTTTTTTTTTTTTTGGATATTTAAATAACTAATTTTACTTTTATTAATAGTTAAAATACAATGTTCTGTATTAGTTCTGAAACAGAAAATATTAGGAAAAAAGTGTGTGGTAAAACCACTGCGTTTTTATGTGCGAATATCTTTTGCACCCATTTCTGTACAAATGTATAAATTGTAGGTCATTCAGTAAAAAGCGAATATTACATACACGTCAATGAAATAAATAACTTACTATATCCACAAACAAATTAACAGTAACTGAAACAGAATACACTCAAAAACATTCAGCGAAGTTACACAAAAAATATTCAAGGATATAATATTCAAAAAATATTTAATGAAATAAATAACATACTATTTCCACAAACTAATCAACAGTAACTGAAACAGAATACACTCAAAAACATTCAGGGCAGGTTACACAAAAAATATTCAAGGGTAAATTTAAAAAAAAAATGTTTTTAAAAACATTCAAGGAAGAATTAATAAAAGAAACAAGAAACTTAAATATGCAAAATAAATACCTTACAGTAAAAATGAAACATGATAAAATGAAAAAACAAAACAAATGTATTTTAATTAAAGATTTAATTAATATTTATATTTGAATTAAGCGCAAAGTAACTGCTAGAAAAATTCTAAAATTCAACGTAAATAAATTTCAGCAACGTTTTATGCACTCTTTCGCAAAATTAATAACATAAATGTTTCTTTTTCTTTTTTTTAAAAGAGTATCCGATGTGTTTCTTCCATGAATAATTCATTTCAACAGTGAAATATTCCGTGTTAAACACTTTTAAACAATTGGTAGCATAAAAATGTGGAATTAAAAGAGCAGAAACAATTACTTTGCACGAAAACTTGTGTGTTTCTCGATAACAAATCCCTAGCAATGAAGAAAAAAAATATTCCCTAATGTATATTTGTAGACATAAAATTATTTCGCATTTTCATACGAAAAATTGTAAAAACATAATAAGGAAAATAGTTTGTTATTGCGATTGCAGTTAAATATGCGAGTAGGTAGCGAAATAAAATATTTTATTTATTTAAATGGATATTGCTAATACAAATGATACAACTGATGCGCATTTATTTTATGCATTTATTTATTTATTTATTTATTTTTCGAATGATTGCTGTTTGAAAATGAATTTTAAATTTATTTGGTTTAAAGAATTGAATTAAAAAAGTTTTTCTTTTAAAGTATTGTTGTTGTGGATATATTACTATGTTCTACATATTTAAACAACTGATTTTCAATCTATTTATAATTTAAATATATATTTTCTCTGTTAAATCAGATTTTTTAGCTAAGCTTATTTTGAAAATGTAGATGCAACGAAGTATCGTATATCACAATACAACCTACAAAAATATTTTTCCCCTTCTTCTAGCATTATTTCCGTAAAAAAAAATTTTATCGTATTTTTAAAGTATTTTTGTGATTCAGTTGGACTGTGGTTATTGTGGAAAAATAAAGATAACAAATTATTATTATCATTATTATTATTAGTTAAAATAAAGCGGAAATCTCAGCTCTGATACCTAATATATTAAAAATTTACTATAATTCTGCGACCTAAATGATAGTTTTATTAGTTAGTATAAAAGGACAATTTTTCTGTTTCTTCATGTGACTGTTCAATATATTTTAAAATTTAGTACCATTTGAAGAAATTATGACAAAAGGCTTTTTTTTTTTTTTTTTTTTTTTTTTTTAGCTGAAAAGTATTTTACAGAAAAGCATTAAATAATAATAAAAAAATATAAGAATAACACAAAAGATTAAAAAAAATAATAATAATATGGGGTGTCACTCACACAACTTTCTCTTACGTTGAAATTTAATACTATAAATACAGATACGAGATTAAGGGGTAAGATAACGAGTACTGTTATGCAAACGTATGTTAAAACAATTCCAATTAGGCTTCGGAGGAGCTTTATTTGACAAGTAATTCTGTGTGAGGGGAGTACCGCCCACTCTCAACCCCCGTTTCACTACTGTACCTACATTTATATAGAATTCGAAACTGTTATTAAATTCAAAACTTAATTAAAATTATTGAGACAAATTTCACACCAACATTCCCTGAAACTTATCAATCTTAATCAAACTTTTCTAGTAAGAAACATATTAACTTCAAAATACAACCTTTAGATCGCCTGAAATTATTTGTTTTTAATTTATTCTAACAGGCACAGACAAAGGTCAAACGTTAAAAGTAAGACTGCGGTATTCAGGAAACCTCAAAACGTACAAATATACAAAAAAACCAAGCAATGAATATTTAGCGTAAAAAATACATTATTTACCATACGGCTATGAGCAATTAATTTCAATTCATGAGCAGCTTTCCTGGACATGGTGAAATATTGTAGTAAAGCACTTCCACTAACAATAAAAAAGAATGTTATGGCTTAAGTATTGGCAGCCCTGTATATCTTCTAATAGTTATGTACACATCACGTGGAGGGCATAAATATAATCCTATATTAATAACACACGGCCCAACCTGAAGAACACTTTCATCAATTTTTAAGTATTGTCGTACTATAATCTAGTTCTTTTGTGTAGCCCCGTAAATTAACAGTGAATGATTTCTATACCATATTCTACACGTAACTTGTTTTTATGAAGTTTGTTTGTATATAATATATATATATATATATATATATATTCGTTTCATTTGGTTCACTGCAGTCTATAGATGTTAAACTCTACTTACCTGCAATTTTCCCCATAGACGTAATGTATGTGAATTCTCTTGAGTGTCCCTGTACACGAACCATTTTCTTGATCTCAACGAAAAACTTAATGTAGCATCCCTTTATCATACACATTTAGAATACCAAGTTTGGAGTTTCTGCTATAATTAGTTTTTGAGATATGCTAGTAACACACAGACGGACAGAGAGAGACACACGCACAGAGAGAGAGAGAGAGAGAGAGAGAGACCAACCGCTAAAAACATGTTTTTTTGTATTCAGGGGACCTCAAAACGTGTAAATAAAACAAAAAATCAATTTTAAAAATTTGACCCAAAAACTACACTTTCTTTACCTTGTGGGTAAGAGAAAGTAAAAATGGAATTTTCGGGATTTATAAGTAAATTACAAAAACAAACAGTTAAAAAAAATTAATAATAATTAAAAATTATTTTAAAAAAGCGTTAAATCATTATTAATTTTGATTTACTAGAACCCAATATGTTTAAAATTTACAATAAACTAAATAAGTTGTTTTAATTATTTTCTATATGCATTATAAGATTTGTTTATTTTAATACTTCAACGTTGATCCAATTCTAAATATGGCAGAGGTTAAAATATTCAAACATTATTGTTTAATCGATAAATTTAAACACGGTACAAATACACAAATATCTTGTCTCAATACCTTTTGAACTGAAATACGCATATAAAGACGTAGCAAATTTCAAACAGAAGTGAAAACATCAGATTTCCGAAATAATTCCCTTTGATGGAATGCCTAGTATAAAATAATGACTTATTTGAATAAATGCAACATCATTTACGAATATGTAACATATTTAACATAAAGACGGAAACATTTGTGTTTATAAAGATATAAAAATAAATTTACAGATTCATGACAACAAACAATTACTTGGTACATTCATCGAGTTAACTATACACTGCTCAAAACAATTAAAATATATTGTAAGTCTTACATAAAATAACGGTGTACGTGAAGACTTTTTTTTTACAGAAAATAGAAGTAGATATAGTCACAAGAACAAATTTTGAGTTTGACGTAAAAAATGATGTTTTAGGGGTAACAAATAAAATTTGGCTTTCAACTTAATGAAAGACGAATCGGAAAAGAATGATCGACATTCAGTAAGTGTGTTGTTTTAATGAGTGTGTTGTTTTAATGAGTATGATGTTTAAACGAAGTCATTCACCCGATTCAAAAGCTTCGGAAATTGTTGGTCGGTTAGAGCAGAGAGGGTGGGGGTGCCAAAACAAGCCGAAGTAGCAAAAGCCACTGGAGTTTCACAAAGAGTGATTTCTAGGATCTGAAACCATTTTTTGAAGAATGAAAATGCTAGCCCAAGACCAGAATAAAGTAGTAGACTTGCAACAATTCCCAATTTTTAACACTAAGGTCTCGGAAACACCGAAATATGTAAGGCATTCTTCTTCAATAACACATGCATTCGCTCGGCTACTGGCACCACAGTTTCAACTCAAACTGTCCGAAACCAGCTTCACGCTGTAGGTATGTATAATCACTGTAGGTATGTTTTACGTTAAAAGCAAAGAATCGTCATCGTGCCCGCAGGAAGTGGGCAACAGAGTATGTGAACTGTAGGAGAAATGGATGGTGCAATGTTCATTTCTCTGGCGAATCTCGATTTTCTGTTCATCATGATATTAGGTGTATTTTCATCTGGAGGGAACGTAGCACTAGAAACAATCCTGTGTCCGTACATGGAAATGTCACGGAGAGACGGAGGGGGTTGATGGTAGAACTGACGTTTCCTTTGATGGGCGCACTGATCTCCACATCAATCGAAATGGTGCTGTGACTAGACGCCGATATAGAAATGAGTTGTCAGACTTATTGCTACAGTGGGGAACCGGTTTTGGACAATTTGAGTCGAAACTGTGGTACCAGTAGCCGAGCGAAGGTGTTGATGAAGAAGAGTGAAATCCATATTTCGGTGTCTCCAAACCGTTACCATTAAATATCGGTCTTCATTGGGCGCTGTTGCACATCTACGACTTTTTCCTGGTCTTCGGCTTGCATTTTCAATTTCCAAAAAACGGTTCCAAATCCTATAAATCACACTTTGTGAAACTCCAGAGGCTCCTGCTATTTCGGCTTTTATTTCCCCCGCCCCCTAACCGACTAACAACTCCCTAAGCTCCTGAATCTGTTTAATTCGTTGAGACCTCGTACTCATCAAAACATCGCACTTACTGAATGCCAGTAATTCTTTTCCGCTTTGTTTTCCCTTAAGTTGAAAGCCAAATTTCATTCGCTTCCACTAAAACGTCGTTTTTGACATCAAAGTCAAAATTTGCATACTCCAAAGTTAGAAAATGAGAAAAATTTGCTTTTATGACTCTCTTCTGTCATTTTCTGTTTAAAAAAAAAAATCGCTTATACTGTTATTTTATATAAAACTTACAATATTCTTTAATTAGCTTGAGCAGAGTATATAATGCAATAACCTTTTTATAAATAAAAGTTATTACATGGGTATACGTATACTGGTATGTATATGTTACATCTCGTTTCAAACCACTGAACTGATTTCAATTATGCATTACACAGTTATTGTTTATTAACAGACTTAAAGTACTGTGGGAGTTTGACACCTCTAGCGCATGAGCTATGAGACGAAAATGAGGAAAAACCCTCAGGTAAATCGCATTTTTGTTTGATTTCCATCCGTTAATAATGCAGTTAGTAATTTCAAATTTGATATGTAGGCTACCACTTTTAATATTTACATTTTCCTTAAGTAGAAAATTTTAAAAATTCGAAATTATAAATCAGCGAAATGACTAAAAAGTGTTCTAAAATTACGTTTTAGTCAAACATCATGCATGCAATTTTAAATTTTTACTGAGAATACGTGAAAATGGCGTAGTGTCTTATTATAATTAAAATAGTTAATTTTTAACACATGTTATAATGGAAATGTACGCATATTTCCAAACTTATCAAACTATACCGTTTCATATTTTACTTTATTTACCAGTGTTAAATATGACAAAGAAAGCTTCAAACAAGCATATACGATACTTATTAACTCCAAATTCGGCTTCTCAGTTGAGTTATAAGCAGAGATTACATTTACCCCTTAGTAACACTTAACTAACTTTCCCCGACGTTGTTATCTGATTTATTTGATTTTGTTTCCGAGTGTTAAATAAGACAAGGAAAGCTTTAAACAATTATTAATTCCAAATTCAGCTTCTCAGTTGACTTATAAGCTGAGGTTACCCTTAGTAACACTTAACTCAATTTCTCCGACATTATTATTTGATTTCGTTTCCTAGTGTTAAATATGACAAAGAAAGCTTTAAACAAATATTACTCCAAATTTAGATTCTCAATTGACTTATAAGGTTACATTTACCTCTTTGTTACAATTAACTCATTTGCCTCGACATTATTATCTGATTTAATTGATTTTGTTTCCTAGTGTTAAATATGACACAGAACAAATAGTACTCCAAATTTAGATTCGTAATTGAATTATAAGCTGAGGTTACATTTACCCCTCAGTTGCACTCAACTTACTTTCTCCGACATTATTATTTGATTTATTTGATTTTGTTTCCTTGTGTTAAATATGACAAAGAAAACTTTGAACAAATATTAACTCCAAACTCAGTTGTTTCTCAATTGAGTTATAAGCTGACGTTACATTTACCCCTTAGTTACACTTATCTCACTTTCCCTGACATCATTATCTGATTTATTTGATTTTGCTTCCTAGAATTAAATATGACAAAGAACAAACATTGTAGTACTCCAAATTTAGATTCTCAATTGAGTTATAAGCTGTGGTTACATTTACCCCTTAGTTACACTTAACTCACTTTACTGTTTGATATTGATTCGACATTATTGTTGATAACCCGATAATTAGTAATCTGACATTATCGTTTAATTTAAAATCAATAATATAATTATAATAGAAAACTACTATGTAACGATGTTATAGTTTATTTATTCAATACTTAAGGAACTGCAACATAAATGCTTAAAGTCCATTGTCATTATACTATATTGGAGTTAAATATAAATGTAATATTGTAAAAGTTTATCCGTACGACTGTATTTTCCATAACAATTAAATTTTACTACTTTTTAACTACATTTCTTGCGACCATGGAAGCCTCTGCGCAAATGCGGATTCAACGAGTCCACTAGTAAAATAGGGGAGACAAGCTTTTCGTTGAGAGAAAATAAGCGATAAGGGAATACCGAATGACTGGATGTTTACTAAATTCAAACCTGTTGGTCAACTTGGAAACCCTCTAAGATTTTCGACTCGTCCTCACTGCTAGGCGTAGGAAACGTGGTTCCACTATATATTGATTGATAAAAAAAAATTTTATGTCAAATATATTAAATTAGAAACGGAGGAATTTTTTTTTTTTTTTTTTTTTTTTTTTATGAACTTAGTTTCTATCATATTTCATATCTGACCCTTTCTCACCTAAATACTCATTCGCATTAAAAATTTTGTAAATTATCGTTTAGTGTAACCATTAAAAATCAAATAAATCATTTATAATCCTTGTATCCTTGTTAGATTTTTTTGTTTATAAAATATGCAATGCAAACACAATCAAGTTAAACAAAGTATACCGATTGGTAAACAAAGATTTTTCTTACAAATTAAATTGTGCGTAATAAAGTAATTATTTATATACATTTTGTTAAAAATATTTTAAGGAATAAATTAATAGATATTTTGAGCGATAAAATTGTAAATGTATATAAACTGCAGCAACTAATATTTGAGTGAGACATTTTAAAGATAAAGCAAAAATATCTAATTATATCAAAAATTAGATTTTGCAATCTGTTTTGACACTATTCAAACATTAAAACTCCAAACAAAAAAGAAATAATTTTCAAAAACATATTTGAAAGAAAATATGAATTACATTTATTAAAGAAAAAATAATAATAATAATTTTAAAAGTTTACATTTTTCAAATAATTTGAAAAAGGAAAAAGCTAAAATATTAAGCACGAACAAAATTTACATCTCATCATAATTCCATTTCCTTTTTGTATTTAAAAGAAAAGAGAGAATTAAATTTTTAAAAGTGTATATAAAAGCCTTTTCAGAATGCTACAGATTCTGTCATTGTTGCTTTTGCATTTTCGGTAGAATAAGTTTGATATCCAAAAGTTTTATTGTAAAAGGAATAATAAAAGGAGAAAACTTTTAATAAATAATCTTCTAATTTTTCCATCTCGCTTATTTTTACTAATATGACAACAGTTATGATAATGTATTCAAACAAAATATGCCATGTCAGTTGAACTTAATGAACATCTTCTCATACTTCTGAATAAATTATTATCCCCATAAGAATCATTATGTTTATTTTCATCAAAACATGAGAAAATTTCACACAAACATGCTCTTTTAATCTAATTTGAATATCTCTATTCGTCATCATGATTCCATATTTACAGCGAAATGATTACTAATATGGTAATACGAGGAAGGTTATTCAAATAAGCCCTTTATTCTACATGCTGTGCATTTCATCAAAGATAAGTAATTAGCTATGCAGATATATTCGCTTCTGTGTAACTTGGTTAGAGCTTTATACAAGTTTGTTAATGTAGACGTTATTGTAACATTATACTTATCTGTTTCGAATGTGCTAGAAGTGCATCGATCAAGTAATAACACATGGTAGCGTTAGAACTTAATTATATTTCGGTGTTAAGTTAGCATTCTGGAACTGAATATAATATGAAAATAATAGATAATAATTTTAAAGGGAAATAAACAGAAAATATGTTCTACATTCTCTGCGAATAAGCATAAAATGTTATATATGATATTGTCATTTATATAAAGCCAAAGGCATGTGTTTTGTTGAATGTTTAATTTTATTAACATAACTAACTATAAGCAGTTATTTTTTTGTTAGTAGAACTTGAAAAAGTTGTACATGATGATTATCATTTATACAAAGCCGAGGACATATGTTTTGTGTAATATTGAAGTTATTTAGTGGAACTGAATAATTATATATATATACTACTGGCCATTAAAATTGCTACACCAAGAAGGAATAATAATAACGGAATGAAATTTGTTGGACACATACATTATAGTAGGAAAAACAATTGATTAAAATTTCAGGAAATTTGGAGTAATATGTACTGAGAAAACAGTACATAAAGCAGCTACCTCTGTGAGCAATAACAGAATTTATCTGCCTAGGCATTGAATCGAACAGCGATTGCATGACATGTACGGGTAGAGCACTTCATGAAGTTATAAAACGATGCCACAATTCATCGATCGAAGTTACTGATGAGTGGTGGGGGGGGGGGCAGTCGCTTTTCAACGTTTAAACAGTCATTTTCATTGGTGCGAGATCAGGAGAACGCGCTGGCCAGAGCAACAGTCGAGCACATACGGAATCAATGAAGGTCTAGACAATATGGACAACTTGCGGTCATGCATTGTCCTGCTTAAATGGTGCGCTTCGGAGGCCTTGAACATACGGCAGAGCGATGGGCCTTAACTCGTCAGAAATGTAATGGCTGGTATTCAGAGTGGCGGGAATGAAAACAAGAGGTGACCGGGATGTGTATCCAATGGTACCACATACCATCAATCCAGGTGGCGACTCAGTATGCGGCTAATAAAATGCTGATTACCCTCAAAACTGCATCACTGATATAGGCGCCATTAATGTGTGATCAACGATGAACCTGGACGCAGGAATGGCGTGAAGTCACTTTTCAGACAAATCACAATCCTGCTTACATCATCAAGATTGACTTATCCGTATTTAATGGCATTATGAATAATGCACATTGCCAACTAGGGTTCGACATCATCATACTGTCCATCATTCGCAATAATGTTATGGGTTCCCGTTGGATACACGTCTCGATTACTTCATGTTCGTATTCCTGGTACTCTGAAAAGCGGCCATTAAATTTTCGATGAGTTAAGGCCCGCCCCTCTGCCCTATATTCGAGGCCTCCGTAGCGCAAAATTTAAGCAAAATAATGCACGGCCGCAAGTTGTTTGTATTCTCCACACCTTCTTTGATACAGAATGTGTTCGACTGTTGCTCTGGCCAGAGCGTTCTCCTGATCTCGCACCAATGAAAATGACTGTTTAAACGTTGAAAAGCGACTGCCCCCCCCACCACCACTCACCAGTAACTTCAATCGATGAATTGTGGCATCGTGTTAAAACTTCATGAAGTGCTCTACCCGTACATGTCATCCAATCGCTGTTCGATTCAATGCCTAGGCAGATATGTGCTATTATTGCTCACAGAGGTCGCTGCTTTATGTACTGTTTTCTCAGTACATATTACTCCAAATTTCCTGAAATTTTAAGCAATTTTTCTTCCTACTATAATGTATGAGTCCAACAAATTTCATTCTGTTATTATTATTTCTTCTTGGTGTAGCAATTTTAATGGCCAGTAGTGTAATATTAATTTATATACATATATTAATTATTAATATTAGCATATGAGGAAACACAACATAAATAAATCTTTAATTGAGTTCTGCAGTAAATTAAAATTTTGCGCCTTACAGTGTTTTTGCAGGGTGGGTGTAGCACTTTCGTTATCCTTATAAGCAAGGCTACTCACGGTCATGGGTCACATACGATAACTCATTTCTCCCATACCGCTTCATGATTTTTGATATATTTTCGGGATTTATTCAATAAAAGGTACCTAACAATATCGAATAAGTGTTTGTATTCTAATATCTTCCTATAAATACCCTTCATTATCATTGGTTTCCAGCAAGCAATCAGCCAAATTAAATTCATAGATTGCTTCCAAGACCAAAAGATTATTTTTTACAGGAGAGAAAGAGATAAATATCCTGTTTGAAAATTTTCTTCGTCCTTTTTAGTCTTCAAAAAACAGTTACAATTATATTAACTTAAAACCCATTAGGCGCCAAAGCTCCCGCTGCGGGAACAATTTTTTAAGAATTTTTTTTTCTCTGCAATTAATTAAGATAAATATATTTTTTCTTTTTCACCTTAAATATTGAAACGCCTAGCTTCGTTGGTAATTTTTCAAAAATTGTGTAATGTAACTTCTGTTTTTATTCAAACAAGGATTTTTGTTTTTCTGCAAAACGTCAGCAAGTTAAAAAAAAAAAATCAGCAAAAATAACTTATTTGAGTACAGAGGTTTAAAACAATGGATATGAAATAAAACAATTCTTTATTTACAAGCAGGGATCAAGAAAAATAATTTAAAAGGGTTTTACAGTTTTTCAACATCTGTGTTCTACCCCAATTAGGTGTTAAATCTACCATTTTGGAAACATATCGCATCTTCTCACAAAATATTTTTTTCTAGTTATTTCAACTACATATGATTAGAAATGCACACTGAAACTCAAAATATATAAATTTTCATAAATTTTCAGTGGGATTCATATAGCGGCGTTTAATGGGTTAACCAGAAAAGTCTACAAATTCTTTCAAGTATTTTATAATTATTTATTTATTTATTTTGACAAATTTAAAGGTCTATCCCCCTTATTTTTTGATGAGATCAAAGGAAAATACACAGACTTAGCAATTAACCATTTTCTACTTTTAAAAGAGAATTTACCATATGATAATTGGATAATGTAATCTGATATAAGATCTTTCAATTGCTATTAATGAAACCAAGATGCGTATCTTGCCTAAGATGTACCTATATCATCTTTAATTATATCAGAAATTTTCAGAAGGAAATGAATTTTTATTATTTTCTGACAGACTAATTTTTGGTTTCGAATATTTTGAAAGCGATGTACTAAAAGCTAGTAATTTTTTTAACATTCGTTTTCCATGATAATCATAAAATAAATATATTTCAAAAGTTTAAAATAATGTCTTAATTAATATACTAATTTAATTAGTCCTATGACGTTTAAATAATCTTAAATTAGTTTCCTTTAAATGACGATAATATATTAAATACCTTAAAAATCAAAATACGGAATATATTTTACCGTACCAAAAAACGAAAACAGGGAAAAATATCAGACTGAAAATGATGAACAAAATAGAATAATTAGAAAAATTAAAAAATGAAAAAATAAAATACTTATGCTTATAATTATTATAAATATAACAAAATTTGTTTAAAGTAAAACATGTAATTTATCATTTCGGAAAATAATAGATAAATGGCAAATTAGAATATACTTGGGCTTAGCAGTCCCCTTCATTTTTTTTTAGTCATATATTTTCTTTTGAATGTATTAAAATAATCTAATAAAATGCGCTTAAGGTTTAGATACGGCAAAATAAATTAAAATCAACGTTAAAAATTCGAAAATAAATATTATATTAAAATAATTCGTATATTGCAGTTTGGATAGAGTTAAGCAAATAGTCATCAGTGCAGAACAGCAGGGTGGATTGTTCCTCCTGTATACCGGGGATTCGGATTTTGGCGACGGAATATCAAGGAATTGTAGGGATTGTGGAAAAATTAGCCAATAGGGAATCGAGAAGTACGGAGGTATGGAAATGACAGGTAAAAATTGAGAAAATGTGGATTTTATATAATATTTTCAACAATTAGAAAAATAGGTATCGTGAAATTGCAATTTATGATATTTTTATATTTCTTATGGAGAACTCCAAGAAAACAAAATTCATGTAATTATTTAGGATTGTAGATTATACTGATTGCATAAAGTTAAAAATATTATTATTATTGCAGAAATGCTTAGCAATGTTCAATTAATTGGTGGCCATTTGGTAAGCATTTCTGGGAGAGTAATGCATTTAATTCGTCAAAATTAATCTGCACGCCTGAATATTTACATGAACTTGATTTTCTTTAAGCTTCCATATTCATTAGAATCATAAAAATATCAATTTCGATTCTGAAGTATCCCCTCTCTAATTCTTACATATTTTCTTAGTTTTTTCTTAACATTTCTACAAATCTGTACTTCCTTTTTTTTTCTGACAAACTAATCCCATGAAAATCCAAACGATTTTTTTGTTGGTTATTCCGGTGATATATAACATATAAACGCTGTCTTAATATGCAAGTGAAACCTATTCATCCGATCTTTTTTTAAACCTAATTGATGCTGGCGACAAAATTTCTTTTTTGAATTTAAAAATTAGAAAAACTGGTGAAAACTGGTCGATTGATAATTATGATAAAAGATTAGATTTTTGCTTTAGGGTTTGTAATCTGACGAATTGATTTTCCAGCGTTAGTCATAAAGTTTTTAAAAAATATTATGTTTATGCAAATGAACAGAATTAAAATGATTTGCAATAACAATATAGACCTGAATATAGCTCTTAAAAACTTTAAAAACATTTTAACCGTTAACCGCTACCTTGCTTTCTTACTAAATAAACATTACAATCTACCTGATTTTTAATCTTACACGTGGTTTTTGTGGCCTACCAACCGAAGAGGGTTCGCTCTGTTTTCGTGTGTGTGTGTGGGGGGGGGGGGAGTTCATTTTTCCTTTTTTCATCCTGCTTGTCCTATAAATATGTATTTATATATTTTAAATTGATGTATCTTTAATTACTAATGTATCTTACTTATAAATTTGATTCTTTATATTAGTGTTTTGTATTAATACATTTTTAATCTTGAATTCGATGGCTTTATATATCTTTACTTTCATTTTTGAGAAGTCGGGGGGCTGTGAACGCATTTTTTGGCTTAAAGCACACGTTCCCTCAGAAAATTCTCATTTTCCATTCCCTACATGGGGGGAGGGGGTGTTACCCTGAAAAAGGCTCCGATGTGTTTTGGAATTGCTTTTCTCTTGTTATGAGTTAATTAAATTATTTTCACATTATATTTCCTCTTGCTCTATTTTGCGCATTGGTTTATAATTACACAGTTACAAGTTTGTTTTTATCGAGGATTCAGGTTTTTCCTTATTAATTTTCAAAGTTTATTACATATATATATATTTATTTATTTAAGTTAGGAATTCGGGCACTTCGGAACTGTAAAGATGCTCCATGTTTAAAAAAAAATTACTATAAAAATATACATACTTTTTAAAAAATATATATATACCTTAATACTTTTAAAAAATAATTTTAAGTAATCACGAATTTGACTATTTCTAGTCCAAAATACTATAAATAAAGAATATCTGTTTAATGAAATTTTCATATGACGAACATTTTGCTAGATTTAGAAACTTTATTAAATAGATGTTATACTGTAATTTAAAACAGTAAAACATCATTTATATGTTAAATTTTTAAAGAAAATAAATATAAATACACTGCTAAGTTTATTTTTATTTTATCCTGTCATATTTTTTATATAAATCTTGTTAGTTTACTTTTTTGGACTCTTACATAATAATTACATCCAGCGTTAAAAAAAAAAAAAATTATCTTATTTTAAATAAATTAAAAATAAATTAAAAATTTTTAAATTAAAATATTCTCTTTCATGTTTCGTTTTAAATATGTAATATTTGGTTATCATTTTTTTTCTTATTAATAATAATTAATAATTACATGTTCTGCAAGAAAAGAAAGAATGTTATTTATTTATTTTCTAAGAAAACGAAGTTGGTTTAAAATATTTACAGTTCAGTTTTAGCGTAAGATTTCACTGTAATTTAAATTAAATCTGACGTAGTTGTCTCTTACATAACATGAATGAAGGCAATAAAAATAAGATAATTTAAAATAATAATAATAAGTACTTTTATAATAAAATAAAACTTATAGATAGTTTGAGTTTTAAAGTTTAATACTGTATTTTCCGGTGTATAAAAGGCAGGGCACATAAATGAGATCCACACCGGAAAAATTAATTTACAAATAAAGTTATATTCGTAAGAAACAAAAGCTTGTTAAAAGATAGCTTTAACTGTAAATTTAGATTTCCGGTGTATAACTGATTTAAAATAAAAATTCCGCGTTATACGCCGGAAAATACAGTAAATTGTTTTACGATTAAAACCAAACTATAAAGTGCGTTTTACGCCAGAAAATACATTAATTTTGTTATACATGAATAAATATGTAGTAGAGTACAATTTTTAGATATATTGGGTTGGCAACTAAGTTCCCGCCGATTTTAAAATTTTGACTTGACACCGGAATCTATGTTTTGTTTTTTGTTCGATTTAAAGACCTAAACTCCATGCTGTAGATTAGTTCTTAAAATGGAAGAAAAAACAAAACATAGATTCCGGTGTTAAGTTAAAATTATAAAATCGGCAGGAACTTAGTTGCCAACCCAATACAATAAAGGTCTCGTACAACGCGGGTGCAAGTTTGTCTCATGAACATTACAATTTTATTTTTTAACACCACTAATTTTATATCTAATCAACTACTTTATACAAAAGCTAAATCGAGTGTATGCATAGCTGCCAAGTTTTTTAATTTATTCCGGGATGCTGTTAGCCCCGCCCTTTTTTCACACCGTAAACTTCGTAGGGAAATTTTCTTCAATATATAATTACAATTAAATATGAAGAAAATTACTCTAAAAATATTACGGTGTGAAAAAGGGGCGGGACTAACAATATTCCGGAATAAATTAAAAAACTTGGCAGCTACTATGTGCATGAGCAAATAGATTGGTACTCTAAAAACTTAGTGGTGTTAAAAAATAAAACTGTTTTATTTATTTCCTGTCTCTGCCACCGCGTTGTACGAAACTTTACTATATTAAATGTTTAGTTAATTGCAAAATTGTAAAATGAAATGAAATACATATAGGCACCTCTCACTTCCAGGGCAACTGAATAAGACTCCTGACCTTTTTCATTCTCAATAACTAAAGAATATGTCTTGGAATCCCCACCTTCTACGTTTAATATCGTTAACTTAGCTTCATAGCAGTCATCTTTCGTGGGTATCTGCAAAAGAAAATTAAAGAGAGTGTCAAATATTGTTCACCGATCATGAGTTTACACGATTTATTAAAAAGGTAAGCCACGCTTTTAGGCGTTTCCACTAAAATAATATATTATTTCAAAAAGGATTTTGCTTATTCTTTTTTTTATTCATTGTATAATATCGGTATATAAATTTTTTCAATAGCAATTAGCGCATTGATTTCTGAGGATAAAAGGATTTAAACACGAATTTGAAAATTATTTTGATAAATAATGTAATGTTTTATTAAAACGCTAAAAAGCGGGGCTTCAAATAAAAATCTAAAAATATGTGGGTATCAATGAGTTAAAATACAACCACAGTTTTAATCTATTAATGCAAGAATTTGATTTTTCTACAGTTTCATTCAATATATATATATATATATATATATATATATATATATATATATATATATATATATAACAGTTTATAAAAATATCATTTAATTGTGCCGTAGGAATGTAGTATCTTTTTGTAGGATGTTGTATAGGTGCCAACCAAATGTTACGCTTTTTGACTACCAGTAAATTTTAATTATATATAATATATATGATTGTTGATTAATTAAGATTAAAATTTCTATAAAATCTTTCCGTTAGCCAAAAAGCATAAAAGTGGTCAACTATAAAATTTTATAAAATTTGGAAATTATAGAAACATGCAATCAGAGCTGCCAACATTTTAAACTTTTAAATCAGAATTGACACCAGTATTTTTAAATGGAAAATGTTATATATATTTTCGACGATTAATCTTACCGAAAACTGCTATAAAATTTTTCCGGTTTGAAGCTTCCCTTGAAAAACGGGAGACTTGGCACCTATGCATGCAGTAACTTTATACACACACACACACATATATATATATATATATACAGGTTATTCTAATGAATACTTGCCAACATCCTAATTAATATTCCGTAGTGTTGTTAGTCCCGCCCATTTTTGCACACCAGTAAATTTTTAAAGTAAAATTCCCCAACTGCAATTATGATTAAATAAGAAGAAATATACTCTAAAAAGATACTGGTGTGAAAAAGAAGGCGGAGCTAACAATACTACAGAATATTAATTAGTATGTTGGCATGTATGTTAATGTCAAAGATTATTCTAAGATCTGCATGCGAATCCATGACTGCAAACGACATTTTCACTGTTAAAGAAATTTATGTTTTTGGTTACTTTTTAACAATGAAATCCAGATATGGGCATAGCTCTTGAATGTTGTATTAAAAAATAAATAAAAAAACGTGGCAATGTTTACATAAAGGAAGATACGCAGTGATAATTCCATTTCTAATCGAAGTATTTATCGCATTGATTGCATTAATACGAATATTATGTATGATTTTGCGAAATAATGAAACATACAAGATTTTAAAATCTATACAGTGGCCGGAGTTACATGCAACCAAGAGACTTGTGTACTCATGAGCAGTAGATAGCGTTCATAGATGAATATATCTCTAGTTTCTTGGTTATTTGTAGATCTGCTACTGACTAAACTTTAAAGTATTGCATGTTTCTTCATTTCTTAAAATCATACACAATGTTCGTCTTCAGTTTTTCGTCGTGTTCATTCCTACCCTCCCAGAAAAAAAAAAAAAAAAAAAAAAAGAAGAAGAAGAAGATTCTGTTGTTACTTCATTTTGCGAAGTTTTTCGCCAAACAAATTCGCTTCAATAGATAAATAATGAGAAGAAAATGAAGAAAAACACCCTTCAAGAAGAAAGGTCTATATATGGCGGTATAAGAAAAAAAGCGTATATAAACAGGGGCACATACCCCGCCATTTTTTAAAGTCACTCTCAGGAATATAAAAATTCCGCTCTTTTTATTAACACTAATTTTATAGAAAAATCTCTAATCTGTTTAATCACAACATATAAAAATACCATAAAAATTCTATATAAAAATAGCGGTAGCAAAAGAGTCGGACATTTTTCGTCCGTGAAAGTACCTAAAGAGCGGAGAATGCGACTCCTATATAAGGAGAGAATATATGGCGGGTATTAATGATTCTCCAGAATAAAATGAAATGTTGGTTTATCTCTCATAGTTACCAACATTCTTCGTTACACAGTAGACTTCAACCACCGATTTTCTGTAACTATTTTCAATCTATTTGGTTTACCGAAAGGCCCTGTCGTTTTAGTTTAACCCTCTGTAACTCATGACCTTTAATATTTTTGTGTTTATTTGTTTCGTAATAATTGGAAAAAAATAAAATACACGTGTTTCAGTTTTTTTTTTTTTTTTTTTTTTTCCCTCATAAATTTCGAAAAAACAAACAAAAACACCTACAGGCAACAAACACTTTTTAGCATAAAATCCTATAAAATACGTGAAATTGGGTCAAAATCAATATTATACAATGAATTTGAAACACTTACCTCTTCACTGTTTCAATATAAAACACAAAACACACGAAAAACTATTTTTTATTATTTTTTGAATCAGAGCCGGTCCGCACTTGTCGTTAGTTACCCACTGTCGAGTAATGAACTTCAACTTACGACATACGGCGCCATCCAGTTGTGTTTCTAGATACTAGATTCTCTAACTGTGAGTGTATACGACAGGCTACAGTGCGTGATTACGTTGTAGAACCGATTCTTTGAATTTGAACCACGATCGAACGGTATGTTGCCTACAGTCTACAGTATGGTACAGAGGGTTAAAAAGCCTGACACCTTAAAAATTTCCTGGACAACGTTTATATTATTTTAAAGAAGGTATTTCATAAAGTATCACATAATTATTAGTTAATCCGGTGACAGATTAGTTAATAAAATCAACAGGACCTTCCGTAACACCTTATACACACTTGCCAACATTCGAATTATTTTCCATAAAATTGTCAGAACCCGTACTTTTTTCACACTACTTTATTTTTGGAATAAATTTAGCCATGTTATTAAGGTTAAATTACAAGAAAAGTACTCTGAAAAAGAATAGTGTAAAAAAAAAAAAAAAAAAAAAAAAACACGCGGGTGCTGACAATTTTATGAAATATTAAATAGAAAATTTACAGTTATACCTAATACATACCTGCCAATATCCTAATTAATATTTCGTTGTACTATTAGCATCAAACTTTCACATCAGTCTTTTTTCAGAGTAACATACTTGCCAACCATCTCATTATGAACCGTAGAATTTTTAGTACCCGTCTTTTTTTTTCACACCAATAATTTTTTAGAGTAATTTTAGTCTTATTTAATCGTAACAGCATTTGTAGTGAATTACTCTAAAAATATAGTGGTGTGAGAAAAGGGGCGTTTCTTCAGGGGGCGTTAACAATTGTACTGTTATTAATGAGATGGTTGGCAAGTATGGATTAACGACAGACCAATTTTTTCCCCTGATTCTTCGATCAGTTTTTTTTTTATTTTTGGAATTTTTAATAGTAAGTTTGAATGATTTATTAAGTGAAAAATTATCATGTAAATATACTGGTGTAAGAATCAGAGAAAAAAGTCGTGTCTATCGTTGCATTGTTTTCAAAGTATTTTTACTTCTTATTCAATTGAAATAATATTTGTAGAAAATTATTCTAAAAATTAAATGGTGTCAATAAAAGGTGATTATTAACAATACTAATGAATATTAATCAGAAAGTATGCAGATATGCCTATTACTTTATTGTAGAGAATAAATATAGAGAATAAATATGACAGAATTACATTTATAAATATTGATGATAAATCTGAATTTTTAAAAAGTAATAAAAATCATTCGTTAAAAGTACATAATAAACCTTGACTTCCTAAATAATTTATAAAAAAGCTTATGCAAAGACAATAAAAACATTTGTAATACTAAATGTTTTTCAGAACTTAATAATATTGGTACTTTTATAAAAAAAAAAAAAAAAAAAAAAAAGCACTGAATTTGTTTGTAATATTTATCTTACGTGACGAATTTCGTCAGCTGTGTGTCTTGCAGTGCTGGTATCTGTATCAAGTCTGAATGTATCCCATTCCCAAAATATTTTTCTTGGTCTAGGATCAGCACAAAACTGCACGATAATAACTGCTGTTTCATCTTTATCGACCACCAAATGGGACGTGACATGGGAATCAGATATTATCTGAGGCGGACCTGAAATGGAAAGACAAACAATGTTTATGTTATAAAAGTAATATGAGATATAATAATCATATTATCAGAAGTATCCATTTGTATATGTTTTTAACAATTTTATTAAGAGAAAAGAACATTCTTGGTATTTAAATAAGTGAACTTTTCGATATCCAATCACAAAGAATTGTGTATTTCGTTGAACTAAAATTTACTCTAAGATTTTTCATTCAGCTAAAGATACAGAGTTGTCAAGATCCTTAATTTATTCAAGAGCAATTTTATTCACACCTTTATTTCCTAACACTTCATCAGAATACACTTATAGTATATATAGTATATATATATAACTACAATAAAATAAGAAAAAAAAGTGATAGAAAGAGAGGCGGGGCTAAAAACACTGCAGAATAAATTACGGATTTTGGCTATTCCGGTGTTATTTAATTTTAATTTATACGTTAATATACAAATAGTGTAGTTTCGTGGCTGTGGCTGTGAGGAATGTCCTTGCCTACTATGCAGTGGACAGTGGACCCAGGTTGAATCGTGGCTAGTTGAACTATAAAATTTTATTTAGTGGATTTTTTTTATTTTTTTATTTACAGTGTTATCCTACGGTAAAAAATCTATTGCATGTGATTTTATTTTCACTATCGTTTATTAAGAAAACATTTGTCAACATATTTTATCGTTTTCAGCCTATAAATCACAGGTCACATAAATCAGTTTCACACCAAATGATTTCATTTACAAATAAGCCTATATTTGTAACAGACAAAAATCCTGCTTAAGAATAGCTTTGTCTATTAATTTAATTTTCCGGTGTAAAACTGATTTAATAAACCTGCTGATCATAGACCGGAAAAAACGGTATATGATTATATTCTAACATTTTTTTTTGTAATATCACAGAATTTTTTCAATGCGTAATATAAGAATATGCTGCTTTAAATATTTCGTTGAGCTTAGACAAACGGTTTCTGCACGGGGACATACAAAGTTATACAAATACAGCATGTTTATAAAAAAAAAGAAAATCTGTTAGGAATAGTTTAATGTCTTAGACAATAATGAAATAAGGTGTAGTTTAATATCTTTAGACAGTAATGTTCAATAATTTTGACCTTTTTTCTTTTTTTGCGTAAAAGTATATTTTACATGAAGTATGTTGTAAAAAGTATTCATTCTTCGTTTACAGGACAACAAGGTTTTTAATAGATTAGTGTTACATTGTTTAAAAAAAATTCGACATAATTAACACTTTCGCGATCGCTGACGTAGATTCATGTCTTTTGAAAATCGATAACTCCGCCAGTGTGCCGTTTAATTCGTAGTTTGTAGGTTATTTATTTCTTAAGAATATACTCAATATTCATATTTGTACAATCAATATACTATGGACACAGATACTTTGATTAGAAAGAGTACGATTATTATGTATATCCATTTCTATTATAAATGTGAATACAAAAATTTTTGTTCTGAAATGTTGTAACTTGGAAGAATAACGCCCACAGGCGGACCTTACTGTCAAAAAGACAGAAACATGCGGTCTCGAAAGTGTTAATTGTAAAAAACGCTTCAAAATTCCTTTTTTTCCCTTCGAAATTTATTAATATATCAGTATTAACAAAAATTAAAAATACAAATTTTTCATGGATTTCTCTTATGATTCGTTAATTTTTAATGTAAAAAGACTTCCAAAAATTTAAATAACATAATTCCGATCTATAGCCTGAATGTAAACAGAAAAAAAGAAGTATGTATTAATTATTGCATTTTATCTTCTGTAATATTAATCAAATAAATGTATATCTTAAATATATTACTGGAGTCTAAATAAATACTTTATGAGACAGTATTATTATGCATTTAATTTACATAAAGTTTTACCTGACACCGAAATTAATGTTTAAGTATTATCACGTCATAAAAGAGAGATAAAAGTATATTATGCTAAAAAGACTGTAAATGGTTATTTAAACTGGGAAATAATTTAAATAGTGTTCCAAGTGCCAAAAATTTTTGAACTAGAAACGCAAACTTATTAAAGATCTGATAACGTGAGTCTAAATATACAGATAAGAGTTTTTAATTTACTTCATCTGTTTTGCCCAAAGCGTGACATTGTCAGAGTGTGAGATATATTAACATCCGGAGCCTAATATAAAGTTAAAAAATGCATGAGATAAGTTTTGTATGATGAAAACAGTGACCAGATAATGTTGCTGGAAGAGCATCTATATAATACAGATAGAAGCAGCTCACTAGATTACGAAAAAAAATATATAATAATAGAATGTAAAATAGAAAATTATGTATAAATTGCTTAATAATTTTATTTATTTATTTATTTTATTTTATTTTATTTTATTTTATTTTTTGTTATTAGTAATTTCTTTTGGTTTTTAACGCCGCGCGAATTTCTTCGTACCGTATTTTACATCATATACTTTAATTAAGATACATTCATATTAAATTCAAATTTGTTCTGCGTATTATATCATTTTATTTTATTACAAAAAAAAAAAAAAAAAAAAATCCTTTACAGGTGGTGGGATCATACATATTTAATACTACAAGATGGAGCGTATGTCTTTTGGTTTTGGTTTGTCAAATCATAGCCTCCCTCACTAGATGCCTGTCGCGCGGCTTATAAACATGGCAACAGTTGAAGCGGTAGACAGCACCACCTGGTACAGATTGCGTGATTTTTTTATTCAACTGTCACCAATAACTTTAAGAAGTGATATATGATATATATAATCAACGTTTCTTCGATTCTATTCGCCTTTTATGTATATCATATCCCACTTTTAAAATTTTATGGTCGCTGTTGAATAAAAGAGTCGCGCAATCTGTTCCAGGTGGCGCTGTCTACCGCTTCAGCTGTTGCCAAGCTTCCGAGCCAAGCGACAGGCATCTAGTTTAGGAGTCTATGGTCAAATCAAAGAATGCCAGGTATTGGTGTTGTAACAATGTTGCAGTCTTATTGGTTGGCAATATGTTGGCGCAATTTTTGAATAGTCTCATCTATTAAGGGTCCATCCCCCATCCCACCACAATAGGCACCTTCGGAAATCGGCTCCTACTTCAGCATGCCTTGTTATCGGAGTTATAACGTGAATGCAAAATTTTAATTCAATTGGGTGATAGGAAGCGCATAAATTTCGAAATCATATTTTAACCACATTTATTTTAAGTAATAATTTGATTTAGGGACTCTTAAATAATCACGTTACTGCTTGAGCACATACTGCATAGAATGATTATACATCTATCTATTGTCACACCCTGTTCTAAGAAAATAATAATAAAATTCATAAATAAATAAAACGCATGGTATAAAGGGAAGAAAGAAAAGCCAAACAGAGATAAATACGCCAAAGATGGATACCATACCTCAAGAAAGATTGGACCACATAGGACCAATTGCTGGAAATATGCTAGTAGGGGTTTGTAAGCATTAGAGTATTGACGTTCGACTTCTTCTTCGATTATTATTCTATGGGTCGGATTACTATATTTATTACCTAATATTACCGTCATTTCACCATCAGAAATTTTATTTAATAGAGAAATCTATACTTTTTCGAAGGAAGAGCTCGTACATATATAAATGTATTTATCAATTGAAATTTCTGTTCCAAATATGGATTATATAACCTGCGGGGTATCTACCAGAAATTACGGCAATTCAGAGGTGCAAAAACTCGCCCCAGATTTTTTATTATTATTTTGCAATATTTTACTGTTATAACTTTGATGAAGAATTCATTTTTTTCTTCACTGATATTGTTCTTAATTTCCTGGGACTAATTATCTTTAATGAGCAAAATTTTATTACCTTTCAAAGGGTTAAATAATATACATCTCAATAGCATATTGTAAGAAACAAAATATTGCGTTTCTTTATTCA
The DNA here is from genome assembly GCA_963930645.1 of Salticus scenicus. Lineage (NCBI taxonomy): Eukaryota > Metazoa > Arthropoda > Arachnida > Araneae > Salticidae > Salticus > Salticus scenicus. The sequence continues at coordinate 236,582,028 of OZ005655.1, forward strand.
AAATAGCTGACACATTTCCACAGCATAAGGACATTAATCCTTTCAAAGGAGGTCGTATATATAATTACCAACTAATTCAGAGCTTCAAGAATTCATATCGGAAATTTTTCAAGAAAATTTTACTTCTAAAACCTATTATAAAAGCAATTTCTTCTGATTTTGATAAATTCTGGTGATTATCAAAACAGTATACAGTAGAATCTCGTACAACGCGCTCCGACAAAAAGCGATTTCGTATAACGCGACGAAATATCTGCGACTATTACTCATACAACGCGATAAAGAGTCTCGTATAACGCGCAAAATAAAGGAAGCACGTGACATCTTTTCTACTTTCAACCTGTTCAAGGTTACTACTTACTTTTTCACTGCAGATAAGGCTTCCTCCGTTACTATGCCAACACCCGACGACTTTGGTCTCATTGCGGAATGAAATCGTCTGCTCAAAGTATGTCTCCTATAACGCGATTTCCTATTACGCGGAACGTATCCCCCGCGTTATACGAGAGTCTACTGTTATTGAATTGCCCAAGAAAGGGTTAAACACAAAAAATAGTAAATGACTTGAAAAAGCTATGTATATCATAAATATATATATCTATATTTATATATAACAAACAGAAAAATAATAATTTTGTATTGTAAAATTTAGGTAGATCATTCTTTATTAATATATATATATATATATTATTAAAATAATATAAATATTTAAAAAAAAAAGAAATACTTTTTTTATAATGCCATTGTTTCAATTGTATTTATTTATTTATTTTATTTATTTATCCATTTATTTATTTATTTTCATTAAGTATGGTTTGGTTCACTTTATCATCAATATTTATATTGGATCTACTCCTTAATATCGATTCCCAATCATCACACAAATCCATATCTAAATTGTTATTTACTGAACACTCAGACTGACCGAAATTTAGAAAATTAGTTATGCTGTAATAAACTGCAAAATCTACTTTTCTAAAATGTAAATTGAACTGCCAATTTTATCATCACTGGGATCCCCATATTTTCACATCACTTTTTTGAAGGGATTTTTTTTTTCTTTTTTAAGCATAAATAAAGATGCTAACATTCTAATTAATAATCCAGAGTATTGTTAGTACCCGCCCCTTTCTCTATACCATTTAATTTTTAAAGTAGTTCTCTTCAAACGTATTTGCGATAAAATAAGAGAAAAATGTTCAAAAAAAAAAAAAAAAAGAAAAGAAATCTGGTGTGAAAAAAAAGCAGGTACTAACAATATTCTGCTGAGGTCGTACTCTCCGATTTCCTTTCAGGACATTCTCAGAGATGAGAAATTTCTGTCTTCATTGCTACCATTGCTGTTATATAATACATACTTACCAACATACTAATTAATATTCCATAGTATTGCTCGCCCCGCCTTCTTTTTTTCACCGGTGTCTTTTTAGAGTATTTTTCTTCTTATTTCATCGTAATAGCATTTGGAGGATATTAAATTTACTGGCGGGAAAAAAAAGGGCGGGGCTACCAATACTACGGAATATTAATTAGGATGTTGGCAACTACGTATAATATCTATCCCATTTAATCACGACACATTACTATAAAAATACCACAAAGATATCTTCATGAAATTACTGGTGGATAAAACTGAAAATTTCTCTTCCTTCAAAGTGCCCTGAAAAAACTGCGGGGAGTACGACCCAGCGTTCCCAACTTTTATAATTTATTCACGAGCATTTTTAGCCCCGCCTTCTTTTTTTCGCACCAAATTTTATAGATTTTTTCTCTTTAATGTATGACAACGATAAAATAAGAAGATCATTTTTCAAAATTTCCGGTATGAAAAAGAGGCGGAGCTAAAAATGCTTGTGAATAAGTTATAAAAGTTGGGAACTCTGGTACGACCTCTGACTCCGGTTTATTAATCAGGATGTTGTCAGCTATGCATAATTACATACTGCAGTAAATTACTCTACAAAGAAAAAAAAAAGTATTTCAACTTTTGTTACGGAATAAATTACAATAAATGACAGGTGTATCTAGATAGTAGCCACTGTTATTCATAAATATTCACCTCACTCAGGTTTCGGAATTATAAAATAATAAATTAAATTCTGGTATAATAAAATTAATAATCTATAAAATAACAAGCATTTTTTTTTCTTTACTGATTAAGTATCCTAATGTCTTTTAAGTTAAAAATACTTTACAAATTAAACTTTTCATAAATCGAACGAGAATTTATTCTCGCTGCTTTTAACTTTATAAATACACCTTTAATGAATCTTCAGGAATATCTGGTTAATAATAGACTAATTTTCGTGTACAGTGAAATGCGCAAGTTATTATCAAAGACATACACTAAAGTCTCTTGAGAGCAAAGGCTGCACCTTTTAATTCTATTAGGCCACACCTGAGAGTAATATTAGGTCATTTATTTTACTACAAAAGTTCCTTTACGTCCTATACAAATCATGATAGATAGGTGTTAGAAATTTTCAATGTTTGCCGCTCCTTTTAAATTATAAATTTGAAAGCCCGCTTCCTTTTAAATTCTTACAATACTTAAAATATTCAAACTTACATTATGTTCCAGTCTTTTAGAATTTAATAGTTCTCGCTTGATAATATGCATAGATTAATGAAGTAAAATATTTAAACTAGACAGAAATAATTTGTCGTAATTACCTTCTGAAAAATGACTTAAAGTCTATACAGTTACAAAAAAAAAAAAAAAAAAAAAAAAAAAAAAAAATCATTGTGCATTTTTCTGTAACAGAAAAACTTTGATACGTTGAATAACAATCTCAAATTGATTTTAAAATAATTTCTACATTTAAAAAAAAAAAAAAAAAAAAAAATGGTTGTTTTAATTTATGTTAAATTATTACAATTTAATTGTGTAATACACAAAACTACATCTCCTAACTGAGATCACCCCGTGAGGCTGTTTTCCAAGTTAAGACCAATGACGAAACGCTTACTTAGAAGCATTCGTCATCAAAACCCACGTGACCTCACACCCAATAAAATTTAGTAATAAACTTTGTCAGTCTGTAGCAGTCTTTCTTTCAGAAAGGTTCCCAGAGTTTCGTCTGCGTGTTTATTTCTTTTAGAATGTTCGAAATTACAAAATGTAGCGCGGCTTTGACAGCGCTGTTCATGCCTTTATTTAAAATGTAATTCTTGAAATCTGTATATATTGTGTTTCTGTCCTCATTAAATTTTGTCGTTTGTTACACTCGTTGGAGAATTATTTTGTCCAATTCTTCCCTGTCATCGTTTTGATTTAAAATTGGTTTTATGAAAAAGCAAAAATAGTAAATCGTCTGTTTATTTTACGTGCTCTACAAAGCTAAGCTAGCAACCAGCAACATAATTGTTTTTAAAAAATTGTCTAAATTATGTAATAGAAGAAAAGAATATTGCATATTATTCTCTGGTACATTATAAAAAAAGCATTAAAACATACAAATGGTCAAATTTTAGAAAATGCAGTTGGATAACACACAAAAAAAAAAAAAAAAAAAAATGTGTTGGAATATCTTATGATGCGGCACTGCAGAGTTTTCTTTTCTTTTCTTTTTTTTTTTTTTTTTTTTTTTTTTCGTTGATATCTTTTGTAAAATTATCACCAGAGTCGCCGACTTTTTAAATTTTTTCCGAATCATTGTTATTACCCTCTTTGTTTTCGAAACAATATTTTTACAGATTACACAGGTCTTCGAAATCGTACATTTTAATTTTATTTTATTTTATTTATTTTTTTTTTTTCACTACGTTGAGTTTCTCTAAAGCATTTTAACAGATTCACGTCATTTGAAAATCTGTAACTACGCCAGTGGGCGTTTCTTTCGCAACTTGTATGTTATTTATTTCTTAAGAATATATCCAATATTTTATTTTTGTGCAATCAATATACTACGGATTTCGATTAGAAAGAAGAAAATTATACTGTATATCTACTTGTAATATGAATGGGAATACAGAAAATTTGGAGCTGAAATATTGCAACTTTGGAGAATAACGCCCACAGGCGGACCTTACTGTCAAAAAGATAAAAACATGCTGTCGCGAAAGTGTTAATAATTATAAACACAAAGTCTTTTTAAAATATTTTATTTATGCTTTATTAATTTATTTTTAACAGATATTTTTAATTTAAAAAATAAAATGGATGTAAAAGACTATTAATAATACACTAATACGATTATTATCTGAATAAATGTAAACAATAAAATTATGCTCTTTTTCAACATTCTTTTTTCAATTTATATATATATATATATACACACACACACACACACATACATATATATATAAGATACAATATCTAAAAGTATTTGTTCAGCATTTAAAAGAAAAGTTTTCGATTTAAAATAATTTTTTAATTTAAATCACTAAAATACAAGACGAAAAAACTTTGTTGAATCGAAAGTAATTAATTTTTCTGTAAGCTTTTAATTACAGCCGTGAAAACACGAAAAACGTAAGTTAAAAGTTGCAATCTTTGTTTGCAATCTTTAATTAAAAATTTTTGGTGGAAAGCCAGACTTTTGCTACATCAAATTGCGAAGGCATTTCAAAATTACATCATTATTTAGTTTTAATTAAAACGGCGTTGGTGTCGTTTAAAACTTCTTAATTAACACTTAATCATCAAGACTGTCCGCCAAACATAAAATTCTAAATCGCACTTGCGTGCGTTTAAAATCATAGATGTGGGGATCGAACCGCTTCTAAAAGAGCTTTAAAATATTTCTTCTTAATGAATAACTTATGATTTCTCCCCCAGTTTTATGATTGCCTAGGAAAGTAATAAAAAGGAAATCGGATTTAGAATTTATTCGATAATTGCATTTATTGCTCTGAAAGTCATTTTTTTTAAATCATGCAGATGAAAGTGTAGAAAATTAAATTGTTTCGAAATCTAAGGTAAAAGTAATCATTTGAATAAACTGAAAAGTTTCACAGAGTTTGACGAAATTAGAAAAATTATCACTAAAATTGTTCCACAAAATATGTATTAATTTATTCATTTTAGTAAGTTTTAAAAGTAAATTTAACGTTTGTTTTTTGAATAGTATGAAAATGGCAAAAGTTTTCGTAAACTAGTAGATACATTTATTTATTAATCGACCATAAATAAAAATAACTTTTATTAGCATGCTAAAATATTATTTATTTCTATTTGTATCCCATCCTTATATTGATAAATCACAACCTATAATTCAAATAGTGCTTGTGTTATCTGTAACTTTTCTTGAAACATATCAAATTAGATTTGGTTATGTTCTCTTTCAAAATGAAACAGATAATTTCATGCAAAATAAAATTTAGATATAAATGAATAGCTTAATAAGTATTCTAGATTAAATTATTCATTTTAAAAAAAGTTCTAGAATATCATGGAAGTGGCAAATGTTCTCATTAGTTATTTGATACATTTTTTTTAAACTAATATCAACTAGAAATGTATATTAATATAGCTTTCTTGAAGCGTGTACTCCATTTACATATATGAAACGGAAACCATTTGATTCTAATAGTGTCTATGCTATCTGTGACATTTATTTAACCCTTAAATATCTGATTATTTTAAAATTAATTTTAAAATATTTTTATTCTTTCTTCTATTAAATGAATCATGGGAAAAATACTTTTTGAAATAATACTTCATTTTAACTATGGTTTACACATAGCTACCAAGTTTTTTAATTTATTCCGGAATGTTGTTAGCCTCGCCCTTTTTTCACAACGTAATATTTGTAGAAAAATTTTGTTCAATATACAATTATGATTAAATATGAAGAAAATTACTTTAAAACATACTTGCCAACATGCTAATTAGTATTCCGTAGTATCGTTAGCCCCGCCTTCTTTTTCACACCAGTAAATTTTAACAGTAATATTCTCTGAATTTAATTACGATTACTTAAGAAGAATAATACTTCAAATAAATATTGGTGTGTAATAAAAGGCGTGGCTAACGATACTACGGAATATTTATTAGGATGTTGGCAAGTATGCTTTAAAAGGATTACTGAATTAAAAAAGGGCAGGGCTAACACCATTACGGAATAAATTTAAAAACTTGGCAGCTATGTTTACACGTAAAAAGTAATTTGTTGACAATCTGCAAACATGAGGCATGAACTTAAATATTATTCTAAAAATACGTTAGAAAACAAAATTGCATATGTTGCCAGAAGGCAACACTCGGCATTTAAGTGTTAAACATATGCATACTTGCCATCTCATTAATAACCGTACAATTGTTAACGCCCCTGAAAAAACGCCTCTTTTCTCACACCAATAAATTTTTAGAGTAATTCTCTCCAAATGGTGTTACGATTAAATAAGACTAAAATTACTCTAAAGAATTATTGGTGTGTAAAAAAAGGCGGATACTAAAAATTGTACGGTTCATAATGAGATGGTTGGCAAGTATGCATATGATATAAGACTATTTTCATTCTCGTTCAAACTAGTTGTATTTAATTTCATTTAATTTTGTTTAATAAGCAATCCTTATCTTTTACAACATTTCATTAAGAAAATGTCCACGTTTTATTGTTTTATTTGTGAAATCTGTTACTTTAAAATAATTGGTAAAACTTTCGAATTTACAGTATCTGATGAAACGTAGTAGTAGTACATTTGTTTATAATACATAGTATATATAAAGTATAATACATAGTATATAGCACATACAAAACGATATATTCGATAAATTTCTTTCACTAAATAGCTGATGTAAGAAATTAAAAACTAAACTTTGTTTCAAAAGATTATTTACAAACAAATTATAATTTTTTTTTATTAATTTTTACAAACAAATTATAAAAGTTAAAGATTTGAAGATACGTCATTTTGCCTTTAAAAAGGCTACTAGAAAAATTTATATTTTATTGTTTTGTTTCTCAAAACTATCATTTAAAAATTATTTTTAAAATTTCCCAAATTTCTCCAATTCGTGAAATGCAATTTTCTTCTGTAAATTGTACAGCTATTCTATGTATATATATATATATATATATATATATATATATATATATTTAACTTAGTGTTTCTTATGTCTGCAATCAGTCTGTAATGCCGTCTAAATCAATAAAAAACGACCTAATTTTAATAGAATTTGTAGAATCATTTTGTTTTATAAAATAAGTATTTGATTAATGTAATTATCATTTGATAAATTTAACGTAAAATAACAACGCATAAAGTTTTACACAGATACTTTGTCTATTAATTATCAGAGTAGCTCAAACTAACAACAGTTATCAGAAGCCAGGATAAAGAATTTTCGTCTGAAGACGGAACACTTACACCAACATTTTTTATCAATAATTTCTGTTGTAATCAGTGTTCGTATGGATCCACCGTTTCCCCCTTAAGCCCCGTTCACATGAGCAGTTTCTACCCGTGTCAAACCCGCGTCAATCTTCGCGAAGCTGTTCACATACTTCCATCCCGCGTAAAAGCAGGGTTAGACCAGGGTCATTTTTCCTCCGAAATCAACCCCGCAATATACTAGGGGATAAGAGGGAATAACCCGCGAATTACCCAGAATGCTTTTCGCTTGTTTCTTTCTGTTTCAATACTGGGACAGCGATTTGCGCACTATTTTCAAGAGATAAACTGCGTTCTTTTTTATTTATTTATTATTATTATTTTGTGTGTGCGTATTGTTCTGTGAAGTTAATTGAAGAATAATAATACTAGAGGAAGGAATTTAAATTAATGCGTGGATATTATATAAATGAAAAATATAAAACGGCACAGTGTTTGCACTTTTCTTTTTTCCTTTTTTATTGAAATTTCTAAAATTCTCAGTAAACTAACACATAGTAAATTAATATTGTTTTACAATATGAATAATTTTTTTGTATTATAAAGGTTATTTAAGGAAATGGTAGACACTTTTTTTTTTTTTTCTTTTGTAAATAACTTCTTGGAATTATAAACATTTTGTATGCATATGCATTGGGATATAACAATATTAAGTATTAAAATTTCTTAAAAACTATTTAAATTCAATAAAATTAAATTAAAAATTTATATATTTTTTAAAAATTAATCCTGCTAAACAATTTTTAACCTTTTCTCTTTATTTTACATTATTATAATTTATTTAACAATATATTCTAAATATGTTTGAATATTGCTTTCTCTATTAATTGATAAAACAATTTTTGAAAATTGTTTTTATGTTTGCATATTAATTTTTTTCATTTAATTTCCAGCATTCAAACAATATATATATATATATATATATATATATATATATATATATATATATATATATATATATATATATGCATACATATATAATAATTTTTAGAAATTAATTTATCAGCCAATCTTTAATATATATATAAAGATTTAACTTACCAATGAATTTACAAAGTAATAACCAAATGTATTTATAAAATATTTCTGAGTTGCTGTAAAATATTTAAAATCCATTGTCCACACTAGAGCCTGGACTGGGTGGAATGTCTTTTAGGGGGACTTTCTAAGGGAAACTAGCTCATACTCATGGAAGTTTTAGGGAAAACGACGGAAAACTATTAAGGTCAAACTGACGATGGTTCGAACCCGATACCCATATTTATTCGCCTAATAGTATGGCCAATATATCGAATTTTGTTGGGTTAATAAGAGTTATAAGAACTATATATATTTTTTTCCTGGTAGGAGGAAGAGAAGCAATTTTAATTATATAAACAGAACAAATTTATAATACCTATATCTTGAGTTCACGTATAAAATTTAACTTTAGAAGTGGGTTATAAATAGATAAACTATTTGGGAACAGATTTGAATAATATATATTTCATAATCTGTTTTATATTTTACTATATTAGAGATTTCATTGAAAATTTTCTTTTATAGGTAATTGTATCCCATTGCTACTGTTCTTACACACACACACACACACACACACACACACATATATATATATATATATATATATATATATATAATATAATTATCGACATATTTAATCAAAAAAAAAAAAATTAAGTGGTGGTGTGAGCATTAAGGCTGATTGATATCACAAGGGCTCTAGGCCTAGGTGGAATGCCCTCCACGAAATTATTTTAAGAGGTTTGGATTTTAGTTTCGGATTATTTAAGAGGTTTGGATTTTAGTTTCGGATTATTTAAGAGGTTTCGTGATTTTCTATTGAATTTTGGTTTTAATACTTTTGGTTACAGAATATTATTAATTACAAAGGGAGTTTTAATAATAAAATATATATGCACAAAAATCTAATTTATAGTTTTTATTACAGATGCACAAGAATACTTTTTTTTTATGAATTCTTATTTCGATGCATAATAAAAGATAAAGATTTATGAAAGATTTATGTTGAAATATTTTTAAGAATATCTATTAGTTATGATAGCAAGAAATGAAATAAGTATCTGACCTAGTATTTATTAATGTAGTAATATTACTTTAAATCTTTAAGGTAATAAAATCTTAATTAAAAGTTTAATCATTTATTTTATTATTTAATGCATTTAGATTTAATATAATTATAATGCATAATTTATTCTAACTAATTTAAATTCAAAGTATTGTAAAGTTAATTATATTAGTATTTCAATTGACATTTATAAGTTTAATTGTAATAACAATATAAATAAAACTAATATCAAAACTTATTTTATTTCCCGATCCCGTTTACAATCTTAATATTCAAAATAATATTAATAATTAAATTTCTAATACATAATATATATATATATATATATATATATATATATTTACTACATATAAAAAAGATACTGAAATTTTCATGTTTAAAAAATTAAATTCCGAATGATTTGTTTGTAATATTAAATTTGCATTAAAAACTTAATGTAAAATTAAATATTAATAAGAATAATATAAAATATATAATCCTAAAATTAAATAATGTATGTAATCCTTTTATTCTCAGCTGCTGTCAAAGTCAAACATGAAATTAAATTCACGTTTTCGCGGACAATACGGTTTCGCTTCTTTTCTCCGAACTCATGCGTTAATCTTGCAAACAGCCAATCAGAATTCAAGAAACGTATGACGCTGCTACAGTGATTTTTAACCAGGGTTGATAGTGTGAACTAGGGCTGGAGTATTTATCAATATATCCCCAAGTATCAATATTTTTTAAGTATCGCAATAACGATATTAAAGATCTAGCTTTGCTGATATATCCCTCTAACGATATTTCTTTAGCGCACACTGAGCGATCGATCGAAACGCCGATAAATAATGTTTCTCACTAGCACCTACCACCAGTCGCCACGCTCGGAATAAAGAGAACGCCGAATAGCTTATTCACCGTGTTTTCTAAAAAAACAAACAAACCGTTTGGCTAGCGGAAGTGACGCAACCCCTTGTGCGCGCCACAAACCTGCATCACCGCGCGCCAAGCAAAGCCCGAAAAAAAAAAGAGACCTGAATAGCTTATACTAATGCAACCCCCTTTTTCCCCTCCCAACCCCAAACAATCCTTCCTCTCCAATCCTCTCTATACCGCAATATATCTACTTTCTTGAAAATATCACTGTCCAAAAAGTCAATGATATTCATCAGGAAAATTAAACTATCACAGTATATCGACTTCCCATAGTATATCGACTTCTTACAGTATACTGACTTACTGACTTCTCATTCTACATTCATGAATTTCCCTGGCTCTAAACGCTAATATGAAAGAATTTATACTGCCGTTAGTATAAGTTCTTTGATAATATTGCACATTATCGCTCGTGGATCGTACGTGTAATACCACAGACAGGCGATATAAAATCAAACGCTTATTATGAATGAAAACAATATCCTTTGTTTTAGCTCATTTCCTGCTATTGGTTCATTGATATTGGTTTATTTCAAAGTATCCATATCTTCTGGCCAATAAGATGCGACATGTGTTTAACTCGCTTTGGGCTCAGTGATGCCAGATTGGGGATTTTGTCCCCATTTTGGGGATTTTTGAGGCTTTTGGACCAAATGTTTGTGGGGACTTTTTTGGGGAATTCTAAAATTTTTGGGGACAAATCTGGGGAGTTCTTCAACTCTCTGTCAATGTTGATAACGTAATGATTTATCCCTACGACTAGAGACTTTCGATATCTTTATTGGTATTTGGGGATTTTTTTTTTAATTGCCTTCTTTTGGGGAAAAATCGGAATTTTTATCACAGAAAAATCTGCTTGATATTTTTTTTGAAAAAATTTTTATTTCCCCATTTTAGTAGAAATCAAATTGGGGATTTTTCGAAAAGAACCTCCTGAATTGGGGAAATTTGAAGACCTGTTTGGGGAAATAATTTTCGACCATCTGGCATCACTGTTTGGGTTGTACATCAGTCCCTTTCTCCTTTCCCATGTTATCGAATGGGATTTTCGTTGCTTCGTTTTATAAAAATATCTCATTCAAAAATGAAGTTTTTCGAATTCTGTTTTTTGAATATTACTCTTTGAACGGGTCGCCTTTTAGCTTGGTGAACAATTTTTCGAAAAAATTTATTTAAATATTTTATTTCAATAAGTAAATTATGGACTCCAAGTATGGATCTCTAAGTAAAATATTTAAATTTATTTTTTCGAAAAATTGTTCACTAAGCTAAAAGACGACCTATTCAAAGAGTAATATTCAAAAAACAGAATTTAAGCTAAAAGACGACCTGTTCAAAGAGTAATATTAAAAAAAAACAGAATTCGAAAAAGTTCATTTTTTAATAAAATATTTTTATAAAACGACGCGACAAAAATCCCATTGGAAAACATGGGAAGGGAGAAAGGGTGCTATCTGACTGATGTAAAATAAAGTTTTATCTTCAGTAATTTTACAGTGACAGTTTATTAAATTATATAATATTGGATAGTTTATTACTTTTTTTTATGTAGCATTTATTTTTTCTCTTTCCTTTTCTTTCTTTCTTTCTTTCTTTCTTTCTTTTTTTTTTTTTTTTTTAAGCCGTACATGTAATTGCAAACTGAGTTACTTTAAGTAACAAAATGAAACTTTAACATAATTTTGTTTAAATAATATAATTTTTATACTGACAATGTATATATATATATAATGAAACTATTACGAATATATGAAACTATTACGAATGTGAATTGAACACATATACATTTAAAAAATATTGTAATGATTTGGTAAGCAGATACAAAAATAAAAATGACAAGTAACTGACATTTAGGATGCATATAAGAGTTTTAAGTAAAAAATATTACTCTCTACGACCAAAAAAGGTGTATCCAATGGCAATTCTTAACTATTTAGAATGATTTTCCTTTTTATTTAATTTTTCTTAAGCTTTATTTTTAGTAGAATTATGAATTTTGATATACTTGGTACAAATAAAACACAGATCGCATATTAGCTGTGTTAAAATATGATTCTAAAATAATTAATGCTTAAAATGGGAAGAATAGAGGACAAACTATACAGAGGTATACTAAAAAGCAACAGTATAAGTTATAAGAAACACAAAATATTGATTCACTTTTTATGTTTTTTTTTTTTTTTATGATAAAGTTATGGTAGTAATATACCAGAAAATACATGGAAAACACTTTATACTTGTATACTTTAAAATTCGTGTGCATATGTCTTTAAAAAATAACAAATGTCTATTTTTTCCTATCTTGAAAGAAATATCGCAATATATCACATAATATCGATATTAACTTGGTGATATATCGCGATATTTAATTTCTGATATCGTCCAGCACTAGTGTGAACAGCCTAAATTTTGACTCTGTAAAACCCCGCTTTTCAAATTCCCGGGTCGTTTTGACACGGGTTGAAGTTGCTTCATGTGAACGGAGCTTTAGTCTCAGACTAGTATTCTGAAACAATAGAATTCATCCTTATTTTATAAAGAAAATCGTTATACAAAATTACTGGTTTAAGGCGCAAACAAAAAAAAAAAAAATAATAATAATAATAAGATCTGTAAATACCTGGTAATATTATAGTTTTTATTTATTTAATTTAAGTTTGATTACGATAAAAATTGTTGATAAAGAATAATGGTGTCACTTTTCCATCTTCGGCTGGAAACTTTCACACCCTCGATCTGAAGTTTTAAATATATTATTTAAAATGACATTTTATTAAATGTTCATAACAAAGCTTTAAAGAAACTTTTATTTAAGAAAACATAAAAAATTTAAAATTTAAAAATCCCCACCCCCAATTCTATAACTGCGCAGAAATAAAATAAGGAAATCTGACTGCAAATTCATTTGAAAATTGCATTATTACACTGATTTTTTTTTTTTTTTTTTTTTAATCAAGATAAGGAAAATGTGGAAAATTAAATTGTAACCGAAATTCAAGCAAAAAGTAATCAATTAAATAAATTGGAAATTTTTGTGATGAAATGGAAATTTGTCACTAAAACAGTTTCGCAAAATATGTACTAATTTATTCGTTTTAGAGAGTTTAAAGTTAAATTACTTTTTTTTCTTAATTATTTAAGAAAATATGAAAAGTTTTCGAAAACTAGCAGATATATTTATTTATCGCTAGACATGAACTATAACCTTTTAAAAATATACTATAATGTTTTTTATTGCATTCCTGCCTGACCTATAAAATGTAAAAGCATAACTTTAGAATCGAATAAGAATCGAATAGCACATTGAATGAGGTTTTTCTATATTAATATTTCAAAGTAGTTGAATTTAAATTCTTTCAGTCAATTTTGTAACACAATATTTATATTTTTCTGAACATAGGTAAAACCTACCCGATTTAAAAATTTGTCACCATTCATATGGAAATCTATATTTATTGTCAAAAAATGTCCGTATAATATTGTTTTGATTTGTTTTTGAAACATGTGACTAAAATTATTTGTAAAAGTTTCAAATTTTCAGCAATTCAAGAAATGCAGTTTTATTTTTTTTTTTCTTGGTTAGCTATTCCAGATATGCCAACAATTTCTATTTTATTCTATAGAATTGTTAATATCCGCCTTTTATTTATACCACAATTTTTGATATGTAATTTCTTTCTTATTTTTTGGTAGTTACATTTTAGGAGAAAATTAAGGTAAAAACACTAATGTTCGCTACCCCTAAAATTTTCACCAGTACTCTCTACCCTCGCAAAAGAAACGTTAAAAATACACGTTGTTAAATTAACATCTAGAAATTTGAGTCCGCAAGAGCTAGATCTCCGTTTCTAGGGTTAATTCAAATTCATGTATGTTATTAAACGCTCATTTTTGCGAGTATCGTTGACAACTTAGCACCTGCTGGCTACCGGAAAAAATTTATACATTTTTTTGTTTTACATTATCAGCAGTGTTGCAACCCTTATCGCTCGTATGTCCCTACTGAGGGGACATTAAAAAATCGAGCCACGCCTTAAGGTGTTCCTCTGCAAATGAAATGTTGTTTTTCTAAAACGTGTAACTATAGGCTACCGGAAAATTTTAACAGAAAGATTTATTTAATTTAATGATGAACTAAAATAAAACAAATTATTACAATTTTTCGGTAGCCAAAAGGTAGTAAGTTGGAAACTATACGTGTGACGTTTAAAAGGAACGCCAAAAGGCGTGTCTTACAGAAAATATGCCGAACGCAAATGGTTAATTTATTCCGGAGCATTTTTAGCCCCGCCTTTATTCCATACCACTTTATTTTTCAAAGTAATTTATTCTTATTTTATCGTAGTTATATATTAGAGAAAAATGCTCTAAAATAAAGTGGTGTTAAATAGAAGTAGAGCTAAAAATTCTCCGGAATAAATTAAAATAATCCGGAATAAATGTTGGCACTTTGTATCAGTGAAAACCGTTACAGTTTACTGACTAAATACAATAAATATTGCTACTATTATTTTTTTTTTCCGGTAGCCAAAATGTGCTAAGTTGGCAACTATGTTTGCGAGGGTGCGGCGACAACTGGTGTATATTTTAGGAGTGGCGAACAATGGTGTGTAAGAATTCCCCCTTTTCTATCACCAGTATTTCTATGCACAAACTTTTATCATAATTAAAGAGCTGTTTGGGGGATATTATAGGATATACATTTTTGTGAGAGAATATTGGTGGCAAACAAAGCGGAAATCTTTCATGCCTTTTCCCCATACTCAACAATTAAATAAGAAAGGAAGTGGGTACGAACAAAACTACTGAATAATAAAGAAATCTATATATAATAAAATGTAACTAAATGAAAGTTGAGTTAATTTTAATAATAATTATATATATATACATATATGTGTGTGTGTGTGTATGATTTTTTTTTTTTTTTTTTTTTATAAAAATATGATTAATTCAACGCAAATTGGCAACACAGAAATTTACACTGGAGAGATTTTCCGTTAATTATTTTCCGTTAATACGCACAAACTCAAAAACACTATGTATAGATTTAAATAATGGTTAAATATTATTAAATTAAATGTTATTAAAAAAAAAGTGTAAAAATTTTAAATATCTATTTTAAATTTCACACTTGTTAAAAATTCTTAATTTATGATATTTACATTTCATATTTTCAGTAACTAAATATGTTTAACCGTAAAAAATGAATGAAGAAATATAAATTATACTTCACTGCACGCATCAAAATAAAAATTTTAAATATATTTATAATTTTGATTTTTTTTTTTTTTTTTTTTTTTTTTTTTCAAAAATAATTTCGAGAGAGACTTTTATGTTAATGGACTTTCTTCCGTAAAATATATCATGTGACTTCCTGTTACTAGGAATGTTTGTATTACTTTAAAAATTAAGAAATATAACATATAACGTCGAAATGCAATGCATAAAAGTTCAATAAATCACAGATGTTTCTCGATAAGCAGTAAAATTCATTAAAATCTAGGAATTCGAAATCAATTTTTGGAAACATGAACTAACTTTGTGGAAGTTTTATTTTATCAATTGAAGGTAAAATTATATTAAAGATATTTTTGCAGTAGATGCATTAACTAAATTTTATCATTTTATGGTTTCGAAGTTTCGTTACATGCGTAATTTTTGCAAATCTAGATATGTTCGAAAAGAGTTTGTAGTATATTTTAAATATCGATTTTTCTATCTGAAAGTTTTATAAAGTTAATTTACTAAAAAATGTGATCTTATCATCTAATATGAGTTTTAAGTTAAAATATTTACAGCTCGCAAAATTTAAATTATCATTAAAAAAGGGTCTGATAAAAATTAAAATAAAAAATATAAATAAATAAATAAATAAATAAACATCTCTGTAAAGTATCTAATTTATAAAGGAATTCAGAAATTTTATTTATGAAGATAATTTGCTCTGTGAATCACTATTATAGCCTGTTCTTAATATATTCAAACTCTATTTAAAACTAGAATTAAAAAAGAAAAAATTGTTTTTATACTGCAATAAAATAAATATATAAGTAAAACATGGTTTATAATCTTACACGATTTTAAAGTTAAAATATTGCCGGGTCGCAGATTTTTATTGTCAAACTTGAAAGATTTACATGACTTAGAAACTGGAAAATTGCAAGTTTATAAATTTTTAATTACCAGTGCAAAGTGGCCCGAAGAAACTGTTTTAATTTTTTTTTTTAAGAAATCTGAGGAATAGTTCTTCATCAAATATATCTAAATTCATTTCGATTAAATCAGTGTTCCAATATCAATAATGATAATAATATGAAGAATAATAATATCATAGCCTCCTAAACAGTTGCCTCCGGCGTGTCTCGGAAACTTGGCAATAGTTCAAGAGGTAGACTGCGCCATTTGGTACAGATTGTGTAACTTTTTTATTCAGCTGGCACCGATAATTTTAAGAAGTGATATATGATATATATAATCGATGTTTCTTCGATTCTATTCGCCTTTTATGTATATCAAATCCTACTTTAAAAAATTTTTGGTGGCTATTGAATAAAAAGTTGCGCAATCTGTACCAGGTGGCGCTGTCTACCTCTTGAACTGTTGTCAAGTTTCCGAGCCACGCGGTTCCATCTAGTTTAGGAGTCTACGGTAATACTGTATAAAATACACAGGTACTGCAGCATTCACAAAAATTTACTCTCGTTTTATTATATTGTTTCCACTGTGACAAAAAAAAAAAAAAAAAAATCCTAAATGTTTTCGGAGTTGCCAACCTAATCCGGCAAATTGTTAGTACGGCCCATTTTTCTATAACACTTTATTTTTAAAATAATTTTCTTCAAATATATTTGCGATGAATTAAAAGAAAAAAACTCTAAGAAATGACTGGTGTAGAAAAAAGGCGGTTCTAGCAATTTGCCGGACTAGGTTGGCAGCTCTGTGTTTTAATGCTAAAGCATACTTGCCAACCATCTCATTAATAACCGTACAATTGTTAACGCCCCCTGAAAAAACGCCTCTTTTCTCACAACAATATATTTTTAGAGTAATTCTCACCAAATGGTGTTACAATTAAATATAACTAAAATTACTCTAAAAAATTATTGGTGCGTAACAAAAGGCGGGTACAAAAAATTGGACGGTTCATAATGAGATGGTTGGCAAGTATGCGAAAGTATTGAAAGAGTGTATGTAAAAAATGTATTGTTATAAGATTGTGGTGACAATATAATAAATCTAAAATTTTCATAAAAATATCATATTATGTGGGTGCTTTTAGTGTATATCATTCTGCAATAAATATAGGCCACTAATAAAATTTAAATGTATAAAGAATTTTTTTTTAAAGTAATTTAAACTTTATTAATATAACGGGAATGTAAATTAAATGTAAATTAAATCGATAAAATCTTTGAAACAGGAGAAAAAAAAAATGGAAAATGTTTTAGAAAGAAATTGCAAATAGAGTTCAATGAAAGCCTCCTTAAGTAGATGCCTGTCGCGTAGCTCGGAAACTAGGCAACAGTTGAAGCGGTAGACAGCGCCACCTAGTACAGATTATGGTACGCTTTTATTCAACTGTCACCAATAATTTAGCGAAGTGATACACTATATATATAATCGGCGTCTCTTCGATTCTGTTCGCCTTTTATGTATATCATATCCCACTTTTAAAAATTTTTGGTGGCTGTCAAATAAAAAAGTCGCGCAATCTGTACCAGGTGGGGCTGTCTACCGTTTCAACTGTTGCCTAATTTCCGAGCTACGCGACAGGCATCTAGTTAAGGAGGCTATGGTTCAATGATAGATACACTGCTGACATAAAGCATTCCAGAGATTAAAAAAAAAAAAAAAAGTATATATTTTGTACTTTTACACAGACTTTAGTACATTAGCATTTATTTTGAATTTTTCTAGGGTTAACTAGTTAATGTTTTTAAATAGATTAAATGTTTATTTATTTATTTATTTTTATTTACTTTTTAAATTAATAACTAAAGTTTTAAATTATATTAAAAACATGCAATGTTTAAGCATTAATACGTTATTTTAAAAATAATTATATAATTTTATTTAAATTTTTAGAAGCATAAATGTGTATTTCGATTTTTATTTATTCGATTTGCTTCATATTTATTCTCTTGAATATATTTTACTAGTATGCTACTTGCTGCATATCAATAAGATTTCTGTAAAGCTTGATCAAACAGAAAGCATTTTTACCGAGAATTTGAATTGAGATAAGATAAGAATTATTTATATAAATTTCATATGAATTTATTTCACATCTCTGTATATATGCTGCTGTATAAAAAAATTCTCAAAAAATTTTTTTATCGATTTTTTTTGTTTATTTTGCAGTGAAATATCCAAGTATTTTCACTTATATTATGAACTTTATATTTAACATATGAATACTTGCTTATGTATTCATTTTTCGAGTTTTTTACTTTAATTTCTGAGTATGTAAAATAAAATTTATAGAACATTCCTATGCTATTTAGTGTCAAATCATAAAAAAATATTTTGCGTAGTATAAGTTATTCAGAATTTAAAAAAAATATTAGAACACTTTTCTCCAGTTAATATACTCTATTTTTAAAATGTTTAAAATCCAAAACTATCGCTTGAAAATCCTGTTTAAACCTATAATATTTACAAACAAAAATACGAATATTTCTTAAAAATGAAACACGTATATACTCTCTAAACGTTTTAGCTAAAGTACATTTACCTGAAAATAGTAATTTTACTGGAACTTTTAACGTTTATTTTTAGTAAAATATTTCATTTATGATTTTGTATATTTAAATCAAGTTGAAGTATTAATTATCGCGTATTTTCTCTTAAATCCTTTCAACAGTTTTATGTTTTCTAATTAAATCTCATAAATATTTTGCTCTTTCTTTTTTGTTATTGAAGGAATGGAGTCGAATATTTGATTAGTTTGCAACAAGTGTAGATACCATTTCCCGTGAAACTACCGTATCTTCCGACATTTAACGTACAGGTTTGTTAATCAGTTTTACACTGGAAATTTTAATTTACAGTAAAAGCTATTCTTTAACAAGTATTTGTTTCTCACAAATACAGCTGTATTTGTAAATTAAATTTTCTTGTGTGTAACTCATTTATGTAAACTGCGAGTTATATGCCGAAAAATATGGTAAGTAAATTGTTCACAGTAAACAAACGCCGTCTATGACACTATAATTAATACTAGGCTTATACAATTTTTGCTGCATAATATAAAACAGGTATTAATGACGCATGCGCTGTATCATCCGAATACATATCCTTAGTTTAAATTTGTTGTTTATGCAGTTGTAACTTGTTGCTTAGTAGATGTTATACATACTAATGAGGTCCTAAGAAAATAGCATGGAAACTTGTATTTTTAAAAAGTTGTATTATTTTAAATTGTACTTGTTTATAATAACTTGTACTTTTAATAAATGTCTCTAATCCAATTGTTTGAACATTTTAAATAAATAAACATTACGTATTATTTTTTAAACCTATTTTAAAAATAATACAGGTAGTTTGTAAAATGTTTAGTGGTTTGACGTGCCTATACGTCATCGCTAGCTGAAACTTGGTGAATATAACATGGAGAGACGTAAGCGCGCAACTGGTTAATTTCTGCATCAATATGGCCTCTGCCTCTGCCGTTTAGTTAATATATGTCAATAATTTCTAAGTGCATTTATGTAGATAATTTTAAAGAATAATCATAAATTAATATTTAATTGCTAATTCACATTTTTCCGTAATCAAAGACTATTCTATAAAATTATGATTCATAAATTTATGGAAAAACGGAATCAATTTTGATATCGTTTAACTATTATTCTTTTAACTGGTAGTGCATATTCTTTTAACTGGTAGTTAAAAGAATATGCACTGATTGTAAACGTCAGAGATTAGACGTTTAATGCATATCTGCCAACCACTTAATTAATAAGTGTAAAATTATTAACGCGCCTTGAAAAAATGCCCTTTTTTCACATCACTTTATTTTTAGAGTAATTACCTCCAAATGTTGTTCAAATTTAATAAGAATAAAATTACTCTAAAAACTGAGTGGTGTGAAAAAAAAGGCGGGTACTAAAAATTTTACGCTTCTTAATCAGGTGGTTGGCAAGTATGATAATGGATCTATATGCTAATTTAAAAAGTATGATTAAGAATTAGTAATAAAAAACTATATCACAAAGATTTCTAAGCATTATTCAAGCCTAATAAAGGAAATTTTTTTATGCCACCTCTATATTAAGGCTAGAGGGAAATCTATTTCCTAAATGCCATTTTAAATGTTGCAGTATAATATGCCTAAAACAGCAAATAACAGCAATAATATGCAATGATTTTAATATTTATAGCAATTTGTAATATTTATATTATTTCAAACTATATATTATGCATATGTTTATTTTTTTCGCACGACCAAAAAAGGGTGCCTTATACGCTTGAAGCTTTATTCCGTCTATGTGTGGGTGTGTGATACTATAGTTTTCTAAAAAAAAAGATCGGTTTCATTGTGTTATTTACTTTTTTATTATTATAAGGCTGATTTACTATGGTATGATTTACTATGCACTTAGCTTTGTTTGATGAAAATCTGTTTGACTGATATTTCAAAATTAGTTAAAAGACCTTTTTTCAGGTTATTTTGCACTGATGCATTAAAATTTGTTTGCGGACAATCCTTCAATTTTAAAATCATGTTATATTATACCTCATACTGTTTTATTTGGATTTGAAATATAAAAACACTTTCTTTGAAAAATCTTAAATTTTAAACTGATTTTGATAAAAGTTATAATCTGGTTATAATGAATTTTCAATTTAAAAATATCTAAATTCAATTGAAAATTATAGATTTTATCGAGAAAATTATTTTTTAGGCCACTTTTCGTTGACATTTTAAAATTTGTGAACTGTAAATCTTGTAAATTTCAGCTCAAGTTAGAAGATAAGCCTCTTTTTTTTAATAGAATTTAAAAAAAAAAAGTTTAAAAAAGAATAGTGAGTTTTTAACCGATATTGACACAAATTGAAAATAGTCCAAAAACTGTGTTTATGAGTTCACAATCCAAAACTCACTAAATTCGGTTGGAAATTAAATATTTAAAACATGTATAGGTGATTAAGTTATAGGTTAGTGCTGCGTTGACATTTCATAATTTTGGAGTTAGCGTTCTTCCAACTAATAATTACAGGTTTTATAGAAAAATATTTAATTAATTCAAAGTCAGGACATTTTATAAAGTATAGCTGCCAAGTTTTTTAATTTATTCCGGGATGTTGTTAGTCCCGCCCTTTTTCACACCGTAATCTGCTTCATATATAATCATAATTATACATTGAAGAAGATTTTTCTACAAAGATTACGGTGTGAAAAAATGGCGGGGCTAACAGCATTCTAGAATAAATTAAAAAACTTGGCATCTATGATGAAGTTATGTTCTTATTCACACTCGTTCAATAGATAATAAAGCATTAACTTGAAACGAGATGTATAATGCATTTGCAACTAATTAACCTCTATTAACTTTTAAACTATTATTTCTTTGCTATTAATTTTGAACTATTAACATTTTAAACTTTTATTCTATGTCTAACTAGAATAGATATCCAAATCGTAATGTGGATAAAATAGGAGAATAAACATCAAAATTAGGTTTTCGTCGCCCAACGTATGACGGACATAAATTGCGACATAAACTTACTAAATAACAGATTTTTAAAATGAAAAAAGAAATTTAGTATATATAGTTTTAAATGCATTATTCCATTTCTTTGAATTTTTATTGAATTCTTATTGTAATTTTTATTGAAAGAAAATTAATAGTAGTATGATATTATAAATGGAGATAAAAATAATTTTAAACATGTAAATTTTAAAAAGGTCTTTATGTAAATTTAAAGAGTTACATTTATAGCAAAAATTTCAAAGTTTTATGCTGCTATTTATTGGCATCATCAGGCGTCATAAAAGTTGCTTTCAATTAACGAATATGTCTGCTACAGTTATATAAATTTTGTAGTTAAAATAAAATTTTATAAAAACTGTTATTAAAAAAATCATTCAAAATTCACATCTAAAGTTCCATATTTGTAAAACTATTTGCCAATTAGGCATGAGAACGTCAAGTTTAACAAAGTGCAACGCAAGTTGTATAAAAGTCGAAATTAATCTAGATTCTAAATTTAAATGCTTCTTTATGATAACTCCTTTTATAAAATGCTGTCTTGACTTCAAACATTATAAAAATATTTGATAATTAAAAGCAGATTGTGTTACAATTTATGATGCTGCCAAACAAAAACAAAAAGATATATGTCTTCTTTAAATAATTTTAACGTATGAATTTAGAAAAAAAAAAAAAAAAAAAAAAAAAAAAGAAAAAGAGAAAAAGAAACCTTGTAACTTATGTGTATAAATGTGCTTTATCTCAATTCATGTCTCGCTACACGCTTATATATATATATATATATATATATATTAGGAAGTAACTGTAGTAACTGTTAATAATATAATAACCAGTAATTTTCCCGAACGGAAATTTGGGTACTAGCATTTTTATACTGTAATTTTTAAAAACAGATATCAACAGATGTCAACGATTAGTGAAGTCTAAAATTACTATATAACAACAAAGGTATCAAATTTAAAACCTTGGTAATAACATTGAATGAATATACATTTATTATTTAAAAAATGACACACACACACACACACACATATATATATATATATATATATATATTTCTGATTATATATAATACCATATCCTCCTAAACTAGATGCCTTCCGCGTGGCGCGGAAACTTGGCAACAGTTCAAGTGGTAGACACCGCCTTCTGGACAGATTGTGCGAGTTTTTTATTCAACTGTCACCAATAATTTTAAGAAGTAATATATGATATATAAAATCAACGTTTCTACAATTCTATTCGCCTTTTATGTATATCAAATCCCACTTTTAAAAATTTATGGTGATTGCTGAATAAAAAAATCGTCCAATGTGTACCAGGTAGCGCTGTCTACCACTCGAACTGTTGCCAAGTTTCCGAGCCACGCGGAAAGCATCTAGTTTAGGAGGCTATGGTAATATTGTATAAAATAGACGGGTATTGCAGCATTCCAAAAATTTTACTTTCGTTTTAATATATTGCCATCACTATCATAACAAAAGAAAAAAAAAAAAAATCCTAAATGTTTTAATGCGAAAATATTGAAAGAGTATATGTAAGAGAGTATTGTTTTAAGACAGTGGTGACAATATAATAAAATGCTTGTTAAATTGTAGGAGAGCTGCGAGGCCATCACAGAAAGCTTTATAAGAATTTATCCGAAATACATTCTCTGGAAATTATGTAAACACATACATTAAATGAAATGAAAATGTAACAAAATGTAGAAAAAACATAAACAACGTAACTTATTTAAATAAACCATGGGTGTAAAGCAAGAAAAATAAAAGATATTTCATCAAACAATTATCCGAATGTATACATGGATAAACAAAGAGGGGGATAAACAAAACGGGAGTTATTCAATCAAATCTCATTTTGAAGGAAAATATAATCATATAGATATCGAATTGTAATATATTTTTCAGCGTATTTTAAAAATTGGAGAATTTAGTGAAACTAGGCAGAAGTAAAATATATCGTTTTCCACGGATCAGAATTTTTAGACGATTTTACGCTCGATCGAAGAAAGATAACGGAAAATATAGAAAGTAATCAGAAAGATACATTGAAGATAACTGTTTTTTGACAGGTAAATCTTCGAAATAGAGAAACTCATGGCAAGATGAAGGTTTAAAGTATTTAAGAGAAGGTTGAGAAAAGGTTTTTCAAAATACATATTCCTTTATCAAAAGTATTTACATTTACAAATGTCATATTTTTCTCAGAAAATTCGCTTGTATTACATTTTATATTCATTTAATATCCACGCTACATGTTGTAAAATAATTTCCTTCCAACAAAAATACTATATATAAATTATTATTTAAAAAAAGTATTAAGCTTGAATGTTCATATTTGATTAAAAATACAATTAAACCTGATGTTTTAAATAATGTGCCCTTTCACAGGTTAGGATGTGATTGACATGTTCCAGTAATTGACATCTTTCCATCTTTACCCGAAATAATTAATAAATAAATAAAATAAAATAAAATAAAATAAAATACAAGTACATGTTTAACGTATAAGAATTTTAACAATATATGTCAAACACTTGAGCATAGTGTGCCAATAACTGGTAAAATGAAAAACTAGATGTGCCAAACACTAGAGCATAGGATGCTAATTAATGGTAAAATGAAAAACTGGCAGTGTCAATTACTGGAACACTGAGTGAGTATGAAATAAAAATTTATATTAAAAAAATAATAATAAATAAATAAATAAATATTATTAAATGTTTATATTTTAACATATATGCGGTTCTGAAAGTCTTTCATACCATATAGATTAACTTAAGATTTCCAAAAACAGTTTCTCATGACAAAAACATTAAAAACATCAGAAATTGCTCTAAAAGTGTCAATCACTGGAGCACTTACCCTATATACCGCTAATAAAAGTACATTACAGATTTTGGTTTAAAATTAAAAGTGCGTTTTCATAATACAGCTGCCAACTTATACTTTTTTTGCTACTCCAAATTTTTAATAAGTTTTTGAGCAGTTTTCTGTGACTTAACATGATGAAATTTTTTGTTAAGATATAGTGGTGTTTAAAAAAAACTGTGCATATTGGCACCTATTTCATAACCAGTGCTGTCAGAATTGACGGAATTTTTATTCAAAAAACCACCAATAATTTTTAATTGTAACGTTTGACTGATCACTTCGAAACTGAATCCCCTATTATGTATATCAAATATCAGTTCTCAAAATTATTGGTGGCTATTGAATAAAAAAAACTGCCAGATCTGGCAATACTGGTGTGGTTTTGTAAAATTTTCAAGTTTTATATTATTACTTAACGAATACACACCACTGTTTCCTAATAGTATTATATGGAAAAATTAATCGTATAAAAATAATAAAAAACTCTTACTAAAATATTCTATTAAAAATTAGTCGTAATAGATTTTCTGGGTAAAGTAGAAAACTATATATATATATATATATATATATATATATATTCATTTCTTTCTTCATTTTTCTTTTCTTTATTTATTTATTGATAAACAGAAACGTAGAAATTCTACCTACGTTAAAGCTGTTGTTATATTTCAACTATTATAAACAATGCTTTTTTATGTTCCTGGAGTTATTGATTGCCTTAAACTAACGAAATGTATTGTACATAGATAGAAAGTAAATATAAACTCGAATACAAACGCAGGGTATCCACATTTTTTTGGTTGAATAGATGCAATGCATGCATTCAATTTACTTCAAAAATAGAAATTATTATGTTCTTAATTAAAGAAAAAGAAAACAAATTTCACAACATGTAAATAAGGCTCGGAAGTAGAACAATTCTCTGATAAGGAAAAATTCTAAAATCTTTTCATTACGTTTTGTGTTTCATAAAAATCTGAACAAAACTCGATCTAATATAAGCCTTTTCTTAGAAATGCTGCATTAAGAAGATTTAATTTTCAATTGAAAACCTCAATCTTATTCATTAGCGCTCACAATTGACCTATTCATTTAAACACTATATAGTTGTTCGTTACGCTTTAAACAAGATTTCCCTTAAATGAAAACATTACCTTGTTAAAAGCAGATTCATTCATCTGTACGTATTGACAAGAGGTAATTTGAGTTATCCCTAGCTTCAAATATGTTCATCTAATCTACAGTGTCCTCTGGGGAATTTCCCTTTGTGTTTTACAATAATCCCTACGTGACTTCCTACAAAGTAATTTAGGGGATTTTAATTATTGCAATTTGATGCTGCTTTAATGCTTTTTAAGCACGAAAATGACTATTGCACTAAAGACGTCTGGGAAGACAAGAGTAATGAGCTCCTTTTCAAAAAAACTGTCCGTAACATTTATCGCAACGGCGGGCTGTAATTAGCAACGCATTTTTAATGGCATGGGAAGCGTTCGTGCTTAAAGCAATTGAGACACACCCTTTCTCTATCAACCCTTGCAACACTTACGAAAATTTGCTATTTTTAAAAGTACATTGCAGGTTCGTAAACTCATAAAATCAGTTAGCACAAAACTTATCTTAATGACAGAAAAATATGCAAAGCTTAGCTTATTATATATCATTATTATTATTATTTATAGTACATGCTTAAATGCCATCCATTAACACTTTTAGTTATTAATTTACAAACACAAATAGTATTTTAGTTATTTACTAATTTTTTCAATAAAATGCTTAATGAATTATTCTATTGTTTTAGGGTTTTTTTTTTATTTATGTTTATTTTTATTTACTTATTTTATTTTTTTTTCTATGATTTGTAATTAGTATTAAAGATAAAAGAAAAGGAAAATATGTTTTAGCTGACTGATGGCTGATTAAAAATTTTACAAATCGTAAACACTTCTGTCTGAAAGATATTTTTCTCATTAATTAATTGTTCCATATCTAGAAAATGATTTATATTGTGAATAGTATTTAAAAATATATATATTATTATTATTTAATTTTTAATGAAATCGAAAATATTTTTAACGTATCTGTTGCTTCATAAATTCGTAAGTCAAAACACTCAAATATATTACAAATGGACGTAAAGAGCACATAATTCTTTTGTATATGTGTTATTGAACTGCTATAATATAAAAGCTGTGAAAATCTTAAACTTTATTTCTATTACAATAATAATTAATTTAAAATTGTATATAAACATATAATACAATATTTTTAGCATCGTTTACTACAAAAATAGTTTCTTGCATCATAATTATTTTTTATAATCTACATATATAATATTTCTCTAACGTGGTCCAGATACGATTATTTTTTTAGAAACTATGCGATAATGATTTAATAAAATACGTGAGGATAAAAAATAATACATAAGCAATATTTAAGTACGCGCACTCAGTTCAGTGATCTATTAAAAAAAAATTATGACATCTGTCTGATGAGATCATTTTATAGAAAAATGTATTTTTAAAAGTTGCATCTTTACAATCATTGCCAGCGTAATTTTAAATCTAGCAATATTTTAATGATATAAGCACCATATGAACTTTTGTCATAAATTGACTAAAAAACGGAATAATCAAAATAGGTATTAAGATTTTTAACACAAAATCATGCCAAAATAAATAATTTAATTAATAAAAATGCCTCGCCAACATGAATACAAAAATTAAACAGTCGCTATGGGGCTCCTACACTAAATCGATCCTGCCTCGCGAAATACGAAAAATGGGTCGTCAAACATGCATTTTATTTTTAAACCTTTCATTGAATGATATTGGCTTTATTATCACTCGCGTTTCATCCCACAATATTAACCCATTTTTCGCTGGTGTTGCGTTCACGCAACACCAAATGTAATTGTGTTTAACAGTTCACTAAAAAAGATATTTTACATTAAGTATCGTTTTTAAGTAAGGAAAGGATAGATGTTTATTTTATTAAAAAATTTTGATCTGAAAAATAAGTTTATTTAAAAATAAATTTCAAACTTGAAGCACTAATCAATCCAAAACTTTTGAAAATCTTCATATTTGAATAAATTTACATAATTTGTAAAAAAAATGTTTCGTAATAAAATAGTTACTTTTGAAGTCATCTGTAATTTTTGCTGTTTCATGCTCCCTCAAGGAAATTTCTGTAAACATTTATTTGTATTCATTCTATGATCTTATTCCACTGACGTTGTACAAATACAACACCCTGTATTTAGTAAGATAAGGCTAATTTTAATAATTTTATTTTAAGTTATTGTTATATAAGATCAAAATAATGAGTATTACTGTTTGTATTTAGAAAATAAATCATTATTTCTAGTTTTGGTGGTTAATGGGTTAATTTGTTTCTAATAATGATTTGGCTTCTGATGAATTAAAATTAAAACTGAATGGAAAAATTGGCCTAAGATTTATGAGTTTCAAATTTAAAAGTTAAATAAGAAAAGAAATAAAGTGCGAAAATTTCGCACGGGTTTGTTAGTAATAGATATGTTATTACACAATAAACTGTGTATTTAAATAACTTAAATAACAGCAAAATACAATATTTCATTAATTGAACTTCAATACATTTTTGACCGATCACGAGTTAACTCGTTTAATTAATAAGTTTTTGAACGAGACACGTGCTTAGGTGTTCCTCTAAAACAATACACTATTCTAAGAAATAATCTCGCTAATCGTGTTTAATCCTTTAAGTGCCGTGGTGTGTACATACATCACTGACAATTATCACATCGATTGCTGAGTTATTTCAACAGGAGTATGAAAAATCATTTTAATAAATAATAATGCAACGTATTAATGAAACACCAAAGTGTGGGGATAACTTAACATTAAAAATAAGAAAGTATGCGAGGGTCAATTTGTTAATATAAACTTTTAAGAACGATTATTTGGGAATTAAAAATATATATATATATTTATAATTTATTCATAAATGTCGTCTTCTTCTTCTTTTTTTTTTTTTTTTTTTTTTTTCTCCAATACCACTATTTAAAAATAAATATAAATTTCACATAGTCAAAGTCTAAAATTCTGAAATTAAATTATACAAAATTAAGTGTTATAAAATAGTAGTATTGAAAACCTTCAAGACTGGAAAGCTACGTATATGCCTGTTATATATTATGGCAGTCTCCGTCACGCAAATAAAAACCAGGAAAGACTCATAAAATTTCATTCATTCTTTTATTAAAACGGGAAAAGTGAGTTTCTCCACAAATTCCAGTGGGTTATTCGTTTTCGTGGAAAAATTGATGTAACTTATGTTTATTAATTTAAATTCATTTAAATAGGAAAAATATGATTATTCCAACATAAAATACCCTTACTTTTTATTATTATTATTATTTTAAAATTTACATAGTTTCTGGTGATGACCTTATCCTTAAAAATTGAATATGTACTGTTAAAATTTTGTTTCGTGTATCTAACATCTTATTATTGTACGTTTACATCGTATGTCGTTGTGTACCAGTTAAAACATGAAAAATTGCCTGAAAACATAGAAATATGCGAAATTACAAATGAGAAAACAAGAAAAGAACAACCACCAGTAATTTTTCATAAAAAAATTTGAATAAGGTAAATCTGTCAAAGAAAGATACGTTTTAAACGTCGGATTTCCCGATCAATAGAGATTAATACCGATTAACGCATAGGTTAGTTAGATCGTGGGAAGTTTTAGTGCATAAAAGAAGGAAATGTTGCATCGAAAATATTTTAGAATTCTGACAGATTTTATATTGATATTTATTCTCTTTGTTTCTTTTTGAACGAAAAAAATATTTTCTATTCTTTTGCATAAATAAAGTTTACAAGAGCATTACTAAATTTTTTATTTGTCTGTGATAAGCATTTCATGAACTTAACCCGTTAGTAGTCGCTAGTTGGTCGATTTGCCGCCCATCTTTTAGTGTTGCCATATTTTTTTATTCAATAGCCACCAAAAAGTTTTAGAAGTAGCATTTGATATACATAAAACGCGAATAAAATCGAAGAAACGTCGGTCACATCACTTCTTAAAATTATTGGTGAAAATTAAATAAAAAGTGTGCAATTTTTAATAGGTGGCGCTGTCTTTAGCGACTACTAACGGGTTAAATAAAAAAAAATATATGGATTTATTTTTCAGTATATTCCTTTAAAATTTTATTCAAAATTTTAATTAAAATAAGTTCTGAAAGCGCCCATATACTTTTATAAATTCATATCCATCTTCATTAATCTATTCTCCAGAAATAAATTTTTAAACTAATTTGTAACTTTAAGTTATGAATCAACTATGATTTTGCATATCAGTCATCTAAATCATGTTTTAGAAATTAAAATTTACACATTAATAAATTGAAGATCTAATTTTTAAATTCAATAACTAGAAACTGGTAAATAGTCGAAAATATTTGTTTCACATATCTTCATTAATTGGAATAATCTAATACAATCTTTGAAATATATTTTGTAAAACTTCACTGTGTATATTCCTGCAAAAGTTTTATTTCTTTGAGCTCTATAGAAGTATTATGTGCAGTATTATTAAAGTAGCTTACAGATATTGAGTTTACATACAGAAGTGTTGATGTCAATGTACTTATTTTATGAATTTTATTACAAACTTTTCTCTTATCACAATCCCAAACCTGCCTTAATCTTATTTAATTAGTTAAGCTTAATGACTATATGTAAACTCAAATAAAGATTAAAAATAGATGTCATCTGACCATAATTAAAAATTGACGTAATACATATTTTCATCCTTAATGAATATTTAAAGATTACGTATAAATAAAATAAAGAATGGCTAGTAAACAAAGATTTAATGTTACATAATTATGGAATTGTTTCAGATTGAATAAGTTAAGGTTTAGAAAGTTAAATTACTTTAACAATTTTAATATATATATGTGAGTTTAATTTTTCATAAAATTTTCAAAAAATTTCTTCAGTGGGAAAATTAGTGAAGATTAATATATATATATATATGCAGGGCCTGATTAAGGGGGAAGCTCGCTCATACCGGAATATTTTTACAATTATTTTTTACTTCATGTCATAGAAATTCCACGCTTTGACGAGGAAATATTTTTTATAAAAAATGAACGGTGTAAAACAATCCAATTTACTCAGCGTTAATAGACACCAGAATTCTTTTAAAATAATTTTCAATCAAAATTTTCTGTTTATTATAGGAGGAAAGTATTTGTTAAAAAATAACGGTGTAAGTATAAATAATGTGTCAAGACCGAGCTTCCCCCTTAATCAGGCCCTGTATATATGTATATATATATATATATATATATATATACATATTTGCAAACCATCTCATTATGAACCGTACAATTCTTAGTACCCGCCTTATTTTGGCACCAACTTTTTTTTAGAGTAATTATAGACTTATTTAACCGCAATAACAATTGGAGAGAATAACTCTAAAAATATAGTGGTGTGAGAAAAAGGGGCGTATTTTCAGGGAGCGTTAACAATTGTAATGAGATGGTTGGCAAGTATGTATGTATATATATATATATATATATATATTATCTGTATCAAACATTATAATAAATGTTATTTTTTTAACTTTTATTTATTTTTTTAAGCATAGAAGTAAAATACCACCATACTTGCCAACCATCTCATTAATAATCCTAACATTGTTACGCCCCTTTTCCTCACCATTTTATTACTTTCCGAACACTATAGTGAGGAAAGTATTGTAATCATGTCAAAAATCCGAATTCGAGATTTTGATGTTTCTATACGTTTTGAGGTCCCCTGAGTCCGTTTTCACTATTTTTACGATGATGTATGTATGTGTGTGTGTATGTGTGTGTATGTGTGTATGTGTGTATGTGTGTATGTCTGTGAGTGAACACGCTAGCGTCTAAACGCTTTGTTCAATTAACCTGAAAGTTGGTACGCATATTGTAAGTCACCACAGTACGAACCCTATAGATTTTGGTGAATCTAGCACTTATAGTTTTTTTACAGGGACACAAAGAAAAATTCTTTATCATTATGGCCTATGGGAGCAAAATCTTAAAAGTGCGATAGCATCTAAACGCCTTATTCAATTGAGCAAAAAATTTATACACATATTATAGGTCACAAATACTCAATCTGTATATATTTTGGAGAATCTAGCACTTATAGTTTTTTTAGAGGGACACAAAGAAAAATTCTTTATCATTATGCCTATGGGGCCAAATTTTTAAAAGTGTGATAGCGCCTAAACGCCTTATTAATCTGAGCAAAAAATTTGTACACATGTTATAGATCACAGTTGAACTAACTGTATAGACTTTGGTGAATCTAGCACTTACAGTTTTTTTACAGGGACACAAAGAAAAATTCTTTATCATTATGGCCTATGGGACTAAATTTTTAAAAGTACGATAGCATCTAAACGCCTTATTGAATTGAGCTGAAAATTTATATGAGTATTATAAATCACTGTTGCACTAACTATAAGCATTTTGGTGAATTTAGCATTTATAGGTTTTTACAGGGACACAACGAAAAATTCTTTATCATTATGATCTATGGGCTCAAAGTTCAGTAGCGTTAAATAAAACATCGTGTAATAGATGGAGAAAAATACTCAAACACTCTATTATGGTTTTCTCTCTTTTCTTTGTTTAACAACTCCTCTTTCTTTACTTTATCTACAAAACTGTTAATCAATCAATGTTCGGAAAGTCGAGTGGAGTCATTCCAGATTTTTTTTAAAGTAAATTTCTCTAAATGTAGCTACTATTCAATAAGCATAAAATTACTCTAAAATAAGACTGATGTGGAAAAAAAGGCGGTTACTAAAAATTTTATGATTTATAGTAAGATGGTTGGCAGGTATACACTACACCACCATAAATGACTAAACTCATTCAATTTTAGACACTGTGTTGCATGGCAATCTTTTAATTTATTCCCTATCATTGGTACAACTCCTATCAGTTCAATTGAATTACTTCCAATTTATAATGTTTTACTGAACATGACAACGTATAACTGATTTTAGAAAAAAAAAAAAAAATGCATAATGACAGAGTTGCCAACATTTATAATTTATTCCGGGGCACTGATAGTCCCATCTTTTATTATTATTATTATTATTATTATTTTCATAGCAAATCTTTAAGAACAATTATTTTCTTATTTTATCGTTATTATATATTGGCACAGCTGACAAAATCCTGATTAATATTCCGTAGCATAGTTAGTACCCAGCATCTTATCACACCAGTCTTTTTCGAGTATCTTTTATACCAATTAATCGAAATTACATTTGGTGAGAATTACTCTAAAATTAAAGTGCTGTGGAACAATAGGCGGGTACTAATAATACTATTGAATGTTAATTCATGTTGGCATCTATATATTATAAAAGATTATTCTATAAATAAAGTGGTGTGAAGTGGAAAAGGAGCTGAAAATGTTCCGAGATAAATTATAAAAGTTGGCAACCCTGGTAATATTCTAAAATATAATTAAAGAAATTCATTAGAATGATGAAAATTAATTGCAAGAAAAGAAGCAGAAATATTATCTGTCTGGTGCATATAGCAATTCTTGAATTTCTTGTTAAAAAGCCATGGACTACTTATAAAGCGTACATCACAAAAAAACATTTTTTTTTTTTATCCCTGAGAAAAAATTAAAATATTTCCTAATAAAATCGCTTTAAATTTTTTTTTACATTACCTATTACATCAAGGAACAATTCTTCCGATTTTGTCGGATTTAACTGTCCATTGATTACATTAGATGCCTGGCATAAGTAGATTCCCTGATAACTGTAGGTGACATTCGGTATGAGAAAAGTTGCGTTATTTGTCCTTTCTTGCCACATCACTGGGTCACCACTAAACCTTTGAAGCCAAGAATATCTAAAAAAAAAAAAAAAAAGAATTGAATAACTTTAATTGTCAATTTCACTTTTAAAGTTAAATATGCACACACATACAAATATATATATATATATATATATATCAAGTTGCATAAAATTATAAAATAACAGGTTTCAAATTTGTAAATGATTTGAATAGCTGTATGTAAACCTAAGTTTTGAAATTCGTAGTAGTTCATTGACATATAAAATTTAAGAATTACATTTTTACTATACTTTAATAAATTTTTTATCATGAAATGATAATAAAATTAAAATGCTATTCATTAATTTGATAATGGAAAGTAAGGTATATCCGTACTTGCCAACATCCTAATTAATATTCCGTAGTATCGTTAGCTCCGCCTTCTTCTTTACACCAATATATATATATATATATATATATATTTTTTTTTGAATATTTTTCTTCTTATTTAATCGTAATTGCCTTTGAAGAATATTACTCTATAAATTTATTGGTGTGAGAAAAAGGGTGGGACTAGCAATACTACTACGGACTATTAATTAGGATATTATATACATAAGATTGAAACAATTAAACTTATATTTGTTTGCTTTTTCACTTAATGAGAAACAAAAAAAAATGTCTTACGTTTCTGATATTTTAAATTGTATTTAAATTATTTCAAATAAAGGAGTTACAAAATCATACTTGCCAACCATCTCATTAATAATCGTAAAATTGCCATACCTGGTAACTTGTATAATTTATTCCGGACTACTATTATCCCTGCCCTTTTTTCCACACCCGTCAGATTTTAGAGAAATTTTCTTCGGTATGTAATTACCAAGGGTCGTACTCTCCGTCTTTTTTTCAGAACACCCTCATGGATGAGAAATTTTAAAATTTATTGCTACCACTATTTTTATGAAACAATCTCTACCCTATTTAATCATAATACATTTCTAGAAATATACTAGTAATACTAGTAATGAAATTTGTGGTGTGAAGTCGGAAATTTGTTATCTCTGAGAGTGTCCTGAAAAAAAAAAAAAGAGGAGAGTCCGACCCCTGAAATATGTTTAAACAAGATGAAAAATGCTCTTAAAATATACCGGTGAGGAAAAAAGGGCGGGTCTAACAGTATTTAGGAATAACATATAAATGTTGCCAGGTATGCATTGTTACGCCCCTTTAAAACCCGCCTCTTTTCCCACACAACTTTATTTTTAGAGTAAATTTCTCCAAAAGTAATTACCGTTAAATAAGAATAAAATTACTATAAAAAAGGACCGCTGAGAAAAAAAAAAAAAAAAAAAAAAGCGGGTACTAAGAATGTTACGATTTACAATGTTATGGTTGGTAGGTATACAAAAACGACGTTCTCATTTCTTGAATTTATAATTAATGTTAAAGTAGAAAAAAAATATTAGATCCTTTCCATATTTTCTGAAACTCGCGTGAATATGGGCTAGGACCCCTTAGAAAGACCTTCATGATGGTCATCTCCCTTGGGTCCGGGTCCTTTGTGCAAACAACTGACATAAACGAGAAGAACAACGCCAACACCCTGATATCTTCTCACGATTTTATTTATTTATTTGTTTATCGTTATATTAAATTTCAGTAAAAAGAATTGTGCAATTACCTAAATAAATTTCGATATCTTTTTTATTAGAACTAGCCAATTATTATTATCATTATTATTATTATTTAAATTATTTCTTTTCGTTGCAAGCAAGCTATTGATTTCAAACTGAAATTTTACATACAATTAAAAAATGTTAAATATTACAATTAATTATTATTATTTTATTAAAATTCTCACTAAGAATTGTTTATCATGTACGCTAAGTTGCATGATCATAAAAAATATTCTTTAATGAAGAAGTAAACAAATAAATAAAAAATCTTTCTGCAAACAACCACTTTGTTTGACATATTTTTTTTTTTTTTTCTTTTTCTTTCCATGAAATTTTAAACTTTCCAAACTTGTATGAAAAATGTGCACATATATATCTATATATGAGTGCGTGAGTGCATTTTGCGTGTATTTTCGCCTCTGAGAAAATACTTTTCTGGGCCATTCTTTTAAAGAGTGATATTTAGGATAGGAAACGGAGGATGATTTATATGCTTTTA
This sequence comes from Salticus scenicus, assembly GCA_963930645.1. Taxonomy (NCBI): domain Eukaryota; kingdom Metazoa; phylum Arthropoda; class Arachnida; order Araneae; family Salticidae; genus Salticus; species Salticus scenicus. The sequence continues at coordinate 236,618,001 of OZ005655.1, forward strand.
GCGTGTCATGAAGAATTTCTTCATATTTCATCATTCTTCAACTAAGTTTGACAATAGAGAAATAAATAAATAGCCTTACATCTTAAATAGATGATGCTGTATGGAAAAAAAAAGAAAAAAAAAGTTTTAAACTATTTTCAATTTAAGTACCGTAGTAAGGTACTCTAACTTCCCATGGAATATTAAGTTACCATATCATATATTTAAATTTATTGTGAAATCTAAAATTGTTTGTTTAATGGTTCTTATTTTACTAGCAAAATGGATGATTGAGATTACATTATTTTTCAAATAATTTATTTCATATCATACGTATTTTTTATTATATTTAATAAAATCCTATTTACATTCTTTAGCTATTATACATATAAATTCATGTTTTGAATCGAATGGTAAAATGTTTTTACTGTACAGTTTTAAATAATATGTTATTATAAAATCGTGCTGGTTCAGAATAATAACAAAGAAAGAAAGAAAAAGAAACCCCATCAAATATATATATATATATATTTTTTTTTTTTTTTATTTATTTTTTTTTTTTTTTGAATAAGCACTTATGTAGCACGTATTTTACTTTTACAAATTAATATAGTTTTAAATAAAAATACTTTTTAAATATATAAATACAATAACTATAATATCTAAATAGTACTTATATTGATTTAATTAAAAGAATTACGCTTTTGGCATGGTTAAAAAACATGTTAAAAAATTGAAACAAATTTACTTCCCGTACTATAAACTTAATGAGAAAGCAACTCATTTCTGTAATCATAATCTTAAAATAAAATAAAATAAATAAATAAATAAAAACCGAAGAAATAATTTCATAATATCCGTTTAAAAGTCTAAATGCTTCAAACAACCCTTAGTTCTTACTTTAAAAAGCATTACAAAACTTATTTAATATAATTTAGCAGTCTCTGAATATTGCTTTTATTTTTTTTTCGGAAAGGTTCAATTTTAAAAGATTAAAACGTATATTTCTCTTCTTCGGGAACGTCTACCTATATTTGAAGCACAAAATAAGTTAAACAATGTGCATTAGTAAAAAATATAGATATTTTTTAAATAAAATGCAGATTTATAATCTGATAAAGAAAAGGAGAAATATACAATTTGCATCTATAATTCTTTTCTAAATAACTGTTAGATCTTCAAAAATTACCATTAACTTACGGTAATACACAAACACGCATATTCATATAATTTAATTATATACGGTCTTTATAAAAAGAGCATAATTATACATTGGACTGCAAAATTAAAGGAACAGATTTCTTTCTCATCCGCTTCTTTTACGCAGAATTTTATAGAAATAAATAAATGAATATAAAATTACGTTTGTTATAAAAATACTAATAGAATTTTACATAACTTTAACATACATAAAAATTTTTTAAATGATTCAAATGTTCTTAAAAGGAAGCTTTAATGGAAATAATATACATATCTCTGTTGCCAGGCTCTGTGGTAGTTTTATTCAATAATCACCAATAATTTTAAGAAGTGATATTTGATATGTACAGTAGACAAATCGAATCTAAAAATCGTTTATTATATATATCAAATAACAGTTCTCAAGATAATTGGTGACTATGGAATAAAAAAGTCGCAAAGTGTGGCAGCACTGATATATATCTATGCCCTGGAGATAAAGGCATAGATGCCAACATTTTAACTTTAACTCACTCGTATGACCCTTCTGACGGGCCAAATCGAGCCACGCCTTAAGGTGTTCCTCTGCAAATGAAATGTTATTTTTCTAAAACGTGTAACTATAGGTTACCTTTCATATACCGGAAAATTTTAACAGAAAGATTTATTTTATTTAATGATGAAGTAAAATAAAACAAATTATTACAATTTTTCGGTAGCCAAAAGATAGTAAGTTGGAAACTATACGTGTGACATTTTAAAGGAAAGCCAAAAGGCGTGTCTTACTGTTCAAAATAGGAAAATATGCCGAACGTTAAGGGTTAATTTATTCCGGAGTATTTTAAGCCCCGCTTTTATTTCACACCACTTATATTTTAAGAGTAATTTGTTGTTATTTTATCGATGTTATATATCGGAGAAAATTTTTCCAGAAATAAAGTGGTAAGAAAAAAAGGCGTAGGTAAAAATACTCCGGAATAAATTAGAATGTTACCATGTATGGTAAAGGACAGCATGTTACGAAAATGTCATTTAATATTTAATGATGTTAGTATTTAATGATGTTGATAAGGTTGAAATGAAATACGCTTGTCTTGAATACAGAAAATTGGCATGATTTTATTTTCCCCATGGTTTTATTTTCCTCCTTTATAGTTACTTGACATAGTGCTTAATGCTTCTATATAAAACAATATATGCACATCCAAAACATGATACTTACTCTTTTCACAAAATGGATATGGTGTCCTTTACTTATGGGATACAGATATATATTTAGTTTTGTTAATACAAATTATTGAGAAATGGTATTAACACTTTCGCGACCGCATGCTTTTGTATTTTTGACAGTAAGATCCGCCTGTGGGCGTTATTCTTCCTAGTTACAATAATTCAGAACAAAATTTTCTGTATTCACATTTATATTTCAAATGAATGAACATTAGAATTATACACTTTCTAATCAAAGTATTTATATCCATAGTATATTGATTGCACAAATATGAATATTGGCTATAGTCTAAAGAAATAAATAACATACGAATTGCCAAAGAAACGCCCACTGTCGGAGATACACATTTTCCAATGACGTGAATCTATGTCAGAGGTCGCGAAAGTGTTAGGACTCATTACAGATGGGTGAAGATGAACATGCCTTCATATGTTTAATTAAAACATTATTTTTCTTCCTGTATTTTCTTTTCTGTTTCTTTTCTTTCTTTTTTTATATACGTACGAAAATGAATTTTGGATAAAATGTTTGTTATAATATTTATCATTGACATTTTTATTATTTTAATAATTCTAATAAATTAATTAATTAATTAAATAAAAATAAATAAATAAATAATGATATATATACATTTTTTCTTTTTTTTTTTTTAATATCCGTTATGGAAGAAAAAGAAAAGTGAATAACGAAAGAAAAATTGAATTTCATTTTAACATTTACTATGAAATATCAGTTTAAAAATTATTGTTTAAAGCTATATAAAATTCTATTAGGTTTATTATAACGAACATGTCATCCAAATTTTATTTCAATATGGTTATTTGTTTAAAAAATATGCGCAAAAACTGAAAACGGGAAAACAGGTTGTCCCTTTCATTTTACATTAATTACAATTTGCATCCTATAACAATTAATAATTCCTTCTTTCTTTCAGATTATATTTTCCAGTTATTTAGTTTTTCGAGTACTTAATTTTAAAATTGCTATTAACACTTTTTCGACCACTGACGTAGATTCCCGTCATTTGAAATTCTGCAACTCCTCCAGTGGGCGTTTCCTTCGCAATTTGTGTGTTATTTACTTCTAAGAATATACCCAATATTCATATTTGTAAAATCAATATACTATGCATACTATACTTAGAAAGAGTATAATTATAATGTATATCAATTTATAATTTCCATGTGAATAAAGAAAATTTTGTTCTGAAACACTGCAACTTGGGAGAATAACGCCCATAGGCGGACCTTACTGTCAAAAAAAAACAAAACGTTCGGTAGGCGAAATTTTTAAAAAAGTTCCCTGACATTACTTGAATCAACACAATGAAAATTTTGAACTTTTGTTATTTTAACTTGAAATCAATTTTAAACTATTATAACAATCTGTATCTTTTTATTTCAAACATTATTCTTATGTTTCAATATATTATGCTCTAAGCAAAATGTATTTTATTTCTTAATTTAACCTTACCATACTATTCTTCACGCTTTAAACACCATCTACTAATTTCTATTCTCATCATCTTATATATAAGGAACAATGCGTAAATATTCTATCTCTTCAAATTTAATTGATCCATCTCAAGCAAACAGATTTCAGAATTTTGAATTTATGCGGTAAACGAACTTCCTTTATTCTACTACATGTATTGTCCCAGAGAAAATTAATTTCAAGGGATACGATTCAGAGTCTAAATTATGACTCATTTGGAACTTTACAATTAATCTAATGAAATATATTTAGCAAGCGTCTTTATTATGTGATATAAATTGGGCATTATTAATAAATTGTGGAGTAATAATTTATTATATGAATGAAATAATATTTTTGTAATTAAAAATGAATTATTTTCATTACTTTAGGATTTAAACAGACAAAAAGTAATTATTTTATATGCTTATTAAACATAATATTTTATTTAATTATTTTTTTTTTTCGTGGCTATTTTGTAATATACAATGAAGACTTTCTTTTCAGAAATAATTTAAAAATCCTAACATTTTTATGATAACAGGACTTTTAGCCGTCCTTAAATTGAACACCACAATTTTATATAGAAATCTTTGTATTTTTCAATCGAAGAAAAGTAATGCAAAAGATTACTGAAGCTTACAGCATAAAAAAAGAGTGGTATTAAAATAAGGGACCACTAAAAAACCTGTAATGGATTGGATTTTAATTTAAAAGTCCAACTTTTAATTTATTCCGTATTGTTCTTAGAACCCGCGAATTTTCACACCACTTTTTATGAAGAGTAATTTTCTTCTTGTTTAATTGTAAGTATATATTGTAGAAAATTACTCTTCTAAAAATGTGGTGTTAAAAAAAATATAGGTACTAAAAATATTACGGAATAAATTAAAAATTTGGAAATATTTTATTTGTGTTTAACACTTTATATACTGCCTGTGTACTACAGTGGTAGTTACGGCACTGATTCCTGTAAATAAAATTTAAATTAATTAATTTACGAATACGAAAAATCACTTTATTAAATAATGTAATAATGTAGAAGGATGCCATCAGGCGGGTCTTTCTTTTAAAATAGCAAAACATAACAACAATAATGCGATATATCGTTAAGTTGACATGTGAAATTAATAACATCTAACTAAATCACAAAATTAGTTATTTAATTGAAATAGAGTACATATGTTTTATGTTATTAAAATAATCGGCAAGTGAATTTCATAAATTGATCACTTTTCATCATGTATCTTTTATAAAATACACATTGCAATGAATAAACATTTTCATAAATAATTATGTGATATGTATGCTTAATAATCTTTTGTTTACCAAATTTACTGCTCATCATCATAAATATGAGGATTAAAATCTAAATATTTGAACACTTCACATTTATCAGAGCCATCTTTTATGAACAAATTTTGGTATTCTGAGAATATATGCTAAACAAACTTCCTTTATTCAACTTTATGCATTACCACGGAGAAAATGAATGTGAAAAGGCTTAGTTCACAGAGTGAATATTTACTCATTTGTAAGTTAAGATTTCTTACTTATGATTTATCTTAGGACTAAATTTCCAAGTATTTGAATTTCTCATAGAGTATCAGTAATGGGTGTTTATTAAACATATATGCAATATGTTTTCATTAACAAATAACTTTACTGAACATTTTGTTATTTTTATTTATTTATTTATTTATTTTAATTTTAAATACTAGTTAATATATTATAAGCACTAATATAGAGATATATTTTTATGTATTTATATTTTCCATAAGTAATTAATAATGACCATACCTGCCAACAAGCTCATTATCATACCTGCCAACTTTTTATTTTATTCCGGAGTATTTTGAGCCCCGCCTTTATTTCGTACCACTTATTTTTTAAGAGAATTTTTTTCTTATTTTATCCGTGTTATATATTAGAGAAAATAATTTTATAAATAAAGTGGTGCGAAACAGATGCGGGGCTAAAAATACTTCAGAATGAATTAAAATATTGACAGCTATGCATTTTACCATACAATTTTTAATACCCGCCTTTTTTTTTCACACCAATAATTTCTTAGAGTAATTTTAGTTTTACTTCATCGTAACAACATTTGCAGAGAATAACTCTAAAAATATAATGGTTTTAGAAAAGGGGCGTTTTTCAGGGGGCGTTAACATTTCTACGGTTATTAATGAGATGGTTGGCAAGTAAGAATGACTTTTTGTGTATATGAAATATCACAGTATGTATGCAGGGCTTTTAGTAGTCCTTTTATTCAGTACCACTTTAAAGGGGAAAAAAAAAAAAGAAATAATAAAATAAAAATAAACCATACTAGCTGGAACCCGTAGAATTCGACGATCACTTTATTGACCGTAATGTTTCAAAAATTGTCGCGTCATTATTTAAATGTATTTCATGTTAAAACATCTAATATAATTTACGACATTTCACTTAAAAAAAGAAAGTTGGAAAAATGCTTATAAATAGAAATACTATATATGACATCGCTTTCTACAAAGTACTGTCAGTGTGATGTCAAACTGTCTCCAAAACCAAATAAACAGATGCTATCTTTTATTTTCTATTTTGTTTAATACTAAGACTATATGCCAGCTGAACCGTCCGGCGTTGCCCGGACCCATGATACTTTAAATGAACCTTAAATTTGTATTATTTTACACCTTTAACTCGATTTTGTTTGAATTTCTGTTTTTAAATGAAAGCATCACGAAAAAAATAATCATCTGTAACAAAACTATTACCTCGAACCGAATGAAAGTCTGTCTTGTGACCCCGGTGCTTACGGCCGCGCATGCACGGACCGCTAACAACATAAAAAAAAAAAAATTAACCTGGAACCGAACGAACCCGCCCGGCAATGTCCGGGCCCATGATAATAACCTTAAATCAACCTTAAATTTGTATAATTTTATATCTTTAATTCGATTTTGTTTGAATTTCTATTTTTAAATAAAAGCATGGCATCGCAAAAAAAAAAAAAAAAAAAAAAAAAATTAGCTGTAACAAAAATATTACCTCGAACCGAATGAAACTCTGCCTTGTGACCCCGGTGCCTGCGGCAGCGCATACACGGACCGCTAATAACATGAAAAAATTCCAGAAAATTAACCTGGAACCAAACGAACCCGACCGGCATTGCCCGGGCCCATGATAATAACCTTAAATGAACCTTAAATTTGAATGATTTTATATCTTTAACTCTATTTTGTTTGAATTTTTATTTTTAAATGAAAGCATCCCGAAAAAAATAATCATCTGTAACAAAAGAAAATTACCTGAAACCGAACGGAACTCGGACTCGTGACCCCGGTGCCTGCGGCAGCGTATATGCGGGCCGCTAATAACATTAAAAAATTCTTAAAAATTAACCTTGAACCGAACGAATCTCTTAATCGTGCTTCCGCTGCCTGTGGCTTCGACACCGTACAGCAGGCATGCAACGCACGAGCTGCAAAATCCAATTTCCTCCACACGGGGGCGCAGTATGTTGTATACAAACATCACCAATCGCCTTGAATTTCCAAGACTTTTCATATAAGGTGTAACATGGTGGTGTCAACTGCAAAATCCTTTGGTTGCACTCTCCACCGCCAGGGGGCACAGTGTGTTCTGCACGAACATCACAAACGGTCAGAAAATACCAAGACCTTTAAAATAAGATGTAACATGATAGGGTCTACTACAAAATCACCTAGTTCCATTTTTCACCACCAGAGGGCACACTATATTGTATATAAACATCCCCAATCAACATGAAATTTCAAGACCTTTATCACCAATCGCCTTGGATTTCCAAAACCTTTCAAATAAGGTGTCACATGGTGGTGTCAACTGCAAGATCCTTTAGTTGCACTCTCCACCGCCAGGGGGCGCAGTGTGTTCTGTACGATCATCACCAACGGTTAGGAAATACCAAGACTTTTAAAATAAGGTGTAACATGATAGGGTCTACTACAAAATCACCTAGTTCCATTTTTCACCACCAGGGGGCGCCCTACATTATATACAAATACCCCCAATCAACATGAAATTTCAAGACCTTTAAAATGAGGTGCTACATGTATGGGTCTAGAACGGATTTCCCTCTCAAACTAATTTCCCCCCTCCCCTCCCCTCCAAAATCTACTTTCCCCCTCCCCCCCCCCTTTAAAATCAAAAATTCCAAATTCTCAGAATACTAAATTCTCAAAATTCTTTCATAATCACGCATGGCCTCCAAGATCTCCCGATCTGACACCCTGTGACTTTTGGCTGTGGAGATTTTTGGAATTCAAAAGTGTACCGCGACCAACCGGCATCACTAGCAGCTCTGAAAGATGCCATCCGCCAAAATGTGTCTGCCATAACGCAAGAAATGCTACTAAATGCTGTGAACGATGCGGTGAATCATCTCACAGCTGTACTTCTGAATGATGGACATTGAACAGTTACTATAGGAGTACTAATTAACTGTAATTAAGCTGACTTGTAAGTTGTCAACATTTTTTTTTTCATTTGTAAATCCTCTTTTCGTGAAATAAAACACTATAGCGCCATCTGTTGGTCGCCAACAGAACTAATTTTTTTCCTTTGCCACACAAAACCCGGTTTCTTTTTCATCCGCTTGGTGCAAACCGTATCTTTGTATCTTGATTCGTTTTTGAATTAGTCATTTTGAAAATTTGTCCTGACTTTTGGATCACCCAGTATATATAATATATATATATATATTTAGATTTCATTGACATTAGAATTTTATAGAATAAAATACTCTTTTTAATTAGATTTTGTTAAATTTAATATTACATTTCCTTTATTAAATTAATTAACTAGTTTTTATAGTTATTCTTATTAAATGTTTTTTTTTTTTTTTTTTACTAGAAATTGTATTATTTAGAAATAAATTAAATGTCTAAAAGCAATATATGTAAAACTTGCACACACATATTTCTCGAAATTATTATAGGAAATATTTAAATTATCATCTCCTCATACAAGACAAGACTAAATTTATTTATATTATATGTATTGCTATATTTATTAATGTATAAGTATATATAAAATTTTGACACTTACTATATTTAACAACCATTATCAGTTTTCTTATACATAAATTTTTATTAAAGGGAGGAAAAAATAAAATTTGCGAAAAGAAAAAGAATTCTGAAAACGTTCAAACACAATTTAGACAGTTTCATTCTAGAAAATGGATTAGTAAAAAAAATATATGTATATATTTAATAAAAATAACTCTACATATATTTCTATTAAACTAGAGATAAATATAAAACCTGCAAAAAAATCTTTTAATTTGAAAGAAAAGAAAAAAAAAAAAAACTGTAGTGAAAGTTCAAAAAAATATTTTGTCATTTTTCTACGATTATACGCATCTATCAGGGATATAATGTTACTGGGAAAAGTTCGATCGATACATTTACGATATTCACGTAAAAGCTCCAATCTGAAAAACATTCTGGGCGAAGATTTTTACGACTAATAACCGTTTATGATAGTGCGATAGACAGCAAATTACTGGATACCAATAAAATCGTAGAAGAAAATAGCATCTTTTACGAGATTTTTTTTTTTTTTTTTTTTCCCTTTATAAAGATTTCTCCAGTTGGTTGAAATAAAACTCGCTTTGGCCTAAGGGTTATGTTTATTGAATATACGAGATAAAAATTTAAAAGAAAAAGAAAATAGTTTTAACTAGGGGATGTAAAGACGGAAATTTTTACAGAGAACTACTGATATTTTATTTATTAAATAAATGGGAAAGAATATTATGTAAGATAATTTGTTGATATCAAAATTTTCTTTTCCTTTCTTAGTATATTTTTACTGCAAGCAATTCACACGGAGAATTTAAGATGTACCTTTTATATTTAGACAGAAAATTACCATACAAATTTAATTATAGAGTGAAAACATATAATTATTGCTTGAAATAATTGAAAAATTATTAGTTTCTTTACTTAGTTTAAATAATAATAATTATTATTATTATTATTATTATTATTTTATATGTATATTAAACTATTTTAAATTTTATGCATTGTTAAGTACAGAGATATTTTTAACATGCTCTAATTAAATATTATTTTTAAATTAAAATACATGTAGTTAATGGTAAAAAGGTTCCAGACATTTTTTTTTTCTTTTTGATACAATTGAACGATGTCATCTTCTTAACATTTTTATAACAGTGTACTTATACAGTAATGGTTATTGTTTTATAGATAAATTCTTTCTATAAGCGCATAAATGAATAAGTAAGAGAATTTCTTAATTTTTTCAATATTATGTAAGTTTTAAAAGAAAGTTAGTTGCATACGGAGCTTTACGAAATATGTAAAACATTGTAGCCACGGCGGATTTTACTTGTACCAGCTTCCATTAACCCTTTAACGTTCACTATTTAATTTATTTTAAAAATTACTGAACTAATTTTAAAAATGGCTTTTAGACTCATAGCTGATCATAAATATTTAAAAAATAAAAAATTAGCATTGTTCCTTTTCGAGAAATTTTCGGTTTGAAACATCTGTAAGTAAACCTTATTAAATTCAAATAATTTTTAATTTTATAAATAAATCACTTTATAAATAAACATTATCGACAACAAAAACTCGTAAAAGTTGCATAGATCCCAAAATTTCAGTTTATTTCGGAGTATTTTAACCCTTTGCGGTGCAAGGTAATTCCGATCATTTAAATTACACTGCCACCGGAATTTACGAACATAATTAAAATAGAAGAAATTTTTAATTTTCACGGCAAAAAGAAGGGCCTTTTCTGCAATGTTATAAATGCAAATTTTTGCTAAAAAATTTCCTGGATGAGTTTTCGCACTTGAGAATTAAAATTAGGTGTTCCATCAACGGGAACACTGCGACTGAAAGGTTAATGGTATTCAGTGTAGCCAAATTTAAGGACTTTTTACTTAATACCTAGCACTAAGTTTTAATTTTGACGGTTACCTAATCATCTCAAAGATTAATCATCTATTATGAATATAAAATATCACTCCTTAAATTTATTGATGATAAATGCTTTTTCTTAGTACAGATGTATTTTCAATATGTTGAATCGTTCAAGAGGGATCGCTTTACAAAAACGCGCAGAATTTTCACCCTTTGCTTCTTCCATCTGCTGAAGGCGTACGGACGTGCTTCCAGAGTTGGAAAATACGATGAGATCGCTTTTTAATTAGACATAGGTTGACGTTTTAATTAATATATCCGCAACTAATTAGAATTTTTAAATTATGTTTTCACTATCCACTCGGGAAGACTTGTGAGCACCCTTATGTCAAATTTTGTACTTCTACGTTCAGTAGTGGCTGAACGTATAGATGCACAGACAGACAGACATCTTCTTTTATTATTTTAGACTTCCGTATGTAGTTCTTTGTTAATTAATTCTTTCCTGGTGAGGCCACACCAATAGCCCAGATAATCTTCTCTAAAAATCGAAGAAAGGGGATGGCAGGTTCGATCTCAGGTCGCGATTGTCAGACTAGCCGTTAGGAGTTTTTCGTAATTTTCTGCAAAACTGGCGTAAAAACGGTCTAGGACCCCTAGGATGTCCCACGGGGGATACTTCAATTGTAGGCTTAGGACTCTAGTGTTGTCAGTCGACCTCATCCCATACAATCACAATCCTTCTTGTTGTTTGATCATTGTAATGATGAAACATTTTCTGCATATATATATATTATACCATATTATTTTCAATTTTCAATTTTTTTTTTTTTTTTTTTTTTTAAGTTTTAACACGTAAGAGATATTTTTAAAATCACACTATATAATCTATGAGACATAAAAAAAAAGTAAATAAATAAACTGTGTAGCAAATAGCTAAATTTTACATAAAAAGTGGCTTTAAGCGTTTACATTTTTTAACTAATAGCCTCGTGCTAAACTAATGGGTTTTTTTATAAATAAATAAAATCGATGTAGTAGTCCCTAAAATCGTGAAGTATCCGTATTAAATTTTAAGGAGACGAGCATTAAATATATGTCACGCTGTTTTATGTGCATACATTTCTGTGAGTGTGCACTTAAAAATACATTTATGGCCAATATAGAGCGCTTATACGAAATAAAATTTTACCCTTGAGTGCGATAAAAAATATATAAATAAATAAATATGAATTGGGAATACAGATACTCCTAACAATAAATTTCTTTGTACCCATAAACTTTAATATGGAATTACAAAAAAGTATAGCACAGAATAAACATTTAAAATTTTATCAAAATTTGAATTTTTACTATAAAAAATAAAAATACATGATTCTTCAAATATATCATAACTAATAATCGGATATGCTTTCATCATAGACTTAAAACTTAAAATAACTTATTCACCATAAAATGAATATTAGAAAGTGATATTACATTTTCTCATGTGCATTCTTGTGCTTTTTATGTTGAGTATCTTCTCTTTTTGGTTGAAATGTAATCCAATTCCGCCTAAGGCAGAAACTGGAACGAAAATACGTGGGTAAAATTTTTCAAAGGGTTATTTTGCTTAAGGGTACAAGTGTAAAAGAAGCTGAAAAAATTTTAAGTGAAAAAAAAAAAAAAAAAAAAAAAAGAATAAATTTTAAAATGAGCTTTTTCAAAAGACTTGAATTTTTAAAATTAAAATACGTTTTAAAAATGAAGAAAAACATAAAGTAAAGTTTTGACTTTTTAAATTTCTTACTAAGTTTAATAACATTATTATAATAAATTTTCCAGGTAAGAAATGTTACAAAATGTGTTTTTTAAATATGTTTTAAGCTAGAAAATTTAAATATCGATTTGTATTTGAAACTGTATAACCCTAAAGCATTTTATTATTTTGAAATTTGCCTTTAAGCATAGAAAAAACATTAAAATCTTGCAGTATTGTAAGTATTAAATTTCAAAATTTTAATATTATGAACTGAAAAGAATTACGTAATATGCAGTATTATAAATTTAGTCTCCCTGTATTATCTCTAGAAAAACAATTTTATTAAATATATTTTTTTACTATGATCAAATGAAGAAGGAAATTTTATATATAAATGTATTTCAGCTGAAGTTTATTCTTTTAAAATAAAATTGTTCAGAAAGCGGGATACAGGAAGCGAAACACATGGATTAGGAAGCACGCCAAAGCTGTTGATGGCATTTGTGGTGTAAAGACTTTAAAAGGGAATTTGCCTGAGCAATTTACCAGAAGGAACGATGATAGATTGGCCACCAAAATCCTATTTTTCAATACCGAGAGATAAGAAAAGTCGAATAAGAGACCACAATGTCGTTGAAGAGATGGAATTGTCAAGTTTAGAGGAGCAGAAATGACATGAATTTCAAAAAACAGGGCAGATTGGAATCATCTAGGTGAGGCCTTCATCCTGCAGTGAATTAATAAAGGCTGAATTTCACGATGATCAATATAAGAACGTCCAAATAGTAAGAATGTTATCACAAATTTTATTTTATTTAAAAAACAGTTTGAGATACATATTTATAATTTTTAGGGGATTTTTATTCCTTTAGAATTAATATATCAATATTTATATTATTACTATAACATTAGATATTTTCTTATAATTAAAATTGATTATAGTGCCATAGTTCTAACTATTTTCTTTCTGATGTGTTACAAAAAATAAATTCTATATTTATTTCTATTTATTATGCATATGGATATCAAAACTAATCTTGCGTGAAATGTTAATTTTGATGGTAAACTTTTTTAAATTTGTTTAAAGGAATAACCTAAAAAATATGGATAAAGCAGCATCCTTATTCATTATTTTTAATAATTGGATAAAAAATATTTAGATTTTTTTTTTCTCTGAAGATTTTTTTCTTTTACTTCTTTTCTTTTCCTTTTTTTTTTTTGTAAAATTAAAACTAAAAAATTAGAATATAATATTAGATTTTCTTCACATAAAACCATGAATATAAAAGGATGGAAGTTTTTTCATTTTCATGAAATAAAAGCCTTGTGATATCTTAGAAAAACACTTTTTTTAACCAGCTTTATACTTTTTTGTATATAGTTTTGTTATCTTAATCAAAAACTTATCTGTATGGAGTACTTTAAATTATGGAAAGAAAAAAAAATTAGAAATAAGGAGGTTTTAAATTTTATTGGATGCCACGCCTAAAAACACCCAAGATTTAATAAAAGTAATAAAAAAAAAGAGTGCATTTTTTTTTTTTTTTTTTTTTAATAAAAATGTTTATGCTTGTATTTTTTTTTTTTTTTTTTCTGAAATTTTAAAGGGAAAACTCTACCAGTTTAAAATATTATTATTATTATCTCCAAAGAAATTTTTTGACGACTTCATTCTCAGTTTATTTCAGGTAACTTAGAACGTTGTAATTTAGAACGTTATGTATTTCTATAAATTAAAACAAAGGTATCATAGTATTAAATTATTGAGTTGTAAGAAAAATTATTTCTATAGACAAATTATAATCGTAGGATTATACATCCATACATCAAACATAGAACAGAGTATTTGATGCTACTACATCATACAAATACAATATTACATATTTTTTAGCTAAATGCTTGTAAATAGTTCGGTTTTTGATCAGCAGAACGAAAAAAAATTATTTTAACCCATTACTTGCCAACCATCTCATTATGAATTGTAACGCTTTTTGTACCCGCCTTTTTTTTTTCCCCTCAACACAATTTTTTTTTTTTTTTTTTAATTAATTAATTATTTATTTTTTAGAGTAATTTTATACTTATTTAATTGTAACTACATTTCAAGAAATTTACTCTAACATTAAAATGGTATATAATAAAGGCGTGTTTTAAAGGAGTGTAACAATGTTACGATTATTAATGAGATGGTTGGCAAGTATGTTTTAACCCCTTCCTTCTCGCTCCCATGGTATTCACGGGCAGTGACGACGCCCCACGTGTATTTTTCCTTTAATATTTTAGGGTACATGAAAGCACCAGCCAGTACCAAACTGTATATAATGTATTTGAAAATATGTACAGAATAGATTTATATATTATTCATATATTTCGCTTCAATCTTTTTTTTTTTTTTTTTTTTTTTTAATTAGACAAAAATGTGTACTTTATGGGCTTTTCTTTGAAAAATATGCGACCGTTAAGGGGTTAAGAAGAAAGAGAATTAGTTTAAGATGGAAACTCATCATAAAAAAAATTATAGGAACAAAGCAAAACCTCTATAATTTTTCTTAGTATATAATATACAATAGATTTTATAAATTATTTATGTTGATGTCTCATTATTTTTTATGTATATTTATCTTAAGGTATGCGTGCATTTTTTATACGCGAACTTCTACAACAAACATATTTTTCAATTTTCAATTTAGGAATAATCTTCAACCTCTAGCTTTAATTATCAGTTTGAATTTTGTTGTTAGTGTAAACAGAATCCGAGTTACGGTGTTTTAAGAAGTACACGACAGCGCAAAACAGAAAATATTTTGAAGCAAAACTTACCGCGAAGCATGATATCTCCTACACTTTTATTTCAAGAATTCTAAAATTCGGTACACATGTTTACAGTGTTATTATCCAGATTTTGATCTATATAAAATTAAATTAGTAAATCTTTTAGCTAAGACATAAAATAAAATGTAAATAAATAAAATGTTTGCAGCTAGTTAAATTTTGCATAAAAAGTGGCTCTAAGCGTTAAACATTTTTAACTCATAGCCTCGTGCTAAACTAGTTAGTTTTATAAGTAAATAAAACCGTTTTAGTAGTCCTTAAAAACATGAAGCGTCTATATTAAACTTTAAGGAAATGTTCACTACATGTAAATCACGCTGTTTTATATGCATGTATTCCTGTGCATGTGTACTTAAAAACACATTTATGGCCAATATAGAGCGCTTATAAGAAACAAAATTTTACCCTTGAGTGCGATAAAAAAAATAAATATGAATTGGGAATACAGATACTCCTAACATTAAATTTCTTTGGCCCTATAAACTTTAATATGGAATTACAAATAAGTATAGCACAGAACAAACATTTAAAATCTTATCAAAATTTGAATTTTTGCTATGAAAAATAAAAATGCACAATTCTTGAGATATATCATGACTAATAACTGCATACCCAGACAGCACATCGCTTCCCCAGGATATCTTCAAGATGTCTTCTAGATGAAAAGACATCCTAGAAACGTCCTTAAGATGTACTGTGGATAAGTTAAGCCTAACTGTGCTGTTAGGGTATTCTTTCATCATAGACTTAAAATAGCTTATTCACCATAAAATGTATATCAGAAAGTGATATTACATTTTCTCATGTGCATTTGTGCTCTTTTTGCTATGTTGAGCATCTTTTCTTTTTAGTTGAAATGTAATCCAATTCTGCCTAAGGCTGAAACTGTGATGAAAATACGTGGGTAAAATTTTTCAAAGGGTTATTTTGCTTAAGGATACAAATGTAAAAGAAGCTGAAAAACTTTTAAAAGAAGAAAAAAAAAAAGGAAGAAATTTTAAAATGGATTTTTTCATACGGCTTGAATTTTTAAAATAAAAATAAGGACTAAAAATAAAAATAAAAATACAATAAAGTTTTGACTTTCTAAAATTTTTACTAAGTTTAATAAAATTATTATAATAAAATTTCTAGGTAAGAAAATTACATAAAATCAATTTTTTTAAATATCTTTTAAGCTAGAAAATTTAAATATCGATTTTTTTTTTAATTGTATAACCCTAATGCATTTTATTGTTTTGAAATTTGCCTTTAAGCATAGGAAAATCATCAAAATTTTGCAGCATTATTAAGTACTAAATTTGAATAATTTAAAATGTGTACTGAAAAGAAGTATTAACATGGGGTATTATAATTTTAGTCTGTCTGTACTATCTGTAGGAAAATAGTTTTATTATATTATTCATTTTACTATGATCAAATGAAGAAGGGAAAATCTTATGTATATATGTATTTTAGCAGTACGTTTCTTCCTTTAAAATAAAATTGTTATTTTCATTTTAAAAAAAGTTTACATGTAAAAAAAAAAGGTGAAATTTGTGTGATAAAAATTTCTGCGCCTATTTTAAATACACATTATTATTATTTACGAAAGAAAATCATGCAATTTTTATAAAATTGTTTTAGCATATATTTTCCGGCGTATAAAGCGCATGTTTGTTAAACCAATTTTACATTGGAAATTTTAATTTACAGTAAAAGCTATTTTTAAGAGGCTATTGTTTCTTACAAATATAGCCTTAATTGTAAATTAAATTTTCTGGTGTGTAACTCATTAATGTGACTTCCGCGTTATACGCTGGAAAATACGGTTATCCATTACAATATTTTCCGGCGTATAATGCGCAAGTCACATAAATGAATTACGCCCCAGAAAATTTAATTTACAAATAAAGCTATATTTTTAAGAACAAAAGCTTGTTAAAAGACAGCTTTAATCTCTTAACACGCGCTGTCCTCGCTGCGAGGATGCAAAATTTACGATCCAGCTGCTAAAATTCATCCCGGAAAATGTTTGTTTAGTTTAATTTAGTTCATTAATTCCAGTAAAATTTAAATTATTCGAATTGTCTTGAGCCGCAAAGGGTCAAATGTAAATTTAAATTTCCCGTGTATAACTGATTTAACAAACCTGTGCGTTATACGCCGGAAAATACGGTAATTATTTCCTAATACCGATTGCTCCTGATTACATAAATTATATTTCTGTACAAGGAAGTCCAAATGACAAGAATCTTACATCACAAGATTAATTTTATTTAAAAAACAGTTTTATATTAGAGCTGCACACTTTTAAACATATATTGTAGTTCTGTTAATAATCGTCTTTTATTTTTACCAGCATTTTAAAAAGGTAATTTGTTTTTGTTACTTATTTAATCGTCATTGCATTTTGAAAAAAGACACTGTATAAAAGAAGTTCTGTGGGGGGAAATAACAGATTTTAACAATACTGCAGAGTTCATTAAAAAAATAACACATCTGGATATACATATTTGTAATTTTTGTGTTTTTTATTCCTTTAGAATTAATATTCTATCACTTATATCAATATAAATGTTATGACTACAGCACTAATAATATATTTTTTTTTTTATTATTATTAAAATTGATTATTGTGCTAAAATTTCAAAGTTTATCTTTCCGACACGTAACAAAAAATATATTACATATTTATGTCTATTTATTATACATATAATATCATGACTAATCTTGTGTGAAATTCTGATTTTTATTATAAACTTGTTTAGATATCTTTAAAAGGCATGTGAAATATTGTAAAGAACATGAATTAAATAATCTCGCTATGTATTAACGTTAATAACTGAATAAAAATATACAAAAAAATTTATTTATTTATTTATTTATTTTTTAATATTAACTTTTTTATATTAACTTTTTTTTTCTTCTTTTATTTTTCACTTTGTTGAAAGGCTAAAACTAAAAAAATGCAGTATAATATTAGAGTTTCTTTCTTTCCTTCTTTTTTTTTTTTTTTTTTTCGACTTCCAAGTTATGAAATAAAAGGCTTGGGATATCTCAGGAAAACTTTTTTTTTTCTAACTTTATACTATTTAGTACATAGTTTTGTTATCTTACTCAAAAACTCATCTGCATAGTACTTTTATTTAAAGAAATAAAAACTAGAAATAGAGAGGGTTTAGTTTTTATTTGATGCTTAAAAAATTCCAAGCTTTAAGTATTTCATAAAAAATTACAGAGTGTATTTTTTCTTATAAAAAAGGTCTTCGGTTCTATTTTTTTTTTTAATTATTCCTCGTGAAATTTTAAAGGAAAAAAAAATACCTGTTTACACTTTAAGGGTTTTGGTTTTGTAAAGAATTTTTTTGATCACTTTATTGTCAGTTTATTCACATAAATACATGTAAAATGTAAAAGGTTATATATTTTTGTAAATAAAAACAGGGTTTCAAAGTACTGTATTATTGAATTATGAAAAAGATTATTTCTATAACCAAAATAATATCGTAGGAGTATATATGTATGCAGTATAATAAGTACACATATTTACACTATAGAATGCAATGCGTTGAAGCTTTGTATGCAACACTCGTGCCTACCTTATTCGCCTGACGCAGAGTCGTGTGTTCTTTCAACTCGAGACAACTCTTGTGAGCTTATTGCATTTTATGGTGTTTATCCAAAGTTTTGTACTTATTACTTTAAAACGGCCTAATTTTGGTTGGTATTTTATTAAATATGCAGCATATTTAGGGCAGAGTTTTCGATGCAGTAATAACCTACCAGTACTATATCATTTATTTTTAGCTATCTTATGAATGCTTTGGTTTTAGATTATCAAAACGGAAAAAAAAAAAATATTTCAAACATAAAAAGAATTAGTTTAAAAAGCAAAATCATCATAAAAAAAAAAAAGAAATAAAAAAAACATGTAGTTTAACATAACATAAAATCTGTACTGATAAGTATGAAGGATTTAAGTCCATATTCTACAATTTTTTTTTCAGGAGACGAGAAATAAAGTTCAAAAACTGCTGTATAAAAACTTATCTGTTCAATACAGTTTTAACCAGGATATCATAATGTACAATTTTGTGAATAAACTACATACATTTAATTTTGAAGTTTTTTTTTTTTTTTTTTTTTTTTTTTTTTAACAGATGGTTATAGTTTTGAAAAAATGCCTGCAGGACTTAATCTCTTATGTCAAATATGAATGCTAAATTTTTGACTTGAATCGTTTTCAAAAATGAATTTTCTCAAAGACTAAATGATGTAGACTTAAATCCTTTATACCAATCGACAGAGAATTTTTTTTTTCTGAGTCTGACTATGTGCTAACTCAAAATCCACATTTTTGGACTTAAATCTTTTATACTTACCAGTACAGAAATATACAATAAATTTTATAAATTATTTATGTTGATGTCTCATTATTTATATCTACATTTATATTAATATGTAGAAGAACTGAATGAGTTTTGCCTGTCTAAGTCTTTCACACAGTTTATCCGTATATCGTAAAAAAATCCTACAGAATATATAAATAGATAAATCTCAAGAATTCAAAATTCGTTTTAAATATCAATAAGTTTGTATTTTTTCTTTTTTTTTTAATAAAAAAAAATCCGCAAATAAGAATATATATTGTATGTAGCCCGTAAATTGTGTTTCTTCTCATCTGTATTATCTTCTCTTCAGTATACTGGGCAATTTATTCATTAAAAAAAAAAAAAAAAAAAAAAAAAAAAAAGGTAGAACTGAATGCGGTTTGGAAAAACGTTTTTCTCGTGAAGTTTTTTTTTTTTTTGGGGGGGGGGGATAATAGTTAACATTTTCGCCGGTAGAGAGCGCTGTACGCGAGCAAATCACATATTTCTGTGAAAGACTGCATTTATTTCCATGCAAATGCTTCCAGGCATATGAATCCTAATATATGTGTCCGTCATCACCTCAAATTTCAGTTTGCAAACGAATTACAACACCGCTAAGTGCAGCTTCAGCCAGCAGTTTTTACCTCAGAGAAAATATCTTCACTAGTAACATTTTATCCATCAAGTCAGCATCGGAATCCAAACTTTATGTAATACGCAAGTAATAGCCAAGATAAACAGTGTTAATCGTAAAACCGTGCAATTTATAGAACTCTAATTTGCATATGTATCATTACGCATCCGCGCTGCGCCCTCTATTGGCGGAAAATTTAAACATATATTTTCTTTTTTTTTTTTTTCAAAATAAATAAATAAATAAATAAATACTCTTTAACTACATATCTTGCGACCCTGGAAGCCTCTGCGCTAGTGCGGATTCAACGAGTCCACTAGCAAAATAGGGGAGACAAGCTTTTCGTTGAGAGAAAATAAGTGATAAGGGAATACCGAATGAATGGATGTTTACTAAATTCAAAGCTGTTGGCCAACTTGGAAACCCTCCAAGATTTTCGACTCGTCCTCACTGCTAGGCGTAGGAAACGTGGTTATACAATATAAATAGATTAAAAAAAAAAAAAAAAAAAAAAAAATCTTCATAGGGATAACATATTTCCAAACCCCGTATGCCAATTTTTCAAATTTTATGAATTTTTAAAATGTCTACAAAATTATCGGACAACCGATGTTATAAACTTCATTTTTAATCAACTGATGCATATTTAAATATGCTTTATAAATCCATTTATTCATATTCTCATGTTAAAGTAATGGACAAAATACGTATGTGCCAGTGTTCTCTAATCATTATAATCCAATTTATTTATTTTTATTATATCAGGGTTCATTCAATTCTTGAATATTCTTGATTCTCTCTACCACTAATTTTATATACAAATATTTGTTATAAAAAAGTCTGTATGCTTAAGTGTAAATTTACTGATAAAATATACTAGTGGAAATGTATGTGGAAAAAAAAAAAAAAAAAAAACGGGTCCGTTTGGAGCCTGCATATAATTTTTCCACATTAAAACACAGAACATTAACTGATTCTGATATTTTTCAAAGTTCTTATTAAAATCCTTCCGTTATGGAAAAAGGCGTTTTAATGGTATTTTTACAGGAAGTCCCAAAAGTGATTGGTTGTTTTCAAGGGAAAAAATAAAAGGAAGAGACAAAAATATACCGATTGCAGCCTTATGCTTAGAAAACAAAGAATCGCATTTTACCAATATGCAAATTTAGTTAACATTTTTGCAAAAAATATGACGCTGTACGTTTATGCGAGAGCTGCAGAATAATTGAATCCCTGATATCTTCATTCGGTATTTTGTTACGCAATCTCAGTTCTACAAGTTTCCGTCTCCAGACGGAACTCTCATACCAGTACTTTTTATGAATAATTTCCATCGAATACTTGCCAACCATCTGATTAATAATCGTTACATTGTTACGCCCCTTTAAAACACTCCCTCTTTTACACACCAATTGGAGTAAATTTTTCTAAATGTAGTTACGATTAAAGAATAAAATTACTCTAAGAAAAGGCGGGTTGTAAAAGTGTTACGATTCATAATGAGATGGTTTGCAAGTATGACATCGTACTAAATTACAGC
The DNA here is from genome assembly GCA_963930645.1 of Salticus scenicus. Taxonomy (NCBI): domain Eukaryota; kingdom Metazoa; phylum Arthropoda; class Arachnida; order Araneae; family Salticidae; genus Salticus; species Salticus scenicus. Next base: position 236,639,888 of record OZ005655.1, read on the forward strand.
ACAAATATGATAGTAAGCATTGATAATAATAAAAAAAAAACTGGTGGCACTGTTCCATCAAGAGACGGAAACTCTTGCACCCTTTCGGAATCTATTACTGACTGCTTATGGAAAAAATAACTATTAAAATGTATTATACTGGCGTTGCAGCGCTATCTGTAAACTAAAATTTTAACTTATTGGAAATTTATGGAACAAAATTCCCTGGTTTCTTAAGCATATTGCCGCAAACGATACATTTCTATCACGTTTTTTTTTTCTTTAATTGATTTTCAAAAATATCAGCTCTTTTTGGGACACACGGCAGTATCCTTATTCAAAAATTATGTATCTTTATGTAAAAACCGCGAAAAGTCAGTCCTAGATCTGAGTTAGGATAAAACTGAATGCAAAGCTTTAATGATTGATTGATATTTTACATTAAATGGGCCTACATTAGAGTCCAGCACGAGTCGGGTTTTACCCGAACCGAACCCGACAGGTGAATTTTACATCAATCCGAAACCCGACCCAAACTGCCAAAAAAAATTTCATCAACCCGAAAACGCACTCGAACCCGTAATAAAGAAATTTTACATACCCGCACCCGACCCGAACCCGCAGCCTTTATACCCGAACCCGACCCGAAAACTAAATGAAGATTACTAATTCATCTAAAATTCATTCAAAACTTTATTAAATTATAAAGTAACGTAAATTTTCATTGTCCCACAGTTGGTAAATTATTTTAAAAAGAATTTAAAATGTAATTACTAATTGTATTAATTTAAAAATCTGAAATATGGATCAGTAATAATTTTTAACCATTTATATTACTTGTGAACTTCAGGAGTAAAAAAAAAAAAAAAAAAAAAAAAAGTACTTCAATTTAGGTGTTAGTAATTTATGGTTTAATACTTTTATTCTGAATATACATATATATATATATATTATTACTTTCGTTCGATGTGGATGTTTACTTACTATAAATTTTGGGTAGCATATATCTAATTCCCTGTTAAACATCTGCTTTCTTACGACTACGTTAAATTCCCACGATCAGCAAATTAGCTTCCTTCGGTTGCAGTTTTGGTGCAGAGTTTATTTGTTCTAGAGAAGACGATAAAGAATATAATCTGCCATGATGGAATTCGTTTCCTAAATTTGTTTATTTTACATTATTATTATTATTATTATTATTATTAAATCACAACAAGTATTTCCTCTGTATCTGCTGTATATAAAAGTGTAGATAGAGGAAGATTCAAAATTTCGTTAATATAAAAGCGTGGATTAAAATTCATTGAAAATAAAGGTATCTTTATGTAAATTGAGAAATAATTTAAATTCCTAGAACATAAAAGCGAGATTATTTTGTATTTTTGTTATATATATATATATATATATATATATATATATATATATATATATATATATTAATAAAAGTCAATAAAGATTTATAGTACTTTCTAATTTTCATACAATTTCTACAAAAGATCCGTATTAGATTTGTTGAAGAAAAGAAAACGTATACGGATATACATTGTTTTTTCATGCTTATACTCCAGATATGAAAACGGATCTTTTTTTACAGGTGGATATCCGCGGATACGGATACAAATACGGAGCTCCGACACATGTTTAAAAACAGTTATAGAGCTATAATTATGTCTAAAAATGTTTGCTTACAATTGTAAAAATTTCTTTGAAAGATGCTCTCAAGCCGACCCTACTCGTAGAAAACTAAACCCGACCCAAACCCGAACCCGTCCCGCAAGAAAAATGATTCAGTCAAACCGACCCGAACCCGATCCGCAAATAAAAAAATGCATTCAACCCGACCCGCAAGAAAAAAACATTGCCAACCCGCTCCGAATCCGACCCGCGTGTCGGGTCGGGTTCGGGTAAAATCGGGTTACCCGACCCGATGCAGGACTCTAGCCCTACATACACCTCTGTCATTAACTTTTGAATATAAACTTATACTCCCAGCCACCTACTATTTTCATCTCTTTTAGAAATAATATTGTTATGGTTACCTAAAACTGAATCATATGTTTTTCTATAGTATTGATTAAAACTTTTATTAAATAAATAAATAAATATATATTATATTTAATACAAAATTGCGTTTATTTATTTATTTATTTTAATCGAACTTGTTATAATAAACAGCCTTTTTTTACCATAAAGTCCGAAATACTATGTGACCCCCCCCCCCCCTCCCTTTTTTTTTTTTTTTCATGACTTCTTTTTTTTTAAAAAAAATATTTTGAAAGAACATTTTTTTTTTTTTTTTTCAATTAAATTAAAGATGCGAAGTTGCGATAAATATAAAGAGATTCCCACAAGTAAATAATGTATTTTTCAGCTTTAAATTTATACTTAATTTATTAGCTTTATGCTAACAAAGATGGAATTACCGGTAAAAGATAAAAATCTTTCACGCATGACAGCTTTATATTTGCCTTACAAAAAAGCAAATTAATGACTTTTCAGCAAATTATTTTCTAATTATTACAAAATGTTTGATAAAATGAATATCAAAATTTAAAGAGAGAAAAACTCTTCTTTTTCAGATTTAAAAATATATTGCATTGCAAATAAAACGTTTTCCTCTGGAAAATTTATTTGAAGCAAAAATAATATAATTAAATGCTCTTTTCAATCAAAATTATAAGTATTATCCCTTCCTGTGATGAAAATATTTTACATATGTTCACGTTTTTGAGATTTTTTTTTTTATATTAATAATGTATATCATTCTTAAAATGCAATACATTAAAATAAAATTCCTTAGAACATTAAAAAAAAAATTGATTCGAAACATTTTGACTTAACATTAAAAATATCAACAAACGGATTTATTTTGTTTAAATATAAAAGCAAAAAGTAAGAGAAAATATTTCTCACTTATAAATTAACTTTGTTTTACACGCCGTTTGAACTGTTTAGAAATAATTAAAACAAATATTAAAATACTAAACAAAATCAATATATAAAAGAGTTTGAAATTTCATATTTTTATTTTTACTATCGCTTAAAATTTTAATTAATCTCTTTATTCTCATTAAAAAAAATTACTTTGAATATTTTAATTAAACATGAGAATATTTTCTCCAGATGACATTATTTCATTTATATTAAAAAGGAGAATTAAATGAAAATAAATCTCATTTTCATGTAAACAAATTATTTAGAACACGAATTATCTTTAATTTATATGCACTTGAAATCATATAGAAAAATTATTTCAACAAAAATACAAAAATAGATTAAGTACGTCAATAATATGAAAACGTCATAGTATTACTCTAAATATCTTTATAAATTTAAGTTTATCTCAACTCTTTTTTTTATTATTATTAACAGCAGCTGAAACACATTTTGAAATATCTTTTAAGCTTTTCAAAAATCAACGCTTCAATTTAAAACAGCATTCAGAAGTTATCAATTTAAAACCATCTTTGAAAATCTAAAGTGACTCTTTCAATTACTCTAGTAAAAAAAAAAAAAAAAAAAAAAAAAAAAATCTGAAAGCTATTTAAGTTTGAGGGTAAAATATCGACGATTTGGGTTGCATATTTAGGTAGAGTGACTTCTCCTGATAAAAATAAAATAAAATAAAGCTAAAACCGGAATTTGAAAGGGACGTGATCTTTTACTCGGCTCTATAGAATAGAATAAACTAAAGTGACATTTGATGTAGAGTGGCTTTCTTAGTTTATTTACTCGGTTAAAGAACAGGAAGGTGAAAAAAAATATGGAATATGAGAAAAAATGGACCAGAGCACTTCCTTTGATTAGAGAGTTTCGTCATCCGAAAAAAGAGGAGGTTCCATGTGACTTTTGATAAATATTTTTGTGTCTTGGTTTGATAGAAAGATAAATGGGTAAAGGAGAATAGAAAAATATGGTTATACTCTTAAAAGCTAAAATTGAAGATGGCTTAGTGAATAGTTTTCTTTTACTTATATTTTTCATTTGCGGCAGTATGAGAGTGGTTTCAAAGGTTTTTATTAAATGTATTTAATAATAAAGGGTTATATATGTATATAAGTAAAATAATTATTGAAGTTGCTCATAATAATAAATTATTACAAAATGTGCTGTCTTGTAGAGGAGGACGATTATACATTGACCTTTGCGATTATTATTATTTTTTAATGATTATTTCTAATACCCTTTTTTATTTCTGATAATTAATTAATAGATTTGAATATGAAGTCATAGATGTGTGTTAAAAAATTCTAAAAAACTAAAGTTGGTGCAAGTTTTAATATATAGACTACCACCTAAGCAAAATTTAAGAATAGTATAAATATCTAAACATCATTATTAATCAATTGGCACCAGTCGCATGTTTCTACGATGATTTACTGAAAAATTAGTCGAGGGCGGAATTTTTTAACACGTTTTTATTAGCTTCACCTGTATGTATGTTTGTATATATAATGTATGTTTGTAACCGCTCTGGGAGCAAACAAAAAATCTATATTGTAAAAAAAGACTTTCCCTACATGAACGTTGTGGCTGTGAGGTAAAGCTCCGCGCTACGAACCTAAAGGTCAAGCGTTCGTGCCCAATCAAGGAGATTTTTTAAAAATGTTTTTTGATTAATTCTAAATTATTTTAATTAAAGATTTAATTGTATGTAAATATTATGGTGTGTCACTCACACGATTTTCTCTTACCCTGCAATTTATTACTAAGATAGGTATTTTGTGCTTGTTAGTTCCAATTTCTATAAAAGCGTGTTCGTTAATTTTTTAAAACAATAATATTATTCTGAATATACATTAGTGTTAATCCACGAGAAATTTTGGTTTTTATTTTTATTATTGGGAATATTATTAAAAATGCTGATTTATGTAAAAGAACAATAATATTTTTTGCGAATTCTCAAATAAATTTTTTAATGATTACTTCCGATAAAATTTTGTTATTTTGTTTGAAAATTCCCTATTAAGAAATTGTCTTTACATATAATATGTATTACCAGTTATAAAATATTTCTTATTTACAACGAAGTTAAAAATTCACGCAGGCGTATAAGATATCAAAGTGGCATCCTTTCGCTCAATTGATGATCAAACTTGTAATTTCACAGCTGCCAACATTACCAGATTTTTAAATCAAAATTTTCACCAATATTTTTTAAAAAGATTGTGTCACATATATTTTCGACGAAAAAATACAATTAAATAAACTGAAATGATTTATAAAACTTTCCGGTATGAAGTCAACCTTTTGAAACAACGGAAACTTGTAACCTATGTGATCTTTTGACCACTGTCAGGAATGATTCCAAAATCGTCACTAATAGCTCTCAGATTAGCTTCGCACATTTAGTTGAGATATCAAAGCGGGGAAATTTTCCTGAGTAGCTTGCAATGGGCTCTTTCCACCTGACGTCAGAGGTCACATGATACAGGAAAAACAAATAGCAGACGAAGTGTTGTTTAACTATAGCGATTGCTGAAATAACATATTTTCTATTCTTATTTTTGATCAATCGTGTGTAATCTGTGTTATTTTTTTTATACATCATCATTTTTAATCCATTTAATATAATTATTCATCATCTTTTGTTTGCTGTATACATTTATAATCATAATTTATTTTATATTTGTTATTGATGTTCATGAAGAACATGTTAAATATTCTGATTTTTGGTACGTAAATCAGTGACAGTGCAATATCGTACTGCGTAAATTCATTTAGACCAGTAACTAAGTTAATTAACTTGTTGTAACACCTTTATGCAATTAAATTAAATGGAAACATTTTAAAATTTCAAATTATAATCATAAACATTCCACAAGAACAAGCTATTATTTATTGCTAGATCAGTTAATGTAACAGTTACACTAGAACATACAAAAATCGATTCTTACAGTTGAAAATAAATAAACACATAAAGTGTTTTTAAAAAGTGATTAAATTTACAAATACAACTATTCTACTGTTTACAAATGCACAGTATTACTTTTATTTTATTTTATATTAAATATTAACATTTTTGTTCTTAAGAACAATATTTAATTGAATCCGATTCTCAGAATTCGATTATTCGTTTTCCTCTATTACATGATTGAGCAGACGAAACTGGGAAGAGTCCATTGTGATTGTATATTTTTGAACCGTTCTCAGGAATGAATCTCAGGCAGTCGCTGATAACACTCGCCTAAACAAGATGCCTTCCGCGTGGCTCGGAATCTGGGCAACAGTTCAAGTGGTATACAGCGTCACTTGGTACAGATTGCTCGACTAATTTATTCAACTCACCAATAATTTTAATGAGTGATATATGATATATATAGTCGACGTTTCTTCAATTTTATTTGCCTTTTATGTATATCAAATCCCACTTTTAAAAGTTTTTGGCGGCTGTTGAATAAAAAGTTGCACAATCTGTACCAGGTGGCGCTGTCTACCGCCAAGTTTCCGCGCCACGTAGAAGGCGTCTAGTTTAGGAGGCTATGCTCGGTGTATCTCTTTTGCAAAATAAATTCTACCAAATTACAATCACGTTAACGCTTCTTATATCAAAATAAAGAATACATATATTGAATTTAAAGTTATATTTACATATGTAAACTAAAATGGCATTTGATGCAGGGTTGTTTTCGTATATCTTATTTAATCGGTTAAAGAAAAGAAAGACGTAAAGAGTATCAAATATTGAAAAAGTGGACCACAGTACTTTTCTTTAATTAAAAAGTTTTGTCATCAACTTTAACATCTTGTAAAGTTAATATGAAAGATTAAAAGTTTCATCAAGGCTAAGAAATGTACAGCGCTATCAATGAACAATAAGTATTTCGTATTAAATTAAAATTGATATATATGCATGTAATGTGTATAACTTGTTTTTCAGCAATTGTCTTAATTAAATTTGAACAAATAGTTCGATACATGTATTACAAGCAAGAAAAAATGGAATATTTATCGATATTATGCATATGGTATAAGTCAAAAATATTGAGGCAATCTATTAAACTTATACACGCAATGTAAGTCATACAGACATTGCGTGTATTGTTTTAAATGATTAGATAAACACACACACAATATATATATATATAGTACATGTGAATCCCAGAATAAATTACAGGAGAACACAAAATATATTATTATCTGCTTGATTGCAAGGTTTCTATACTGAAATACAAACAGAATTGCAACCTACTATATATAATTATCCCTAGAAAAATATATGATTTCCAATTTAAAAATTTAAAACATTACAACGAAATTTTTGTATTAAATTGACATTTTACTGGAGGTTCCAAAATTTAATTTATATAAATAATAATATAATATTTATTAAAATTAAATGCTTTATAATAGTAGTTGGGATACTTAAAATAGCCGTATTTTCCGGCGTATAACGCGAAATTTGTTAAATCAGTTATATACCAGAAATTTAAATTTACAGTTAAAGCTGTCTTTTAACAAGCTTTTGCTTCTTACAAATGGTGTGTAACATATTTATGTGACCTGCGCGTTATACGCCGGAAAATACGATTTCATAAAATAAAATGTAATTCAGATAAAATAAGACTAATAAAATTTGTTATAAATAATAGCATAGATGCCAGCATTTTCATTTATTCTGAAGTATATTTAGCCCCGCATTTTCTGCATACAAATTATTTTTTAGAGATATATTTTTCTTATTTTTTCGAAGCTATATATAGAAGAATTATATATATATATAAAGTGGGCGAAATAAAGATGGGGCTAAAAATACTCCGGAATAAATTAAAATATTGGCATCTGTGCAATACAATAGTTGAAGAAAAAGTACTATACTCAGGGGTCGTACTCTCCGCCCTTTTTTCAGGACATTCTCAGAGATTGGAAAATTTTCCCTTTTCTTGCCACCAATAATTTCATGCAGAAATACTTCTGGTGTGTTTATAGTAATATGCCTTGATTATACAGGATAGAGATTATTTTATAAAAATAGTCGTAGGAATGTAACTGAAAATTTCTAATTCATGAGAATGTCTTGAATAAAGGGCGGAGAGTTCGACCCCTGTATACTGAATTCACTAAAATTTCAGTTAAAATGAATTTAATAAAAAATATTTATTTTATTTTATGTTTTCCTTTACTCGAAGAAATTTTAACGTGTGTTTAAGGTGAACTTCTTAATTTAAACGCTTAAATTTTTCTCTGTCCAAAATCCCTTTCTGACTTTAAGTATATAACAAAAAAAAAAAATATTTTTATTGCTATTTTTAGAATTCACATTTTCATTGGAGCTGCCAGTCTAACCCGGAAGATTGTTAGTACCGCCCCTTTTCCCACACGAGTCTTTTTTTTTTAGAGAATTTTTCTTCTTAAGTCATGATTAATACATTTGACGAAAATTACTCTAAAAATTAAGTGGTGTGAGAAAAGGTGCGGTACTAACAATTTGCCGGATTAGAATGGCAGATCTGAACGTAATTAGTGAGATATTTTAAATCAAGAATGTTGTGGAATTAATTAAATATATTTTAACAATTTCTTATCAGTCCTAAACAACAAAAAATACTGTTTACGCTGCTGCCGCGTACACACTTTGAAATTTACATAATCTACCTAGATTGTGTAAATTATCACATATTCGTGTGGTCCTGGGGACTTCAATGTTGTTTATTAAAAGAATAATTTATGTGAGTTTATTGGTTGTGAGTTACCATTGGTTTCTTCATTATAACTTTTTATTAGAATATTTATGAAACATAACATAATCCGTTTTCCGTACTTTCATTGTAAGTTTAAGTGAAAACTTTTTTTGTGTTCAACAGTTTCAAAATGTGTATGCACTAGAAAAAATTACGAAACCTATCTTAATTGTGCAAATTTCAAAGTGAGTACGTGTCTGCAGCGCTAAAGATTTCCCTCAAATTCAGCAGTATATATATATATATATATATTTTTTTTTTTCGGAAATCATCTCACCATGTCTTCTTCCGCACTCTGTATATAAATTTTAGTTTTATTCTGTTCATCAGTTTTCACAGCAAAGTTAACAACTTTTACACTTTTTGGCTACCGGAAATTTTTTTTTTAATTTTTCCTTTTATTTAATCAGTGAAAACTGCTACAGATGTATATAAAAAATTTTTATATTTTCCGTTGTCCGAAAAGTGTAAAACTAGGTGACTATGCAAACACTTCAAGAGAGGGTAAGTTATTTAATGTCTACCCTGTCGAAATCAATAACGCAAGTCCTTATTACGATTCTAGATATAAGAACTATTTATTAGAGATTCTGGTGTAGGCTACAAGATAAAATTCTTTAATAGAATAATTGCATACCTGCCAACTTATTAAATAATATTCTGTAAAACTATAAGTATTCACCTCTTCTTTCACACCATTTGTTTTTAGAGTATTTTACTTCTTATTTAATCTTAATAACATTTGAAGAAAGTTACTCAAAAAATAAAGTGGTTTGGAAAAAAGGAATGGTTCTAACAATCATTGAAAATATTAATTAGTAAGTTGGCAGGTATGTAGTTTGTTTTTCACTTTAGTCTTTATAGAAATATCCGTGATTTTATGAAAAATAACCTGTGATAGTTTAAGTAAAATCTATGTAAGAATAAATTTCGAATCTGATATTTCACGTATAAAAATATAATAAGCTGTATCAACACATGCTTTTACATTTATCTACATGTATAAACGAATATATGCTACAAAAATTTGGTCGGAATCAGTGCGAAAGTGAAAAAATAAAATATATGAAAAGAGGAAAATATAAATGTTGAAACATATCAGTGGGTATATTGGTTTATTTGACAGCAACATCATACTACCAAAGAAAAGGAATGCAAATGGAGAAGAGTGAATTTCATCTCTGAGCCCCAGGCTTTGAAATTTGTCCTAATTTGAATATTTTGTGCATTCTCGGAAAATTTGCATATTTACTTTATTTTTAAACTTGACAACTGAAAACTCAAATATCGTAACATTAAATTTATTGCCAAGATTTGTAATGACACAGGAAAAGGAAAAATATATATATATTTACAGCGTATGTGAATAAATGAATGAACATTGAGAGAAATTTCTCCGAGAAACATTCTGTTTTAGTTATTTAATAACAAATTTTGTTACAATATCCAAATAAATGTATATTTAATTAAACTGCAATTGTTTTTTTTTTTTTTTTTTCATCTGTGTAAAATGATATAATCACAGTCTTGTACACTGGATTAAAAAAAAAAAAAGCGACATTGATTATCTTATACTGTTTTAATGGCAGTTATTTAATGTTTGAATTAACAAAAACGAAACATGCATTATAAAATTTATGATGAAATTTCAGAATAACAGAGCTCGAAGTCTCCGCCTTTTTTTCAAAACACTTCCAGAAATTAAAAAAAAAAAAAAAAAAAAAAAAAAAATTGGATTTTTTGCCACTACTATATTTATACAGAAATATTTACAGCATTTTGATATTAATGTGTCGTGATTAAATACGGTAGAGATTATTACATAAATACAGTAGTAGCAAAAAAAAAAAGGCGAAATTTTCTCATAGATGATGATGTCCTGAAAAAAGGGCGGAGACTTCAAGCTCTGAATAACTTTGGGCTATACTCAGTGGTCTTTAAGGACACTCTCATGAATGCGAAATTTTCAAATTTATTGCTACCACTATTTTTATAAAATGATTTCCACACTATATATTCATGGCACATTACTATAAATATACCTGACTTATTTCAGCATAAAATTACCGATGTCAAAACAGACGGAAATTTTTTATCTCTGATATATTGCTGATTTTTAAAATTTCTAAAATACCTATATTTTTAAAATTTCAAACTTTTACACTATAAAATAAATGCAGAAAAAATAATACATTTTTTAACAATTTGTTTTATGAATATATCAAATTTTGATGCATATAACCCAACAGGTAGGATTTGTATACTGCATCTTCTTCTACCGATATTTCAGCTCCTTACAGCAGTAAAGAAATACCTAAGTTCCTTTTATGTATAGTTCCACAAAATTTAATATGCGAGAGACCCAATATGTTGATTAAATTTGGGTGCATATCGACTGACAGGTTGCACTGGTGTTAGTGACTTTCGTCTATAATTCATATGGCTACATCTTAGCATCTACTGGTTGAAACCGCTCCAAATTACGTACTTTGGTCTTACATTATAAGAAGATATAATTAAATTTTGTGCTTGCTGGCATGTAAGTGGTGTTTTTATAGAAAAAGTAATGTAATTAATTATTATTATTATTATTCATTTTTTTAAATGCCACTTTGCTTTCTTCTATTCTACAATTAGTATATTTTTTTACTTAGTATTAACAATCACAGTCACTGAATGATTTTCGATAACTCTATATTAATTCGAACTTTCTTTTTTTTTAGATATTTTCGAAGATATGAATTAATTTCTTTAAGAAATTGTTTTTAAAAAGAAATTTGTACTGTAGATGATGAACCTTAATACCCTTCTCCCACGTAATTTTTAAAACTGTAATACCTACCGCATAGTCTCAAAAGTTAAAGGCACATTATTTTGCAACTGGAGGTCTCTTAAGGGCCCGTTTCACTCACCGTCGCGTCGCAAGAAGCCGAAGCTAATGTTATTCTATGGGAAATTTTATTTACAAATAACTTATTAACTAATACATATTTTTAAATTCTGTTTCCACATTCTGAAAATTCTCAAATGTTAAGTTGACGGACATTTTTTTTTTTTTAAGTATTTTTAAAAATTTTTTATATTTTATTTTGAAGCTGCAAAATACGAATTTTCAATATGTGAAATTTTTCATTTTGCAATTTCAAAATAAAATACATTAAAAAAAAAAAAGTCCGTCAATTTAACAGTTGGGAATTTTCTGAATGTGTAAACAGAATTTAAAAATATGTATTGGTTAATAAGTTATTTGTAAATAAAATTTCCCATAGAACAACATTGGCTCGGGCTTCCGGCGACGGTAAGTGAACAGGGCCGTGAAGTACTCTTTATTATTTACCACATAATTTCCAGAATTAAACTTTTTTTTATGCTGAATTAGTGAAACTCAATAGGAAATTGCGATAACTAAGTGAAAACGATGTCTGTTTTATAAGAATCGAATACTATCGATTTAATTGACAATTTTCGAGAAGAATTAAATACTTATTCATAAAACAGAACAATGCTTATGCTTTGTAATTGATTGCGAAGAATCGTTTCAGAAGAATCGTTATTGAATTTGTATATTTGTAATTTACAGAGAATGAAATATGTCAGCAAAGGAAATACTGCCTGAAATCGATGAGTGCGTTGTAGAAACAAAACATGAGTAAATGAAAGTTGCATTATTCAGCAGATCGGTTTAAATAAATTAAAAACTAATATTGACTGAAAATATAATTTTTTAAAGTTTTTTATAAAGTGTCATATGTTTTGTAAAATGTTGTATACAGCGATTAAAGAAATTGAATAACAATAAGAATTACTTTGGAGCAGGATTACCCTCAGCTTCACAAACCAGTCTTGTACTCTGATACAGGCTCACCGTTGTCCGTGGAGATGGATATACTCTGTTTATTTTTGGTTTATCTGAAAGTATCATTGAAAGAAAAGAAAAATTACTAATATAATTGACATAAAAATAGTAATTTCTATTAATATAGAGTGTTACGGAATAGCAATTTTTAACCTTAATTATTATTATTATTATTTTAAAAACATATTAAACTTTATATTTTGTCAGTTACTTAAATATCATTGAAAGAAAAGAAAAATTACTAATATAATTGATATAAAAAATACTAATTTCTATTAATATAGAGTGTTATGGAATAGCAGTTTTTAACCTTAATTATTATTATTATTTTAGAAATATATTAAATTTTATATTTTGTCAGTTGCTGAAATGATCATATATATTGTTCTATATAAAATTAAGAAGACCAATTTTACATTTGAAAGAAATTAAATAGGAAACTTACAAAAAATTTCTTACAATTTTATGTTTAAACGTTGAAATAATACTAATGTAATATAAAATACAATATGCAAACAATGCTGAATGGCAATGTGATACAATGTATAAGAAAATATGGATATATTTTTATTTTTTTTATAATATGACATTTATTTAAATTTTTCAATCATTCCCAGAGCTTCCAACCTAATCCGGCAAATTGTTAGTACCGCCTCTTTTTCTACACATATTAATTTTTAGAATAATTCTCTTCAAATATATTTATGATGAATTAAGAAAACAAATACTCTAAAAATTAAGTGGTATAGAAAAAGGGGCGGAAACAATTTGCCGGATTAGGTTGGCAGCTCTGCAGAGTTGCCAACTTTTATCATTTATTCCGGAGTATTGTTAGCCCCGCCCTTTTTTCACACCGGAAATTTTAAAAAATGATTTTCCCCTTATTTAACCGTTGTCACATATTAAAGAGAAATATTCCATAAAATTTCTGGTGCGAAAAGAAGGCGGGGCTTAAATTGCTCCGGAATAAATTATAAAAGTTGGCAACTCTGGCTCTGCATTCCATATGGAAAAGAACATTAGAGATTTTCTAATGCGCTTCAATGTTTATTTATTTTTTATTTATTTATTCATAAGAGAAACTGTACTGGAAAATTTTAGCAAAAACCAAAGTATAATTAAAAAATATCTTTATCCTTTGATATAGATTCTGAAATTTTCTTAATGCTGATTTTTTACCAGAACAAAAGGATCTCAAACAACTCTAACATATTTCTTTATTGTCATTTAACCTTCAATTTACAATTTAATATCAAATATATTTCTTAAAACAACATAAATTTACATTTGTAAATTTTGAATGCATACCATACTCTACAAATATGGCTACATTTTTAAATATAGAGAAAGTATTTCAGTAAAATCATATCAGAAATAATTTTTAATTTATAAAAGCTTTAAGTGACAATGGGAAGGGAAATAAGCAACTTGTACTGTTATACAGCCGCTACACTCTGAGGAATTTCATTAAAATTCGAAAATTAAACATTGAATTATACGTCTAGTTCTTTTTTCGAGAAAAATTTTCAGTATATTTAATATTAGTAAATATATTTCTTAAAACAACATAATTTTACATTTGTAAATTTTGAATGCATACAAATATAGCTACATTTTTAAATATAGAGAAAGTATTTCAGTAAAATCATATCAGAAATAATTTTAAATTTATACAAGCTTTAAGTGACAATGGGAAGGGAAAAAAAGCAACTTGTACTGTTATACAGCCGCTACACTCTGAGGAATTTCATTAAAATTCGAAAATTAAACATCGAATTATACGTCTAGTTCTTTTATCGAGAAAAATTTTCAGTATATTTAATATTAGTAAATATATTTCTTAAAACAACATAATTTTACATTTGTAAATTTTGAATGCATACAAATATAGCTACATTTTTAAATATAGAGAAAGTATTTCAGTAAAATCATATCAGAAATAATTTTAAATTTATACAAGCTTTAAGTGACAATGGGAAGGGAAAAAAAGCAACTTGTACTGTTATACAGCCGCTACACTCTGAGGAATTTCATTAAAATTCGAAAATTAAACATTGAATTATACGTCTAGTTCTTTTTTCGAGAAAAATTTTCAGTATATTTAATATTAGTAAATATATTTCTTAAAACAACATAATTTTACATTTGTAAATTTTGAATGCATACAAATATAGCTACATTTTTAAATATAGAGAAAGTATTTCAGTAAAATCATATCAGAAATAATTTTAAATTTATACAAGCTTTAAGTGACAATGGGAAGGGAAAAAAAGCAACTTGTACTGTTATACAGCCGCTACACTCTAAGGAATTTCATTAAAATTCGAAAATTAAACATTGAATTATACGTCTAGTTCTTTTTTCTAGAAACATTTTCAGTACCAACACATGCATGCCAGTATTTTACTTTATTCCGGAGAATTTCAAATTCCGCCAATCTTTCATATCACTTTTTTAAGAGTAATTTTTTCTTCTTTTATCGTAGTTATATATTGGAGAAAAATTTTCTATAATAAAGTGGTGTAATATAAAGGGGGGGAGGGGGGTAAAATGCTCTGAAATAAATTAAAATGTTAACAGCTCTGCAATACGCACATGGTAATATTTTAATTTGTTCAGAGCTTTATTTGTATCCGCTTATTTTCTATAGAACTTTTCTTAACCCTTTCAGTCGCAGTGTTCCCGCTGATGGAACACCTAATGTTAATTCTGAAGTGCAAAAACTCATCCCGGAAATATTTTAGCAAAAGTTTACATTTATAACATAGCAGAAAAGGCCCTTTTTTTAACTTGAAAATTTAAAATTACTTGTATTTTAATTAAGTTGGTAAATTCCGGTGGCAGTGTAATTTAAATGATCCGAATTACCTTTCCTCGTAAAGGGTTAAAATACTCCGGAATAAATTGAAATGTTGGGATCTATGCAATTTTTACGAGTTTTTGTTGTCGATAATGTTTACTTATAAATTGATTTATTTATTAAATTAAATATTACTTGAACTTAATAAAGTTTACTTACAGATGTTTCAAACCGAAAATTTCTCAAAAAGGAACAATGCTAATTTTTTATTTTTTAAATATTTAGGATCAGCTATGTGTCTAAAAGACATTTTAAAAATTAGTTTAGTAATTTTTAAAATAAATTAAGTAGTGAACCTTAAAGGGTTAAAGGGCAGGGGTCGTACTGTCCGCCCCTTTTCTCAGGATACTCTCAGCGATAAGAAATTTCCATCTTTTTTGCCACCACTAATTTCATGCAGAAATATTTCTGATGCATTTATAGTAATGTCCCACGATTACATAGAATAGAGATTAATGTATAAAAATAGTGGTAAAAAAAGTTTGAAAATTTCCTATCCTGAGACAGTCTTTAAAAATGGGCGGAGAGTACGATACCTGGAACGGCAATTTCTTCTTATTTAATTGTAATTACTTATTGGAGAAAATTTAGCTAGAAATATAGAGGTGAAAAAAAAGGATGGGAAATAACTGTGCTTTGAAATAAATTAAAATGTTGGCATATATACAAGTATTTGTAACAAATTGTTGTAAAGATCAGGATGTCGACCATTTATTAAATGTCCACAACCTTCCTTTGGAAAAAAGTTATGATATCTTTATAAGCATCCCTATGAACCCACTTGTACGTAATACATCTTTAAGATGTCCCATGTATGTCTTTTCATCCGTAGGATATCCCGAGGATGTCATATGGAGAAGGTGCTGGTAGGGATAACTTTATATTTACGGTCAATCTGACAGTAATCTGCAATGAAGTTTCTTAGCTACATAGCTGAAAATTAACATAAAATTATCTTTAATTTCATGTCTAATTTCTTCTCTTAAATACAGATGAATTTTTTTAAAAAGTTGTGACATTTGGTCTTCTGGATTTTTAACATTTCATTAATTATAATGCAATGTATATCCAAAATTTAATATTTATTTTAATACTTTGTATTAATTCGAAATTTTAAACGTCAATTTTAACTGTCAATATGCAATTTCTTTTCATTTTATAACAGACTTTTTGAACTTGAAACTTTTGAACTTTTCAATTCAAAAGCTGCGATTACATTTTGAATTTTTCATTCTTTTGTACTGGAATTCAACATTTCAAAGCACAAGTATTTCCATTTAATCTCCACACAACAAAACGAAAGGAAACTTTTGTTAAAATGCATTCACTATTTTTCAAAGCAATTCAAATCATATTTTAAAAGGTAACAAAAGGATTTATTTATAGAATTAATCTGCTCATTAATGCTGAAAAGGGAAATACCGTGAAATATGAATAATTGCCGCACCGTAATCTGTTGAAACAAAAGAACGACGACAAACTTATATCCCGTAAATTTTAAAGTCGAGTAAATAGTGACAATATAAAGAGAAGATCTGGCAGAGGGAATTTGACATCAACAAAAGTTTTATACAGAAAGAAAACGCCTCTTTAGCTTTGAACTTCATTCTGATCGGAATTGTCAGCTGCAGATGCTGTTTGAATCACAGACTTTTCTTTAGAAAATAGAAATGTTTGTTTCGTATTTACTTGTCCATTTTCAGCTGCAAGAGACACTTATCCTGGGAAAAATATATTTTTGAAGTGTTTTTAAGCTGATGGTTTCTAAGAATTTCGGTTTTGATCGTATAGTTGAGAAAAAAAGGGGTTAAAACATTGATACGATTAAGCGAAGAGAAAAATACTTGAAATGCAGATTTATTTTACACACATTCATTAATAAATAGGTACAAAAAAATAGTTATATAAAAGGATTTAAAGCTTTTTTTTTTTTTTTTTTTTTTTTTTTTTTAAAGTTCGGTGTTTCTAATAATTTATGTTTTGCTTGTGATATTTTTCATATTAAAAAAATAAAAGAGAAATAAAAATTTTGATACGATCGAGACGGGTAAAAAAAATTAGAAATAGATTTCTTTTCATGCATATTATTTAATAAATATGTACAAAAATATTTATGTAAATAAAAATATTTTTCAATGCTTATAAGCTGACGGTTTCAAGCTATTTCTGTTTTGAGCGCACAGAAAAACAAAATAAAATAAAAAAACAAAAACCTTGATAGGATTAAGAAAAAAGAAAAATATTAAAAATCGGCACGATTAAGAGACGAAAAAAATAATTTTAAAAGTAGATTTCTTTTTATAGATATTAATTAATAAATATGTAGAAAAATATTTATGTAAATAAAAATATTTTTCAATGCTTATAAGCTGACGGCTTTAAATTATTTCTGTTTTGACATCACACACACACACACACACACACAAATAATAAATAAATAAATAAATAAAAATAAAAATAAAATAAAATACAAAAATTTTGATAGGATTAAGGAAAAAAAAAAGTTTTAAAAATAGATTTCTGTTATTTATTTTTTTTATTATACAAACATATTTATGTAAATAAAAATATTTTCTAATGCTTATAAGTTGACGGTTTCAAGTTATTTCTGTTTTGACCAAACAGAAAACTTATTAAGAAAAAAAAGTTTTAAAAAGAGATTTTCTTTTTTTCTTTATATATATATATTTTTATACTCATTATTAAAAGTGTACTAAAATATAACAATGCCCCCAATAAATAAATAAATAAAATATAATAAAATATAATAAATAAATAAAAAAGATTTTAAATTATTATTATTATTATTATTCTGTCTTATAACAGGGATATAAAAATGGAAAAAATAAAACTCTGATGCGACCAAGTGAAACGTACAGTATTTTAAATATATATTTTTAAAATTCTTATTAATAATAATGTGTTAAAGTCAGAGCTAGAAAATCCCGACATTTTTATGTATTTATTATTATTATTATTTTTTTTTTTTTTTTTTTTCATAGAGCATTTCCACCGCTAAGTTGAAATCGCAAATTTTATGATAAAGTGAGCCTAAATGTTTCTCTTGTTACTGAATACATGGTCTCCAAATTTAATTTATTCCGGTGGTTTTTTTAGTCCCAATTTTATTTCGCATCACTTTATTTATAAGATGCAGAATTCCCAACTTTTATAATTTATTCACGAGCATTTTTAGCCCGCCTTCTTTTCGCAAAAGAAATTTTATAGATTATTTCTCTTTAATAAGTGACACCGATTAAATATGAAGAAAATCATTTTTAAAAATTTCCGGTATGAAAAAGAGGCGGGGCTAAAAATGTTCGTGAATAAATCATAAAAGTTGGGAACTCTGATAAGATATCTCTTCTCCTATATACAAGTACGATAAAAAGAAAAAAAAAAAGGTATAAGATGGTGGAAGGACATGAAAATGCTCTGAAATAAATAAAAATGTTGGAAACCCTTCTGAATATCAGTGAAAATATGTACTGGATGCTCTGGTTAAAATACTTCTGTAGAGCTAATTATTAAAAATATCAATAAAAAAAGTATAGGAATAAAATGGATTTAAATGCTAAGTAAGGAATATTATTTATTCATTATAAATGTGTTATTATACTTCCCTTTTCATTAAAAAATAAGAAAAAATGAAAAAAAAAAAAGTACCAGGAAACTGCTTTTAAAATGATAAAGAATATGATTTCCATATAAATATTATATGCAGAATTTTTAGTTAAACGTCATACTGTAAGTAAGAGTAACTTAAACATTCGTGAAATTTTTTCTCTCGTTTTATTTATGTGACGAGCTTTGAGAGAGAAGGAATCCAAAAATTACAAAATCAATATGTCGTATGTTTGTTTGTTTGTTTGTTAGAGTATTAATAAGTTTCTGCTAGTCAGTGTAGACATTATCCAAAAAAACAAAAGGTCATGAAGGTCAGGCAAATTTTACAATATCGCTAATGATACTGGCTAAGACATATACTTAATTTTCATAATTCTAATTTGAAGTATTTACAACTTAAGTATATATATATATATATATATATTACTTTTATAACAAGGCAAAATATGGCAAAATTTCGGATAGACGTGCACACCTGCCAATATTTTAATTTATCTCTGAGTATTTTTAGCCCCGCTTTTATTTCGCACCACTTATTTTTTAAAAGATTTTTTTATTTTATTTTATCGAAGTTATATATTGGCGATTTTTTTTTTCTGTAAATAAAGTAGTGCGAAATAAAGGCGGGGCTAGAAGTACTCCGGAATAAATTTAAAATATTGGCAGCTATGGATGTGTTTTTTTTTTTTTTTTTTCTCATAAACATATCGGCTGAATTTTAAAATATTGATAATGCAGGCATTAATGAATATCAATATACTTCAATACTAGCTTCTTAAGAAATTTGTTTTTCGCTTTCACTTTTACGCTTTCTTTATATTTTGACTCATAAATATAATGCTTAATCAATTTTATCTGTACCATTTAAGCATTAGAACTGAATAAAATGTTTTAAAATAACACGATAAATAAAAATATTTTTGTTGTTTTATTTTATTTTAATAATTTTAAAACGGGATTTTTTTTTTTTTTTTTTAATATGGTTGGAAATATATTAGGGGACCGGAAAATAATGTCGTTTTGAATTAATAAAATGAAACCGGAAATTTTTGTTTAACAGTGTTTACATGGTACATTACAAATAACCATCTTATAAGTTACCTAAGAATATTTTAAATTTTATCCAGGATAAATTTCCGATGTCAGTATTTTAATTCAAAACGACATTATTTTCCGGTCCCCCTAATATATATAAATACCGTGAAACACCGTTTAAGCGCCACCCTATCTTCAAGAAATGTATTATATATTTGGGCAGGGGCGAATAAACAGTAAAAAATTTCAGAAATGTAGAATTAACATATGTTTTGAGATTATATATATATATATATACTATAAAACTGAAATATATATATATATATATATATATATATATATATATATAATCTCAAACACTATATAAAAATTTTAAAATTTTATAAAAACCAAAAATATATCTTGTTGTTGTGATATCTTTTCTTTGTTTTGTCTTGCTGTCACGTACCTATTTATTTAATTTTTGTATTATTGTGTATTTTTTCATGAGCTCAAACTTTACATCCACGTATTTAACAACCCTCCTCCTGCCCTTACCCTTGCCAAGTGTTTCTTTTTTCTTTTTTTTTTTTTTTTAATGCATCACGAACACATTTCCTCATCTGTTCTATTCATCTGTCACCTGAAGATGCGGGGCAATGAGGACTGGCCCCAGGTGCTTCAGAAACATGCCTTCCTCGAACTCCTCATAGCGAACATACATGTACAAAATTACTAGTATGAGACTCAGTGAAAAAAATATAACCCTTACGAATCCTGAGATTAATAAATTTTTATAAATATTTATAAATGTGTTTTTTGTGAATGTTATTCGATAATATTTTTAAAGAATCATAGCCTCCTAAACTAGATGCCTTCCGCGTTGCTCGGTGACTTTTCGGTAGACAGCGCCACCTGATACAGATTGCACGACTTTTTTATTCAACAGCCACTACAAATTTTTAAAAGTGGAATATGATATACATAAAAGGCAAATAGAAACGAAGAAACGTCAATTATTTATATCATATATCACTTCTTAAAATTATTGGTGACAGTTGAATGTAAAAGTGCGCAATCTGTACCAGGTAGCGCTGTCTACCGTTTGAACTGTTGCCAAGTTTCCGTGCCACGCGGAAGGCATCTATTTTAGGAGGCTATGTAAAGAATAATGTGTAAGCACTTATATCCGTATTTCGCAGGAATGTCAAACGTAGCGAAGTTTTGAGAATGGTTTACTTAGTTCGGAGTATTTATTGGTTAAAGCAAGTTATTAATTGGAAGCTTTCAGTAGTTTTCGTGCATTTAATTAAATATAATTTTATATAAATTTTATATTTAACCCCTTAACGGTCGCATATTTTTCATAGACCACAATTTGTCCACATTTAAATAAATTTAATTTTTTGATACATTTTCGTGTAATAAAAAAAAAAAAAAAAGAAAAAAAGTTGATTGAAAATAAATATATGAATAATATATAAAGTTATTCTGTACATATTTTCAAATACATTATATACAGTTTGGTACTGGCTGATGCTTTCATGTGCCATAAAATGTTAAAGGAAAAATACACGTGGGGCGTTTTCACAGTCCTTGAATATTACGGGAGCGAAAAGGAAGGAGTTAAATAAAAAAAAAAAGAGAGAGAGAGAGAGAAGTATAAAAGAGAGAAGTATAAAAGCCTATAAAATGAAATGAAATTAAAATTAAATTAAAATGCAATATAAATTATACTATTACTATTTTTTTTTTATATCACTATTTTTGTACTTCATCATTATTAAAATAAATAAACAACAAATATATATTTTTTTCTTTTTTAAGAAAAGTAAATACTCAGTGAAAATACACTTAAATTAATCGAAAGGCTCAAATGTTTGAAAAAAGTTTACCTTTCATTTATTTTTTTAACAAAATCTTTTTTTTTTTTTTTTTTTTTTTTTTTTTACAAAAAACCTTTCTTTAGAAAATGCAAAAACTTCTAAGAAGTTTCAGACAATTCTCTTTCAAATCGATAGATTTTCAAAGGAATTGCCTCAAAGTCTTCGCCTTTACATTTTACAATGGAACTTCAATTTGCTCCAGACATTTATCTGTGTGAGTTTTCCCTTTTCAGGCAGTGAAATCCTTTAAGTTAAGCTTAGCTGTTTTCAAAGATAGAATTGTGAGAAGTGCAAAGCTGTTCACCGATATCTTAATCAGCTGCATATATTGCAGAGATAATAAATTGTCTTTTTTCTTTAAAGATGACTTTTTCCCAATACTTTTTTTTCTTTCTTACCTAAGGTATATCTCAAAATCCTTCAGAAATTCCAATTTTTTTTCGCCTTATTTATTTACAAACGTATATTTTATATACGTGTTTAACATATGCGCGGAATTTGCTTAATTTTAAATATTTATTTATCAAGGAAATCTGTTTTAAAAAGGAAAATTAGACGATTTGGAAAGAACTTCTATGTTAAATTTCTTTGAGAAGTGTACGATACTATTGTATTTATTTTCACAATAGATACGTTTCAGTATAAATATGTTGTTACATTTAAATAGTGTGCATCAAATATGGAATAACTACTGTTTATTATTATTTTTTTCTAAGATATGCTTTAGAAATTGTTATAATTGTTTACTTTGACAGATAAACATATGCGTAAAAAATTAAGTGACAGACGAAAAATAAATAAACCGTTAAATTGCAGGTCATATTGTAAATTATAAAATTTCTCTAACCATATTCTGAAAAACTGGTTTTCTTTGCTCAAAATTTTTTAATTATATTGCTTCAGTTATGCTATTTTTTATGTAATTAAACTTTAATTATTTGTAACTTGCTATGCATTATATTGTTTACTCATTTTTTATTACATTTTTAAAATTTAAGTATTTTACTTTAATTTCCATTTATCATTTCTTAATATATCCTCATTCTTTTTCAAATTGTTTATTTCTCTTATTTCCTTCGCGGCACAACATTAAAAATTATTTTATAGCAGAAATTATTATTATTATATTTTAATTAGGAATATTCTGTTTGCTACCATCAAATTAATTCTTTAATTATTTCTGTAAATAATTTTGCCCATATCTTAACTAATCCATTTCTTATCATATTACACATTTAGTAGATAAAAAGTGTTAGCTATTAAAGCTAATACTTTTAGTAGCTAACACCTACAGTTAGCTACTAAATTAAGGCTAGTAATTTAATAGCTAACCGTATTTAATTACTAGCTTTAATTTAGGTTAATAGTTAAATGCGGTAACTTATAATTACCGTAAGTTTAAGTAATTACAGTTACTTAAAAGTAAACCTAATTACTCCGGGTTTAAAAAGGAGTAGGTTTAATTAATTTAAGAGGTGTCAGCTTCTGCCTTAGTTCAAGCATGAGCATTTATAGTTGTTCGGAATGCAATTTAAGAAGTAGGACCTTGCCATATTAGCCTTAAGAAAAATAATAAATAAAAAAAAATTAAACGAGAAGCCAAAATAACCAAGCCACAACGCATTAAGATAAACGAATTCCGGCATAAATCGTATTCGATCGTAATTCCAACTTTTTCCATTATTAGATTAACTGTATTTATAATTCATTTGTGGCATTGATAAGTGTAAGCAAATTGGTTTAATAAAAGACAGAAGTCTTCTCACACCCGTCAGTAGAGTTGGTTAACCCCTTTGTTTATTTCAAGTGGCTACAGTTTCAAAACAAAAAAGCCAGATAAATTTGATTAAAAACTTAGTTGAAACTTTCATGCAGGTTATGTGCGTAACTAGTTTCATGCAAATCGGTTCCTAAATGCGTTTTTAAGCGAGCTTAAATATTGAACTGGTACCATTTTGCATCTAATCGTGGTAGACGGTTTGACTATTGCATGGTTGCTTTTACTGTAGAACCAAATTTGGATTAACCAAGAATATTGTAAATACTATAATATGAAATTTTGGTCCCCCTAGCACTGGAATTTGTGTAACATGAATATTTGGATTTTCATGGGCTGTAGATGTATGGACTGCATTAAAGTCAGCTAATGAAACTTTGAACACAATCTTTGACATGTTACTTCTGCTCAAGCGTATTATTAATACGAATATCCCTTCCTTGGCGTTGTTTTATTTCTGATGTTTCTGTGCACACTTCCGCAATAATAATCAAAGGTGACGGTATTAATAATAGTCTTTTTTTCTAATTTTAGTGTATAAGATATCCAATAGGGTAAAAGGGGCGTTTTTTCAGGGGGCATTAACAATTGTACGGTTATTAATGAGATGGTTGGCAAGTATGCAATAGTATATATTTATATGCATAAAAACTTCAGAATATTTATTATCTTCTATGCAGTACATAAATAAAACTTTTAAATACAGGGGGCATTAACAATTGTACGGTTATTAATGAGATGGTTGGCAAGTATGCAATAGTATATATTTATATGCATAAAAACTTCAGAATATTTATTATCTTCTATGCAGTACATAAATAAAACTTTTAAATACAGAATTCTTTACGTTATACTTGGGAGAATATTTTAAAGTAGATTTAAGAAATGTTTGTGTTATTATATTCTTATTAATATGTTTTTAGGTGTACATTGTGAAAAACTCTAAAATTTTTTATATATTACGTGTGGATGAAAATAATTTATCCGATATTTGTCAAGCATGCTGACTAAGTAATTGACAATAATTGGGAGATTTTTACATCATAAATAAAATCTCATGGAATAAAATCCCCATATTGTATTTACATTATTGCCCCATAATTGCACTTACATTATTCCATTTACATTATTGCAGTTACATTATTACCCCATTCTGAATTAATTCTAAAATTAATTCAGTAAAGATTAAATAGAAAATAGAAGCTGTTATTATTATTATTATTATTATTATTATTATTATTATTATTTAATGAAAGATTTTTAAATTCTCAATGAGGTTGTTAGATAATTTACTTTACTTTTTTTTTTTTTTTTTTTTTTTTTAACAAAAAAATATATAGTCCTGTAAATAAACTTTATATAAAAAAAGCAACTACTAAAACAAATGTTGTGATTTTTATTGTTATTATTATTATTATTCACATAAATTTTGATATTTTCCCTCTTTGCTTTCGATATTCGTTTATTCACTTTACTTCTCTTTCGAGGAAATGTGAGAGGAAAGAAAATTCTGAATATATTATATGCAATGCTGCACTCATACCCGAATTTTAGCAATTTCTTATTCATGTGCGTAGAATTTCTTTTAAAATACAGAAATATTTTACATTCAAAAGACTTACATATAACCATATTGCATGAAATGTAAATCCAGCCCTTTTGAAAAATATCTTTATGTAAATCTTGAATGAGCGTTCAGAGAGAAAGGTATATCTTAAAGCTATTGCTTTCCGATCCAAATAAATGTAAAAATGGGAGAAAAAGAGGGGAAAAAACTGCGATACATAAACAAACATGCATCCCGGAAAACTTCTGATGCAGTCATCAATTACATTTTGATACAAGAGTGTTTTCTAGAGATACACTTACACCACAAATATTTTACTTTTAAGAATGTGTTTCAGCTGAAAAACAAGAACATCTTCATTATTTATGTAACACATTTATTTTTTATCTTTTTGCTTTGTGGTGTTTTTTCTTAAAATACATATCTTTCAATAAATATGCATACCTGGTAATATTTATAATTTATTCCGGAGTACTGTTAGCCCCGCCCTTTTCCCCTCACCAGTATATTTGAGAAGCATTTCTCTTCTTATTTCATCTTAATTACGTTTTGGAGAAAATTTTTCTAAAATCCTACTGGTGTCAAAAAATGGTGGGGCTAACAGTACTCCAGAATAAATTATAAATGGTTCTAGGCATGTATATATGTATATGTATGTATGTGTTTAGTTAAGCTTTCATATTTTCCCAACACTGAAAGGAATTTAACAATAAACAAAGAACTACATTAAAATCTTTTTATTGAAACTAGCAACAGACATTACACGCTTATGATTTTTTTTTTTTTTTTTTTTTTTTCGTTTTCAGTTACAAAAAAATGACAATTGCTAAAAAAATAGTTATTAATGCAAGAGAAATACAAATAATAATAATAATAACAATAAAATAAATAATATTGAGAATCAACTAATGATACAACAAAATCATTTATCGAACACAATACAAGAAAACCGTACTTCTATATTCAGAGAAAAAAATAAAATTTTAATAAATTATTGAAATTAACTACTTATCTAAAATCAGTGATCGAAATCTTCACCCTTTTTTAGAACATTTTCAAAGATGAGAAATTTTCGTCTTTATTGCTACCACTATATTCATCCAGAAATATTTATCTTATTTTTATAGAAATGTGTTGGGATTAAATAAGATAGAAATTATTGTATATAAATAGTAGTATCAAAACTCTCAAAGTCCCCCCCCAAAAAAAAAAAGAGGGCGGAGACTTCGAACTAAATTTGTAAACTATATAAAACTAAAGAAAACTCAGATAAAATGTAAAAATTAAACTCAATATTTTTTTTTAATCTTTTTATTTATTTATTTATTATTATTATTATTATTATTATTATTATTATTATTATTATTATTTTACATTAATATAATTGTAGCTTAACGTAAGATTTAACAGTTCTTTTAATTTCTTAAAATCATTTAGAACAGCGTATATTTTACAACAACAATTGTTTAAAAATAATTGAACGCGTAAATTTTCTCTTTGTAGCTTTCAATATATTGTTTTTCTTTGAATGCAAAGTAACTGAATGTAATCATTTTTTTTTTTTCAGGTATCTGAATATCTACCCAAATAATGATAAAACTACATACGGAGGAATTGCAACATCAACAGCTCGTTCATGGATGCTAGTTGTGAGAATTGGTTTGGTTCGGTTTTTGGATTAAGACCGATTGTCTACCTTAGGTTCCTAGATCTATGGGTCCTAGTTGTCAGGAATCATGAATGATCTTATTTCAAAAAGGGTGACTAATGAGGCAACGCTGACGCTAAACATTGCAGCAAAAATGACATAAATATTCTTTCTCTATTCTCACTTTGATTTCCTCAGACATGACGCATGCACAACAGTGCGGATCAGACTCAGATTCGTAAGGAAACTGTAATTTAACTTCTTTCATGATTTGTTTCACTTAAAATAATAATAACAATAATAATAATAATTATTATTATTATTATTATTTACATTTATTTTTACATTTCTTACTGTAATCTTGAATTTTAATATTAAAAAGCATTATCAGTTTCGTTTTTAGCGTAAAATATAGTACATACTTGCCAATCATCTCATTAATAACCATACAATTGTTAACGCCCCCTGAAAAAACGCCCCTTTTCTCACACCACTATATTTTTAGAGTTACTCTCTCCAAATGTCGTTACGATTAAAAAAGACTAAAATTACTTTAAAAAGTTATTGGTGTTAAAAAAAAGAGGGTACTAAACTTTGTACGGTTCATAATGAAATGGCTGGCAAGTATGTATACAGAACATCACAATTGGAACATTTTTTGTTTCCTTTTAGAAAATCACATATTGTCCAGAATGAGGATGCAAGAGTTTAGGTCTAAAGACGGAACTCTCACACCACTACTTTTTACCGATATTTTCCATAATATTCAATCTTAAAAAAGATGCTGTATATATTATAGAAAATATTGATAAAATTAGTGATGTAAGAGTTTCATCTTCAGACAGAAGCTCTTGCACCTTTGATCCAGAAAAATATACCACTGCACTGACTTGATTAACCTTTTCACACAGCAGTATTTCACAACTAATTTTAGTTCAACAGGTTTTCGTCTTTTAGTGTCTGAATGAGATACTGAAATGGAGCTGATAAGTATCATCTTAGCAACTGAATATTACTAATTTGAAATAAGCAGTAAGAAAATTTGTGTTCTGTATGTATGTCTATATTCAATATAAATATGCACTGAATGCATATTTCATGTCATTGTAATGTTCCTCTGTATGGTTATATGCGCATAGATAATTGAACTAGTGAATGTATTGTTAAACGAGGATATTTTTGTGTAAGCAAGTTCATTTTTGAATAAACTGATATAAAAAGTATTTAAACAATACGATTTCACAAAACTTTAGTTTACATGACTATATATGTAATATATATATATCTTCTTTGGATTTTTAAATGTTTTTTTTTTCTCTCTCATCACCCATTTTTTAAATTTAATTTAATTTATTTATTTTATACAGAGTTGGTAACAATCGTATTTTAATCCAGAGCATTGTTAGTGCACGTTTTGTTTTCGCACCACATATTTCTTAAAGTAATTTTCACCAATTTTCACCAACTATTAGATAAGAATAAAATTACACTTAAAAAAAGTGGTATAAATTATAGGACAAAACTGAAAATACTCCGAAATAAATTAAGGGGTTACATCCAGTTGTAATTTTCAAAAAATCGATTTTTTTTTTTTTACATATTTTGAATGTACATATATTTGATAATATTGTCTGAAAATTTCATATCGATCCGGCAATTAGTTTCGGAGAAATTTTCATATTTGTAAAGACGTCTCCGAGCGTTTTAAAGTAGGCGGAGCGTAAACCAGAGTAGCAGCTGTTTTTCATTATCCCTATGCCCTTGTCCATGCTTTTCATAATGTTTTGCTTCTTAGAATAAGAATATAAAAGGTTTATCTTATATCTGAGAGCTATATTTAGAAATTTTAGGTATACAGTAAGTAAATATCGTCAGTTTAAAGTGAACTGCCACGTTGTGAAGTCGTGCCAGTATTCTGTTTAGATGGTTCCCAAAACTTTAAATGCGTTTATCTCGAAACGGTGTTTTCAAAGTCGGTGAGCAAAATTTCTCCGAAACGGCTGGACCGATTGACTCGAAATTTTGACACAATTTTCTTAGATATTTTTGTCAGGTAATGATCGTAGGAATAAGGTTTCTGATAATAATTTCGATTTTTTCAGCCACTTTCAAGTGTAAATTTTCATGAAAAAAACGATTTTTTTTGGGGGGGAAGCCGCCATTTTGTCAAAAATCAAAATTTTGACTATTCCTACGATCATTACCTGTATTCATCTATCCTAAAAATAAATCTTTTGGTTTTTTTCATTTCAGATAATTTGGATCAGAGATATCTTGCTCACCGCAAGACACCTTTTTGTGGAAGTCCTCTAGGAGATCTACTACAGGAACAGCGGAACCCAATATTTTTGTAAAATCATCACGGATTCTTAACATACATTAAATTTGCTACATGTATATGTATTGTATATATTTCTTTAATAAAAGGCCTCTTCACAAAAAATTCACAAAAAAACACGTTTTTTCGTGCATACAACTGGATGTAACCCCTTAAAAATATTATCAGATCATTCCTTAAAGTCAAAACTGTAAATCATGAAAATAGTTATTTTTCTTTTTTGCAAATGCAATTCAGTTTTATTTCTGACAATCAGTTATGAAGTAAATTGTTGCCAATTACTATAATATGCAAGATTATGAAAGAAAGACATAGCCGAATAAAATGACCGTTTAAGACCATACTTTTAAAAATACTAAATGTATCATATTTTACTAGACAATGATTTTTTGCATATAAAAATAGAAAAATCCAATTTCATTTATCTTCACTGAATAAATACGGAAAAAGAAATTCAAATAGATAGAATTCAGATGTAAATATGCCATAGAAAGACCAAATATAAATAAGATTTGAATCTCATTGTTGTCGAAGATCTACAAACTAATCAATACTTTTTAGAGTTATGAAAAAAAATGTGATTTAGTCTCGAAGAAAGGCAGTTTTTGAAATGGATTTTCAAATTAAATTTAACTTAAAATGTAGATATAAAAAGTTGCATTACTTAAAATTTTCTTATTAAAAGCAGATAATCGTAACACAAGTTTATTTTCTTTCAAGAAACATGTAAAATTTATAATCTAATTTAAGTTACGTGCTTAAAAAAAAAAAAAAAAAAAAAAAGTTACACTTTATAGTTGTCAATTTTTATTCCGAAACATTGTTAATGCCACCATTTTTTTCATAAAATTAATTTTAAAAAATGACTTTCTTCCTATTCAGTCATTGTCATATATTGGAGAGAAATTTAATTAAAAAAAATTGGTAATTTTCGCACCAAGCAGGTGCTAAAAATGCTCCAGAATAATCCCATTAGCATAGCTGCCAACTTCCTAAATTACATACTGTAGTATTATTAGTACCCGCCTTCTTTTTCACACTTGTCTTTTTTAAGTTTTTTTTTTTTTTTTTTTTTTTATTATTATTTAACCCGTTAGTAGTCGCTAGAAACAGCGCACCTATTACAGATTGGGCTTTTTTTATTTAACTCTCACCAATAATTTTAAGAAGTAATGTGACCGACGTTCCTTCGATTTTATTTGCGTATTATATATATCAAATGCTACTTCTAAAAATTTTTAGTGGCTAATGAATAAAAAAATCTGGCAACACTGAAGGATGGGCGGCAAATCGACCAACTAGCGACTGCTAACGGGTTAATCGTAATCAGTGTTGCCAGATCTGTCGGATTTTTTTTTTCAATAATCACCAATAATTTAAAAAAGTAATATTTGATGTACAGTCACACCCCCCCAAAAAAACGCCCCCCCCCCACCTAATTTTGCCGTAAATTATCGTAGAAACATGCGACTGGTGCCAATCAGTTTGTAATAACGTCTAGTTTATAATGTTATAGTTAGATTTTACTTAGGGGGTCGTCTACATATTAAAACTGACATCAACTTCATTTTTTTCAATGGTAACCCCCATTTCTTATAATTTATTTGAATTCTTTGGATCAAATCATCACGAAAAATGGTATAGTTTATATATTTCGCTCAATTTTTCATAGAGTTATAAGCTGTCAAAGTTTGGGGATGCTAATGTTAAATGAATGTGACAAACATTAAATCATATTTTCCGAAATAATTATGATATTTAAATTCTGTTTTTTTTATTCGTTAGAATGAAGTGACCCAAACATATTCCATGCAAATTTTTGCTAAAAAAACATTTTTTGAATTATGAAAATTATTAATAAGTTCATATTTGAAAAAATTATGAATTATGACCTATGTTAATTTTTGCACGAATAGAACGGGCATCATCAAAAACATGGGTTTCCAAATTTACAGCTCGTTCCTAACATTATTTTTTGAGTTACAGTGATATTTCACTTTTTATTCCTGTTAGGGGGCCGTCACTTCTTATAATCTGTATCCTCTATAAGTAAATGTTTGTATATAATTTGACTGAAAACTATTTTAATTTACCTTTATGTTATTTTTTTTGTTTCCTAAGCAATATTTCGATGTTTATTATACAAATTGGCATATTTTTGTAAAGTTATCACAATGTAGGTGAAGGATTGTGAAAGAATTTCAAATGAAAAGAAGCCCCCGCCTCTGATTCGCTGAAACACTATTTTTAAAAAAAGACTAATTTGCATATTCCTATTTGACTCTATATGTGACGCTGGTATGCATAAATCACAATGGTATTTACTACATCGATTATTGAAAACAAAACTTAAATGATTTAATTACAAATATGCAAAATTATTTTGTTTTATATTATAAAGTTTTAGAAAAATTGTGAAAAGGCGTGGCTTACGGTACAAGAGAGGAATATATCCGATCCTAATATGTTGAGTCTTTCTTCATAAGTATTAAATATCTTTTTCTAGTTTTTCGCTGCTAAAATTCTATTTTAACCCTGTAACACTTTTTTTTCGCATTTCAATATTCAAGAGTACGCACACCTCTAGTTAAATATCATGTTTTAGAAAACACGGTACAGCGAAACTGATTGCATGAAACAGCAATTATGCATTCGACAACCGTTTTATTATTATTATTATGAATATTTAATAATTTTAAAAATATTTTTTACCATAAATTTTCTGTTTAAATTTTGTTGTGACATATTTGCATTTGGTTACTGTACCGTTTGTAAGCTTTGTGTTATTTAAAATTTATCCCATAATGTAACATAATAAAATATCAAATTTCTATTAAAAGTTTTTTAATACAGAATCAAATAGTGAAAAATTGGTTTATTATTTATATATATATTTAAAGTTTATAAGATCTATTATTGGAACATAGCTCAACAGTATTTATTTTCAATTTCCTAATCACGAAATCAAAGTCACAGTTATTATGGAATAAAAATTTAAAACAAAGGAATTGTCTTATTACTTCAAATACATAGATATTGATCTTACAGAATCCTGAAATTTCATTTAAAAGACTTTAAACGTCTAAATTTAAAAATTCAAAATAAAATAAATTAATCTAAATGCTTTTAAAGTTGAAACGGGAAGATTTCAAAATATATGAAAATTGGCATTTGTGTTTTGAACATTTTGGTGCGGCAGATATTAAAAACAATATTTTAATGATGAGCTGAACCTGAGCTTAAGAGAGGGCGGATCCAGCTATTTAGCACGAGTGATATCACCTGACTAAAACCAGAATAAACAACATTTTAATTTATTCCGGGGTATTTTTAGCCCACTGTTATTCTTTTTTTTTTTTTTTTTTTTTTTTTTCAAACTTCAACACTAGCTACAGTACGCTTACGTCCTATTTACATTAAGCTTTGATATGGAAGCTATGTTGCTGTTTTTCGATGCTGCGAAATTTACAAAATATATTTGTGTTAATATACTATACAGATAGAAGAATAATTATATAATAGCAACTTCTTTATACTTCTTTAATTAATATGTTTATATACATTACTGTATGGAAATGTTTATATATGAATATTGTATTTATTTTTAATGAGACATATAAACACAAAATACTAAAAAAAAGAAGAAAATGTGTTATAAATTTTTATAATTCAAACAAAATATATATGCATACTTGCCAACCTAACCCGTAACATTGTTAGTTCCCGCCCCTGTGTGTACACATTTTAATTTTTAGAGTAATTAACTTTAAATACATTTACGATTAACTCATTGAGCGCCACGCGAATTCTTGTGGAAATCCCATTCAGGCCACACGTGCTGCTTAGAAGCGTGTTATGTTTATCGAGTTTCAATAAACCCCATTAGGCCTTAACGATATAATCCTATAAAAATCCTATAAAAAAAAAAAAAAAAAAAAAAACTTGAAGTAAATTTTAAATAAAGTGTCAGTAATTACTTAAAACTATGTAAGTTCTGTAGTTTTATATCATATTTTACACTGCCGGCTGACTTGGCCTAAATGGAAAGATCAGTGTCAGCCACCGATGGCTGACATGGCGCTAAAAAGACTGATGTGAAAAAAATGTACGGAAAGGGGCGGGACCAGTAATCTTCCGGGTTAGGTTGACAAGAATGTATATACATAGAGCAATGCCAGAAAATGTTCTTTATTTTTCATGAACCAGATGAATGGTAATTTTTTTCTGAATAGTCTATGTATTAAACATAATGCTGCTTTAAATACCCTTTAAATGAAAAGTTTTATTACATAAAGTAATTTTCTGGCACTCTACAGCTCCCAAATGACACACAATACGAAACCCCGCCCTTTTCCAGTGTTTAAAGGGTATTAACGTTTAATATGCTTTCTATTCGTTTTGATCTTTCCTCCTCCTCTTTATCTTCTTTTTTTCTTAAGAAAAAAGAGTTATGTAACATTTTGACCTTTTCAAGTGAAGATTTAGATTAAGGGTAGTCAGCTTTTCTACACCCACCGTCCACTTCGGTATCTGTGTTAAAGAGTAGAATTTTAGAACATCCCCTTAAGTAGTAGGATTTATTATTTTGCATATTAATTTGTTACACATTATAAAATATAAAAGCAAAAGAATATCGTGGAGATTTATGTAAAAGTTTTTAATAATGTCATGAAAAAAAAAAATAATTAATTAAAAAAAAATAAATAAAAATAAAAAAATCTGTTTTAATATTTTTAAAAAGTCAATTAAATTAAAGAAAATGAAAGTACTGCAGTATCAGAACAAACTCCCATTGTCACTGTGAAACGGCCGTGGGAACCAGGTTGAGTGCCGCCGTTTCAGACAATTATACGGCAGCTTGAGTTAAAATAATTTTGAATTTTCAAACAAATTTAAAACCATTCACCTTTTTTTTTTTCTCTTTTGATAGATATTTTAATATCTATTCAAGCTATTTAATTTTCTTCGTATGAAGTGAACTACCCGATGTTTAATCAATAGAAACCAATAAAAATCTTTTAATTCATAAACTAACTGAGAAAATTCTGTGAATTAGTCTTTTTTTTTTTTTTTTTTTTTTTTTTATGATTAGCATTTCTTAAATTTTTTTTCCTGTGTGAAACTTAATAAATAATGTATAATGGGTGGTAGATCATGATTTATATATTCTAAATGTATAGACGAACCCCTAATACATTTTCACGTGTAACTCTATTTAAAATTGATTTAAGGTGTATAAATAGGTATGTTTTTCGAACCGCCTTGATCTCAGAAATCTGAATATGAAGTCAAAAATAGGGGTTGCTATTAAAAAAAATTAAGTTAATGCCAGTTTTAATATGTAGACGACCCCATAGGCAAAATGTAACTATACCGTTATAAACTAGATGTTATTACAAATCGATCGGTACCAGGCAAATGTTTCTACGATAATTTACGGCGAAATTAGGTGGGGGGGTGGCGTTTTTTTGGGGGCTGACTGTACATAATAGACGATTAATCTTCGACGGCATTAGGCAAACGTTACAATTAAAAATTATTGGTGACTATTGCATACTTGCCAATTATCTCATTATGAACCGTACAATTTTTAGTACCCGAATTTTTTTTCACACCAGTAATTTTTTAGAGTAATTTTAGTCTTATTTAATCGCAACAACATATGGAGAGAGTTACTCTAAAAGTATAGTGGTGCATGCTTGCCAACCATCTCATTATGAACCGTACAATTTTTAGAACAGGCCTTTTTTTTCGCACCAATATTTTTTTAGAGTAACTTTAGTCTTATTTAATCGTAAGAACATTTGGAGAGAATAGCTCTAAAAATATAGTGGTGTGAGAAAAATGGTGTATTTTCAGGGGGCGATAACAATTGTACGGTTATTAATGAGATGGTTGGCAAGTATGGTGGTGTGAGAAAAGGGGCGTTTTTTCAGGGGGCGATAACAATTGTACGGTTATTAATGAGATGGTTGGCAAGTATGCTATTCAATAAAAAATCAGCATATTAATCATGATGTTGGCAGCTATGCATAAGAACGGATCTTTCTAGAGGCACAGGCTTGTCAATTTTTTGATTATTTGTAACAGATTTAGTGTTCTAGGAATGATAACAAAATTTTATCATATATTACTTAATCTATATACAGTTTAATAAAGAACAATCAAACTTGATTTCCCATTATTTTAAAACCATTAGGGATAAAAGAGTTCCTCTTATTCCGCCACCGGTATTTTTATAAAAAAATTTTGTCACATTTTTACAGTAATTTTTGTTATTTTATGGGGTAGAAATTTTTGTTAGAATATACTGATGGCAAAAAAAAGCGGACATCTTTCATCCCTGAACAATTCATGATATACAGGGTGATTATAATTAAAGTTACGATTTCAAAACGCTATAATTTTAAAACTGCCTATTAGAGCGATTTGGTATTTTACCAGAGCAATGGTGGGGCAATGAAATTTTGTTTGGCAAAAGAAAAAAAAAATAATAATAATCCAATTTGTTCCCTTGATTATCTGTAAAGTATTTGTTTCATGAACCTCCTCTTTTTCTCTTTTCACTACGACTGTTTCCGCTGTAAACAGTCGTATTCTTGTCTTTTTGCTGAAAAAAAAATTTTAGTAAACCCTTGAAGTCTATTGTTTCCTGCTATTTCATTGTGTTTCTAACAACAATCCTGTGTTTAATGAATCCATTTAGGCGTTTTCTCTGACATTATCCTGACAGCGCCATCTACAGGAACATGTTGGAGTTACTTTTTTCCTCCCAAAAACAAAATTTCATTGCCTCACGATTGCTCTGGTAAAATATCAAATCGCTCTGATGGGTAGTTTT
Organism: Salticus scenicus; assembly: GCA_963930645.1. Classification (NCBI taxonomy): domain Eukaryota; kingdom Metazoa; phylum Arthropoda; class Arachnida; order Araneae; family Salticidae; genus Salticus; species Salticus scenicus. Next base: position 236,675,962 of record OZ005655.1, read on the forward strand.
AAAATTATAGCATTTTCAAATCGTAACTTGAATTATAATCATCTTGTATTATGATGTATTCCAAGTCTCCTTCTTTTACTTCTTCTTCTTCTTCTTCTTTTCTTTTCTTTTCTTTTTTCTTTTCTTTTTTAAATATAATTTTAACATGTTTGAAAAGTTGCTAGCTTCGTACACTCATACACGAAAAATGAAGACATAAATTTATATTTCTAAAAAATCGACTTCTTTTCTCTCAAGGCTAATTTTGATATTTTAATACAACAGTTTAAACCTAGAGGTATCCCACAATAAATTCCCGCTTTAAAAAAGCGAAAAAAAAAAAAAAAATCCTTTGAAGAAAGGTATTTTTTTAATTATTTTTTCTTTAATAAATATTTAATCATTTTATATTTTTGCACTACAAAAGAAAATATTTAACAAAAAAAAAATTTTTTTAATAAAAAATAAAAATAAAATCCACATTAATTATTAAACTTTTTCTTACTCTTTTATTCAATTATAGTAGAAAAACTGCGTTTTAGACAAGAGTTTCTTGATAATAAAGAAAATAAAAAAATATCTAAGCTTTAATAATTACATTACTTCTCAATTTAAATATTTAAATTTTTCTGAATATCATTAAAGATTTTGAATGAAAAAATACGTTATTAAAATTTTCATTAACCTTCAGTGTTTATTAAAAAATAATGACTTTTTTCTTTTTAAAATTTATCATGCAGATATTTTAGGAAATCTATTTATGTCTCTGATCTTCTTTAATTAGTGGATATAGTGAATGTCTTCGCGTATTTGAACTGGACTTTAAATGTTTTAATTTAATTTTTAAGCATGCTTAAATATTTAATCTTCATAAAAATAAGTCATGTTAATATAAGTATTTAAATTGGCTTTCTAAGAGAAATGAGGGATATTTTTAAATGTATGGTGAAGGTTGGAAATTTTTTGATTACTTAATATTAAATGATTTTTAAAAATGACGATAATTGCCGTTAATATTTTATATTACAAAAAGGATGATATTTTAAAACTTTGATCCTTGGATAATTTACCATTTTTATTTGTATGAACTGTCTTTTGGCGTTTCGTTACATAAATTAGTAAAATCATTTTGCGTATTCGTGCTTAAATCACTTAAATTTTAACTTCAGTAACCGATGTGGTAATTTCCATTGAACAATATATAGACCGATAGCAACAAAATGCGCAAAACAAATGCATAAACAAAAATGCGCAAAACTCATTTAAAAATAATGTACTGTTTTAGTGGAACGCCTAAAAGCGTGGTGAACAACGTGTTAACCATTTGCGCTCGGCATATTTTCCGTAAGATACGCCTTTTGGCGTTCCTTTAAAACGTCACACGTATAGTTTCCAACTTACTAGCTTTTGGCTACCGAAAAATTGTAATAAATTTCTTTATTTTACTTCATCATTAAATAAAATAAAATTTTCTGTTAAAATTTTCCGGTAGCCTATAGTTACACGTTTTAAAAAAATAACATTTCATTTGCAGAGGAACATCTTAAGGCGTGGCTCGATTTTTTAATGTTCCCTCAGAAGGTACATACGAGCGATAAGGTTTAAAATGATAATTAAATGTAGCTTGAAATTTTTCTTTATATTGAACTAACATGTTTTACTAGAAAGAACGATGTTCGTTACTATATTGCACTAATTCAATATAATAATAATAAAAGAAAAACTTCTTTATTATTTTATTATTTCATTCATTTATTTAGTTTTATTTTATTTTTTGAAAATAGAGAACTACCGCGTATTGAAAGAGTCCATCTATCAGATTCAGAACAAAATGGGAAATATGAAAAAATAAAAACTGACTTATTATATCTTCGTATTGTTTACCCTACCTGTCATACTATTCATTGATCTACCTTCCTACTGATAAAGTACGCAGCCCCTTCTCTTATTTATAACGAATAACCAATAAGGTACGTTGAACTTTTATTTAGTACTAGTTGCAGGGATCGTACACACCGCCTTTTTTCCAAGACATTCCCAAAGATAAGAAATTTCCAATTTCTTTGTCACCACTATCTACATTCAAAGGTACTACTGGATTTATTCACAGTACAGATTGTGCCATGATTATACAGGGTAGAGATTATTGCACCAAAATAGTGGTAGCAATAAATTAATATATATATATATATATATATATATATATATATATTCCTGAGAGTGTCCTGAAAAGATGGTTAAGTGTACGACCAATGTAGTTGGCTTTGCTCGCTTCGATAGTCACTATATTTAAATTAATATATTTTTTTACAGTAATATGCCACAATACTTTAATCCCTTTATTAATGAGCCAGAAAATTTTGAATAAAATATCGATCAAAATTGTAGTCCGTGTCCCTACTGCCTACACTATGCTAATATTTATAGCTTGTGTCAGCGAGTTACCAAGCGTTAAATTGCTCGTAACTGTAACATAAAAGCAATATGTCCACTCAATTAAACTTCGGTGGATATTATGTCCATAGACTCTTAAACTAGATGCCTGTCGCGTGGCTTGGAAACTTTTCAACAGTTCAATTGGTAGACAGTGCCACCTGGTATAGATTGCTCGACTTATTTATTCAACAGTCACCAAAAATTTTTTAAAGTGGGATTTAATATATATATATATATATATATAAGGCGAATACAATCGAAGAAATATCGATTATATATATCATATATCATTTTTTATAATTATTGGTGAAAAAAGTCGCGCAATTTGTACCAAGTGGCGCTGTCTACCGCTTGAACTGTTGCTAAGTTTCCAAGCCACGCGAAAAGCATCTAGTTTAGAAGGCTATGTTATGTCAATAGATTACTACGTATTATTATATTTTTGAAATTCATAGAATTCATTTTTTATTACAAAAAGCATGAAATGTGAATCTATAATAGTAAAAGAAGATGTCTCTCTGTCTGTCTGAGCATCTATACGTTCAGCCCCTACTGAACGTAGAAGTACAAAATTTGACATACGGGTGCTCAGGAGCCTCACCGGGGGGCTCCCGAAAACAGAATTTAAAAATTTTAATTAGTTCTGGAGATATGAATTAAAATGTCAACTTATATCTAATCAAAAAGAAGCCTCAATGACTGAGAAATCACCGCGATTGCATAAAAATAGATACATAGCTGCCACGTGTTTTATATTATTCCGGAATGATGCTAGACCCGCCCTTTTTTCACACCGTAATATTTGTAGAAAATTTTTCTTCATTATTTAACCACGATTAAACACGAAAAAATTTACTCTAAAAAGATTCCGGTGAGAAAAAAGGGCGGGGCTAACAACATTGCGGAATAAATTAAAAAACTTGGCAGCTATGTAGATATCAGACATATTGGCTGACTACTCTTCCGATCAGAAATAAAAATATCTGCTACTCATTGAGGTCACATGTTTTTGAACTGGGATTAAAAATTGCAAATTTCAAAATTCTTCAATTTTTCTCTCTCGCACACAAAAATTACAAAACAACCCTTGATATTTTAATAATTCAATATCTAGAATTCTAATTGTGATTAAATTACATATAACACATCATTTGAAATATTGCAGACTTTTAAAATGATATAAGCAGTTAAATTCCGTACGGGAGTTTCAGAGACAACCACAGAAAAGTCAGACCACCTTTATTACGATATCTCCAATTCTAATTATGATGCAGGCTTTCGAATGCCGATATTCTGCTCACATTTCGTATTAAGGATTTTTAACACTATTTAGCCAGCAGTTACGCAAGTTTGAGAGAAAGCCCATGAATAAATAAGACACATTTTTTTTTAATAACAATGCTTATATTACCTCTGTATCTCAGCTTCTAATTAACATAATTTCATAGGTAAAATATCATTTTAAAAGTCATTTCAATTAAATTGAAGAGTAAATATTGAAAATCTCTTTCGCCAGAGGGAGCTTTGACATTTTAATAATTCAAATCTCCAATTCTGATTATCAGCAAATTACTTATAGGGAGAAGATTGGAAGACCGTAGGCCCCACTGGGTTGCGAATGTGCCACGATCAGAATTTTCAAAGGTCATTTACATGGTGAGCGAACAGGCTGTTTCAAATCATGAAACGTAAAGCGGCTCCTTAGTCGCCACAGAGTGAAAATTTGCTACAGGTAAAATTTTCAAAGCTATTTGCGGTATGAGCGAGGAAGCTGTTGTAAGTTCTAAAACGGGAATAAGGCGCCACCGAGCTGGACTTTGCTGTAGTCAGAATTTTGAAAGCTTGTAACACGGTAGGCGAAAAGGCTGTTTCAGATATTGAAACGGGAAGAGGGCGCCACAGGCGCTACCGATCGGGAATTTACTGCGATAATTTTTCAATAAAGTTATTTTCATTATAGGTCAATGAGCTGTTGTAGGCAGGGACTGATTTAGACCGGGGCACACATTATTTACACTTACACCATTATTTTTTAAGCAATACTTTCCTCTTATTATAAACAAAAAATTCTCATTAAAAATTATTTTAAAAGAATTCTGGTGTCTAATAATCATGAGTAAATTCGATTGTTTTACACCGTTCATTTTTTATAAAAATAATTTCCTAGTCAAAACGTGGAATTCTTATGATATTCAGTAAAAAATAATTGTAAAAATATTCCGGTGAGAGAGTGCCCCGGCCTAAATCAGGCTCTGGTTGTAGGATCTGAAACGAGAGACAGGCGCCGCAGGCGCCACCGAGCGAGAGTTTCGTAAAGTCTGACTTTTCAAGGATCGCGGACCAGCTGGTTGCCGATGGCGGCTAGTAATAAATAAAAGAGAATAAATTTTGTTTCAGCATTTTATTTTATTTTTATTTTATTTTATTTTTTTATTATTATTCAATTTATTTACATTGAATGTATAATCATTGAAATCTACTAAAGAAATTTCTACTTATACATTTTGCATACCTGGTAATATTTATAATTTATTTCGGAGTACTGTTAACCCTGTCCTTCTTTCACACCAGTATATTTTTAAAACATTTTTCTTCTTAATTCATCGTAATTACTTATTGAAAAAATTTTCTCTAAAATTTAACTGTTGTGAGGAAAAAGGCAAAGTTAGCAGTACAGGGATGGAACACGGGAACAGAATACATACCGGTATTTGTTTAAGAAAATTTCCAACCTATAATTTCACACTATTATTTTCGTATAATTTATCCTATTATTTCACACATTCACGTGCGTGAGTATTTATTTTTCTATTCTGTATATTTTCAAAACATTTGGCGAGAAGGCGATTTTTAAACATTATGTTGGTTCAATTTTGAAAGGCTGCCACAGGCGCCCTTTTTTTTTTTTTTTTTTAATTCTTCTCGCACCACTATTTTCGCAAACTAAAATATATAATACATTTACGCCGTCGTACCTGTTCTTTGAATGCAAAAATTTATTTTAAATTTTATGTTATGAAAATAGTTGCACGAAAATAATAATAATAAAGTTGCCTGAAGCAGCCCTGATATTTGGTGCATATGAACTGAAAGGTGACGATGCTATAATGTAATATGTGCTATTTTCAGAAATTTATTTATAAGCTTCTCTAATATATAAATACAGGAAACTTGACATGTGAGATGGATATTATGAAAGAGAATACTGAACTAATTTGAGTATATATCGGCTGACAGGTGGCGTTAGTATTATTCATCTTCTGAGGATTTTCATATAGCTATATCTCAAAACTTATAGGTTTATAGGTTAAATTTGCACTAAATTGCAAATAGGAAATTATTTATTGTAAAAAGTAAAAATTAAACAGATGTTTTGGCTGAAAAAATATAAATAAAGTTACTTTTAACGTAAAAAAATAAACTTTAATAAATTCAATCTTGTTACAGAAAACTCACAGAAAGAAATATAATTCCTGAAAATATCTGCAAAAGCTAAAAACGAAGTGATATAAAATAAATACATCTTTCTCAAATAATATAGGGTTTCACGTTTAAAAATATGAAAGCGAAATGCCATTTTTTAGAATAAATATACATGTATATATACATATATTTTAAACGTGTGTTTAGAGATAAATAATATTGTACAATATATTTTCCATGTTTGAAAAGACAAAAATCTTTACCGGTTGTGACACATATCATATTTACCGGATTCCATTAAATAAACTAGTATGTTGTGGCCACCACAAGACTTTCTTCTATAGTTTCCTGTACAAATTCACTCAGTAACAATAAAAAAAAAAAAAAAAAAAAAAAAAAAAAAAATACGATTTTTTTTTTTTTTTTTTTGTTAAAAGTAAAAAAAAAAAATAATAATAATTTAAAAAAAAAAAAAAAATCGATAATTTTGTTTTAAATTATCACAGATTTATAGTTCAACCATTCGTTTTAAAGGTATTGACGAGACCTTTCGAAAGATACCCATCTTGAAAATTTACCAAGTATTAATTTTCAAGTATTTTCATGTAATTTCAAGTATTTGCAAGTATTTTCATGTATCCCCTCCCGTGGGAGGTCGGAACCGATGCCACCACATGCACAAATTTTTTCCTAGTTAACTACTACTATTATCAATAATTCATATTAATTTTACAATCACAAGTTAAAATAAGTCTCATTATGCACAATTATACGAAATTTTGTCCTATAATGCCATGTTAAAAGTTTACAAAAATAGCGATCGTAGCGCCACCTGTTGAGCGATCGATCCCCAAATCTAATCAGCACCAGTTTATGCCAGGGTGCAACTAAATACCAACTGTGGTTAAATTTCATTCATTGGTTCGTGAGATACAGCGTCCACAAAAAAAAAAAAAAAAAAAAAAAAAAAAAAAAAGAAAAAAAAAAAAAAAAAAACGTGATACACACAGACAGACAGACAGTCATTTTCTAAAAACTATCAATTCGTGTTCAGGAGACCCCGAAACGTGTAAATCCATCAAAAAACGGAGGTCAAAAATTTTCACGAATCCAATACTTTCTCTATATTACATATAGAAGAAAGTAATAAATAAATAAATAAATGTATATGTATTTGTTTTGAAAAATAAAAAGTTACCTATCGAAGTATTGGGTGCAGACGGATAAAATATTCCTTTTTCATAAACCAATATACATACCTATGCAAAAATGGGATTCCACAGCACACAGAAGGTTAGATTTCTGCTCTTGTTTTTTTGTACCACTATTACTAAATATAAATTGGCATACTATTTGTACATCAGTTTTTTTTTTTTTTTGTTTAGAGGTCTACAGTCTTAATCAGAAGGGTCTCCTTCGGTTATCATAGATGCCAACATCCTATTAGTACACGCCCCTTTTCTACACCACTTAATTCTTAGACTAATTCTCTCTAAATATAATTACGATTAAGTAACAAGAAAAATACTCTAAAAAAAGACCGGTGTGAAAAAAAGGCTGGTACAAAAAATACTACGGAATATTAATTAGGAAGTTGGCAACTATGGGCTATGCTGGATTTTATTTAAAATGCAGGGATGGAACGCGGGCGCAGAATTCACACCGGAATGTGTTTAAGAAATTACTTTAGTTATAATATCGTTGATATAAGAGGTAGAAAATTTTCTTACATTGAGAGTGGTATGGATTCTGCGCCCGTGTTCCATCCCTGAAAATGTTTGTGTCTTAACATATATTTATCTGGGATACGATGAATTAGTAATGCATAGAAAATTGATTTGGCATTAACTTTCAAATAATTTATCTAATATTTAAATTTTTAGTTTACATGATACGGAAAGACTTTTCTTTATTCAAAAAGCATAAATTCTTTAAAATTAGTATTTATATTCATTGAAAGAAATTCTCTACTAAAAAATTTCGTAGTAAATTTCTGTTTTTATGTTTTCATTTTAAAATATTAGTTCAAATGATAACAGCTTTGCATTTTTACCCATTGAAAGCTTTTCATTTTTATTTTTGCATATAATAAATTACTTTGCAACATACTTCATTTAATGTTGATGCCATTATCAAACTACAAATTATCCAAAATGAAAGCTATAGAGAAAATTTTTCATATAAATTACCATGTTTGAAAACTGTTATTAATAACATCTTATTAACAGATGATGCAATTCGTGCAATTCTTCTCGTTAATTTAAAGAATTAATTTCGATAATAGACTTTTTTTTTTTACGTAACACAAAACAAACTAAAGCTATTGGAGAATTTTTTGCGTAATAAGTTTTTTTTTTTCTTTTGAAATATCAAGAACTGAAATAGCATAACCATTACACTTACATAAGAGAAATGATCTGAATAAATTTACTCATGAACGCTTTCTGTTAATCCCTTGAAATAAATACTTTTTTTGTGCTGTATTTTTTTTCTTTTAAATGCCCATTACACTGCACTTTTTTATCTTTATTACATTTTTACCCGCATAATTTATTAAAAGAATTGCCTTCCTTTGTATTTTAAGTATTAATAAATAACCTTTTTTGTCTTTTCGGAAAAAAAATATTCTATTGAACTTTTGGGGATTTTTTTTAAGGGTTAATAAATAATCGTTTTTACGCATAGAAAAAACATATTAAAAATTTACCGAGCCATACATCATTTTAAAATTCTAAATTGCGTGATATATTTTTAAAAGTTGTATGTAATGGCGTTTAATGCAAACAATTAAGGTTATAATGAAGATTTAGTATACATTGTTTTTAAGTTAGTATATACTAAAAGAGAGTTTTATAATAATAATTAATATTATGTTCTCGGAAATGGTTTAAAATTACTTTTTTTTATATAAGTGTTTATAGTTTGCAATTTTCTAAACAAATGTTGTGTGTTTATTTTAAATATTATACTAATGCTCGATAAATAAACGTTATATACATATATGTGTATATATATATATATATATATGTATATATATTAAAATATTACAGTTAGGGATAATAGAGAGTACTTATACTAAATTTTCTAATTTGTATTTTTTTTTTTTTTTTTTTAATCCACATTTCCACAAAAAAAAAAAAAAAAAAAAAGACATGCTAAATTTTATTTTTACCAAAATAAAAATTTAAATAGCTTCACATGCGGGAAAAGTTTTAAAATAATTGTGAATTTTCATTTATTTATTATTTTGCTTTCTACAATTCAAGAAAAATAGTATCCCTTGCTCATATAACTCGCCTTTCTTTTGAATGGCTTTCTTCTTGGAAAATACCATGATTATTAGATTATGATTTCATTTCTTTGGATTGTCCGCATAAATACACTAAGAATTCACGAAAACACTTTTTGAGTGTATTTCAAAGTAAATGTAAATGTATAAGTGTGAAAATATATCTTAGTTATATTTTTTATTTTAAAAAAAATTTCTTTTCTTTTTGAGAGAAGAAACAAATAGACCCAAAATGAACAGTAGGTTTAAAACCACTGTTATAAAAATCTCACAAACATCGGACATGAACTTTTTAGAAACTTTCCAGTGCACATAAAAAAAAAAAAAAAAAAAAAAAAAAATCATAGCACTGAGTCCCTAATCAAAACCATGGGTTATGTATATATATATGAATACTAAATACGTTCATAAAAAAGCAGTTTCATAGCGCTGTGTAATACTACTAATAATAAAAAGACATGTAATTTCAATGTCAATTTCAAATTTCGTAAATCTGTCACTTTCAAAATACTACCATTCCAAGCATATATTCTCAACGCAAATACATAGACTATATTTCTATTATATACAAATTATTTACTTAAACATTAAACTTAAGTCACAGAAATATCACTAAATCATAGTTGCAAACTTCCTAATTGGTATTCGGTAATATTGTTCGTACTCTTCTTCTTTTTTTGTCCTTGTGTTTTAAAAAAAAAAAAAAAAAAAAAAAAAAAAAAAAAAAAAAATGTGTTTTTAAAATACCAAAAAAATTATAAAATTTGCTCTCTAAAAAATAAAAAATATTCTTACTATCCCTAAACTTTCTCCTAGTAGTGTAATGCTGTAATTAACCTTCCTACTCATTTTTATTTTGTGTTTCCTCTTTCCATAAGCTCTAAAATTATTAGTTTTTGTATTTTTTGTGCTTTTTATGTTCCCCCCCCCCCTTTTCTCCATTGCAGTGAATTGTAGTTCGGGACTCTCACTCCGTTAGTTTCCACATCTAGGTAATGGAGGATGCGTGACGCTGTCACAGGTGCCTCCCAACCATTCCATCCTAACTTCCTAACTTTGAAGAGAATTAGTCTAAAAATTAAGTGGCGTAGAAAAAGGGGCGGGTACTAATAGTGCTACGTAATACAGACCTGCCAACCTAATCCGGCAAATTGTTAACGCCCATAGAAAAACGCCCCTTTTTCTACACCACTAAATTTTTAGAGTATTTGTTTTCTTCATTAATCGTAAATATATTTGAAGAGAATTACTCTAAAAATTAAGTGGTGTAGAAAAAGGGGCGGTACTAACAATTTGCCGGATTTGGTTGGCAGCTCTGGTAATATTAATTAGGATGGTTATAATCTATGCACTAAATATATCAAATGAATTTATACAAAGAAATATTTTCATTATATTTACATCCTTTGTTTGAAAACTAATAAGCATTAAAAAAAAAAAAAAAATCATGAATTAGAATAATTTATATAAAGAATTTGTCTTTAAAAATTTTCGTAGGATTTTCACTGCTATCAAATCATATGTATCAATACGTAAGTTACCAGATACGTAAATTACACACACTATAACAACGTTTACGTACTGCTTCTTCTGCTATTTAGAAATACATGGCGTATTAAATAATGTAAAAGAGAAGAAAACTGGAAAAATAGAGAAAGTTCTAATTTGCAACCTCGTCGAATTTTTGGCAACTCAGCGGGCTTAGTTTGCTATAGAAATCTGTTGCTATGCCGTAGAAATATGCTATAGAAATCTGTTGCTATGCTTGTTTGCTGTAGAAAATGTAGAGAAAAATGTAACCTTCTTTTTTTTTTCTTTGCTAGAAACAAGGTCTCCTTTGTCAGATTTTTTTTTCTTTTTTTGAACTGCATTCATATATATATATATATATATATATACCTTTATTTATATATATGTATAATTTTTTTGAATTATTTACAAATTTTAACAATTTATATATATATATATATATATATAAACAATTTTAATAGAAATATTCGCCTTAAAAAATAATAGTAAAAATTGCGTAATTAAATAAAGCTAACATAAATTTCCGAAGAAAAGAAAAAAAAAAAGGAACACAAAAATCAAAGTTTTGACAGTCCTGTGTGCATATTATAACTTATCATAGTTGCAAATATTTTAATTTATTCCTGAGCATTTTTAGCCCTCCTTTATTTAATACCACTTTTTTTTTTTTTTTTTTTTTTTTTTATCGTAATTATATATTGGAGAAAAATATGCTATAAATAAAGTAGTATGAATTAAAATTGGGGCTGAAAATGCTTCAGAATAAATTAAAATGTTGGCAATTATGATTTATGCCCATATAGTTGAATACATATATAAGTGCATAAACCCATGTTCTTACATTTTAATGTATGAATAATATATACAGAAAAAAATAATAACAATAACCCTTCTTAATTTTACAAAAAGGTGTTATATTGTTTTTAAGGTTTTTTTTTTTTTCTTTATAAAATACAGAGTAAATAGTTTTAGACCAGAAAAACCTTTTTTTATTGAATTTAATATTCGTTAATAGATTAATTTTATTTTGTTTTGTTTCTTTACGCACAACTTGTTTTTTTTTTTTTTTTTTTTTTTTTTTAAGATATTGACAGACTATATGCTTGAATGCTCGTATTTATTTTATGTTTTTATACTTGAAATTTCTCATACGATTTATTATAAAAAATAATAATAATAATAATAATTTTATTGAAGTGGATTTTTTAAGAAATCAAGTCAAAATAAACAATATTAATTCATGAATCACATTTTCTTTTCTTTCTTTTTTTTTTTTTTTTTTCTTGAGACCTTAAATTAAAAAAATAAAAAAATAAATAAAAAATAAAACGAGAATGTGTAAAAAATTTTTAATACATATACATGGGTGAAATGATGCGAAAATTTTTCACATGAACGCTTTTTGATGAGCCTTTGTAAGCATAGCATTTTTTTTTTCAGTCGAGCACTTTTTTTTTTTTTTTTTTAATTTATTAAAATAGCTATTACCCTCCACTTGTGCATCTTTATTAAAGTTTTTTCTCTTTTACGAACACTTAATTGAAAAGTTTTTTTTTTTTTTTTTTTTTTTTTTTTTTTTTAAATTATTGATATCTATTTTTTATAGAGAGGAAGAAAAAAAAATAGATTTTGACAAGAAATTAGAAAAAAAAAAAATAATAATAATAAAAGATATAAAAACTAAAATCTGTAAGGATTTTTTTTTTTTTTTTAATGTGTCACTACTTAAAAAGTTAAACGTCCTCAGTTCAATGATAATTAGTTTATTAAATTTCAATTACCAAATTACCAATTGAAAATATCATGTATAATTGTAATATATATATATATATATATATATATATATATATATGATTCGTAAATAGATGCTTAAAAATATGTAAAAAGTTGAACAAGCAAAAATAATCAAGAAGTTTACAACGTATATCTCTATTTATTTAATTAAAATAAAACGAATGTAACCAGTAAGAATTTATTTTTCTGGATAATATTTGTTACTAAAGCAGGTCGGCGTACACAAATGTGTGAATACATTTATTTTTTATAAAACTATCGGCGTATTATTTATTCAAAGAAAACTACTGCAAATGATTACTAACTTTTCTATCTTAAATAATCTGGTGTGTCCCTCACACGACTTTCTCTCTTATAAAGAAAGTTTGAATATTAAATAGCAAGTATAGTATATTATCCAATATTTTATAATTTGTTAATTATAGTATATTTGCATTTGATAGCAATGGCATAGCCTCCTGAACTAAATGCCTTCCGCATGGCTCGGAAACTTTTCGGTAGACAGCGTCACCTGGTACAGATTGCGCGACTGTTTTTATTCAACAGCCACCAAATATTTTTTAAAGTGAGATTTGAAATACATAAAAGGAGAATAGAATCGAAGAAACGTCAATTTGACAAGGAGCGGTCACCGCTCACCGCTCAAAGAGCAGTGTCGAGCGCTTAAGAAACTTCGATTATATATATCATATATCACTTCTTAAAATTATTGGTGACAGTTGAATAAAAAAGAGTGCAATTTGTACCAGGTGGCGCTGTCTACCACTTGAACTGTTGCCGAGTTTCCGAGCCACGCGGAAGGCATCTAGTTTAGGCGGCTATGGCAAGAGTATATTATTCTAATTTTAAATCTATTTAAAATAGGTTTAGGAATAGATTTATTTAATATTTATTTCTGTGTGAAGAGAGCTACCGCCTTTTCAACCTCATTTATAGTATAATACGTATATAATTATACATATATTTAAGTTCAAGGCTGATATTAAACTAAAAATTTTGTTCTAAATCATTTAGAAAAATTTCGCCTGCAACATTTTTCGAATCATACCAATCTTAATTGAACTATTCAGTCAACCTTATATATTAACATCAAAATACAAATTTTAATTTTCTGTAATTATTTGTTTTGAATTAATGAATAAAACACTTTAAAACACGTATATAAGTTTTAAAAATATATATTTAATTAAAAGCCGCATATTTTAAAGCTTTTCGCCCTGAAAAACAGGGCATCATTAGGAAGTCTACATGGTTTTACACAATGTACAGCTGTGTTACAAATATGTATACCATAAATCAGGTTAAAGCTACAGTTACATCGCTACTTTAATGCAAAAAAATATTTTTTAGTTCATTGGTTGGAGCCATTCTGCATTAATACTGAGGCAACACTTGATTACTGCAACTTGCGTTGGAAAAGTCAGTTTTGGATGGCTATTGGAAAGGATGGCGTGGTGGTAACATCAAGGTGAAAAAACTTGTCGAGCAGTGGTAGTGAATAGAAGTTATTCTTTTGAAGGAGTCGATGGATGGGAGCTGAAACACTCGGCTGGCGTTAACAACAGTTGGAAGAAACTTGTACGAAAACTTGCAGTGGAAAGGAATTAAACCTTGAAGACAAACTGTGGATGGGAATATGAAACTTGGAATGGCGGTAACTATCGTTGGAGAAGGATGCAGCAACTTTGGGGCAACTGTATCTCAAGAACTACTGCCCAGAATTCCATATAAATTTACATATTGATACACTGTGAGTTAAATTAGTACCCATTGGTGCCAACCGCTCAACAGGTGGCGCTGTTATACAATGATTTCCACAATTTAAGGGGAAGCTATATCTCAGGTTCTATTCCATATAATCAAACATCAAACGTGATATATGATAAGGCCATTATGATACATTATGCTGATTCAATTTGGATGCTTATCGGACAATAGGTGGCGCTACTATACTGCAAATTTCCTCGATAATGGGAAAGCTATATCTCAACTTCTATGGCATATAACTGTACGAAACTTGATACTTGGGATAACTATTATAAAAATGCATTTTTTAAAATTTCATTTATAGACAATAATGTATTTCTTTGGATATTTAGTGTTAGTTTTGTCTAAGATAAAAATAAATTATTTGCACTTAGTGAAGTTGTATAGGAAAATATGGAAGAATGTTTTGTGGTGGACACAACATACTAGTTTTTATTTTATTTTTTAATTATATTTATTATTTAAATTAATTATTGAATATTCCCTACTTAAAACGGATCAAATAAAACCTATGCCACTGTGTACATGGACATCCAAGAAATGCTAATGCATTGAGCTAGAGACATTTTTATAAATCACATTTAAAAACTTCATCAAAAAATAATAAAGAAATTCGCATTTATTATTTATATGCTCAGAAAATATTTGTTGTAAACTGTAATATGGTTAACCTCCAGATTTACAAGGCTACGCAAAAGTGTTTAGATACATTAAGGGATGAAAATAGGAAATTAAGAGCAGCACTTCTGTTTGTGTTAAACATTTTTAACACTTTCCAACAATGTTTCAGAGTGATTATGAATTCAATTAGTCTATGTTTATGTCTTTCTGTCTGTCCATTGAGTGATAATATATAGTAAGAAGATAGAATGTTATACGATACAACGAGTACGTACAGTGGGAAAGTGTTGATAACCAATGTGTACCTCATGATTTTTCGTTTTTGTTTTAGATTTAAAAGGGGTAATGGTTAATTATATTTTCAAAAACTTAAATAAAATCATAAAATGGCAATAATGTACGTTTTAGTATGGAGTACTGTGATTCATTAAACCTTATATGGTTACAGATCACCGTCCCCTCAAATAAAGGATATTCTACAGTGTGCATACCTATTTTTACGACAGGTTACTTCTGAAGCAAAATATAGCTAGTACTAAATATAGATAAAGTATGGTGGAAAATTGAAGAGTTTATTTATTAATTTATTTTTAAATTTACTATACATTTCCGATAAAGGCACATATGCTAAAAGCACACCACTGAAGGGGGATAACATTTCCGCTAAGGACACGGGTTTATAGATTTCCGCTAAGGGCACTGTCGCTAAGGGGCACGGCAACAAATTTTTTACTTCATCAACGTATAAAAAAAAAAAAAAAAAAAAAAAAAAAAGTGAATATAATCACAAATGCAAAAATTCATCCCAGATTTTCTTTTCTTTTTTTCTTTCTTTTTTTTTTTTTTTTAATAATAGTTAACTTTACAAAAAGGATGAAAAAAAAATATTTTCTTCAAATTTTTATTATAAATTCTGGTGTTTTGTGTTTCAAATGAATTTAATTACGTTGTCTCAAATAATTTTGATTCCTAATAAATAAGAATATTTTAGACATTTTAATTTAATTTTTATGAAATTACATATAATCATGTTCTAGAAAAAAAAAGTTTATTCAGGAATTTATTGCGAGTTAACATATAGGTACATGATGAAATGATAATCAAAACATGCTACATATTTCATTTTACACTTAATGTTGAGATTTGAGTTGATAGATACGCATAGTTTATCATAGTTTGAAGTATACGTTATTGCTTCTCAAATGGAAACGTCAAAGTATCGTTTAAGTTATTTTGAAAAGTGAAAGCAGTACTTGAATATAAACAACCACTCTAACGTTTGCTGTCTAATCATCAAAGTTCGTATTGAGTGGATTCAACATCACAGAAGAGCACCGTGGTGAGAAATTGGCTGTTTAATCGAAAAAGATAATTTTACATTGTTAGGCATATTTCAAACATAAAAAAAAGTTAGAAATAGATTCACTGACAATCTTAAAAACTATCATACCTAATTATTTATATATATATATATATATATATATATGAAAATATACACATATTGCACATTTGCATTTTAATTCTAAAATACCATGTAAATTAATATTTAGTAATTTAAAAACATAATAGGTAGGGTAGGTGCTCCAGTGATTGACATGCTCCAGTAATTAACACCTATCTCGAAATAATTAATAAATAAGAAAAATAATAAAATCATATATTTTACATATAAGAATTTTAACATTTTATGTCAAACACTGGAGCATAGGGTGCTACTGGTAAAATGAATAACTAGCAGTGTCAAACACTGGAACATAGGATGTTAATTACTGATAATATGAAAAACTGGCAGTGTCAATTACTGGTACATTGAGTGGGTGTCAAATAAAAATTCATTTTTTTTTTTATCAAATGTATATATTTTAACATATATGTGGTTCTGAAAACCAAATGTACTCACTTAAGATTTCTAAAAATATTTTCTGATGTCTAGAACACTAAAAACATCAGAGATTGCTCAAAAAGTGTCAATCACTGGTGCACTTACCCTATATACTTTTCAAAATGTCATATACAAACTCAATTCATAAGTAATCTTAAACATGGTTGAAAAGTGTCAAAAATGTTTGGCACAACGGAAATGCAATTCCAGCAGTTTCAGTTGTAGCCTTTAATGTATCTAAAATTTTAGTGCAGCCCTGTAAATTTTAACACTAAGTAAGCTATATTCTGTATATATATATATATATATATATATATATATATATATATTAATATAAAGAACAAATATAAATTTCAGTATTATTTGTACAGTACAAATTTATTTAAATATGATGAATAAAAATCCATTCGTAAATCGAAACGTACTGGCATTCTTTATAGAGTCCCCATACAGAAACAAATTGTGCTTTTTATGTAACATCTTAAAGAGGTAGCATGTCATTGTAAACTCACATAAATATATTATTTTGAAGAAATTCTGAAAATTCTAAATGACGCTAGAGATATACAGATGGATAAATAGACACCCGTACAGTCAGACATACAAAAAGATAGACAGATAAATAAACAAATAATTTTACGCTGTTGCTAAGTGTTAAAAAATCTTAATATAAAAGAAAATATAATTCCAGAAATTTCCAGTTATAGCCCTTAATGAATCTGAATATTTTGTATAGCCTTGTAAATCTTAATGTTAATTATACAATAGTCTATAAAAAACATTATTTTATGCATATGATTAATAAATGTCGATTTCATTATTATTTGTGCCAAATACAGTTATTAAAATATGGTTCATAGATATACCTTTCATAGAATGCAATACTTTAGGATTTATATGAATGTCCCTTTGCACAGACGAATCGTGGCATTTACCCACTTTTCAATAGGGAACATTTCATAGTAAACAGGAATAACGTATATCAGTTTATAGAAATTCCATGAATATTTACAAGAGTCGAAGCGTGGACAGACAAACAAACGGACAGACAGGCCGTCAAATGAAAGTCATAAAATATTTTCAATTTTGTCGAAAAATGTTAAAAATGAAGATATGATTATTTATTGAAATGAAAAACCCTTGGTGTAATTGGATTCAATTTAGACCGTTTCGTCTATCCAAAAATAAAACATCTGCAAGGCATTTTAGCTTCCATTATACTTCTAAATCAATAACGTCTAAGGAAAGTATGTGATGTGACTTCTTCAAACAAAACAATAAAATACACAGGAAGGAATGTGTGTTCTTGTAGACCGGCTAAAATTGTTAAAAATTATGCAAAGTTTCAGATTTCACAACAAATTTTGAATAGAAATTCTGTAAGTTCTAAATCAGAAATCTTTGAAATTGTCATTAAAAATTCGATATAAAATAATTCATTTCATTTTTTTTTTTTTTTTTTTTTTTTTGCTTATAAAGTTAAAAGTGTTCTATGTAATAAAAGAAAAAAACAAATTCTGCAGCATAACCAGATATGATCAATTTGTTTATATGTATATGTGTAATGCATGAGGTTATTGCGTTTACGTTATTGCTTTTATCATATTCATCTTCAATGCAAAAGCAAAATTTAATTATAAATAGTGAATTTACTTGTTTTTAATAGAATGTTTTTTCTCTGCTTAGATTTCTCATAGTCATACGCTATTATGTAATGTCATAGGTTGGTTGGTTGGTTGTAGGATTTAAGGCCTGTTGACTCCTGATGTGTCCTAGGCCTAGAGGGGGAATGCCCTCCGTGGGGGTCTTTCTAAGGGGTCCTAGCCCGTATTTACGCGAGTTTCGGAGGAAACCACGGAAAACTCCGAACGGCTAGGTCGATGAGCGCGACCTGGGATCGAACCCGGCACCTCCCATCTACCAGCTTTGAGCGCAGAACCGCTCGGCCGCTGGTGGGCGTAATGTCATAGGCTATGGGATGAGTATAAAATTGATGAGACCAGTCTTCCTTGGTTTTATTTAGTTTATTCATACTTGCCAACCATTTCATTAATAACCGTACGATTGTTAACGTCCCTTGGAAAAACGCCCCTTTTCTCACACCACTTTAATTTTAGAGTAATCCTTTCCAAATTCTGTTACGATTAAATAAGAATAAAATTAATCAAAAATTTGACTGGTGTGAATAAAAAGGCGGGTACGAAAAATTGTACGGTTCATAATGAGATGGTTGGCAAGCATATTATTTATTATTTCTTAAAAATTTCAATAATAATAATAATAATAATAATGAAAAATAATTAATTTTGTTTACGTCATTTGAACTATTTGATAAAAAAAAATAATAAATAAATAAATAAAGATGAATGTAAAATTATTTTATTAGCCCTTTCATTCCTCGTGATGCCAATTAGAATCATAACATTTCCGATTTACTTTCTTGCCATCTAACACTCCCAGTGATTCAAAATGAACAAAATTAAAGTCTATATACATTTTCCCATCGAAAAAAAAAATAATTTCGATGGTTTCACAATCCTTGTTGATAAATGAAAGTATATTTTATTATATTTTAATAATAATATCGAAATCAGTTTCCTGTTTTGGGCAATTTAAGTAAATTAACTGTTTGAAATATTTTTTATTTTATTTTTCAATGTTCATAATTTGTATTTTAATTAATTTCAATATGTATTTCATCCAAAATTTTGATACTTTTATTTATTGAAAAGATATTATTTTAAATGGTATCAGTGGTTGTATTAAACTTAAATAAACACCTCTCAGTTGCTTTGTTAGCTATATCAATTTATACTCTGCTATTAGTCCTGTTTTTAAAAAAAATATTTATACATATTACCTTTGAAATAAATTTATGACTAAATATAAGATTTATTGTTTTATGGATGGAAAAAATGGGAAATGAAAGGGTTAATAAAATAACGTAGGTTATTTATGATAAAATCATCTTAAGTTTTAAAAACCTATTCCCTCTAATTACAGTTTGTTCACTTTCATAACTATATCGTATATTTAAAAAATAACATGTGCGTTGAAGGAAATTCGCAATAGAAAGCAGTATAAAATAAATAATATATTTGACATCTGAAACGAATCGTCTTTATTCTCATCCACTTTTACTCTATGAAATCTGGTTCAACGGGCTATACTAGAACTGTAAGTACCCAAGTTCTATAGTCTTCTTTCAATGAGCGGCCGTATAAAAGTGGAAGAGCGGTTGCGTACAAGTGGAGGAGCTTCAGTTCTCGCTATTTCAGAAGTGGCTTCTTCATTTCTCAGTCTTCCTCAAAAGTATTGCGTGAATATAAATTTTTGCCCCTTAATCTATTGAAAAGAGAGAAGAAGAATTGCATTCGTGATCTTTTCAGTACGTTGACTAGAAGAGTACAAAGAAATTTGCATGTATATCTAAAATAACACGAGTTTTACAGTTGTATGGCTATATGTATCTAGTAAGCTTCAAATCCAACAAAATCTGTCAATGCGATTTAAAATCCTTTTTTTATTTAATTTAATGCTTTTTTCTAAGTTAATACTCAAAATATAAATTTCGCAAATTTATTTATAATATATATATATATATATATATATATATATATATAAAGTTAAATGATAAATAAATTGAAAAAATTGTAATTTTATTGGGGATCATGTGTTAATACATACTTCCCAACATCCTAATTAATATTCCGTAGTGTTGTTAGTCCCGCCCTTTTTTTTTCCCACCAGTAAATGTTTAGAGTAATATTCTCTAAATGTAATTACGATTAAATAAGAAGAAAAATACTCTAAAAAGATACTGGTGTGAAAAATAAGGCGGGACTACTACGGAATATTAATTATGCACTACTATTATATACTACGGAATATTAATTAGTATGTTGGCAAGTATAGTTAATATATATATATATATATATATATATATATATATATATATATATATATATATATATATATATATATATATATATATATATATATATATATATATATATATATATATATATATTTTAATAAGCGGCGAGAACTGTATTTAAAAAAAAATGTTTTATTAAATCAAATTGAAACAATAGCAATCATTTTAATACATATTTCATAAATCATAATAATTTGACAAATCATTTAACAGTTTTTATGTATTATTATTACTTACAGACTTTGAATAAACACCATAAAATGCAATAAACTCGCAACAATTGTTTCGGGTCGAAAAAACACACGACCCTTCATCAGGCGAATAAAGTAAGCACGAGTGCTGCAGTCAAAGCGGCAACGCACAAAAAACACACGTTTGTGCGTTGCCGCTTTGACTGCAGCACTCGTGCTTACTTTATTCGCCTGATGAAGGGTCGTGTGTTTTTTCGACCCGAAACAATTGTTGCGAGTTTATTGTATTTTATGGTGTTTATTCAAAGTCTGTAAGTAATAATTTTTACAACGCCAGTTTTGTGGTGCTTCTTTATTCAAAGTTTTTATGTATATTTATATTTCGCTTCGAATTTATTTTCGGTATATATACATATATACCGAATTCTCGAATGCCGATTACCGAATTCTACCGAATTTTCGGTATATATTGTAAATATACATAAATATACAATATATATGCATATATATATATATATACATATATATTGTATATTTATATTTATAATTATAATTTACTTTTGTTCTCACATATATTTTGCTTCGGTAAAATATATGTGAGAATTTGTCAAATTTTTTCATATGTTTATATATGAATTATGATTTTAAAAGCAGAAATTATTGATTCCTAGAGTATCCAATAATTTATGCTTTTAAATATTGTAGATCGTGAGATGCAAGTTCAAACCTGGGGTACGTTTTCAGGCCTACTCTTTAGTTTCTGTCCAGTTTTGTTTTCTTAAACTCACGAAAATACCGTTTGGAACCTCTTAGAATGATCCCTGGAAGGCAAACCCATACTTACCAACTTCCCAATTAATATTCCGTAGTGTTGTTAGTCACGCCCTTTATTTCACACCAGTAAATTTTTACAGTGACATTCTCCAAATGCAATTATGATTAAATAAAAAGAAAAATACTCTAAAAAGATACTGGTGTGAAAAAAAAGGTGGGGCTAACAATACTACGGAATAATAATTAGCATGTTGGCAAGTATGCATGCCACGCAGGCCTAGAACTTACATGCAATCAATAATACTTAAATAACATATCATACTAAATTTACCTGTATATATCAATCATACCTGCTAGCATCCTCGTTAATATTCCATAGTGTTATTAGTCTCGTCCCTTCTTTTACTCCAATAAATTTTTAGAATAATATTCTCCAAATACAATTACAATTCAATAAGAAGAAAAATACTCAAAAATAATGCTGGTGTTAAAAAAAAAAAAAAAAAAAAAAGGCACGGCTAACAATACTACGGAATATTAATTAGCATCATGTTGGCAGGTATGATATAAATTCAAATTTTCATAATTTCGTGTAAAAAAAAAAAAAAAAAAAAAAAGTTGTATACGTTTTTGTTTTATTTGATGTTTTGAAAACATTGCAATTGATTATTTATATTTGTACATTTCGGTATATTATTTTACACTTTTGTTTTCAGAAAAATAAACAACACGTTTTCTTTAGAAAAAAAAATAGTTTTCCTTTTTTGCATACGCTCTAAATCGTCAAACCATTATAGATGTAGATTTTCTTAAATAAAAAAAAAAAAAAAAAAACATGTAGGAATGTTTTAGAACGTAAAGAATTGTTGTGAGAAAGCCAAAAGAGAACGAAAATAGTAAAGAAACAGACCAAATGGAGAGATTTGACACGGACAAAAGATATTTTGCAGAACTATATATTTCTTTTCCTTTTGTACTTTTTTCCATCAATTTTTAAGTCAACATTAAAAAGTGACTTCTGTTTAAAATGGAAACCATTTCTCATGATATATGTCATATTTTTGCAAAAGCACGTTTGTATTCTATTAATATTTTAAATATAAAACAAAATAAATATTTATTTATGCTATATTAAACGAATTTATATTGCAAATGATTTTTAATTGTACCCTTATATTTTTCGTCTTTATAGTCTTGTTCCATTTAAAATATAATATTATGGCTAAAAATAAATTATATATTACGCATAAAAAAATAAAGAAATTTATTTATCGATTATTGTTTATTCTTTAATCTAGTTAGTTAGAATGAACTCTATACAAAATGTGCTAAGGTTCATTTAACTACCATAAATGAATTAAAAAAAAAAAATACAAACATTGTCAATTTTAAATAAACTGCTTTAGCGATAAATGAGCCTATGCAAAGAAGTGTGTTTGAAACATACCTGCCAACATGTATCTCATGTATCAAGTTTCGTACAGTTAAATACCATAGAAGTTTAAATATAGCATTCCTGTTCTCGGGAAAAATGCACTATAGCAGGGCAACCCATTGGTAGACAGGGTTGTTAATTTATTTCCATAGTGGAAAAAACCTGGTTAAAACCGTCCCGATCAAAATAACAAAAATTAACACTTTCTGGACCGCTGACGTAGATTCAAGTCATTTGAAAATCTCTAACTCCACCTGTGGGCGTGTTTTCAGCAATTTGTATGCTATTTATTTCTTTAAAATACACCCACTATTCATATTTGTACTATCAATATATTACGGATATAAATGCTTTGATTAGAAAGAGTATACTTAACCATAATGTATATCCATTTGTAATATAAATGTGGATATGGAAAATTTTGTTCTGAAATATTGTGACTCGGGAGATTGACACCCACAAGCGGACTTTACTGTGGAAAAGACAAAAACATGCGGTCGGGAATGTATTAATATTCTTTAGTATTGTTATCGCCGCCTTTTATTCCACACCGATATTATTTTAAAGTATTTTTTTTTTTTACTTATTGAATCGTAATTGCATTTGGAAGATTTTATTCTAAAAATTTACTGGTGTGAAAGGAAGGTCGGGACTAACAACACTACGGAATATTAACGAGTATGTTGGCAGGTATGATTTGAAAGCATAAAGTACTTTCGAGGATTTGCTTTGGCATTTCCAAATTCAATTCTATATTCAATTTCATTTTTATTTATTTTTTTATTTTTGTACGTTAAAAAATCTCTGCAATAAGATATGTTTGTCATATCCAATTGTTTTATTAAACATCAAGATTTTTAAAATATCTTAACACTTTGGGGGCCTGCTCATTTTCTTACTTTTAATAATATTCGGGTTTCTCTAAAAGTTATAGTTTTTAACAAAGGAATTTTTTGCACTCGTTTTCAAATCACTTAAAATTTATGCACAGCAACCGATGCGATTATCGTCATTCACACATATACATGCAGTGGCTACTCAAATTATTAAGCACAATTCCGTAGTTCCCAAATTCTAAAAATAATTACAAGCTAAAAATAAATTTTTTATATACTGTTTTTAAATTTTCTGTTGAATCATATAAACGCTACCGAAGGCAGCGGGAACCCGGAGCAATTGGCTAAAATTATTAAAAAAATTCATTGCTATCGTGTTTTGATCTGTTATAAGAGTTTCAAATGGTTTGCTAGCAGGGAAGTTACTAGTTAAAAATCGATTGCAAGCTTTGTACTGGAAACGCTGCCGAAGACAACAGGGTCCCGAAACAGTTGTTAGAAATATTAAAAAAATGCATTTTCACCGTGTTCTGAACTATTGAACTATTCTGAAAGTTTCAAATGTCTAGCTAGTCGGGAAAATAGTTTTTTTTTTTTTTTCAGTTGAATCTTATAAACGCTGCTGAAAGCAGTAGGGACCTGAAACAGTTGACTAAACGTATTAAAAAAATGTATTGTCACCGTGTTCTAAGCTATCCTGAAAGTTTCAAATGTGTAGCTAGTCGGGAAGTTAGTGAAAAATCGATTGCAAGCTTTGTACTGGTAACACTATCGAAAGCAGCAGGAACACGAAACAGTTGGTTAAAAATATTTAAAAAATGCATTTATTAACGTGTTCTGAACTATTATGAAAGTTTCAAATGTCTAGCTAGTCGAGAAGCTAGTTAAATAAATATTTTGTTGAATCATATAAACGCTGCCAAAGGCAGTAGAGACCTAAAACAGTTTACCAAAGTATTAACAAAATGTATTGTCACTGTGTTCTGAGCTATCCTGAAAGTTTCAAATCTGTAGCTAGTCGGGAAGTTAGTGAAAAATCGATTGCAAGCTTTGTACTGGTAACGATGCCGCAGGCAGCAGAAACCCGAAACATTTGGCTAAAAGTATTGTAAAAATGCATTTTCACCGTGTTGTGAACTATTTTGAAAGTTTCGAATGTCTAGCTAGTCGGGAAGTTTGTTAAATGCATTTTCTGTCGAATCATATAGACGCTGCCGAAGGCAATATGGACCTGAAACAGTTGACTAAAATATTAAAAAAATGTATTGTCACCGTGTTCTGAACTGTCCTTAAAGTTTCAAATGTCTAGTTAATCGGGATGTTAATTAAAAATTGATTGCAAGATTTGTACTGGACAAACATACAAACAAACTAACAAGAAATAAAGGCGAAGCTAAAAATACTTCGGGATAAGTTAAAATATTGGCAGTTATGGTGTTGCCAAATCTGGCGAAATTTTTATTCATTAATCACCAATAATTTTTAATTGTAACGTTTGTATAATCACTAGAAAGAGTGATAGTCCATTAATCATAGCTGCCAGTATTTTAATTTATTCCGGAGTACTTTTAGCCCCGCCTTTAATTCGCACCACTTAATTAATAGAAATATTTTCTTCAATACATAACTTCGATAAAATAAGGAAAAATTGCTTTTAAAAAATAAGTGGTACGAATTAGAGGCGGAGCTAAACTTACTCTGGAATAAATTAAAATATTGACAGCTATGCATTAAGTATATCAAATATCATTTCTCAAATTTATTGGTGACTGTTGAATAAGAATTCCTACAGATCTGGAAACACTGACTCTGACCCACTCATATAATGTGTGTGGGTATTTGTGTGAAAAATTATGATATTCATTATTTTTAAAAGAAATACTTTTCAAAGTTAACGCTTGGTTATATCTTGTACTTAAAACATAAAAAAATAAACGTGCCATATATTATTTAATGACAGAAAATATTTAATGAGATTTTACTCGACAGCATTATTTTAATTAATGCTATTCGTCATTCTTTAAATGTTAACTTTTAATGGAAATTTTTACATTACATATTTTATGAATTTTTAATTTCTATTTAAATGTGTTCGTCTATAAAAATAATCAGTAATTTAAAAACTACATTTTACGATTTTCACATAATACAGAACTGTACCTTAGGAAAAAAAAAATAATTACACAGAAAAACCCAAATACCATACAAATAAAATAAAAAGTAGGTACCAGGATTGTTTCATGGTTTATTATAATGAGAACAGTAATTAGATATCCAAAATAACTATTCTTTTATTTTTTACGGTCTGTGAGCAAATCGTCGCATGAAAAGGAAGCTTGCAGTTTCTCATTAAATTTTTTGGTGGAATATCATAAAAATATTTTAGAAAACAAAGCTAAAGTTACGTAGCTTGAAATAATTACTATCATGAAACCACAAGACAGAATTAATATTGGTTAAAGTTTTTCTCCTCATATGCATATACGTTATGTATATTATGTATTAAAAGAAAAGTCGCTTTTAATGATGCTTTGAAAGAAGCTGCATATTTTTATGGCAGTTTTGGTAAAATATTATTTTTAAATAAAATGATGAAATTTTATAATATGTTTTATGATAGATAATTTTAAAGTGCCTTTCACGTGTTCAGTTTTTTACTTCCATTACCCTACTACCGTAGGTAATGGAAGTATTGTATTCGGTATGAAAATTCGATATCGTGTTTTCACCTGATTTACACGCTTTAAGGTCCCCTGAGTCCAAAAAAGTGGTTTTGGCAATTGGTCAGTGTGTATGTATGTGTGTGTGTGTGTGTGTGCGTGTGTGTGTATGTATGTATGTGGAGAACCTTCTGGCTGTTATAGCTCAGAAACTTATAAAGATAGAGCTACGAAACTTTAGAATTGAAATACGTCTGGTGTACAGATGAAATTTCCAAATTTTGGTGAAAATTGAAAAACCGGAAGTGGGACATCGGAAACCGGAAGTGGGACCGTAAGTCTGTATCTCAAAAACGGCTCTAACGATTTTCTGCAAACTTGCTATATAAACACTCTATTAGATGTCCTTTCGAATGGTATAGTTGGTTAGTTCAGGAAAATTGATAGGCGTCCTGTATAAATAGCTCAATTTTAGGTCTTGCAAGGGCGTTCCTTTAAAAACGGCTGCACGGATTTATTTCAAACTCGCCATATTAAATCACTTTTAAATATGCTTTTGTATGTAATTATTGTTTTCCTGTCAATAATTGTGTTTTGGTAAAAGTTGGTTCGAAAATTGGTGTTTCAAAAAATGACTCTAACATTTTTTTTTTCTTTTTTTTTTTTACCTCGCTATATGTAAGTTTCATTTTATATGTCTTTATAAGTTTATCTTACCAGAAAAATTTTAGGTTTCTACTTCTTTAGGTCACTTTTATATCTTCTGATCACATTATCTCCAAAAAGTGCATATAATACGTGTAATAGTGGGTAATGGAAGTCGTGTGGTTGTTTCACACCAGATTTTTTTTTCTGAAAACTGGTTGTGAATTATACACAGAACATAAAATTTATAAATATATTCGTATATGTTACCAATTATAGAATATCTATTGGACTGTCCCTTTTTTTTAAAATGAATCGTATCCAGTTTTCCATAACGACAAGCAAAATTTAAAAATAGCTTAGCAATAAATCTCATTTATTCATTGCTAATTTTTATCTGAATCAAAATAAAAGATCAAACGTCGTAGTAAATTACGTATTCCATACTACTATTTTTGATAATAATTATATCTTTATTTAATCTCCGACTAACTAACCGATACTACCAATAACCAATTCAGCGTTCATTGTTTAAAAACAGTGGTATGAAAATGTAGGAAGCTATGAGCCTTGACAGTTTGATAATGATATATGATATATCGTTAATGTATGTTTATATATGTATAAAATACAGTTTTTTATTTTTATATTCAAGGATTTAAATTTCTTCGACGTCTATGAATTATATTGGTTACTAAAAAAGTACATATAAATATATATATAAAAGATAACTTGTATTAAATGACGTTGCACGTGTAAATTTAATTTTCATATTTATTTAGATTACAGTTCAACAATGATAACAGGTTTATTTAGGGGGGGGGGGGGAATGTTATCCTCAAGTTAGACAGTAAAGTTTTCAACAGGCAAAACAAAATATTGGACCATTGTAAGAATTCGTTCTAGATATCATATGTTACTTTATCCGTGATTAAAATCAATATAACCTAAGGAATACTATTACTACAAAAAAAAAAAAAAAAAAAAACTAGGACATTAGGATTTTAGAATATACGTTAGTGACCATTTGTCAGCTTAAAGTGTGGGAAAAAAAAAAAAAAAAAAAAAAAAAGGTGAATTTTACACGAAAGCTAAAAAATAATGAGTTGGATAAAGGGTTAATATATATTTTTAAAATACTTGAATATAAATATTTCTTTTTCAACAATTATTTTTCTTATATTTTATTTTATTCTCCGCACTGGTTTCTAAATATTTTTTATATCCATTTTATTATTTTATTTAGAAAAATAATAATAAATAAGAAAAATTATTTACTTAGACATGATGAAATTTATTTCATATAAATGAGAAAATATTAGAAGGGTTTTTCTTTTTTTTTTTTCTATTAATTTTTTTTATTTAGTTTTACTTATATTTCTAGGTTTTGTACACTAATTTATTATTTACTTGGCAATATGTTTTGTGCATAAGGAAACTTTTTTCATTCTTATTATTACTATTATTTTTACTAAAATGTTTCGTCAATTTCACCCTTAGTTTTTGGTTAAATTTGATCTAAATTAAAAAATCTGGAGTGACTCCACTCGACTTTCCGAACATTGAGTAATTAACAGTTTTGTAGATAAAGTAAAGAAAGAGTAGTTGTTAAACAAACAAAAGAGAGAAAACCATAATAGAGTGTTTGAGTATTTTTCTCCATCTATTACACGTTGTTTTATTTAACGCTACTGAACTTTGAGCCCATAGATCATAATGACAAAGAAATTTTCGTTGTGTCCCTGTAAAAACCTATAAATGTTAGATTCACCAAAATGCTTATAGTTAGTGCAACAGTGATTTATAATACTCATATAAATTTTCAGCTGAATTCAATAAGGCGTTTAGATGCTATCGCACTTTTAAAAATTTAGTCCCATAGGCCATAATGATAAAGAATTTTTCTTTGTGTCCCTGTAAAAAAACTGTAAGTGCTAGATTCACCAAAATCTATACAGTTAGTTCAACTGTGATCTATAACATGTGTACAATTTTTTTGCTCGGATTAATAAGGCGTTTAGACACTATCACATTTTTAAAAATTTGGTCCCATAGGCATAATGATAAAGAATTTTTCTTTGTGTCCCTGTAAAAAAACTATAAGTGCTAGATTCTCCAAAATCTATACAGATTGAGTATTTGTGATCTATAATATGTGTATAAAATTTTTGCTCAATTGAATAAGGCGTTTAGATGCTATCACACTTTTAAGATTTTGCTCCCATAGGCCATAATGATAAAGAATTTTTCTTTGTGTCCCTGTAAAAAAACTATAAGTGCTAGATTCACCAAAATCTATAGGGTTCGTACTATGGTGACTTACAATATGCGTACCAACTTTCAGGTTAATCGAACGAAGCGTTTAGACGCTAGCGTGTTCACCCACAGACATACACACATACACACATACACACATACACACATACACACATACACACACACATACATACATCATCGTAAAAATAGTGAAAACGGACTCAGGGGACCTCAAAACGTATAGAAACATCAAAATCTCGAATTCGGATTTTTGACATGATTACAATACTTTCCTCACTATAGTGTTCGGAAAGTAAAAATTATTAATATATTGAATCAGTTTACAGCATAAACTAATGGCATAATTATAAGCTTTATAACATACTTAAAAATCAAAGTAAAATGTATAAAAATTAATTCCACTAATCACTTTAATCTAACATAAACATTTTTTATAAATAAAAATCACTTTTTAAGTAAAAAAAAAAAGAATGCATTTAATTTTTCGACAATAAAATCAACTATTTTTTCATGGATTAAAACATAAGTAGTTAAGAAATATAAAACTATTAAAAGTATTTTATCGGATAATGGTTAATGTTAATACTTTCATCCTCTTCTGAAGCGAAAAATAAGTAACTTAACCAAAAGATAAATCAAATTATTATCCTTGTTAATCGCATTACAGCAGCTTTAAGGAAGACTAAGCTATTTTAAGAAATATTTATATAACTATTAAAAGAAAAAGAAAGAAAAAGAAAGAAAGCACAAAGACTTTGATAAATGAGCATAAAATGCATATAAATTAAAAGATGTAACTTACTCTATTTAGTAAATTAGATATATTTGTTAGAAAAACTCAGTACAATAGAGGGCTCCACCCTTATTATGCAAGAGATGTTCGGACAAAAATAATATTCAAAGCGCGAACCCTTTCCTTGATGTTTTAGACACTTTTAATCAGGAAAGTTCATCTATTTCATTTAGAAGGTTTTATTTTCTCCACTCTTTAGAGGTTAACTTTCTCAGGTTCTAGTCTAGCATCTGATTTTGTGTGGCACAGTTTTGATATGTTGTTAAAAAAACATTTATAAACGAAATAAGAAATTTGTATTTTTTTATGTAAAAATGATCTGCGATGCATATACATATATTACTTGTTTAAATTATTTACTACTGAAGAATTCTGTTTATTATTATTTTTATTAATGTGTTTGTTAATTAGAGAAAGCGTTGAAAAGTTTTTGATATCAATGTTAATAACAATGATATCAAGTTAATAACAACAACAACAATAATAATAATAATAATAATAATAATAAATAATTAAAAAAACATAAAAAGTAATAAAGAAATAAAAAGAAATAAGAAATACTCCAATCCTAAGAATACACTGTTAACAAAAAAGTGCTTGTGAATGAGTAATTGGACATGCTGATATGAAAATGAGTATTTTTGTTTAAAAAAAAGAAAATATGCTAGTCTCATTTATGAAATATCGCACATTTTCAAATTAATATCTGGTCATTGCATAATTTATTATATAGGTATGTTGAACTTAGCTCGAAATCTAAAGAGAAAGAGTTCAAACGCAAAAGTTAGGCTTTCAAATCATAAATTATTTATTTATTATCATTTGTTATTTAATCCAAACATATTAGAATCAATTCTATATAAAATGTATTAAGGTTCACTTGAACATAATAAATGAAACATAATATAGTAAATTTAACAAATAATACCAAATTTAACACTTTCGCGACAGCATACTTTTATCTTTTTTGAAAGTAAGGTCCGCCTGTGGGTGTTATTCTCCCAAGTTGCAATATTTCAGAACAAAATTTTCTGTATTCACATTTATTGTGCAAATGGATATGCAGTAGAATTATATATATTTTTTTAATCAAAGTATTTGTATCCATACTATATTTGATTGTAAGAATATGAATTTTGGGTATGTTCTTAAGAAAAAAAAAAAAATAATAATAACGTACAAATTGCGTGAGAAACGCCTACTAGTGGAGTTAAAGATTTTCAAATGACGTGAATCTACATCAGCGGTCGCGAAAATGCTAACTAAACAGACTCGTGATAAATGAGCATATTTAAATAGGTATATTTAAATCACACTCAGACACACAAAAAATAATAATAAATACGTAATTTGCTTTCACATTTTCAAAAATTGGTTATATAATATATATAGACCTGCTAACTATGCTAGTTTATCCGTAATGGCAATAGGCTTCGCCTTTTTTTCACACCAGAATAGTTAAAGAGTAATATTCAACAATATGTTCTCATGATTTAAAAAGAAGACCATTGCTCTACAACTATTCTGGTGTGAAAAAAAGGCGGGGTTTAATACCATTACGGATAAACTAGCATAGTTAGCAAGTCTATATATATATATCTTCCATTTAGTTTTTTTAAGATGTATATTCTGCTCTATAAGATATATTTATGATACATAAATGGTGTAATGAATATTAAGATTTTAAATAACTTTACGATGCTAAACTACAAATTATTTGTAAAATAATTCCGCAAAAATAACACCAATAAAAATATCTATAAGGGATTTACAGCTTATAAAATTTCTCTCTATCTTCATATTTATAAGCTAAATAGTAAGTACATGTTTCATAAATTTATAAAATACGCATCTATCGAAGTAGAATTATTATTTTATTATAAGTATTCATGAACATTATGTATTTCATGTAAATTAATTTCATATGAAAGTAATTTTACCTAACGTTTTAAGTAATTAAATATTCTAGAAAGTTATTAATTAAAAAAAAAATTCTGAAATCTTTGAATAAAAATGTAAGATATCTGAAACACCATTATATTATTTTCATTATGACATATTACTATAAAAGTTAATGCAGACAAAATATGAACATTCATAAGGTAGGCATATCTTATCTTCTTGATTAGACAGGCTGATAACTAAAATCAATATATCGGGCACAAGAAACAACAACAAGTCACAAAAACTTATTTTAAACTTCACAGGGATGGAACACGGGCGCAGAATTCATACCGGAATCTGTTTAAGAAATTTCTATACCTATAATATCGTTGATTTATGAGGTAGAAAATTTTCTTACATCCATAGTGGTATGAATTCTGCGCCCGTGTTCCATCCCTGACTTCATTAAGTGGAGGAAAAAAAAAGAGGTCTAGATTTAAATATTGAGTTGTAATCATGGTTCTGACAAATTAAAATTTGGACATTGGATTTTTTTTAGAATATATTTTTTAAATAATTATCAGCAATTGTTGAAGTGTAAAATTATTGTATAAAAACAGTGAAATCAAAATTTCTTTTTGTGAGAAACCTGGATGCAATGCATATCACGAAGAAATACGTGAAATGTTTTTGTGCGCTAAAATAGTTCAAAATATGTGAAATTTGATTGTTCTAAGGAGATACTCCATTGCTCGAAGTAACTTGCTTGCAGGAAAGCGCGCATCAATTTATACAGAAGCTCGCCGAGAAAAAAGCCCTACCCAAACTCTTTGGCATTTAAATATTCTAGAACTCCAGTCTAAACACAATTCGCTGGAACTAAATCTGCAAAATCTTGCTGCTTAAGTAGTAGGTCATTATCTTCGATACCTGATATAACAAATTTTATCTGATATAACAAAGCTTACTTTAAATCTGATACAACGTTTTCAGTGGAGTCTTGTGAATGACACTTTGGGTATACTGTAAGTATACTCAATTTCGGTATACTTTTGTTCTATGAAGGTACTCCATTGTTCGAAGTAACTTGCTGACAGGAAAGCGCGCATTAATTTATACAGCATCTAGCAGAGGAAAAAGCTTTACCCAAACTTTTTGGGAGTTAAATATTCTAGAACTCCAGTCTAAACACAATTCGCTGGAATTAAATCTTGAAAAACTTGCTGCTTAAATAGTAGGTCATTACTGGAGTGTTATTTTAAATCTGACGTAATAAATCTTAATTTTCATATCTGATGTAACATATCTTATCTTTGATACCTAATATAACAAAACTTATTTTAAATCTGATATAACGTTTTCAGTGGAGTCTTGTGAATGACATTTTGGGTATACTCCACTTAGGTAGTTCGAAACAGTGTATTAAAAGGGATATTTAAACATCTTATTGGTTCATTTGCTTATTTCGAAGAGCAATGTACAGTGCTGACAAAAATAAAATAAAATAAAAAAATATTTACACTCCAGCAAAAAAGAAAGAAAAAAAATCTTTACACGGCAATTGCCGTTCCCGCCATAAAAATGTGTCGAACGTCAGTGATGACACGTGGTGTTAGTCGATCACAGACAGCTTTTCCTTATCCTATCAACACTCAGTTTGCCTCGTGGACTTTTAGAGTAAGGCTGTATGCCCTTTGCTCCTGCCGTTCAGTATTTCGTTCATTTGTTAAAAGTTTGAGGACTTACATCGGTGTTCCCACTTTACACAATGGGTCGGAATAAGATTAAAATGGAAGAGAAACATCCTGCTTTGACTCTGCTGGAGAAGGGGACTGTGTGATTCATGTAGCCAGAGATTTGACAGACCATTATGGACGTAACCTGATGTAGAAAATCATTACAAGGTCAATAAAATATTAACTTTTAAGTTAAGATCTTAACATTCAAGTGGTTTATTGTGAATATTACATCGCAGTCAGTATTTTGTCATCTAATATTTTCATTTTATTATTATCTGTAGCCGTTTAGGAATGGATCTCTGGGTACATCTAACTACATGCTGCTCAAGTGTAAAAAAATTTTTTCACGACACTGTAGGTATGACGACATTGAAGCAGTCAATTCGAAGAATGAGCTTTTCATATTAACAAGGTGTTTCTAGCCACCCGTATAAAGCATATCCAAAACGTCATTCACGATACGCCATAGAACGTTTTATATGATATAACAAACTGTCTTAAAAATCATTCTGATTCAACCATACACGGAAACTTCCATGAAAACTATACTTCGAAACTCCCACTGTAACTACCATAGCAAATATATCAAATTCCAATTAAAACCTAGTTTCAACCTATAAAACCATCTGAGCTAATAAAATTATTCTTAGAACTTTGCAATGTTTAGCACTCAGACTTTTGTTTTAATATTATTTAACAACATTCACAAGAAACATATACAGGGTGATTATAATTAAAATTGCGATTTCAAAAAGCTGTAATATTAAAACTAACAGTCAAAATGACTTCATATTTTACCAGAACAATCACGAGGCAATGGAAATTTGTTTGGCGAAGGAAAAAAGTATTTATAAAATGTGCCTACAGTTGGCGCTGTCAAGGTAATCTCAAAAAGAAATACCTAAATAGATTCATTATACAGAGGAACGTTATTAGCAATAGACTAAAATAACAGGAAACAAAGGACTTTAAGGATTTATGACAATTTTTTTAGCAAAAAGACAAGAATACGTGTTTACAGCGGAAACGGTGTTTGGTTAGAATATAAAAAGAGGAGCTTCATGAAACAAACATCTTACGAATGATTAACGGTACATTTTGGAACTTCTATTTTTTTTTTTTTCCCGTTGCCAAACAAGATTCCCTTGCCTAACAATTGTTCTGGTAAAATATCAAGTCATTCTCAACAGCAGTTTTAAAATTATAGCATTTTGAAATCATAACTTCAGTTATAATCACCCTGTATATCGAGATTTCCCAGCAAAACTTATATTGCTGGGCTCGTTATGGCCTACTGCTGGCATCCTGCACTTGCCATCAGTTACCGGTTGCCCCATATAACTCCAGCAGCGGGCCGTTTGTGGCTGCCAGCAGTGATGGAAGAATAAAGAAAAATGGTCGGTGGCCCAGAAGTGGCATAAACACAGTTGGCCTTATGCAGGCTATCACGACACGGCCAACATCATGTTTTTCATGTTGTGGCCACAAATTATTAGGCCATAACCAATTTGTATGCATAGAGGGCGCTGTGATTCTTTTCTGTTGATTTGAAATTCCCTCGCTGTCCGCCATTTTATAGGAAGTTCTTGTTCGTTGTTGTAGTCTGCGGGTGCGGGTGCGAGATTGAAAATCTCGTAAAAAGAATATATGAGTAAGTAATTCAATTATTAATTTGTTTTTGTATTATTTTTTAAATACTATTTTTTAAAAATGTTTGACTCTAAAGCCATTGTTATAACAAAATGATTTCTAGAACTATATAACAAATATCCAGTTGATCCATTTTAGTAAATTATGATAGTCGCTAACTTTCTAGTATTTTATTATTGTTATTATTATTTTAATTGATTTAATAAAATAAAAATTATGGATCTTGAATGATCCACAAATGTAATCGGGAACGATTTTAATCAAGTTTGGTTAAATAACAAATTTGGTTAAATTTCGTCCATTGGTTCGTGAGATACAGCCTCCACAATTTTTTTTTTTATACACACTTACAGAGTGAAACTTTCTAAAAATGGTCAAATCGTGTTCAGGAATCTCAAAACATGCAAATACTTCGAAAACCGAATGTCGAAAAATTTCTTTATATATACATATATTACTATACATATATTACCATAAAATGGATTTTCTTTCGAAATTTAGTATATTGTACTTCTTTTAAATGAAAATCGCCTATCTGCATCATAGAAAATAATTTTCATAAATAATAATTTTAATATGTAATTTCTATAAACTATTATAGGAAAAGAAAAAAAAAGTGGTAGCCATAACAAACTGTTTTATTTTATTTATTTATTTAATATTATTTTTTAAATGCAAGTTTGAAAAATAATTTCACTTTTACGAAACTGAAATAGTTTCCCCCTCAATTTCCCGCAACGTATAAGAATATTTTTGTGCATCACTGTTAAATGAACCACAATTACTTATTTTATCATTTTTGATCGGAACCATTTCTTATTGCATCTATAAAATTTATGTTGATCTGTATTTTAGCGTTGTATAACGATTTTTTCATGCGCTGATAAGAAGTTTCTTTTAAACTGTAATGTATCCAACTTATTTTATGAATATTTATACTGAAACCATTTGTGTTACCTGTACAAATTTTTATGACAAGCGTCATGTAGTAAATCTCGAAAACCTGTATAACATATATGAGTTTTATGGAATTCTAAAAATATTTTTTAAATGGGTAATTGGCGGATAAAACTCTCAAATATTTACAACTACAACGTCAAATGCACTTTTCTTTTTCTCCCTAATTCCGTTATCTCTTTACTCAACCGAACGATATATATATATATTTTTTCTTTCAGCTGAAACTGTATTCCCTTCTACTTTTACCCTTTTCAGAATCTTCTTTCCAAACCTAATGAAAATAAATTGGCACAGGTCAAATGCTGAATATTCGCATTAAGTTCAAATAACGTCATCTGTATAAAACTGCAAAATCATCTTTCGGTATCGCACGTCGAAAAATTATTCATTCAAGGACATTGAAGAGAGTTGGGGAGGGGTAAAGATCCCATTGGACTATCAACAACACGAAAAAGTTCTTTGTGGCGGCCTGGTTAAGTTTGACAGCTGTGTAATTAATTCTAAATAGCCGATTGCATTTCTCAGTGATAAGTTCTGTGGTTTCAAATGTGCGACTTTGACGATAAACACACAGAGAGAAAAAAAGAAAGCTTTATCATCTGCCTGCTCTTTTAAAAAAAGGGAAAAAAATTATCAATTGGGAAAAGAAAATATTCAAGATTTTCTGGATACTTGAGAGTTATAATAAAAAAGCACCACAGAATTGGTGTTTAAAAGTAATAAGAGTAAACACCATAAAATGTAAGAGCTCGCAACAATCGTTTCGGATGGAAATAAAACATGATCCTTCATCAAGCAAACGAAGTAGGCACGAGTGCGGCAAACAATGCGTAAGCGTTGCTGCCTGTGGTTTGTTTGCAAAATTTTATTGTGTTTATTCAAAGTATTGTACATGTTACTTGAGAGTATACTTCAATTTCTTAAGAAATCGCACCCTCGGGCGGCAAGCTAGTTATTAACTAAAAGGGCGTTCGGAATTGAGATGTCCGTTTTTTTTATTGCCGTAAATCAGAAAGTGACCTAAAATCCGGAAAAGTCCGAAATCCGGAAAGGTACGGACGATTCCGGATTTGAGATTTTGTACTGTAGTAATAAATAGAAAACTTTGTAAATGAACATAATCATTGCCGCCCCCCCCCCCAAAAAAAAAAAAAAAAAAAAATGCATCAGTTCTTTTAGGTTGAAATAATAACACATCCCTTCGTGAGTTTAACAAAAAGCACGATTGCAGCAAATTACTTTTGCTGCACTCGTGCCCACTTTTTTTCGCCTGATGAAGGGTCTTCGTGCTATTTCAACCGGAAACAATTGCTGCAATTTTTATTTTTATTTATTTATTTATTTATTTATTTTTTTAGTTTATGGTGTTTTTTGCAATGCTCTCTTTATAACAATTTTTGTTTCAATATTTTATAATTTTCACATGTAAAGTTACATTTATTTGTATAAGATATTAAAATTTGAACACTTAAAAAATATATATATATATATATATATATATATATATAATCTCCTTTATACCAAAAAAATGTAATATAGAGAAATGTTTGCAATGAAAACAAAAAATTAAACTTTTATGATAAGGAAAGTGGATCAACTGAATATTTCCTATATGCTGCACTAGAAATCCTGAATTTACAACCATAGTGTATGAATCAAATACTTGTAAATAGTATTTAAAAATGAATATGTACAAAATCAAATTAAATATTGGATGCATAGAAAAAACTGGCTGCTACTTCATCAGAAAAAAGAGAGAGGAAAAAAAAAAAAAAAAAAAGAAAAAGAAAGAAAGAAAGAAAAAGAAAAAAGCATTAATAATATTAAAGGTATCACCAATAAAATATATATACTAGCTATAACTAAATCACTGCTGGCCTATTAACGGCCCTCTTCACTTACCGTCTCCGGAAGTCCGAGGCAATGTTATTCTATGGGAAATTTTCTTTACAAATAACTTATTAACTAACACATATTTTTAAATTCTGTTTTCACATTCAGAAAATTCCCAACTGTTAAATTGATGAACTTTTTTTAAAAATGTATTTTTTTAATTTTTAATATTTTATTTTGAATTTGCAAAATGAAAAATTTCAC
Organism: Salticus scenicus; assembly: GCA_963930645.1. Taxonomy (NCBI): domain Eukaryota; kingdom Metazoa; phylum Arthropoda; class Arachnida; order Araneae; family Salticidae; genus Salticus; species Salticus scenicus. Next base: position 236,714,561 of record OZ005655.1, read on the forward strand.
ATATTGAAAATTCATATTTTGCAGCTTCAAAAAAAAAAAAAAAAAAAAAAAAAATATATATATATATATATATATATATATATATATATATAAATAAAAAAATAATTTTTTAAAAAAGGTCCGTCAATTTAACAGTTAGGAATTTTCAGAATATGAAAACAGAATTAAAAAATATGTATTAGTTAATAAGTTATTTGCAAAGAAAATTTCCCATAGTATAACATTGGCTTCGGCTTCCGGCGACGGTGAGTGAAGCGGGCCTTTAATGGGAAAATATAAAGGACCAATGAAAACTGCCGGCAGTAATATAATTTTTTATGTTTGCCACAGCTGGCCCACTGCAGGCTGCCAGCAATAACATAGAAAAATTATGTTTGCCACCAGGTAGTCCAACACTGGCCCACTAACAATTTCCAACCTAATGTCGGTTACCAACAGTGGCCCATTACCTATTTTCGTCATACTGCTAGCTGCCAGCAGCGATCCATTCACTGGCCCACTAACTTATTTTTAACTTACTGCAGGCTGCCAACAGTGGATCGATTGAATACGGCCTACTGACGGCCGGCGTAACATATTCCCTGCGGCACCGTAACTTTTGCCACCGACGGGCCAGCTGCAGCTACTGTTGGCAACCAGCACTTGGCCTCGTGTTGGCCGTCATCTGTGGTTTTGCTGGGTTATTAAAAATTACTGCACACACTGATATGTGTGCATATTTGTGAGTGTATTTGTGTTCAAAATTTTGCTCTTCAATTTTTTTTTTTTTTTTTTTCAAGAAATACCTCTTAAAATTAACGCTTAGTCATATCTTGAAATAAAAAGATAAAAAATTAATGTACCATACATATATGCATTTTTTTCAGTGACATGATATTTTTAATGAGATTTAACTCGATAGCATTATTTTAATTAATATCGTTATACATTCCTAAAACGTTAACTTTTAATGAAAATTTTTACATTATACATTTTATTAATTTCTAATTTCTATTTAAATGTGCTTGTCCATAAAATACTTGTAATTAAATATTTAAAAACTGCATTCTTTCTGTTTTCATGTAATGCAGATTTGTATTTTACGAAAAGAAATAATTACATAGCAAAAGCTAAATAGCATACATTTGCAAAAACATAAAATAAAATAAAATAAAAGATATGTGGCATACTTGTTTCATAGATTATAATAGAAATGTAATTAGATACACAAAATAATAATTCTTTTTATATATATATATACGGTCTGTGAGCAAATCGACGCTTGAAAAAAAAAACTAGCAGGTACTCATTAAATTTTTTGGGAGAATATAATAAAAATATTAAAAAAAAAAAAAAAAGCTAAAGTTACATAGCTTGAAATAATTACTATCATGAAACCGCAAGACAGAATTAATATTGGATAAAGTTTTTCCTCATATGCATATATGTTATGTATATTATATATTAAAAGAAAAGTCGCTTTTAATGATGTTTTGAAAGAAGCTGCATATTTTTACGGCAGTTTTGGTAAAATATCATTTCTAAACAAAATGATAAAATTTTATAATACGTTTTATGATAGTTAATTTAAAGTCTTTTTTAAGCGCTCAATTTTTTTTCTGAAAACTGGTTGTGAATTATAGACAGTACATAAAATTTATAAGTAGAATATAAATATATTTGTATTTGGCACTTATCACAGAATATCTATTTGAATGTCCTTTCTTTGAAAATGTGAATCGCATCCAATATTCCACAAAGACACGGAAAAACATAAAAATAGCACAAACTAAGCAAAATGATGAATTTTCTCTTCTTCCTTCATTTTTAAAAACATTTATCTCTGTAAACTGGAATAAATCTCATTTGTTTATTGCTAATTTTTATCTGAATGAAAAATGACCTAATTTATGAAACTATTTTTTTTCATACCGCTATTGATAATAATTATTTCTTTATTTAATCTCAGACTAACGCACCAATCCTACCGATAATTAGATCAACGATTATTGTTTAAATATCCTAGATGAAAAATTAGGAGGTTATGAGACCTGACAGTTTGATATTAATATACGATATATAGTTAATGTACGTGTATATATGGATAAACTACTGTTTTTTAGTTCCCCATCATGCTATAGGTATGGGGAACTTACGTAATCGTGAAAATTTTCGAACTCGGTTTTTTGACTTTTTTACACGTTTTCAGATTGAGGAAACCGAAAATGACAAAATTTGTATGGTGTCCGTCTGTAGGGTGTCTGTTAGTTTGTTAGTCCGTTAGTCCGTTAGTGAGTTCGTTAGTCTGTGTACACGATATCTCAAGAACAAATAGTAGAAGTCAGATCAGTTTTAAAATATTACTTTCGACACTGACAAGAACCCTACTCTTTTGCAACATTCGAATTAAAAAACTTCGTATTTTTTTTATAAATTTACGATTTTCTTAACATGGAAGAATAGGGCAAAATTTCACTTAAACGTCCATTAAGTAGAAAGTTTTTACTGTAAAGATGTCAGGACAATTTTAAAATATCAGTTTTGAATTCCGAATGTACATCATTAACTATAAACATGCTACTTTGAATGTTTCGCAAGTTATTTGGAGTTTACGAATTTCTTAACAGGGCAAAATTTCCCACAAACATCAATTTTGAGGGATATTTTCATCGTAAAGATGTCAGACCACTTTTGAAATATTATTTAAGACACTGGAATGAATATTATTGACTATGAATTTTCCAATATAAAAATTTCGTAAGTTATTTGAAATTTACAAATTTCTTAACATGGCAGAATAGGGCAAAATTGAGCACAAACGTCTATTTTCAGGATCATAAATATATCAGACAATTTCAAAATAACATTTATGATACTTGTTTGAACATGATTGACTACAAATATTCTAATAGGAAAATTTCGTAAGTTATTCGTAATTTAAGATTTTATCAACATAGCGAAATTGAAAATTTTTCACATAAATAGGAATTTTGAGGATTATTGCATTGGAAATAGTAACATAAAAACTAAATAACGGAATTGACCCTGATAAAATATATTAACATATTAGAATAAGATAAATATATCGAAGTGAATGGTAGATACCCTATTTGGCGGGGATTTCATTCTGTCACTTTGTCAAGCGTTTGGTCAAATTCATTTCTCTTAACATGATTATAATACGTCTCGCACTAGAAATTTGTGGGAACATAAATATGACGGGGAACTGAGCAGTATCCACCTATGCCAACTAGTTTATTTTTATATTCAAAATATGCACTTCTTCAACATCTATCAATTATATTGGCCACTAAAAAAATGCATATATCAAAGGATATATCAAAGATAATTTTTATTTGATGTCATTGCATAAGTAAATTAAATCTTCATATTTCTTTAGATTACAGTTCAACAGTGATAACAGGTTATTTAGGAAAAAAAAAAAAAAAAAAAAAAGTCATCTTTAAGATAAACAGTAAAATGTTCAATAGGCAAAAGAAAATGTTGGATTATTACAAATGTTCATTCTAAATATCATAGATTACTGTATCCGTGATTAAAATCATTATAACCGATAAATTACTACTAAAGTAGGTAGGATACTAGGACATTAAGACGTATACGGTAAGGGCAGTTTGACAGCTTTGAAATGTGAGAAGGGGAAAATCGTAAAAAAAAAAAAAAAAAAAAAAAAAAAACTTGAATAAAAATATTTCTTTTTGAACATAATTATTTTTATTATATTTATTTTATTCTCTGCACTAATTTCGAAATATTTCTTATATCCATTTTATTATTTTAATTACCCTCATGAGCAAAATTATTAACTTAAACATAGTGATTTTTTTTTCACATACATGAGCAAATATTACAAGGTTTTCTTCTATTAATTTCTTTTTATTAACTTTCATATTTCTTGGTCTTATACACTAATTTATTAATTATTTAGCAACATTTTTTGCACATAAGAAAACTTCCATTATTATATATATATATTATTCAGTTTAACTTTTAGCTTTTGGCTTAATTTGATTTGTTTTAAAAACTATTACTATACTGGATGAATTTACTACATCAGGTAATAACATAAGATAAAACATAATTAGTAGCTTTATAACATACCCCAAAATCAAAAAGAAATGTGTAAATTTGATGCCTTTAATCATCTGAATTTTAATTTAACATAAATCTTTTCATAAATTAAAATTAAGTTTCTTAAAGAAAATAAAATAATATATTAAAAAACTAATCTTTTTTTAAATAATCTTTTTTTCTTTTTTTTTTTTTTTAAGGATTAAAACATAAGTAGCTAAGAAATATAAAACTATTAAAAGTACTTCATCGGATAGCGGTTAAGCTTAATACTTTCATCTTCTTCTGAAGCAAAAAATAACTAACTTAACCAAAAGAGAAATAAAATTATTATCCTCGTTAATCGCATTACAGCAGCTTAAAGAAGGACTAAGCTATTTTAAGAAATATTTATATTACCATTAAAAAAAAAGAAAACTCAAAAGACTTTGATAAATGAGCGTAAAATGTATATAAATTAAAAGATATAACTTACTCTATTTAGTAAATTAGATATATTTGTCAGAATGTTTCGGTACAAAATAGGGCTCCACCCTTATTATGCAAGAGACGCTCGAACAAAGATAACGTTCAGAGCGCAAACCCCTTCCCTTAATGTTTTAGGAACTTTTAATCAGGAAAGTATATCTATTTTGCTTAAAAAGTTTTATTTTCTTCACTGTTTAGAGGTTATTTTTCCCAAAGTTTCGTTTAACATCTGATTTTGTGTGACACAAATCATAGATATCAACATTTTAATGTATTCCAGAGTATTTTTAGCCCCGCCTTTATTTCCCACCACTCTATTTAAAAAAAAAAAAAAAAAAAAAAAAAAAAAAAAAAATTCTCCAATACATAAATTTGATAAAATGAGAAAAAAATATTTAAAAAAAAAAAATACATACTTACCAACATCCTAATTAATATTCCGTAGTGTTGTTGTGTTCCGTTGTGTTCCGTAGTGTTGTCCGCCCATTTTTGCACACCAGTTAATTTTTAGAGTAATCCTGTCTAAATGCAATTACGATTAAATAAAAAGGAAAATATTCTCAAAAGATACTGGTGTGAAAAAAAAGGCGGCACTAACGATATTACGGAATATTAATTAGTATGTAAGCATGCATGAAAATAAGTCGCATGGAATAAAAGCGGGGCTAAAAGTACTCCGGAATAAATTAAAATGTTGGCATCTATTCACGATTTAGACACATTATTAAAAAAATCATTTATAAACGAAATAAGAAATTTAAAATTTTGGTAAAAATTATCTACAATGTATACCATAGATGCCAATATTTTAATTTATTCCGGAGTATTTTTAGCCCCGCCTTTATTCCATACCACTTATTTTTTAAAAGTAATTTTTTCTTATTTTGTCGAAGTTATACATAGGAGAAAATTTTTCTATAAATAAAGTGGTGCGAAATGAAGGTGGAGCTAAAAATACTCCGGAATAAATTAAGGTGTTGGCATCTATGCTGGTACATATTATTTATCTGAATATTAATTACTGATCTCATTGCTAGTCTGCCAACAGAGGTTTATTATTATTATTATTACTGTTGTTTATCAATCAGAATAAGCATTGAAATTTTGTGTAATAAAATATTGTCAATAAATAAATAAATAAATAAATAAATAAAATAAAATAAAATAAAATAAAATAATCATTTCTGTTTCTCTTAAGCATATTTAATACTTTACAACAATGTTTAGGAATGATTATGAACTCAAATAATCTGTATGTCTTTCTTTATGTCATTCTGCCTGTTGATCAGTCACGTGTTCAATGTTCATTGAGGGTTAAATGATGGAAAGTGTTCGTACAGCATGAAAGTGTTAATAGTCTGTTCGAAACGCATGATTTATCGTTCTTGTTTTCACAATATTTCATAAAAGTGATTTCATTATTTAATCCTGACTTTTTACTAGAGTTCCATGTTTCAATGGAAATTAGTCACAATGAAATTATTTAAGAAAATAGAACGTATGTAACTGTAAAAATAGTTAACAAAGTTCATAAAAATATTTTACAAAGTTCCTATCGAAGTTCCTTATTTAAATAATATTATAATTAAATATCTTATTTAACTTAAATGTAAAAAAAAAATAGGGAAAAAATATAAAATTCTTGTTATAGAATTACAGATGAAGGAAATATAAATTCTAGACATCTTAATGATTTATGTATTTCTTAAACATATACATTTCACATTCACGATATTTCCATATACGACTTCCTTTAAGGTTAAGGCTGGAATTACACTAGAATCGCAGCCGCAATTATCAGTTTGACAGCTCATGAAATATGTTTCCATAAATCATGCTATGACTCACGCATGTAATCTAAAATATAATCATCCGCTGTACATTTTCTGCAACGGAAGTAATGATGGGAATCATGTGTCATATTCCATCATTGTGACATATTTATATATCTTCTGGATAAAGCAGTATTAAAAATATCATATGATATATTATTAAAATTATATGTGAAAACATAGCGTAAGGTAAAAATAGATTTTCTTAAAATGTCATATTGAGGGAACCCGTAAATAATTTATTTCAAATTTTGAATAATAATTTTCAGTTGTATTTCGTTCATTAAAGATTGCCTGCAACTTACTGAATAATAAGTACTAAAAATATATTTCTTAGAATTCGTGCATTTTAATACTTTTAGCAAAAAATTAAGGAATAATTTGGTGTGGCCTTGACGCTAGTTTCTCTTTCCCCACATTACTATTGACACATTATTACAGTTTAACCCTTTGCGGCGCAAGACAATTCAGATCTTTTAAATTATACTGCCACTGGAATTCATGAACTAAATTAAACTAAAAGAAATCTTAAATTTTAAGGTTAAAAAACTGGCCTTATAAACTTTTGCTAAAAAATTTCCGGGATGAATTTTTGCATCTGGATCTTAAATTTTGCGTCCTCGCAGCGAGGACAGCTCGCGTTAAGGGGTTAAACTGTAGCATATAAGAAATATTGCAAACTGTTGGGATTTGACCCCACGGGTAGGGATTTTTAGCCACTTTCTTCAGGATGAAATGATTTCTTATGAACTTTTTGGGGTACTTTTTAAAAGACTTTTTGTAGGATTATGCATGGATTTTATTACATTTTCCCCCTTTTTTAATGATTTTTCATTAACGTAGGTACCTTTATTTTTTGTGTAATTGACACAGTGTAATTGAAACACTTTGAGCTGTCGGTAGGAGCATAGCAAAATTTGAGTTGGCGACATATCATTTGAATTAATGTATCTGAACATTTCTTGTGCATTTCATACAACAAATCAAAATAGTTTTAGAAGCAGTTTTGTTTGACAATTATTTCTATAAGAAATGGGAAATTGCCTCTCAATACCCAGTTTAAATATTAAAGCTACACTCATAAAACATTACAAATTTTAATTAATTTTAAATTATTCAAATAATTTGAATATTTTCTTTTAATTATTTGAAATAATTCAGACAATTGCCGCCGAAACTACTACCTGGAATTTATCGAACTAATTTTGCAGCGGTGAAAAACTGGCGCAGAACGGCAGAACTCACTGGTATTTGTTTGAAAATTTTCACTACTTATAAAATCGTAGATTTGAGAAGAAAATTTTGTTTCATAAATACCGGTGTGAATTCTGCGCCAATTTTCCTACCCTGAACTTTGCGTAACTCCGTATATCTCTACTTACAGTAAAACAAACTCTCTGTTGGCAAACAAACAGAAAATATACCTCCTGTAGTGTATATATGACAATTGCAAATGGAGTGTAAATCGACAAGAGTTGCAGATTTTACAATTTAAATATTTAATTTTGAGTTGCTTTCGTCTCCATTATGAAACATGTCTATATCTTGAGATTTTGTGCTATTTCAATAAAATGTTTCCAAAGTTAAAAAAAAAAAAAAAAACTGTTTGATCCACTCACGCAGGAAAGATGCTGCCAAGTGAATACGAGCCACTTTTTGCCAGATGTCAATGGACATTTTCCTTCAATGATTATTATTATTATTATTATTATTTTGAGAATTAAAAAAAAAAAAAAAAAAAAAAAGTGCTTATTTAAATAAAGTTCTTCAGATTTTAACGGAAATTAAAAGTGAATCTTTAAATGTCGTGACCAAGGATGCGAGCTAAGCCCGCTATGTATAAAATATATACATAAGAACCAAATGTACTTAAAAACAATTAAAAAAAGAAAGAAGAAAAAAACAAGCATAATACAGCTGTTTGTCTAAGATAAAACAAACAAGTCAGTTGATTACGTCATACTGATTGAGAGAACTTTCGGTTTGTCTACTACTAGTTGATAACTACCATTCTGATTGGTAGGAAATGTTCACTTTTTTCTCAACCGGAAGCTTGAAGGACCAGCATTTTCTGCTAGAGTAAACAAGCTCCGCCTACAAATACCGGAAATAAAACGACTATGAAAACCTAAGAAATCAAGAGCGACCAGGATTTTTTGTTTTTTTATAAAGTAAAGAAATTTCAATACCTAAAATAAAGTTATTATTTTTAAGCATCAATTAAAATTCCTTAGCGTGAAAATTTAATATATATAAAATATTAAAGTATATGTTAGTTTTATGTAGCTAGATTTTGTGTGAGATTTTAATATGTATATCAGTACTTACATTTTACATCTACTGTGATCTCCATCTCTTCACTTTGGCCAATATCGTTTTTTGCCGAACAACTATACACTCCGGAATCTGTTCTTCGAATAGGGCTGAATTCTATATAATCTTTGATATCATATATGCCAGAATGTCCAGATTTCCTCCATATGATGTTGGCTTTTGGATTTGCGTCAGCACGGCACCTGAGCGTCAGGGACATACCTTCAATGATTTCTTCTTTAGGGCGGCCTTCTAAACTAATTTCCGGTGGATCTGAAAAAAGAAATTTTAATTAAGGCTTTGAATTTTGATAAGAACCGAAATGATAATAGATAAACTCATTTAACATATTAAAATAATTTAATAATATATCGGAATACGAAGATCGTGATATACATACTTGCCAACATCCTAATTAATATTCCGTAGTGTTGTTAGTCCCGCCCTTTTTTCCACACCAGTAAATTTTTTCAGTAATATTCTCCAAATGCAATTACCATTAAATAAGAAGAAAAATACTCTAAAAAGATACTGGTATGAAAAAGAAGGCGGGGCTAACAATACTACGGAATATTATTTAGTATGTCGGCATGTATGGATATAGAAATTAATAATAATAATAAAATGATTTATGGTATCATAGAAATGAAATTCAATGCGAAATATACTTAAAAAATAATCATATACATTTAAGAAAGCAGGGGTCCACACAGTCTGTTTTTTGAATACCTCTATTTTTATAAAGATATCTCACTATTATTCATTTGAATGCAACTACTGCAAACGGTTACTAATTTTTTTTTTAGTTTAAACAACGTGGTATTCAAAAAAGTGACCACGCTGCACTTATAAAATGTATGAGAATACAAACAAAGCACTCCAAAAAACTTAAACAAAGGTTTTACTTTCTCGGTCAAAATAAAACCATAGCTTCCTAAACTAGATGACATAGGTGCCAAGGCCAAGTCTCCCGTTTTTTTTTCACAGGAGACTTCAAGCCGGAAATTTTTTAGATTTGTTTTCTGTAATAATAATCGTCGAAAATATATAAAACATATTCCATTTAAAAATACTGGTGTCCATTGTGATTTAAAAGTTAAATATGTTGTCAGCTCTGAGATGCCTACAGTGTGGCTCGAACACTTGGCAACAGTTTAAGCGGTAGACAGCGCTACCTGGTAAAGATTGCACGACTTTTTATTCAATTGTAACCAATAATTTTAAGAAATTATATATGATATATATAATCGACGTTTCTTCGCTTCTATTCGCCTTTTATGTATATAAAATTCCACTTTAAAAATTTTTTGGTGGATGTTGAACAAAAAAGTCGCGCAATCTGTACCAGGTGGCGCTCTCTACCGCTTGAACTGTTGCTAAGTTTCCGAGACACACGGAAGGCATCTAGTTTAGGAGGCTATGATAAAACACGTAAATATTTGAACTCTTATTTAATATGGTATTTAATAGTCAATTTTCCTCTTTTAATTCATTATTCTCTTACAAAATAATAATAATAATAAAATAAAAATAAAAATAAACAAAATAAAATGAAGTAAGTAATCATCATTCAGTCAGATTATATCAGACATGACAAGATTTTAATTTATTCCGGAGTATTATTAAATTCTGCCAGTTTTACCCCACCACTTTATTGCAGGGAATTGTAATCGTCGTTTTTTTTTAAGTAAATACAAAATGCAACAAAATACAAAATATTGTTATTACAATTCCCTGTGAAGTTAGTAATAAAACAAATTCGTATGGCGATTACGCTTAAATAATAATTACTATAATTTAAAATATTTCCAAATCTCATATTTGCAAAATGTTCAATCGACTAATAAAGTGTATTTATTTAAAATGCTCTTGATAATAAATTAAATAATAAAAATGCCGTAATCATAAATTAATATACTTTTACTATAATGAAATAACAATAAACGTGAAATTAACTTTTATAACTGATAATGTAAATATGCTGAATATCCAACAACATATTTTTTCAATCTAATGTTATTTTTCCTCTAACAATAGAAAAATCTGATATTTATTTAATTTCTACCTAGCGCTTTAAGAAATTGTGGTTATACTTGTGAAATTTTGATGAAATTTTTAGATATCAAAGTTCTTGTTCTTGGATGCGTTACTTTAGTTTCTAAAGGAATATGTATTTCTGACCAAGTGATTTTTCGCAAATATGCAAAATATTCAACTGTTAAGGTCTGCTTCATTTTTGTCGCCATATTAGCGATGGATTTTTTTTTTTTTTTTGTATGAAAAGGGGAAGACTATTTTGCTAATAATTTTATCAGACTCTTTTTTGTTTATACATAAGAATCCTTTATATTCTGCTTATATTTTTAATGCTTTTTAGGTTTAAAATAGCTCTTGTTGAAATAAATTTCCTATCTTTAAAACTGCATTTGTTCTGTAAATTTTGTGTAAAAATAAATTATTTATGTTTTTATATATTTGATGCGCTACTTAGATTAAAATGGCTGTTGCTATATTAAACTTCTTGTCGAAAAACATTCGGTGTACTTCAACACCAAAATTTAAAAAATCGCCCAGCAGGATCTGTTAATGAAGCTGATAAAATAAAAATATGGTTCATAGAGTTTAAATAATCTATTTAAAAAAAATTTTAAAACCCAAATTATTAATCTATCGTATCACATACATAGATATAGTAATAATATATAGATTGATCATTGGGGACAAAAAAGTGATTCCTTTTCACTCGGGAAATGACGGCGATTTTACCAAAATATGGCAGTCTTTCCCCGAGTGAATACACACGGGAATATGCACGAATGTTTTAGCAAATAAAATTCATGAATAATTTATTTACTAAAGGTGAATGAAAAGCCCCAGATATAGTTTGAAATTCATTCTTCTTCTTTTTTTTTTTTTTTTTTTCCTTCAGTACCACTTAATGGCTGATTCCAAAGCTTTTTTTTTTTCGGCATCAAAAATCTTTGCACGATAATATGGGGATGATAGATCTATATATATTATTATATCTATGATCACATAAATCTTTTCGAAAATAGAATAAAACTTAATTTGATAAAAAAAATAATAACTTTTGTTTATTAACCAAAATAATTGATGAAATTCGAAATTCAAGTTGGTCTTGTGGGGTACAGGCTGTATATTATATTTTTGTGTTCGTGAGAGAAAATTTAAAAGAATTTGAAAACTGCAATTTTTAATCCCTTTTAAAAATCATGTGACTTAATGTGAAGCAGATTTTTCATTTTTTTTCTCCTAACGGTTTCCATACAATCTTCTGCTGTTGCCACCTAAAATTCATACTTTAGTTAATTTTAAAAAATCTAATTGTCCGATTGATAAGCTGTTTAATGCATCGGAATAAAAAAATTTTCCCTTTCATTTGCTATCTTATTTGTAACGATGCGACTGATATTTCTAATTTATTTTCTAATCTTTCTGATTTATTTTCCTCATTTTAAATAAGTGTACGTTTTTTTTTTTTCTTTTTTTTTTTTTTAAATTATTATTATTTTGTCGAAAAAAATGGCAACAATTAAATCATGGATAAAATTTTAAAATTTAAATGTCTTATTTATAAGAAATTAAAAGGTTTTTATTTTCACATTTTAATTAATTAAGAAAAAACTAATCATCCGATTGATAAGCTGTTTAATGCATCGGATTTACAAAAATTTTCCCTTTCATTTGGTGTCTTATTTGTAACGATGTGAGTGATATTTCTAATTTATTTTCTAATCTTTCTGATTTATTTTCCTCATTTTAAATAAATGTACGTTTTTTTTTTTTTTTTTTTTTTTTAATTATTATTATTATTTTGTCGAAAAAAAAATTGGCAACAATTAAATTATGGATAAAATGTTAAAATTTAAATGCCTTTTTTTATCAGAAATTAGAAGGTTATGATTTTCACATTTTAATTAATTAAGAAAAAACTAATCAAAAATTCGAAAATCTGACTTCGATGTGCACAATGACCTTTCGGGATGTACCTTTGTGTTAAATCTTTTGACTGTCCGAGCTACCGTTTTCGAGATCAGTGAAATATACATACAAATATTGCTCACTTAATAGTATAAGATTTTCAAATTTTAATTAATTTTTAAAACCCTAATCAAAAATTAGTTACAAATAAGGTACCAAATGAAAGGGGCGATTTTTCTGAATCCGTCGAATTAAACAGCTTATCGATCGGACAATTAGATTTTTTTAAATTAACTAAAGTATGAAAATTAGGTGGCGATGCGTTCACACACAGACAGAGTCCAAGGAAATCTCTTAGCCTTTTTAAGCGTGACAGAGTCAGTCGGTGATGAGCGTAACTATATATGCTGATTGAAAAAAAAAAAAAAAAAAAAAATCTGCAACTAATAATAAATTGAACATTAATTTTAAATGGATTTATTAATTGATGTCTGTAATAAAATCTAAAATTAAATCCAATATGTCTCTTAACTTTGGGATGCTTCAGTTTATACAGTGTCTAAATATTTTAACACATCTTGTAGTAGTGCATTGGAAAAAAAAATTGACTGAAATCTAGAAATTAAATAGTGGCTGAAGTAAATATACTTCCATGCAATTGTTATAAATTCTAGTTCCATTTCCTAGTGAGATCTAACAACCTCTATTATAATTCTAGACCGTTTTCCTATATAATCGAGGTCACTCTTATTTTAAAATCCCTGCAAGTAAATGCGAACACAAGAGGTACGTTTTAATACGTATAATGATGGCTTAAGGCCTAATTCTAGAAAATCAAGCGAAAGTTTCTCGAAATACGAAGGATTCATAATGTTTTTAGTATTCATGATATTCTTTCACCATCTAGAAAAGTATAGTCTAGAAATTCTCAGTGATTATGTCTATCAACATTATTTGTTTACCTCGTAGTTGCCAACATTTTAATATATGCAGGAGTATTTTTATCTCCGACTTTATTACATAACACTTATTTTTAAGAGTGATTCTTTATTATTTTATCGAAGTTGCATATTGGCATAGCTGCCAAGATTTTAATTTATTCCGGAGTACTTTTAGCCCCGCCTTTATTTCACATCACTTTATTTATAGAAATTTTTTTCCCATTCCGATAAAACAAGAAAAAAATTACTTAAAAAATAAATAAATAAATAAATAAATAAGTGGTACGAAATAGGGGCGGAGCTAAAATTACTCCGGAATAAGTTAAAATATTCGCAGCTATGTATTGGAGAAAACTTTTCTATAAATAAAGTGGTATGAAATAAAGGCAGGGCCAAAAACACTCCGGTATAAATTAAAATGTTGCCAGCTGTGATTTTCCTTATGCACATAACTCGGAAATCTATACTTCTAGTTTAGGGAATCAGAAAATGACTACTTATTCATTCTAAATGAACACGGTGCATATTATTTTTCGCCAGTGCAATTCACATTACTTTTCATTCTTAGCACTAATTCATCACAATTTTTAAAATAATGTCCTATAAGCTTTACATTATAGTTAATATGTTTCATGCATGATGGTACTTGATGCTATGTCTGATGTTATGCATGATGAATAAAATTTGTTGATTCTAGTTATAACGACAGAAAGAAAAGTAATTAAATCATAATTTATAATATCTTTTGATAAAATCTGCAAAATGTTGCGTACCACAACAGGGAAATATATACGTCATTATATAATTCATTCCACCACTTCTCTATTTTTCAAATGTATTCACGATTATTAAAAAAATTCCATGTCTCTATTTTTGTTATAGTTTTATTTTTAAAAGCAAAAAGATTTATTTTAAATTTTATCTAAACTAATTCTTACATTATTTTTAATTATTATTAATTTTAATTGCTCATTAATTTAATGTTATTTAAATGTTTGATAAATAATTTGAAGTAAAAAACCTGCATTAATCCAAATTTTGGATGAAACTTAAAATAAAAATCCATATAGTATATAAAATACTTATTACTATTTAAAAAATATATATTATTTTCTAAAAGTATATAGCTTTATGAACTAAAATAATTATATATAACGATTTCATTAAATTTATATAGTCACCTATAAAAAAAAAAAAAAAAATTACTGGATTGTAATCAAGATATTTTAATATGAATTCATTAATTTCTAAATGTTGTTTTGCAAGATACAAATTTTTTTTTTTTCTTTTAGAAGTTAACGTAAATTAAATTCTCATTTTTCTAAAATGTAGTTTTAGAATATATCAATAAATAAAAAAAAGTAAAGTAAAAAAATAAAAGAAAAGAAATTGCGTGTTAAAGAAATTATTTAGGATATATTGCATATTAAACCAATTAGTGTAGTAATTTTAAATATTTCATAGTTATAAAATTTAATGCATTTTCAATAAGATATTAGTCTGCAAAATTACTTAACCTATTTAAAAAGAATTTCAACTTATGGGTTGAAAACAAATCATTTCCTTATCAATTAATGTTACAACAATTGTGTATAAATAAAATTTTAAATCAAGCAGTAAATGTTCCCATTAAAGAATTAACTTCGAAATGGATGTAAATGATTTATTTAAATTTATTTTAAAATAAATTACTAATTGAAATGATTTGAACAATACATATATATTATTTTATTTATTTATTTATTTATTTATTTTTATGGAAGCACTTTAATAAATATTTTTTTTTTCAATATACTGAATTACTTGTATGTTTCATACGTAAATTTTAATTATTGCTCACAATGAAATAATGTTGGTGGATAATTTTAGGTTAATAATTTTCTTACTTACGTATAATAATGTACAGTTCTCTTTCTAATTTATAACTTTACTTACAGATAAAAGGAAATTCATGGATTTAATTTGTTGAAAACACTAAAATAAATAACGTGCGTACATATTTCTGTTACTATAAAGAAAGTCGTACGAATAAATTTATTAACACTTTCGCGACCGCATGTTTTTGTGTTCCGCCTGTGGACGATATTCTTTCAAACTACATTATGTCAGAACAAGATTTTCTGTACCTATATTTATATTATGAATATCCATAATAATGAATATTCATATCCATATTATGAATATCCAGTCTTTCTAGTGAAAGTATTTGTATTCATACTATTTTGTTTATATAAATATCAATATTAAAAAAAAAAAAAAAAAAAAAAAAAGAAGTATAGTAACATAAAAATTGCGAAAGAAATGCCCACTGGAGGAGTTACAGATTTCCAAATGACGTGAATATACGTTAGCGGTTGCGAAAGTGTTAATACAAGCATAATTAATATAATTAAAAAATAAATAAATTACGCTTGCAGTTTCGAACAGCATTGCATTCTTAGATGTCGAATAGTAAACACACGATGAGAATTTTCTCAGATTAATTATTATCTTGTGAGGTGTATCAGAAGTACTGTTAACCAGCTTGCTTATTTAAGATGTCAATAGTAGACCTGCTAACAATGCTAGTGTATCCGTAATGGTATTAAGCCCCGCCTTTTTTTTTTTTCAGAATAGTTGTAGAGTAATGTTCAGCAATATGTTCTCATGATTAAATAAGAAGACTATTGCTCTACAACTTCGCCGGTGTGAAAAAAAGGCGAGGGCCTAATACCATTTCGGATAAACTAGCATAGTTAGCAGGTCTACAATAGCCAGACATAAAAAAAAAAAAAAAAAAAAAAACATATATATATATATATTTTTTAAACTGGGCAGCATTTCATGCTAGAAACCCAAATTTTTGCTACAGTTGTTTCCTGTTTTTGATTGCAATTGCATATGAGATGAGATGTAGGTAACCCTTGTCGATCAGGGTTCCTGGTTAAAATTTGGTTCTTATATCTCATCATATTAGTACTGCTGTATTGATAGTAAACACCATTAAAACGGTGTTTATTATTCAAATACTAAAACGGTGAAGCATCAGCATCAATTTTTTTTAAATGTTTGTTGCAGCTAAATTCTTCTGATTAGCATCTTTTATGAGGTGAAACCATGAACTTAATTATGTAACTTCATGGGTGAAACATTCAACTATTATTTTTAACAGTATAGGTATATTTTATAAATATAATAAAATGTACAAAACATTTAAAAAAATTGAAATATTAATTTAGATGCCATTTACATAGATGCCAACATTTTAATATTTAAGTATTTTTAGTATTAGAAATATTTAAGTAATATTATAATATTAGTAATATTTAAGTATTTTTAGCCCAACTTTTAATTTTTAAATTAAAGGTGGCCACATATTAAAAAAAAAAAAAAAAAAAAAAAAAAATCTCATATTATCGAATTTATGTATTGGAGAATTTTTTTCTATAAATAAAGTGGTTCGAAATAAAGGCGGGGCTAAAAATACTCCGAAATAAATTAAAATTTGGTATTTATGCATAGCTGCCAAGTTTTTTAATTTATTACAGAATGCTGTTAGCTCCGCCCTTTTATCACACCGTAATCTTTATAGAAAAATTTTCTTCAATGTATAATTACGATTAAATATGAAGAAAACTACTCTAAAAAGATTACGGTGTGAAAAAAGGGCGGGACTAACAGCATTCCGGAATAAATTAAAAAACTTGGCAGCTATGATCTATGTATTTAATTCCATACATAAGATACATCAAATTTCCAATTCGGTGTTACATAAAGTACATCTTATAGAAATAAATCATCGCAATGTTCATTAAAGGGATAAATCATAGAATTAAAAAAGTCGCCTATCGAGAAATCTGAAAATGGCTACATGTGTTTGCCTAATGCATATTCCTAAGATATATTCTTTTAAATAATTTAAACGAAAAAAGAAAACTTTTTTTTTTTTTTTTTTTTTCGCTTTCAGTGTTATATATATATATATATATATTAAAATAGCATTTGAATATTATGAAAATGACTGCTTTTAAATTTTTAAAAATAAAGATTACAAAATATTACATGTAATTATGCATCATGAAGCCCATTGTAAGAGTAATTATTTAAGCAAATTCTATTCCAAAACATATGTTTTTATTCATAAAAAAATATTCAGTTTGTCGAGAATAAAAGAAGATTAAAAAAAAAAAAAAAAAAAAAAATCCTTTTATGTTTTTAAAAATAATTTCGACTCGTATATATTTTTCTTGTCATCTTGAAAATGTTGTTTGAGACGTGTTGTGTGTATTTTTAAAGAAAGTTTTGTATAAATTAAAAGGTTTTATTCCTCGGTCTTCTTGTGTGACATTTATTCTATCTGTTTTTGAAAGTATTCTTATACTTTGACACGCTGTTTCAAATAAGAAATTGTCTCATTATAGAGGGAAAAACGAAGGATATAATTAATGAGTTTTTTAAACAAAACAATCCATATTTCAAATTAAAAAAAGGAAAATAAATTAATGCTTGCATGCATTTAAACTTCTGCCTTAAAATATTTCCCATTATTTTAATCTTTTTAAGCATCTTTTCCCGTGAAACAAAAAAAAATTTCTAACGTTTATTAAAAATAGATGCATTTTATTTTAATCTTTTAAATGTAGCAAAGTAGAAAATGCATTTATCAGCAGACTTCGTATTTTTAAATTATTTTTTTTAAATGCTTTCAATATGCTTTAATTTACGTTAATTAAATATTTCAGAGTCACGCTAGGATTTTAATACGAGATAAAAATCTTTCCACTTTAAATATGTGTATATATATTTTTTTTATTTTTGACTTACGAAAAACGTGTTCGCTTTGAGACAAAATATATTTATATAAAAAGCAATAATTGAAAATTGAAAATTAAATAAGGTTAAATGCTAAAATTAAATAACGTAAATAATAAATGAATTTCCTGAAGCAGGAATAATTTTAATGTCATTTTGAATATTCAGCAACAAACATGCATTCTTTTTTTTTTTCTAATAAAATTTCTACAAGCTTCAATTTTTACTGTCGAAATGGGAAAATTTATATTAAATTCATTTGATTTAAATTTAAAAATATACTGACAATAACAAGTACAGTGATAAAAAGAAATGTCTTTCATTTAAAATAATGAAGTGGAATGTCGAAAAAAAAAAGTTTTACTGTAAAATAAAAGTGAACTTATCAACTATTGTATGTTAATATTATATACAGAGTTGCCAACGTTTTAATTTGTTCCGTAGCATTGTTGTACAAGCCTTTTTATTCATACCACATTTTTTAAGAGAATTTTTTGTTTATATTTAACCAGAGTTGCTTACATATTTATTTATTTATTCCGGAGTAGTATTAGCCCCGCCATTATTTCATATCAATTTCATTTTATGAACATTTTTTTCTTATTTTATCGTAGTTATGCATTGGAGAAAATTAGTCTATACATAGCCTCCTAAACTGGATGCCTGTCGCGTTGCTCGTAAACTTGGCAATAGTTCAAGCGGTATACAGCGCCACCTGGTACAGATTACGCGACTTTTTTATTCAACAGCTACCAAAAATTTTTAAAAGTGAGATTTGATATACATAAAATGCGAATAGAATCGAAGAAACGTCGATTGCATATGTCATATATCACTTCTTAAAATTACTGGTGACAGTTGAATAAAAAAGTCGCGCAATCTGCACTAGGTGGCTGTCTACCGCTTGAACTGTTGCCATGTTTACGAGCAACACGACAGGCATCTAGTTTAGGAGGCTATGGTTTATAAATTAAGTGGCGCGATAATAAAGTCGGGGCTAAAAAATTTTCGGAAAAAATTAAAATGTTGACATGAATGATTTAATTGCAGCAGACTTTGAAGTTTCCGCCCTTTTTTACAGGATACACTCATTGATGTGATTTTTTTTTTTTTTTTTAATCATTTTTTTTGTGTAGTAATGTCTAACTTATTTAATCATAACACTTTAATATAAAAACACAGTAAATATTTTTGTACAAATATAGCGATGACAAAGAAGCTAAAAACATTTCATTTCTGAAAGTTTCTTGAAAAAAGGGCGGAGACTTCGAGCTCCGACATTAGTTAAAAATTGAAAAAAGAAAAAATACATATAAAAGTGCTGTTGAAAAAAAACGATGCCAACGATTTTTAGTAGCTAGGATGAGAATTGTGTCTGTGGTTTTAAACTGGTATTTTTTAGCTACCGGATTATAGTATAAAATCTTAATCGAGAAAAAAGAATTTTTAAATGCTTTGAAGTTTGAATTAGAACGCTTGAAAAAAAAAAAAAGTCTTAAAGTATTCGTATGCCTTAAATTTAACAAAAAAAAAAAAAAAAAAAAAAAAAAAAAACAGAAAGAAAAAAAAAAGTTTGTGTGTGTGTGACAGTGCAATTATCTACGCTACACCGAAAAAAAAATATGCTGGTTTCATCTAAAACTAATAAGTAGTCATTTTCTGAATCTCTAAACTATAGATTTCCGAGCTATGCGTGCAACAAATAATCTGAAAACACGAAATGGTCGAGAATTCTTAGTCTATACTTTTCTAGATTTGGAAGCAATATTATGAGTTATATTACTATTATGACGTTTTTGTGTACCAAGAAATTTTTTCTTGATTTCTTAGAATTGGGTGAAAAAATGGTAAAGAAGCCAAAAAGTTTTTATTTCTAAAAGCGTTCTGAAAAATGGGCGGAGACTTCCAGGTCTGCAACACTGTCCGTATTATATTGCTAGTACCCACCCCTTTTTTTACACTACTTTAATTTTAATTCTCTTCAGATGTAATTAGAATTAAGTAATGAAGTAAGAAAAATGCTCTGAAAAATAAAAATGGCGGGTACTAACGATACTACGGAATATTAATTAGGAAGCTTGCAGCTAATAGGGGGCATATAGCAATTATAAAGGGCGGGGCAATTATATAGGGGGAGGAAATTATATAAGGGCGGAGCAATTATATAGGGGGCATGTAGCAATTATAAAGGAATTATATTGTCTAATTCTCAAAAATTTAGAGTGAACTTTAGATTCAATATTAAAATAAATATATTAAAAGTGTTAATATGTTTAATGAGTTTATATTTTTATTGCAAAGCATACATTTTTTGAAGGTTAATTAATTTACGCATTTAATACAGTTAATATTGAAGAAAATTAACTTTCTAATGCATTTTTGAAATATTACATAATTTTTTTTTATAAACCTTAAGATTTTTTTTTTTTTTTGGATAGAAAACCATTATTGTTTATGAATATTTTAAAATCCTGTCATATTCAATAAACGTAATGTCAAAAACTCAGTTTGTATTTTGAAGATAATCAGCAAAATATTAACTAAACTCTTCACTTTTTTTTTCTTCTCTTTGCTATATTAAAACTAAGTTCTTTGTATATATTATTATCTATATATGTAAGAAAAATGTTCCATACTGTAAAAAACTTTTGTTGAATAGTAGAAAATGTCTTTAACATTCCCACGGAAATTTTCTATTTTCTAAAACTACTTTCTAAACTTTAAAATTACGTCTTAGTCTGTCAGAAGACACAATTTTTCCTGTAGCCAGATAAAATTTATATCAACAGTTAGAGATTTTACCTGGAAGGCGTATTAATCCTGGACGATAGGACCCATGCCCCAGCCCGCCCGGTTCCCGCTGTTCAATGTATTTTTCTAGTCAATTTTGTCCCCTTATTACTTCCGGTGTGATTTTTTTTTTTTTTTTTTTAAACACACTTGACATTGTGAGTTTTTTCGCTTTTCTTCCCATGCTATTCCTATGGGGTTTTTAGCCTTTTTCCCTCTCTTTTTCTACATTCTAAAGTGGCGCCACTTTAGAGTGTAGAAAAAGAGGGGAAAAAAGGCTAAAAACCCCATAGGAATAGCATGGGAAGAAAAGCGAAAAAACTCACAATGTCAAGTGTGTTAAAAAAAAAAAAAAAAAAAAAAAACAAGTTTCACACCGGAAATAATAAGGGATATATACGATGGAAAGTCATTAAGTAAGTCACAGAAGATAATAAAGAAATGATTTACCATGATAATCACTTGGAAACAAATTTTATTTTTCCACATAATCTCCAGGAACGTTCATGTACTTATCCCATCGTTTTATTAGAGCCCTAATTCCAGTTGCATAAGGTTGCTGTCTCATCCCCAGTAGGACTTCATGTTGAACGTCGTCGTCATCCGCAAATTGTTTGCCTCCAAGATGT
Organism: Salticus scenicus; assembly: GCA_963930645.1. NCBI lineage: Eukaryota > Metazoa > Arthropoda > Arachnida > Araneae > Salticidae > Salticus > Salticus scenicus. The sequence goes on from OZ005655.1 coordinate 236,736,338, forward strand.
TGTTTCAGTGGTCCAAACAGGTGAAAATAGCTTGGGACTAAGTCTGGGCTGTAAGGTGGATGCTGTAGCCTCCATAAACAGGTAACATTTCTTCATGAATATTTTTTTATTCAAGTTCTTCCGCCCACAAAAATCGGACCACAGCACGCTGCTCTGCTATCGTACAATCATTCAACACCATCCCTATTTTTGAAACTGCATTACGCATGCGTGCGAATGCTACCTACTCAATATGAATTGAATATCATAAAGCTGTAGCTGTATGGTGCAGCCATCTAGCACCATTCTTTGGAGATATCCGTTAACAATTTAAATAATGCCATATGCATTTGTAACTTACTTAATGACTTACCCTCGTATATATTTTTTTTTTCATAGGAAAAACTTGCTATCAAAGCTGGAATGGGAAATGCTGGTATAATTACTCAATGCATACTTTTTCAGAAAAATATACTGCTCACAGCACATGTTAAATATGATTATTATTGGAGAAAACTAAACGTATACTGTAACCACGTTTCTCGCGCCTAGCATTCAGGACCATTCCAAAGGCTTGGAGGGATTGCCTTGGAATCGTCCAACCTACAACTTTGGGATTTCATAAGTAATCAGTCATTTCGGTATTACCTTATCGCTATTTGCTCTCAACCATAAGGGTTATCACCACTTTTTCAACACTGAAGTCATTGAATCAGCACTTGTGCAGAGGCTCAGATGGTCGCAAGAAATGTGGTTGAAGAATATGAACAAAGTTCAATTTTGTTTTTAAACATATTTTAAGAAAATGTATTTTATTTTACCCGTTAGCAGTCGCTAGTTGGTCAATTTGCCGCCCATCCTTCATTTTTTCCAGATTTTTTTATTCAAAAAGCCACCAAAAAATTTTAGAAGTCGCATTTGATACACATAAAACGCGAATAAAATCGATTTAACGTCGATTACATCACTTCTTAAAATTATTGGTGACAGTTAAATAAAAAGTTCGGAATCTGTAATAGGCGACTACTAACGTATTAATTTCGCTTCATCAGTAATTTACAATTATTTTATTATGAAAGCTTGAAATTTATAAAATTTCATTTTATTTTAATTTGTCTATAATTATTGCTTACGTATTGTATTTTAACTGTTTTTAAATTATTATCTTACATCGTAATATAAAACTGCTGTCAGGATATTTTAATTAATGAGTTTGATACTTCCCACAAAATAAATGACAGTTGTTTATAACTTTAATTTGACAAATATTTAATTATCTAAGTTTTATGCAAAATCAATTATTTAAACCAGTAAAAAGATTAATGTAATGTTTTTATATCGGAAAAATTTTTCATTATATTTTTTGTACAAAAACAATTTCTTTTATAAATCAATTTTTTAATTACTTTATGCCGAACCATGTTTAATAAAATGTTATACAAAATAAATTCATCAAAAAGCGTTTTTTTCAGAAATAATGAAAACATGCCATTTAACGATTTATAAATTGTTTACAGATGGTTTATAAATTAGTCATAAAATATCGATTAATGATTCAACATTATATTTTTATCAGTCAAAACATATAATCGATAGAGAATGTTAAAACTTAATAAATAATATCAAACAATGGAAAAAAACACTAAAAATTTTTTATTACATATTGCAAAAATAAGAACTTTATTAACTAGTATGTTGTGGCCACCACAAGACTTTCTTCTATATTTTCCTACATACATATTCAACCAGTAACAATATTTAAAAAAAAAAAAAAAAAAAAAAAAATACGATTTTTTTTTCTAAGTTTTTTTTTTTTTTTTTTTTTTTTTTGTTAAAAGTAAAAAAAAATCGATAACTTTGTTTTAAATTATCACAGATTTATAGTTCAACCATACGTTTTAAAGCTATTGACGAGATCTTTCTAAAGATACCCATCTTGAAAATTTACCACCCCCAGGGGGGGAACCGGTGCCCCCGCACAAATTTTTTTCGTAGTTAACTACTACTATTATCAATAATTAATATTAATTTTACAATCACAAGTTTAAAATAACGCTCATTATGTACATTTATACGAAATTTTGTCCTATATTGCCATGTTAAAAATTTAGAAAAAATACGATCACAGCGCCACCTGTTGAGCTATTGATCCCTAAATGTAATCAGGACCAGTTTATGTCGGGGACCAACTAAATACCAAGTTTGGTTAAGTTTCGTTAAAAAAAAAAAAAAAAAAAATACGATTTTTTTTTTTTTTTTTTTTTTTTTTTTTTTGTTAAAAGTAAAAAAATGGATAATTTTGTTTCAAATTGTCACAGATTTATAGTTCAACCACTCGTTTTAAAGTATTGACGAGATCTTTCGAAAGATACCCATCTTGAAAATTTACCCCCCCCCCCGGAGGGGTACTTCCCCCCCAGGGAGGGAACCGGTGCCCCCACATGCACAAAATTTTTTTCGTAGTTAACTACTACTATTATCAATAATTCATATTAATTTTACAATCACAAGTTTAAAATAACGCTCATTATGTACATTTATACGAAATTTTGTCCTATGCTGCCATGTTAAAAGTTTACATAAAATGCAATCACAGCGCCATCTGCCGGGCGATTGATCCCAAAATCTAATTAGACCCTTTCCATGTCAGGGTCCAACTATACACCAAGTTTGGTTCAATTTCATTCATCGGTTCGTGAGATACGGTGTGACATACGACATTTTGCGATCACTGCGCCACCTGCTGGACGATTGATCCCCAAATCTAATCAGCACCATGCCCCGTCAGGTTCCAACTATATACCAAGTTTGGTTGAATTTCATTCATTAGTTCGTGAGATACGGTGAAAAATACGAAAATTTGTCCTATACTGCCATGTTAAAAATTTACATAAAATGCGATCACAGCGCCACCTGATGGGCTATTGATCCCAAAATCTAATCAGCACAATGCCCCGCCAGGGTCCAACTATATACCAAGTTTGGTTGAATTTCATTCATTGGTTCGTGAGATACGGTGAAAACACTAAACCACAGACAGACAGACAGACAGACAGACAGACAGACAGACACACAGACAGACATTTTTTAAAAACTATCAATTCGTGTTCAGGACATCCCAAAACGTGTAGATCTGTCAAAAAACGGAGGTCGAAAATTTTCGCGAATCCAATACTTTCTCTATATTACATATAGAAGAAAGTAAAAAAATTAAAAATAAAAATCCACAAGAATTAAGAGAAAACGTAACATTTGTTTCGAATAAAAATATTGAAAAATGTTTTCACTTAAAGCTGAGTTGACGTTACGTTGTTGTCTTCTTTTTTTTTTTTTTTTTTTTTTTCGCCTAACGAAAGATTGTTCCGATTTACTTCGACAGATTAAGAGATTAAGATGTTTGTTTATTAAAGTATTTATATCTGGAAACACCAGTTAAGTAATGATTTTTATTGTTTTACATATTGTGTTTTTCTTTGCTACTCACATAAGTTTAGGAAACAATATTTCACATATATTTCTATTATTTATTTATGTCGCAAACACTTTAGTACAGATTTCAACAGTTCGACCACGTTTTCCTTGACCATAAGAAATACTTGCCAACATCCTAATTAATATTCCGTAGTGTTGTTATTCCCGCCCGTTTTTTCACATCAGTGAATTTTTAGAGTAATAATCTCTAAATGCAATAACGATTAAATAAGAAGAAAAATACTCTAAAAAGATACTGGTGTGAAAAAGAAGGAGAGCTAACAATACTACGGAATATTAATTAGTACATACTTGCGAACCATCTCATTAATAACCGTACAATTGTTAACGCCCATTGAAAAAAACGCCCCTTTTTTCACACCGTTTTATTTTTAGAGTAACTCTCTTCAAATGTTGTTACGATTAAATAAAAATAAAATTACTAGAAAAAGGGACTGGTGTGAAAAAAAAGGCGGGTTCTAAAATTTGTACGGTTCATAATGAGATGGTTGGCAAGTATGTTAGTATGATGGCAAATATGTAAGAGACTACAAACATGAGTGGTTGGCCCATCAGCAGATAATGGTTCGCGCGGTTGGCACTTGGTTAGTTGGGATAGTTGCAGTTGGCCCAATGTCTTTCTTTTTCCCTTCCGTATAAATTTTATTTATTGTGCTAGCTATGTTTGGCATAATGAGCAGCGCTATGAGTCCAACAATAATTGATGCATGAAACTTACATATAGCAACTCATTTCTAACCATTGCGTAACTTCAAAGAAAATATATAATTTTATTACACGTATTAAATTATCGCCGAGTTTGTTGAACATTTGCAAGAAAGTATAAAAATAGCAAATAATAAATACCAAAATGCATTTCCAAAGAAAAATACTGGATAGGGACAGACGATGTGCTAACGACTGGACCATCAATCTAGCCAACCACTATTTGTAACCGCGTTAAAATAGGAGTCATAAATCTTGTGGTTGGGAGAAAATAAGCGATGAATGAACGCGAAAAAGTATGGATTTTTTTTTTTCTAATTTTGAAATTTAATTGAATATGAATTAATGTAAAATTTTATGTTCAAAAATCAAACACTAGGTAGGACTGGATTGTACATTGGTGCCAGTATATAACAGTCCATATCTTATTAGTCACATCTGATCGGACAACGGATGATAGTCACACATTCTTTGTCCGCTTTTAATTGTACTGAGGTCATTCATATTCCATATGATGTCACTACAACTGTACTAAAGTACATAACGTTTATAAAACCCATTTATTTAACAACAAAAATAAATAAATAAAAGCATATATTTAAACATTAAAAAAATATAGTAACACATTTAAAATTAGTAAAATGTAAGTTTTTCATATTCACACACAATAAAAAGTAATTGAATTTAAAATCCGAAACAAAAAAAGGTTTTTATATATATAAACGCACTAATAAAAAGTTTTTGTAAACAATCTTCATCTGAAAATAAATATATAAATAAATAAAAATAAACTTCATAAAAAAAAAAAAAAATCTTTAGACTATGTTATATCTAACATATGTAGTTTGCTTATTACTTTTTCTCTCTCACAGATTATGTTTTTGAAACTTATTCCGCACATTTTCTTTCTAAAGGAACCACTGAAAGAAATAATGATAATCTCTAATATGATCAGAATATTTAAATAATATGTTTTACTTTTCTTTTAAACTTCAGTTCTTTTTATTATGTCAAGGCACATTTTGGAAATAAGTTTTAAGTTGAATTCGATTGTTATGCAGAAACTTTCTCTTTCTGAAGAAGAAATGCTTAGAATTTTTATTTATTTTAACTTGCAAACGAATTAATATTTCATCTAAGAAAATTATGTGGACTGTATTTATTTTTGACAGTTTAACAATAAAATATTATTCAACAATTTAAAATTATTTTATTTACAACACCAATGTTCTTAAAGTACAGCTTTTAAGTTTTCCGAGGAAATTTATTTTTTATTGCATTTTATGAATTTATTTTCTTATTTCTTAAAAAAAAAAAAAAAAAAAAAAAAAGCGATTTTATTTTACATTTAGAGATTTTTATATAAGAGAAAGATATACCACAATGGTGTTTTTAATAAAACTTTTTTGATAGTTTTTCGTTGAGATATATTTAATTTAATTATTTATTTTTTAATATCTTATTAAAAGTGTTTTTAATTTAACTTTTTACATTTAAGAATAGATTTAAATTACATAATAATAATAAAATGATGTATAAAAATAACTTTTTTAGTAAATGCTGGATAAAATTCATTAAAAATTCCAATAAACAATTTTTAATCAATAACAATAATAACAATAAAATTTAATTTCACTACGTTAAAATATTTTTTTTTTGATATTTTTAACAATTACTTTTAAATGCTTTTCTTAAAGATACGTTACACAAAGGTAACGAAAAACAAGTTAACATTAAAATCTGGTACTTCTTATGGTTCTATAATAAACGTTAATCTTATAATTTTTGTAGAATGTTTTATTCTTAATTCACTTTAAATTTTCAATGAATTAATAATTGTAATAGCTTCGCTTACTTGCATAATAATTTTGTTCAGCCTAATATTTAAACATTAAGTTGCAGAAGTTGTAGTTGAAATTAAATTTTCCCTCTAAATTTAATTAATATATGCAACTTTCTTTGCTTAAAATGGATAAAATAGCTGTGTTTTAACATTTTTAAAATTAAAATTTTTAATTTATTTTTATGATTATTTAAATTCAGCGTAAAGAAATTTAAGAAAATTCTTAATTATTCAAAGCAAATAAAACTATTATTTAATAAAGTCATTTTACTGCTGTTAATTAAATAATGAATACTTAAACTGTTATTTAACGAATACAATGAATGACAAAATTATAAAAAGAAAATAATAATAATATAATAAAAGGGAGAGGGAGGGAGAGAGAGAGAGAACCAAAGCTTATTTTCATTTTTCCAGTAATAGAAAAAAAAATTCTGTATAAAACAGAATTTAATTTAGTACAACAGGAATTATTATGCTTATTTGTCCACCAAGCATTCAGTAACTGTGAATTTTTTTTTTTTTTTTTTGTAGCAACAGTTACTGTATTAATTTCTTCAAATTTCTTTAATACCGTTTCAGCATAAGTCACCCTTAACAACTGTCATATTTTTGTTGCCATTTTGGCGATGAATTTTTCGCTATCGCAATTGCCTAATAGGAAAGTATGAATCAGTAAAATTCGTATTAAAACTAAATCAAACATGAATAAGAGAGCGTAGATGAAAATGTAGGATAGAGAGCAAATTTTGTGTAACATCCCCTTACCAGGCAAGATATGGCCCTATAAGTTTTAGTATTTCGATAAAAAAAAAAAAAAAAAAAAAAAAAAAAAACAGAATCAGATAGCGAAAAAGCGTTGAGCAGTGTACACTGTTTGGCCTGTGCAGAGAAGGTACTGAATTTAAAACCCGATTCGGTCAAATTTTATTATTATTATTATTATTATTATTTATTATATTTTTAAGTGAAAAAAAATGTTTTAACATTTTAATATTAAATATATATGAATAATTTAAGAGGAACTATTTTAGATTACATTTAGATAAAATGACTTAATGGATTTGTACTAGTGCTTTATGTAAAATTTTAATTAGTATATTTTATCGACGACACTAATAGTATGTATTAATCATCAGCTCTTAATTGTGTTATTTTTCATGCGAATTTTTGCGTAAAAAATCTTGAATGGACTTGATGTTGCTCAAACATTCGACGTCGCATTTAATATTTATTTCTAATATTTTATTAACAAGTGACAAATTTTGCGTTCTTGGAGGACTGAAAATAAAACTGAGCACACGAGCAAATTTTCTCAAAAAGATTTTACTAATTTACTGTAAGTTTACATCTCCATCTGGGAAAATATAATTTTTACAAATCGAGTTATCTCGACGAAAAGCCAACAATTTTCCAATAGATTCGTAATAAGAGCATTTAACTGTGAACAACATTGTAATGCAATTAGTAGAGACATATATTTTATGTATGTATATATATATATATATATATTGTGCTTTTTGTAATAAATGCATATACTATCATTTACATTCTACTTTTAGTCATATTCACTATAAATTGAAAACAATAAATTTGTAACTTTAAACATAATTTTCTTTTTTATGATTAAATAAACATATTTTTTTATTATTATTATTGTTTGGTACACTCATTAAAAAAAATAATGCAATAAATATTTTATATTATACAAAAAATTTAATTTAATTAAAAATGTAAACATTTTTTTCACTTGAAATAAATAAATAAATAAATAAATAAAAAGAGGATATTACCGTGATTCGAATATAGTACTGCAAAGTCTCGTACAACGCGGTGGCAGAGATGACAAATAAATAAAACAGTTTTATTTTTTAACACCACTAAATTTATAGAAAACCAATCTATTGGTTCATACATTTGATTTAGTTTTTATATAAAGCAGTTGCTTTGATATAAAATTAATGGTATTAAAAAATAAAATTGTATTATTCATGAGGCAAAATTGCACCCGCGTTGTACGACACTTTACTGTACTATTTTTACATAATATTTAAAAAATAATAACGCATGTTTTACCTCTTAACACCAACATCAATCAATATCTACATCTAATTAACATCAAAATCTTAACATCAACAACAACCTTTCAAAAATATGAAAGGCTCCAAAAAAATTATAAATAGCATTAACATTTAATTAAAAAATATATATAATATGATAATCGGTTAAATATGGTTTGAGGTTTCTACCTCTGTCTATATGACGAATAGCACCTACTAAATATAAAAGCAAATAATAAGCGAATGTATTAAAAATCTGATGTAATTATGACAATATGTAGTTCATAAGAAAGTTAAATTCTTTAATAATAATGTTTGTTAAGCCCCTAGAAAAAAAAAAAAAAATGTATACATTTACATTAGAATGTACTTTTTTGTTTTGAATAAAAATTTCTTTTTACCCTATTTCTTTAAAACGATGGATAAAATATATATGTTACTTATCTTAATACATTTATGAATATATGTCATTATTTTTCTTGTAAATTGCGTTTTTAAATTTACGTTATTTATCCCACCCCATAAATAGTATTTTCTTTTCTTTATCCAGAGCCTCCTTAACTAGATGCCTGTCGCGTAGCTCGGAAACTAGGCAACAGTTCAAGCGGTAGACAGCGCCACCTGGTACAGATTGCGCGACTTTTTTATTCAACTGTCACCAAAAATTTTTTAAAGTGGGATATGATATACGTAAAAGGCGAATAGAATTGAAGAAACGTCGATTATATATATCATATATCACTTCTTAAAATTATTGGTGACAGTTGAATAAAAAAAACCTATAATCTGTACTAGGTAGCGCTATCTACCGTTTCAACTGTTGCCTAGTTTCCCAGCTACGCGACAGGCATCTAGTTAAGGAGGCTATGCTTTATCTCAATACATCTATGACGTCAAAGTCCAAAACTATTTGGTTCTTATCCGAATTGTAATCACCGTGAAATTAAGGTTACTCTTATTTCACTGTGACAGTATTTGACGTTACTTTTTTCTGATAGTGTTATTCTGCTTGTTATTACTTCATGAACGCTTGTATGGTGAATATCATTTCATTCAAACGAATTTTTATCACGCCTAATTTCAAAGCACTCATGTTTGTAACAAATTATTGCACTGTGGGTGATAACAATGATATTTTATTTCTTTTTTATTTCTTTTCTTTTCTTTTCCTTTCTTTCTTTCTTTTTTTTTTTTTAATCAAAACAAATAAAATTCACTAAAATCTCATTGATACACTCTTATTTTCACGTTCATTATATCATTTGTTTGTGTGAGAGGTGTTATTACATAATCTCTACAGGAACAATTTACTAATTTTACTAATTTTTACTGATATTAGTAAAATTAGTATTACTTATATAATTAATAATTTTTTCCTCACTTATTGTTAGATGCATTTCATTAATAAATTAAATATTGAAATTTTTCGTCTTTTACTTTTGAACATGATAGCTGTATATAAAACACGTTTAAATTGTTGAATAATATTTTATTATTAAACTGTCAAAATCTACCACATAATTTTCTTAGATGAAATATTATTTCGCCTGCAAGTTGAGGTTAAAATAAATAAAAATTCTACGCATTTCTCTTTAGGAAAGAGAAAGTTGCTGCATAACAATTGGATTTATCCTAAAACTTATTTCCAAAAATGTGCCTTGACATAGTAAAAAGAACTGAAGTTTAAAAGAAAAAAAAGTAAAACATATTATTTAAATATTACGATCATATTAGAGATTATCATTATTTCTTTTAGTGCTTTTTTTAGAAAGAAATTGTGTTGAATAAGTTTCAAAAACATAATCTGTGAGGGAGAAAAAGAAATAACCAAACTACATATATTAAATACTCATAGTCAAAAGAAATAATTTTTTTATGGAGTTTATTTTTACTTTAATTTTTTTTTTTTTTTTTTTTTTTTGAGATTGTTTAGAAAAACTATTTATTATTACGCTAGTATAAGATTTTTTTTATTCTTTTAGATATAAACTAAATTACTTTTTATTGTGTATGTATGTGGTAAATATGTATTTTACTAATTTTAAATGGTTTTCTAAGAAATATTTTATTTATATTTATATATTTCCGATAATTTAAGTATTTTTATTGTTAGATATATGTTTATAAATTATGTGTTAGTATTTAGTATTTTGCAAGTTTTTACATGCTTCTCATAGAGAAACACTACTGTACTTTAACATGTCCATATGTATATATGAAAAAAAATCAACCATCTAATAATATTTTTCAACTAATGTCATTTTAAACGTTTCTGACAAAAAAGCACTATGCACAAAAAAAAATGTTTTTTATTTCTTTTTTAAAAAGGCATCAACTTTTATGAAAAAAAAAAAAAAAAGTAAAAAATTATTGAACTATAGCCTCCTAAACTAGATGCGTGGCTCGGAAATGGAAACAGTTCGAGCGGTAGACAGAGCCACCTGGTACAGATTGCGCGACTTTTTTATTCTACAGCAACCAAAAAATTTTAAAAGTGGAATTTCAAATATATAAAAGGCGAATAGAATCGAATTATCGTCGAATATGATATATATAATGACTTCTTAAAATTATTGGTGATATTTGAATTAAAAAGTCCTGCAATTTGTACCAGGTGGCGCTGTCTACCGCTTGAACTGTTGTCAAGTTTCCGAGCCATGCGACAGGGACCTCCGATTGAACTCAATAAGGATTCACGCAGTTCACTAAACTCCCTAACAATAGCAATTTTTGTTTAAAAAAATAATACTATAAATTTAAAAAGCAACTTTTCTTTTTTTAACCTTTTTCTTTTTCTTTCTCTTTAATAACGGGGAAAAATTTCTTACAAAAATGCAAATACGTGGAACACTGATATGTAAACTTTTCTAAAAAAGACTATTAACATAATTATAGTTTATTTATTTATACTAAAAATTTTCATTATTAAATGTTCGTAATTTCATTCAGACGACGAAAAATTATTCTCTTACAGAAATTGTAATAATTTTGTTTATGACTAAAATATTTAAATAATTCTGATTTTCTTTATATGCAAAACTTTCGTGTGTTTTGTACTAAAAGTGTTTCAAAGTGAGTTGAGCCTATGAAACTCTGTATCATGAGCAATATTTTTTCTTGCATAATGTAATGTTTTTTTTTTTTTTTTTTTTTTTTCTTCTTCTTCTTCCTCTTTATTTTATTTGTTAGAATAGTTATATAAAACTTATAAGATCCATGTTTAAACGTTGAATATTATACAAAAAAAATGTGCAACGATTCGTTTTATGTATAAATATATAGTGTAGCCACGTTTACTACGCCTAGCAGTGAGGACGAGTCGCTAATCTTGGAGGGTTTTCAAGTTGACCAACAGGTTTGAATTTAGTAAACATCCAGTCATTCAGTATTCCCTTATCGCTTATTTTCTCTGAACAAAAAGCTTGTCTCCCCTATTTTGAGAGTGGACTCGTTGAATCTGCACTCGCGCAGAGGCTTCCATGGTCGCAAGAAATGTAGTTAAAGAGTTTATATATATGTGTGTTTTATAAACTTATTTAGAATATTCATTGTTATTCTATGTGTTTACTAAAATAAATACATTATATGTATATTTGGATACAAACAAGATAATTCAAATTAAATTTGATATATTTATTTGTTATCGATTTCTCTCTCTCTCCCATTCTGTCAATCTCTCTCTCTCTCTCTCTCCATATATATATATATATATATATATATATATATATATATATATATAGGCAGGTAGGTAGATAGATAGATATACAGAGCTGCCAACCTAAAGCGGAGGATTGTTAGTAACGCCCCTTTTTCCACATCAGTCATTTTTTAGAATATTTTTCTTCTTAAATTATCGTAAATGCATTTGAAGAGAATTTCTCTAAAAATTAAGTGGTGGGGAAAAGGGGTGGTACTAACAATCTTCCGGATTAGGTTTAGCAGCTCTGGATTGCTAAATAGATATAGAGATGTACAGATATGTGTGTGAAATAAAATTTTTATTAAAAAGTAATGCTAAGAATTATTTTGAGGTTTTTAATAAATACATTTTTAAAAAGAAACAATACTATCCTTTAAAAATTCCAGAAATAAATATTTTAAAATTGCTAATAAAGTTAAACAGTTAAAGTACCCCCCCCCCCCATCCAGACACACACACAAGAAAAAAAAAGTTTAATATATACATAGTTCAATTTTGCTCAGTATTACATCATTTATTACAATTGACATTACTGATATTATTATTAAGTGATATTACTAATAATATTACATTTCATATTGAGTATATTCCGTGTAAAATCTTCAGAAAACCTATTTACAGATAAAATAGAGAGCTATAAACGAGTTTTTGGAATTTTTCTCAATTAGTTGTATAAAATTTTGTATGTGACATATGTTTTTCATTACATACGTATATTACAAAATTAAAATTACCCCTTTACCTCCTCCAACGATCTAAAGTCCTCTAAATAAGTGTTTAAAAATTTAGAGACAATTTTATTCAACTGTCACCAATAATTATTAGGAGTGATATTCGATACACATGATGGAGGAATAACCTTCGAAGTGATTTCACAACCGTTGCAGTTAAAATTTAGTGGTGGATATTGAATAAAAAAAAAATATCCGTAAATGTGGCCCATATGAGCCAGATGAGTGAAATTAAATAGGACCGGTAATGGGTTAATACCAGTATGATTAACACTTTCGCGACCGCATGTTTTTGTCTTTTTGATAGTATGTTCCGCCTGTGGGCGTTATTATTTCAAGCTATATTATTTCAGAACAAGTTTTTTTTTTTTATATCCATACTTGTATTACATATGAATATACATAATAACTGTACTCTTTCTAGTGAAAGTATATGTATTTATAGTATTTTGATTGTACAAATATGAGTGCAAGGAATATTCTTAACACTTTCGCGACCACTGACGTAGATTCACGTCATTTGAAAATCTGTTACTTCTCCAGCGGGCGTTTCTTTTACAATTATGTATGTCATTTATTTCTTAATAATATACACAGAATTCATATTTATACAACCAATATACTATGGATATAAGTACTTTGATTAGAAAGAGTATAATTATAATGTATATTCATTTGTAATATGAATCTAAATATAGAAATTTTGTACTGAAATAGTGTAACTTGGGAGAATACCCACAGGCGGACATTACTGTGAAAAAGACAAAAACATGCGGTCGCCAAAGCATAGCTGCCAATATTTTAATTTATTCCGGAGTAATTTTAGCCCCGCCTCTAACTCGTACCACTTATATTTTAAAAGTAATTTTTTCTTATTTTATCGAAGTTATATATCGAAGACAATTTTTCTATAAATAAAGTGATGCGAAATAAAGGCGGGGTTAAAAGTACTCCGGAATAAATTAAAATATTGGCAGCTATGCGAAAGTGTTAAGAAATACAGTAACATACAAATTGCAAAGAAACTCCCACTGAAGGAGTTACAGATTTCCAAATGAGGTGAATCTACGTCAGCGGTCCCGAAAGTGTTAATGATCAGAGGACGTTAATATCTACAAGCATATCGATTATAAATCCGCTTGTATTTATTAGTGAAGTGATTATTCAGCACTTAATTCACTGAATTATAAAATCAGTGATGGCAAAAGTATTATTAGCATATTGAAAAGAGTGCATTATTATGATGGTAACTTAAGTGAATCAGGACATTTCAATGCGTATTAATACTACAGCTAAATTTTAATATTTCTGTATCGGTAATTAATTATTCAGCTAATATTAATAAATTTTGACTTTTAAAATTCGAACAAAATTTCATTCACAAAAGATTTATAATGCATTTGACATTATAAAGTCAACTAAAATGTGCATATGAAATTTCTTTCGTTCTAAAGCCTCACTATAAATTATGAATATTTTCAATGAAAATGCAATGCATTTAGATGGGATTCAAAAAATCGAAAATGCATAAAATCATGGAAAGGTTTTAGGGAAATTATTTTTAACATATCGTATAAATCCATTTTCAATGGGATATGTATATAATACTATATTTTCAAATATTGGATTGTAAAAAATGCCTAAAATACTTTGAAAGGAAATAAAAAAAGGGGGGCATTTAAATATTTTATGTATGTTGAAATTTTTCATTATTTTAAAAATAAAATGCGCTTTAAATATGCAAGTAGCATTTCACATTCAGATTCATTCTTTAAAATCCAGTTGTGGAGTTTTTGTAAAGCAAAGAAAATGCTTTAGTTAATAGATAACTAATAAAAAAGGAGAAAGGATTTATACACAGAGACACATGTATGTATACATACATACAGTCGAGTCTCTGAAATCCGCAATAGTGGGGACCAAGGCTTTTGCGGATTATAGATCATTGCTTTGTTTGCATACATTGCTCTTTTATTAGATTATCAATTTGCAATATTATGATAAAAATTCAAATACAAATTATATTCAGTAAGTAATTTAATTATTCAACACATATTTTTTTAAAAATTACACGATATAAATTAATAAATAAAAATAAAAATAAATAAAATAAGGGAAAATACAAATTCATCAGCACTTAAATATAAAAATTTAATATGTACATACTATTTATTTACTGATTATTTAGTTTTACTTATTTATTTATTTATTTATTTATTAACATTGAGTCAAAGGTAGTTTAATTTTAATAATAAGGGTAATTTAACAAGGGTAGTCAAATTCAATCAATAAATAGTTATGAATTTACAAACTTCAAAATACTTCAATCAATATGCTCCAATAATTCAATATGCTCCTATGAATCAAAATGCTTCAATAACTTCAATCCAGCAATTTTTTCGCAATTACAAAAAACGTAATTAATCAAAAATCAGGAATGGAAATTTGGCACAGAAATCAAACCGGTATTTATGAAACAAAATTTTCTTCTTTATGCACCAACAAATGTTTAAATAGAAAAAAATTTAAATAAATATCTGCATGAGTTCTAGGCCAAATTTCCATCCCTGCAAAAATGCATATTTCGCAAAATTTTTAGCTAAAAATTAATGCTTTTTGCACAATTGCATTGAACTACTGCCAAACATTTACAATTATTATTATTTATTTATTTATTTATTTATTTATTCTGAGAAAAATAATTGAAATTTTGTTAACTATTAACTGTGATTTTCAATGTTTGTTTACATTCGACAGGAGCTTCGGATTATATATTTGCGGATTTCGGAAAATCGACTGTATATAGATATAGAGATATATTTTAATAAGTTCAAGAAAAGAGACTAAATCTCACTAAAAGAGAGGATTTCGTTTTTTCAAAATACCTACTGAACATTAGTTATTTAGTCGCATTTACTGTTTCCTGAGAAAGATAATGGCGCTGAGAAAACTTATTATTGACATTTCTAAAGTGGTATAGGAAAAAACTTTGCGCTAAAAAAAAAATAAAAAAAATTATCGACTCTTGATACCATTTTGTTTGATTCTTACGTAAAATGACCTCCTGAATCCGAATATGACTATCATTTTGCCAACCGTTTTCTCGGAACACCACCCCCTTCCCTAATTTTTATCACTGTTCAGTAATTCTATGGCCATGGATTTGATTTGGAAAATGAAAAAGAATTAATTTAACGCTTAAAAACAAATATATATATATATAATATTTAATAAATAATATTAATAACTTATTAAAAAAATATAAGATATGTAATACATAATTTCAGTGGCAACCCCTCTCTCCTAAATTTTCCCCTTACCGTAAATGCTCATGTTTTAGAATTTTCTAACTCTGTAGCCCCTCAGAAAAGATATCCAACAGTTAAAAAAATCCTCCCCACCCACCCTGAAAAAAAAAAAAAAACTAAAATTTATAGCTATAAAATTACCGAAAAGTGATAAAAATAGGGGGGACGTCCCTAAAAAACGTTGGGTGATAGGGCAAAATGGGCGTCCTATTCGGATTCAGGAGGTCATTTTACATAAGAATTTGCAAAAATGGTGTTGGAGGCAATTTTCATGCATTGCAGCGGAATTCGTACTACAAGAAAAATGAAGTTTTTCAAACATACAATACGCGGTATATACGTAGAAAATTAGACTACTTTCCAGTTCAAAGGTATATATAGGGATATGCCATAAGCGGAATCAAGTAAATATATATATAATAGTCAGAATGAGCATCTTTATAGAATTTAGAATTATGCAAAAAATAAATTTTCAACAGTTTTCTTTTCCTGTAATAGAACACCACAACCTATAACAATGCCTTCGAAAACTGAGCTTTCCTCACAGAAGACCAATTACATCCAATCAACACTTCCTACTGTATCCATAGGATAGTGTAGATTGGATGTAATAGGACGATTGTGTACTAGATCGGAAGCACTATTACAGGTCGTGATGAATGGGCTGAATGAGAGAGTTCATTTTTACATCCCACTAGAGCTACACTATGGGCAACTGGCGATGGTCTGGGACTTACTCCCTATTGCTTGCATTGGAAATAAATATTTAATAAGAAATTACATATTATGATATTTCTCAAAAATTAAATAAATAAATAAATAAATAAATAAATAAATAATAAATAAATAAATAAAATTAAAATTTCTGTCAAAACAGAATTTAGTTTGGTATGATTGGACTATCAGTTTCAATCTGTAAAATATTTGTTTTTATTTTTTATCTTTCCTTTATTTTAATTTTAATTTAATTTTTATTTTTTATCTCATTTTTTGACCGTAACTGGGCCACGTACTTTTTAAAATGACTGAAATGAATTAAAATGAAGTGTTCCCCTTAAATTTCATACTATAGTTAATTTTTTAAAAAATCTAATTGTTGTGTCGAAAATCTGTTTGTGCCCCTGGATTCAGAAAAATCGCCCCTTTTATTTGGTGCCGAACTTGTAACGATAAAACTATTTCCAATTTATTTTCCTCTGTTTTTTGGCGTTACACAAAACTGGTCTACAAAAACTGGCGACAACGTTTTTATACAGATTGAAAATAATAATCCTCCGTTCTAAAAAAAAAAAAAAAAAAAAAAACAACAACAACAAAAAAAAAAAAACAATAATATATGCTGATTGATTTGAATTATTTTTATTACATCAACTAAATTTCCTAGACATTTCACTGTTCCTAATTTGGTGTAATAAAATTAATACTGTAGTGGGAATAAATTACCCATAATTTTTACGATTAAAATTAAGGATAAAACGACTTTTATCAGAAAGGCAAATGCTTCAGATACACAGAAGGCTATTTTTAAAACCCTCGGAAAATCAGCACGAAAATTTTGTGGTACAAAATACAACCATCCTTATGTTTGCAAACAAATTCAGAAATTTAAACAATGGGGTATGTTTAATGTGCGTTTCAGTTTACATATAAGTTTAAGTTTTTATTTTAACTAATTTAGAAAATTATTTTGGTAGGTAAATAATATTAAATTTACTCTCCGGTTTAAATTATTTGGCTAACCAATTCAATAGCAAAACAAATCTCAGCTAAAATCTTACAATAAAGAAATCTGAATTAAAAAAAAAAAAAAAAAAAAAACTTATATACTGTGCAGGCTTAATATATAACTTTAAAATATCAGTGTGAGCACAAGTAGAAACTCAAGTAGGATTAAAAAAAAAAGTTTAGGACACGAGTAAACACTTGACAAAAAATATATAAAACCGAAAAAAAAAAAATATATATAGAGAGAGAGAGAGATTTTTTTTAACGTACAGTTATCTCTTATCCTACATGTTATGTCATTCTTCTTCTAAGTACGTACAAACAACACAAAAATTCTAGACGTTAAGTTACTGAATATTCCTAAGAAAAAAAGTGAGCACTTTATACTTACATACATTAAATAAATGCTAATTTGACGAAAAAAAAAAAAATGTTGGCTTACTGAAATATTTGCAAAGTTTAAATTTCAGCACGAATGAAGAAATTCTTCATCCACTATTTACGCGTTAGTCTTATCGTATTTTTTATTATTTTATTATTTACTTATTGTACATACTAATGAAACTGAATCATAGTTTAAGTAAAGATATTCACTTCTCAGAAAATAATTTAAACCACGGTAAGGAAGAAAAAATTATGAATAGCCACACGTTTTGATTGTATAAAAAAAAAATAGCTCTTAAGAGTTTTTGCATTTGGTGATGTGTCCTCGTATAAGTATGACGCTATAGCTTTACTGGAGATTTTCATAATAAAAAGGAAAAAAAAAAAAAAAAAAAAAAAACAACTCAGAAAAAAAAAAAAAAAAAAAAAAAAAAAAAAAACTCAGAAAAAAATTGCATTTTAAAGAAAATAATAATAATAATTAAAAAAAAAAAAAAAAAAAAAAAAGAAATGGTAACACTAACACTAATAAGACATAAATTTTGTTTAAAAAAAAAAATATATATATATATATATTTAAATGCTCTTATATATCTGTACAATTCTACTTACAGGCTGGGTATAAAATTATATATATCTATATAAACTTTTAAATCTCAACGATCTTGTAAGCTTAAAAATATATGCATATACATATATATATATATATATATATATATATAATTGTAATACTGAGAATACTGAGTTGTAGTAGATAAATTTTTAAAGAGTTTTTGGTTTTTAGAATACTTTAGCTGTTCCAATATATTAATACGGAGATTCATATATGCAAAGTTTTATTTCACATAAGAAGTATTTTACCTATTTTTTTTGTATATTTATTTATTTACTTCATTTCAAATATCGTAGAACTCTGATAATTCACAAAATTTGTAATATATGTTTAAAAACTTTTAAATTTTTTTAGTTTGGAAGTTTAATCTTCTTACGTATAATATAATGTTCTACTTTAATATTTTAAAAACAATTTTTAAAGTAATATTAAAAGGATTCAAAATTTTTAAACTATTACTGACACTATTACTACTAATAATTGTAAAAAACAAGTAACAATAATGTGTAATCATACGTGGTAGTTATAGACTTGCTTAATATAAATATTGCTGTTTGACTTGTGACGTTGGGAAACATAAATGATATTTTTTTAAATCATTCTAAATTTGGAAAATTTTAAAATGATATACAAATTTTAATTTACGAATTAAATAATATAATTCTTTTTCAATCGATTGGAGTGTAAAGTTGTTTTTTATATCAAATATGTGAAATATGCCAGAGTCGGGAATCGAACCCGAGCCCTACGCTTAACGTGCAGATGCTCTTCCACTAAGTCCCACTGGCTGACAACCAGCTGGTCATTTCTCACATAATCACCGTTGGCAAAATCACCGTGTTTGCAAACGCAGGTGAGAATATTAAAGGTGACACACCTCCATAGATCACGAAATATCAAATTTGAAATTTTATTCACAAATTCATTAACCATCAAATACATTTTAAGTAGATTGGAGTGTAAGGTTAATTTTTGTACTAACTATGTAAAAAATGCCAGAGCCGGAAATCGAGTAAGCGGAGGTTCCGAGTTCGATTCCCGTCTCTGTCATTTTTTACTTAGTTGGTATAAAAATCGACCCTACACTCCAATCTGTTTTAAATCTTTCTAATTTAATATTACCATAAATTTTAGACAATATAAACTTTTTTCTTTTTTTTAAATAGGTTATAAAAGTTGTAACAGCTTTATCAAAATAATCAAATTTATAAAAAAATATTTTATAAAACTAATGTTTAATTTGCCAAAATATTATAAAAAAAATATATTTTTGTAACGATTCGCACAGTATAAATAGCGTACTAATATTTTTTACATTTCATCTTATGATTTATTTAAAGATATATCCATAATTCACCATTACCACTTGTAACAAAATTATTAGATTTCATTTTCCAATACAGGTATACAATAACGGGTATGATTAATTCATAATGAAAGTTTACTTTTTATACTTATTAGAACAGGAACATGCACTAACATGGAAAATCATAATCTGAAAAGAATTAATTTAAAAATATTGTGATTATTACTTTTGAATAAGAATTCTAGTTCATTAGAAGTCTAAATGCTTCTTCATTTACAAAATATCGCGGAAATGAAAGTAAATACGAATTTAAAATAAGTATTTTACCGATTTTAAAAGTACTTCTGAGAATGTTCATCAAAATTAGAAAAGCTCTTATACTCTGCTCGCATCTCTCACAATGTTACAAGTTTCTAATATTCTAGTCTTACTGATGAACAAATAAAACGGTATTTTTACGGATTTAATTTACATTCCTATGAAAATCGCGCGAAGAATGCTGGGTATTCTTTATCATTATGCATCTGCTTGGTGCAAATAAGGTACGTTATTCAAAATAATATTTAAAATTATGAAGATTTTATTTTTTATTTTTTACAAACTTCAAATTCCGCAAATAGTTTATTCATGAAAATAAAAGTATTACAGCAAATAATGTGTTTTATTTTATTATTACAGTGTCTAGAAATAATTTTGTAAAATTAATTTTGAGTATGAAGCAGACATGGCAACATTTTAACACTTTCGCGACCACGGACGTAGATTCCCGTCATTTGAAAATCTGTAACTCCGTCAGTGGGAGTTTCTTTCGATATTTTTATGTTATTTATTTCTTAAGAATATACCCTATATACATATTTGTAGAATCAAATATACTATGGATACGTATACTTTTATTAGGAAGAATACAATTATAAAGATTATCCATTTGTAATATAAATGTGAATAAAGAAAATGTTGTTTTGAAATATTGTAACTTAGAACGGCCCACAGGCGGACCTTACCGTCAAAAAGACAAAAATCACGCGGTTGCAAAAGTGTTAATTATTTCCGAAACACTGTTAGCAACCGTTTTTTTTTACACACCCCAAAAATTTTAAGAAAAGTTGTGATATAAAAGAGCAAGTACTAATAATGCCCGCAATAATTTAAAATATTGGCATATCCATATCTGCTAACATGCTAATTAATATTTCATAGCAAGGGGTGTAGTCTCCTCCTTCATTCAGGACAATTAAGAAATGAGAAATTTGTCTTTTTTTGCTACCACTATTTTTATACAATAACCTCTATACTGTTTAATGACGACATATTACTTTAAAAATACAATAACAATTTCTCTAAGAAAAAAATGCTGGCAAAAGAAGGAAAAAAATGCCATTCTTGAAAGTGTCCTGAAACATACTTGCCAACATACTATTCAATACTCCGTAGTATTGTTAGCCCAGCGTTTTTTTTTTTTTTTTTTTTTTTTCACACCAGTATCGTTTTAGAGTATTTTTCTTATTATTTAATCGTAATTGCATTTGGAGAATATTACTCTAAAAATTTACTGGTGAGATAAAAAAGGCGGAACTAACAACACTACGGAATATTAATTAGGATGTTGGCATGTATGCCTGAAAAAACAGTCGAAGACTACGACCCTTGCCAAAATGTTTTTAGCTCCGCCCTCTTTTTCACACAAATAAATTTGTAGAGTAATATTCTCCAAATGCAGTTAAATTTAAATAAGAAGAAAAATACCCTTAAAAAATATTGGTGGGAAAAAAAGAAAAGGTGGGGCAAGCAATACTACGGAATATTAATTTGAATGCTGACAAGTATGCATATATGATGAAGAGCAAATTTCTTGAAGAGATTTGCTTCTATTTTACTTAGTTTGGATTTTTAACAATAAAATCTAAATAGAATTTTCTAAAAAAAGTAAATTTTTTCATAACATTGTTTCTGTTAATTTCTGTTAATTTTTTTTCCATCTATTGTATACACCGGTGACATTTATAATTTATTCCGAAGCATCATTAGTGTCCGCCTCTTTTCCCCACCACTAGTTTTAAAGAACAATTTTCTTCTTATTTCATCGTAATTGCATAATGCAAGTCTACGAACTTTAATAATTTATTCCGGAGCATTGTTAGTTACGAATTAATTACACATCACTTTCTTGTAGAGTATTTTTCTCCAGTAACTACGATAAAATAAGAAATAAATTACACTTAATGCAAAGTTGTATGAAACGGTAACAGTAATAACAACGCTCCTGAGTAAATTATAAAAGTTGGCAATTCTTCCTAACGGAGAAAATTTCTCTACAAGCAAAATGGAGTTGGGGGAGGGGAGGAGGAGAGAAGAGTAAATTGGAATAAATAAAATTTTCTAAAAAAGTAAATTATTTTATAACATTGTTTTTGTTAATCTCTGTTAATTTTATCCATTTATTGAATATACCGGTAATATTTATAATTTATTCCGGAGCATCAGAATCTATTTTTTTCCCCACCACTATTTTTTAAAAAAGCATTTTTCTTCTTGTTTCATCATAATTACACAAGGCAGATCTACAAACTTTAATAATTTATTCCGGGATATTCTCAATTACGCCTTAATTACACAACACTTTTTTTTTTCCTCCAGTAACTATGATAAAATAAGAAATACATTACACTTGATGAAAAGTTGTATGAAACGATAGCGGTAATAACAACGCTCTTGAGTAAATTATAAAAGTTCACAATTCGTCATAACAGAGAATACATCTCTACAAGCAAAAATGGGTTGGATAAAAAAAAAAAAAAAAAAAGAGTATTCCGGAATAAATTAAAAAGGTTATTAGCATACTTGCCAACCATCTCATTAATATCCGTAAAATTGTAAACGCCCCCTGAAAAAACGCCCCTTTTCTCACACCAGTATATTTTTAGAGTGATTCTTTCCAAATGTTGTTAGGATTAAATAAGACTAGAATTACTCTAAAAAATTATTGGTGTGAAAAAGAAGGCGGGTACTAAAAATTTTACGGATCATAATGAGATAGTTGGCAAGTATGTTATTAGGCATAGTCTCTAGTTCTGTTATCTTCAGTATTTTTAGATTTGCTGTTTAGACAAATTGAAAGCGATAAAATAAATTGATTCGTCATGTAAATTCGTGCTAGGTATTTTAATAAATGGGATTTATTTTTTCCTATTTCTATTTATAGCTTGCATTTAATAATTGGCAGTTGACTTAAGACTTATATAACCTGAGACTTTATCCACATGAAGCTCAACTTGGAGTGAAAATAAACACAAAATTGTAGAAAACTACCTAAAAACCTCTTAGTTGCTGATAAAACATAAGTAGTTCTAATAATGGATAGAGTGGTGATGTATTTAAATTTTTGAAATAAAAGGGAGGGGTTATTTTATTTTTTAATTACTTTACAAATAACCTCCAAAATTACTTCATTATTGCACAGAAAATCTTCTAAAAGTAAGCATGGCAATTGCTATATTTTACTAGAAAAAGAAATTAAAAAATATATGTTTTAGGTAAATCTAAAATTAATTTTCTCATATCTCATCCAAGATTTTTAAAACAAATGCAAACGTTTTATTTAGAAAAAAAAAAAAAAAAAAAAAAAAATTTATGGATATTTTCACCAATTACACGCCTATGTTAACTGCCCTTAAAAGTAGGTTATAAATAGGAATAAAATGAATATTATTTAATAAAATACGTATAAAATTTTACGAAGATAAGTTATGAGATTTATTGATTTCAATTTTTCAAAGCAATAATTAGAATATAGATCACCAACACTGAAAGAAAATTTTGAAAGCGGAATAGTGGATGTGGAACAAAAAATAACTATAACAATGTTAAAAAGGTATATTGTATTCCCATGCTATAAGTTTGATGTTATTTAAATACTGTCTTCTTTATATTTATGTCCTTCTTCATAATTTTTAATTTATGTCCTTCTTCATTATTTCTGTAAATGTGGTTAGAACATTTGGGTAAGGAACTTTTAGCAACATGTGCGTAATGAAAGTTCTTTACATGTATTTTACTTAATGAAAACAAGAAATATTTGATCAAGACTGATAAGTGTCAAGGAACAGTACGTGTGAAAGTTGTCTGAATAATTTTAAATGAACTATTAAATTTAATAATAGATTTCAATTCAATACAAATGTAGGTACCACTTCACACAGAATTATTTGTCAAACAATGCTGTTCCAAAGCCTAATTTGAATTGGTTTAACATGCGTTTGCATAACAGCACTCGTCATCTTACCTCTTGATTTCCAATCTGTATTTATAGTAATAAATTTCAAAGTAAGAGAAAGTTGTGTGAGTGACACACCAGATTATTATTTATTTATTTATTTTAATTTTTTTGTTTTTCAAATAAATTGTAAACTTTTGAAAACTATAAACTGACATATAGTGAGCATCAGTTTTTTTTTTCCTATAAAATATAAAAATATTTCTTGCACAATAATGTTTGATTTCAGTGTTGAAAGCAATAAATATAAATTTAGTATACATCAAAAATATCACAGCTGATTTTTATTAAATAAAGTATATTTCAACTAAATCAGTTTTTGGGAATTTTTTTGATCGATTTCACAGTAAACTATTAAAAATAATGTTCAACAGTAAAAAAAAAAAAAAAAAAAAAGGTATATCTGATGTGGCACTCACACAACTTTCTCTTACCCTGCATTTGACTATATAGAGAAAATAGAGATTAACCCGTTAGCGCCCAGTGTCCTCATTTGAGGACAACTAATAAAATGGCACGTATATTTTTTGTGGTTTCTTAGAATGGTTTCTGGTTTTTCGTGACAGTTTATAGCGTCACTCTAAATGATCCCTGAAAGTTTTATGTGCCTACTATTAATTATTTTTATGATTTTTCATTCGTCGCACATGTATTTGCTTTTTGCGCAGGTTTACTAACTTAAATCAAGTTGAATAATAATATATATTATAATACTTTACTTTCAAGATCTTTGTCAACCTATAATAGGAAATTAATCTGTTATCTCGACGTTTTTCTATCTCGAAGTTTTCTCGCTAGAACACTAAACGTCAATAAATGAGGATAGGCTTTAAATTTAAAACTATCAGAAGAATTGTTTAAGTTAATATATTTTACTGTCAGTTGTCTATATTAATTTCGAAGTGAAATAATCAGATAATAATATTTTGCAAAATTAATTCGGGCGTTAACGAGTTAAGGAGCAAGATAAACATTACTTCATATAAATATACTTTAAACAATTCAAAATAATTATAAATACATTTTCATTTGACACACCGGTTGTCCCATAAGTCTGTAAATATTATAAAAAATTCATAAACATTGAAGTAATTGGTAAAATTTTACGCGATTTACGGAAAAGTTATTCTCGTAAGGTTTTTTTTTTTTTCCCGTAATGGGAACATACTTGCCAACCATCGCATTAATAACCGTAAAATTGTTAACGCCCCCTGAAAAAACGCCCCTTTTCTCACACCATTATATTTTTAGAGTAATTCTCGCCAAATGTTGTTATGATTAAATAAGGCAAAAATTACTCTAAAAAATTATTGGTGAGAAAAAAAAGGCGGGTACTAAAAATTGTACGGTTTATAATGAGATGGTTGGCAAGTATGTGGGGAAAAAAAAAAAAAAAAAAAAAAAAGTTAAAATTTTGACAATAGAGGGTGCTGTGCGGACGCGTATCAAGAAATATGCAAATCACAGTCCTTTAAATTGCACGGTTTTATGATTAATACAGCTTGTTTCCTATTTTGCTTGTTACTTATGCATACATGACGTTTTAATTGCGATGCTGACTTGGTGGATAAAGCGTTTTCTGTTGCGATGTTTTCTCTGATCTAAAAATTATCGACTGAAGCTGTAATGAGCGATGCTGTAACTTGTATTCAAACTGTAATTTGTGGTGATAGCGGACACATAGAATAGATTATATATGCCTGTAAAGATTTGCATGGAAATAAATACAGTTTTTCATGGAAATTTGTGATCTGCTCATGTAAAGCGCCCGGTATCGACGAAAAATTTAACTGTTATTTTTTTCTTTACCAAAAAACCCTCTTAACGAGAAAAACGTTTTCGCAAACTGCGTCCAAATCTATTAATTCTTTGAATTTTTATGAATTTTTAAAACGCTTACAGACTTAGGAGACAGCCGGTATATTTTTGTGGGAGGTAGGCAGCGTTCCCAACTTTTATAATTTATTCATGAGCATTTTTAGCCCCGCCTTCTTTTCTCACCAGAAATTTTGTAGATTATTTCTCTTTAATATGTGACAAGAAATAAAGAAAAAAAAATAAGAAGTAAATAAGAAAAAAAATCATTTTTTTAAATTTTCCGGTATAAAAAGAGGCGGGGCTAAAAATGCTCATGAATAAATTATAAAAGTTGGAAATTCTGGAGGTAGGTCACTACACCGTAAATCCTACGTTTGAATATAGAAACTATATTCATAAGAAAATATGACTATTATTAAATTAGTAAATTTACAATATTTTTATTTTATTTTTATTATTATTTTATTTTTTCAAAATATTCAAACAATTCTCATACACACCACGCCATAAAACTTAACAATTTTGATTAAATTTCTTTAGTGACATACTGATTTAATCTTCAGAAAACCGAATTTGTATTCCCTGTGATTATTATTATTATTATTTTAATTATTCTGATAAAGACATATATAAATCACTGAAGAAATTATACTCGCATTCAGGAGACATTAAAACACGTAATTTTATACGTATAAAGAAACGAACAGTGATGAAAATTTGGGTTTTAAACAATATTTTAAAATATAATTTTAATATGTTATGTTTCTGTCTATTTTTAATGAAATATTAACTAACCATTTGCCTTTTTATGTCAATAAATTCGAACCATTTTTAAACAACTGTATTATCTGACAAGAAAAAAAAATATTTTACATCCATGTATAAATGCTGAAGAATAGACAAAAGAAAACTTGAAAATTTTAATTTTTAACTTAAATAAATAAAACAAAAAATCAAGTTACTATGTAACACATGTAAACGTGAATATTTTCCGTTTTAAAATGCTACCAATGAGTAAATATTTGAAGAAAGAACATTCTTCTGGAGCTTCATAAAAGTGATTTTAATTTTCCAACAGTTTTAAATTGCATTCTTGTCTCACATACAAATATAAGCCTCGAGCATTATTATTTTCAGAAAGGACAGACAACACGAAATTCTTGCAGACTTAATTTAAAAACTTCCGAAAATCGAGCAAAGAATTTAAATTATCCTTTTTTGTTTTATGCATCCACATCATGTAAATAATGTGCGTGATAAAAAGAATTTTGGAAAACTACTTATACTGTTTTTCTTTTTTTCTTGATATTTTGCGAAATAGCAAATATTTTATTTATAAAATAAAACAAGAATAAGAATAAGAATTTCATTTAAACATTGATATTACGAATCTTCTTTTACATAATGATGAATGAGGATTTGATATGTAATTTCTATTTTCGTGATATCATATAATATCGAATCGCATTGATATTTAATATAAAGAAATGTTCCGTTGCAAGTTAGTAAAAGGAAAATTTTTCGTTTCTTGAAATTAGCGTGGTTTATTTTTAGGTTTTTTTTTAAATTATAGTTAAAATAATAATTGCAATAATAATAAGAAAGATAAAGATAAATTCTAAATACCACGCTGTCGAATTACATAATTATTATAATATATTAAAGTAACATATAATAAATGAGTAGAAAATGCAATTACAGATAAAAATTCCGCATATTTATTGAAGAGTTACATTTATTAAAATATTTTTAAAAAACAAGTAACAATCAATCTTGCTTTTTTTTAAAAATGCTGCTCATTTCCTATATTAATTCAAAGATAATTCAAATTAGTACCATGCAATATATATTATTATTTATATATTAAATAAAATCACTTTCTTAGCTAAAGAGCTATTATAGAATAGCTATTTATAGAATTTTTATTCTATTTAATATAATTAAACATTTTCCCAATAGTTTAACTTTTCCTTTTTTTTTTTTTTTTTTTAATATTGCTATTGAAGTCTATAAAAATAATATTTCAACAAATTAAAATTTTTTATCTTGATACAAATAATAGGTAAAGTTTAAACAAATTTCCGGGGTGATTATTAAAAAAAAAAAAAAAAAAAAAAAAAAAAAACTATCCCAATACATACAAGACCTGATGTAAAAAAAAAAAAAAAAAAAATATTCTAAAAAAAATTATCGCCGCGAATAATCTTTTACTTTAGAAGTAGTGTTTATAGGATTTTGAAAGTAATGAAAGACCTGAATACATGTCTAAAGGAGAAATGCATGAAAATCAAGTCTTTATTAGAAAATGTTACGGAACAACTCGAACGTTGGCCACAACTCATATCTGGCGATTTTCTTTTGGCGACCACGGCAAAATGCCTCTTTCTGAAATGTTCGCTATGGATTCCATTCCATTACCATAACGTGTTTCCAAAGAATACAGAATGATATCGTGATCTCTAAAATGGCGCCTAAAAAAAAGCACCAAAAGATATGAATCAATGTCCCAGTTGTGTCAATGTTACAAATAAATAAATAAATACAAAGGGTACAACTTTAGTACAAAATCCTCTTGGCGACTTTAGATTTTTTTTTTTTTTTTTTTTTTGCCATTTTTGCGATGAATTGAAATGTCTATCGGAATGGTTATCGCAACTACAGACCTTGGCGAAAAACGTCCGAGCTAATTCGGTGCTATATTTGAAACTTTTTCAAAGGGGTTCTATACTAAAGCTAATCCATAAAAAAAAAAAAAAAAAAAAAAAAAAATACAGTTTTATAATTTTCACGAAAAAAAAAAAAAAATGTATATATATATAAAATCCTAATGTAATCCAAAATATAATTATTTAGAATTAAGGTGAGAGTATAAAACAGACCCATAAATTAGACATACAGTATCGATAAACACGAAAAATTTTATTTTATTGTGAAAAAAAAAATACTTAAATAACTAGTATGTTGTGGCCACCACAAGACTTTCTTCTATATTTTCCTATACATATTCAATCAGTAACAATATTTAAAAAAAAAAAAAAAATTTTTTTTTTCCTTTTTTTTTTTTTTTGTGAAAATTAATACATATTGAATCACTAACAATAAAAAAAAAAAATCGAATTTTTTTTCTAAGTTTTTTTTTTTTTTTTTTTTTTTTGTTAAAAGTAAAAAAAATCGATAACTTTGTTTTAAATTATCACAGATTTATGGTTCAACCATTCGTTTTAAAGGTATTGATGAGATCTTTCGAATGATACCCATCTTCAAAATTTAACCCCCCCGGGGGGGTACTTCCCCCCCAGGGGGGGGACCGATGCCCCCCCATGCACAAATTTTTTTTCCTAGTTAACTACTACTATCATCAATAATTCAAATTAATTTTACAATCACAAGTTTAAAATAACTCTCATTATGCCCATTTATACGGAATTTTGTCCTATGCTGCCATGTTAAAAATTTGCATAAAATGCGATTACAGCGCCACCTGTTGAGCTATTGATCCCCAAATCTAATGGGCACCAGTTCATGTTAGGGTGCAACTAAATACCAAGTTTGGTTAAATTTCATTGATATGTTCGTGAGATACAGCGTCCACAAAAAAATGATACAGACAGACAGACACACAGACAGACAGACAGACAGACAGACAGACACACAGACAGACATTTTCTAAAAACTATCAATTCGTGTTCAGGACATCCCAAAACGTGTAGATCCGTCAAAAAACGGAGGTCGAAAATTTTCGCGAATCCAATACTTTCTCTATATTACATATAGAAGAAAGTAAAAATTTTAAGCTAATGCCTAACATCTCTATGAAAATATTTATTTACACGTGAATTCCTGATAAAATAGTATCAGTTTTCATAACGTAACTAAAGATTTTTTTTCCTTAATTTTTTATTATTGTTCACGCGAAATTAAAAATATTGTATTTTATTTCCGAAAAAATAAATAATAATAATAATAATAATCTTATATATTAAAAAAATTTATGAAAACTAAAGTCAGTCCGTCTGGCCGTTCTATCCGGCCGATTTCCTTCATTTTTTTTTTTTTTTAAATGAAAGATATTGAGACACAGATATGTCATCAATCATTGAAATTCACTCAACTCCCACCTTACTCAAGTTATACTCAAACGCGAACACTCAGTGGATCAATCTCTTTTTTTTGAGCTATTAACCGCTTAAATTCGTCAAGTTTGAGGAAAGTTATGCGTGCACAATCAACTTTACATTCAATTTTTTCAAGAATTTTTCAAGATTTTCCTTCACTCAAACCTCTATAACTAGAGTTCTAATTAACGTAGGCTGTTGACACAAGTCTAAGAACACTCCGTGGATCAAGTTCTTTCTTTTGAGCTATTAACTGCTTAAATTCGTTGAGTTTGAGGAAAGTTATGCGCGCACAATCAACTTTACATTCAATTTTTTCAAGAATTTTTCAAGATTTTCCTGCGTTTGGTGTAAATCAATTATTTGAAAAAAGAATTAATATGAAGAAAATTTAATTTTTAATTAAACAAGTTTTAGATTTCTCAAAAAGAATCTAGAATTTTAATTTATATATTTAATTTATAATATGCCCCCTTTAAAAAAAAAAAAAAAGAATCTTATAGTGTTCATCAAATTCAACAATCCTATACATTATTTTTCAACGTATTGAGGTTAAAAAAAAAAAAAAAAAAAGTTTTTCTTTTAAGTTAACAATTCGCATTTTCACTAAAGACACGTGTTTATCTAAGACGGAAATGTTGCTGCTTACTGTTATTTCTAAATCCTTTATAAGTGGAGATAAGTTTGTCACCAATCGAACAGATTATTTCAACTGTTTCATATTTCCAGTGATTGTGCAAGCAATAGAACTAAACCACTGGGGATGCGAACTGAATGGAATTCTCTTATCTCTTCATTGTATTCAAGAAAGATTATCCTACTGCTATGACATCTTCTCTTAGTAAAGAAAACTACTCATAGTGTTATATTCTCTTAACTATGAGAGACCAGTTGCTATGATGGTAAAATTAAATTTACACCCATTTTTCTTCTTCATGAAACGAAAAGTTGTTCACATGTATTGATGGAAAATCTAAGAATTTTAGAGAGAATATTCGCCAATACAATAATGCAATGTCATTTGTTTCATTTGGTGCAAAAGTTGAGTTGCCACCAAATTATGGTCCTTACACCTTCAGAATTCACGGAATGGTACATCATCGAGTTTCACCTCTCTATCCCAAAGATTTACAAAGCACTTCATGCGGTCAGTTATATATTCTTGATTTTGCCAAAGCTAATGAAATAAGAATGTCCCATGGTGCTAACCTAGATTTGACTGAAGAAACACTTACAAAATTGAATAATTTGTTGGAAAAATGTAATCCTTATGTTCGCTCATATAAGACAATGCATCAGAAAGTCGAGGAGGAAAAAGTTCTTGCTCAGAAAGACAATCGTCTTCCACTCAATTTTGCTATGCGATTCTATCATGAACCATCTGAAGATAAGCGACGTTATAATGACCCATCATGTTCTGAAATTGCTGCTGTGTTTGAAACAGAGGACTGAGCGCCACCTTCTCACAGACATATCTCAGTGTATGAAAAAGAAGGTGGATTGCAGAAAATAAATTATGATAGTATGCATTGTGATCCTATGTGTTATACTTTGATTTTTCCCTGCGGTGAACCTGGTTCGTATATAGATATGCCTATTGAAGGTGTACGTCAAACAAAAATAAGAAAGACTGTTACTATGCGAGAGTATGTTTTATATAGAATTGCAGTGCGAGGAAGTGGTCCTGCTGGTGCCTTCAACCCTGTGATAAAGGCTGGAAAACTTACTCAACAACTTTTATTTGACTATTATTATCGCATTGAAGGTGATAGACTGAAGTACATCCGCCGAGAACAAACTAAATTGCGTGTAGAAACATATGTAGGCTTATCAGACGCTTTACGTGTGAGAGCTGAACAGGAAAAGTTGAGAGTAGGTCGAATTGTAGTTCTGCCTTCGTCCTTCATTGGTAGTCCTCGAAATATGATGCAGAATTACCAAGATGCTATGGCATTAGTGAGGAAGTTTGGTAAACCAGATATTTTCATTACATTTACTTGCCATCCTGCATGGCCGAAAATAAAAGATAGTATTCATCCTTGGGAGACACCGAATAACAGGCCAGACATTGTGGTACGAGTTTTCCATGCTAAAGTGCAAGAGTTAATGCGAATAATTTATAAAATGGAGATATTTGGAGCAGTCAGAGCTTTTTTGTACACCGTCGAATTTCAAAAACGTGGGCTGCCACATATTCATTTGCTTTTAACATTAGAAGATAATTCCAAGTTTAGAAATCCGGAAGATATTGACAAAGTTGTATCTGCTGAAATTCCCGATCCTCCACAAAAAGAACTGTATGACCTGGTAAAGACCCATATGGTATACGGACCGTGTGGTCATCTCAATCCGGCCTGTGTGTGTATGAAAGATGGAGAATGTAAAAAGAATTTCCCTAAAACTTTTACAGAGGAAACAAAAGAAAATGTGAATGGGTATCCACTCTACAGACGACGAGACAATGGGAGTACAATAACAAAACGCGTTAATGGAGAGTATGTCGATATAACTAATCAATCCATTGTTCCATACAATCCATTTCTCTTGCTCTGTTTCCGCGCTCATATCAATGTTGAAATCTATTCGAGTGTACGTTCTATCAAGTACATTCAAAAGTATGTATATAAAAGCCACGATTGCTGCAATATATAGGTAGCTGCTGCCGCTGAAGATGATACCCTTGATCATGATGAAATTAATGTATTTCTGAACGCTAGATATGTTGGGCCAAGTGAAGCTGCTTGGAGAATGTTCGCGTATCCCATGCATGATCAATCGCACACTGTAGTTCGTTTACCAGTTCATTTGCCCAATTCTCAGAATGTATATTTCAAAAATGATGCGCCTGAGGAAGCATTAATCCAAGCAGAGTTACGTACAACAAAGTTAGTTGCGTGGTTTAAGTTGAACAGCAATCCTATGACAAGAAGTCCTTACATTTACCCAGAAACCCCAGTTCACTATGTATGGATAAAGAATGAATGACACAAACGTAAAATTTATTCTAAAACTATAGGCCGAATGTATAACGTTCCACCTTCTGATTCTGAGCGCTATCATTTACGTCTACTGTTGCTCCATGTGGTAGGAGCCACCAGTTTTGAAGGTTTGAGGACTTATGTGACATACCCTACTTTTAAAGCAGCCGCTACAGCACGAGGTTTAGTATTGGATGATATTAAATGGCAGCGCACTCTTGAAGAGGCATCTTCCTTTCAGATGCCCTATCAGCTTCGACAGTTATTCTCCTATATATGTATATTTCAATCACCTTCAAATGCTTTGAATTTATGGAACATTTTCAAAGATGTTATGTCTGAAGATTTCCTTAGATCTCACATAGTTGAAATATCTTACCAATTAGCTTTGCAGGACATTTCCAGTACGCTAAAATTACATGGTTTTTCTCTTTCATCTTTTGATTTACCTACCATTGAGGATGTCCCGCAAAATGTAGAGAAACATCGAGAGAAAATTCAATTTGGAGATCTAACACAAATGATGGCTACAGCTAATGAAGAACAAAGTGTTTTTATTGAGGAAATTCTTCACTTACTTCAGAATAATGATGCGCCAGTAAGTGACTGCAAGCCATACTTCTTGGATGGACCAGGCGGGACTGGAAAGACTTTTGTGTATCGGTGTTTAATTCAAAGTTGCATTAATTCAGGAATACAAGTCATTTCTGTAGCGTGGACTGAAATTGCTGCTATGTTGCTTCCCCATGGTCGTACAGTTCATAGCCGATTTAAATTACCTCTAAATTTACATGAACAGTCTGTTTCAGGTCTGAATGTGAACAGTAAAGAGGCTAATATTATTCGTTCTGCTAAGCTCATCATTTGGGATGAAGCACCCATGGCAAACAAACATTCTTTAATGTCTATAAACCGGTTACTGAAAGATATAGAGGGTAATGATGTGCCATTTGGTGGAAAAATCATCATATTGGGAGGAGATTTCCGACAAGTATTACCTATTGTTCCTCATTCATCACGAGCTGCTACAGTACAAAATTCAATCAAGTAGTTACCTCTGTGGTCATTTTTTAAAATCTTCATGCTCAAGAAAAATATGCGAGCTAAGGTGGACGAATCTGAATTTGAAGACTTCCTCTTGAAAATTGGTGATGGTGAATACCCTTCTAATGATGAGAATTTAATTGAATTGCCTTCTTCAATGATTTCGGATAAAGATATTGTCTCTGAAATTTATGGTGAAAAACTATCTTTATCCTCACATGACCATGTGAATCTTTCCACAACTGCAATTCTTGCACCAAAAAATGAACATTGTGACGAAATTAATAGGACAGTTTTAAATCTACTTCCAGGAACTTCAAGGTCTTACACCAGTGTCAATACTTTGATAACTGAAGAAGAAGGTGAACTATTGCAATTTCCTCCGGAGTTTTTGAAAAGCCTTGAGATGAGTGGTCTACCTCCTCATGTGTTAACTTTAAAAGAAGGTGCCATTGTAATGGTTCTCAGAAACTTGAATGCAGTTAAAGGATTACTGAACGGGACGAGACTATTAGTCAGGAAAATGTATGACAATATCCTAGATTTAGAAGTTTTAACTGGTGTGAATATTGGAGATCGAGTACTGTTAACTCGCATCGATTTATCACCATCTGACACGACAATGCCCTTCTCTTTTAAACGACGGCAATTTCCGATTAGATTAGCGTTTTGTATTACCATCAACAAAGCGCAGGATCAAACGCTGGATCGAGTTGGAATATATTTGCCTGATCCTGTTTTTAGCCACGGACAATTGTATGTTGCTTTATCACGAGGAAGAACATTCAGAAATGTAAAGGTAGAAATTAAACTTAAGGGCCGACGCACAGCTAATATTGTCTGGGAGGAAGTATTGTAAAATGATTTTATGTAATAATTACACTCTCTCATACATAGTCTATCCTAATGCTGCGGAGCAGCACGGGTCCTCTAGTAATAAAATAAAATAAACGTGTATTTTATTTGTTTACTTTGATATCAAATATTTCTTACTTTTAAATCTATTTAAAGTTAAAATGGGGTTTTTTTGATCCAATTATCCGACTGAACTGAAAATACCGACGCTAGCTAGACTTTTTCCTGATTAATAAGTGTGTCCCTTTTCGTAGCTGTCGGTTGAATGGTGTAGCTTTGTATTTGTATAGTGAACTAAAAACCAGGGCAGGCAAACAATGAGCTTTATATATATAGATTACATGAAAACCGAGTATTTCTCTGAGTATAGCATTAACTTAAGAAAAATTAGACATTAATTAGCCTGAAATTATAAAAGCGTAAATCACCTTTTTTGGCGAATTTAACCATTAAATTTGTATTTCTTTTGGTTTTATAACGTTTAAATACATGCAATACATACATATTTATTGAAATTTTATTTTTCCGACTGAGTGAAAATAATGCCTGGACCGGCAGTCGAACCCCGGAACTTTGACTTACAAGGTCAAGGCTCTACCAATTGAGCTATCCAGGTCGACACTCCGGTCAGCATTACTCACTCAGTCGGAAAAATAAAATTTCAATAAATATGATTTTCTTCCACAGTTAATTGTGTGATTTTAATAAAAACATACATATTTAATTCGTATTTTAAGTCATACTAAAACATTTGTAAAAACATAAAAACAAATTATTACATATATTTTGAAACCTGCGTTCTTCGACCGTTTTGCGTTACGTAAGTGAGTATTGCATTTTATCAACGCTGCCGAAGGCTGCTGAGACACGTTTATCCACTTGTTGTATATTAAAAGTAAATGCGCGATTTGATGGGTAAATCCTGGCTGATGCGACAATAATAATAATAATAATAAGTCTGTAAAAATAGTACTGCATAAACAAAATCTACAATGCCACAATTTATTTATTTATTTATTTATTTATTTATTTTTTCATGTATAATTCATATTAGAACGCTTCGTTAAAAATTAAAGAATGTCCTAGATTTACTTGTTTTTTAAAGTATTGTTTTACTTACCAATTTTCAAATCACATATTACAAATTTACATTTTCCTGTACGTGTTCTTTATGGTTACACAATAATAGAATATTGAGTTTTCCTTCAATTCCTTATAAAAATATTCTACTTATGTTACGCTTATGAAATATGACAATATCATTCTAATTTGATGCAGACATAAAAAAGGATGAAACTCTCTTTCAAATTTAATTAAAAATCTTCACGATCGAAAATTGAACAAAGATATTGGATTACTCTTTCACATGCATCTGCATCATGCAAATATTGTGCGTGATAAAAAGCATTTTGTAGGATTGCTATTCCGTTTTTCTTTTCTTGATATTTTCAGCATTTGCAAATACCTTATGCATGTAACCAAAAATTAAAAAATAAATCATCCATTGAATAATAAATAGAGATAAAAAAAAATTAGGAAATAGTTGGAATAATAAATTTTGTTTGGGAGGTTAAACATTATGCTAAGTATATTTCTTATAAAAGATTAGTGAATAATTTGCAAATGTTTGTGATAAAAGTATTTGAATAATGAAAAAGAGACTATGAAGTGTTCCCAAAAATTTGAAAACAGTGTTATAAATTAATCAATAAAAGTTTCATCCATTTTAATGTCACCTTTCCAGTGAATATAGGGCTACAACAGGCGTTTTTTTAGTACGACAGGACTATTTTTTTCAATCTGGCATTTTGCGTCGCTACCAATTTATAGTGTTCCACTTCAAAAATGCCTGCCAATACCCAATTTTAACATTTAATTTCTTACTCTATCTTAAAATAGTTCGTGAAATCTGTAAAAACTTATATATATATATATATTCTTTTGTTTCACTTCCCATCGGTGAGGATCGAACTCATAACCTTCGGGTTCGTAGTTGTGTACTTTGACACAGAGCCAACGGGTCTCAGCTGAATATTTCCTGATTATTTAGACTAATGTTTTCAGATATACATATATATATTGCCACAAAGTCAGCTTTCTTTGTAGCCGGCGTGGCGTAGAGGTATGTCTCTGGACTGTCACCCAGACGACCTCAGTTCGATTCCAGCCGGGGGCAAGTGAATTTAAAGACTCTAAAAATTATTTCTAAATTCTTATAATCATCTTTGCATATTTAATTTCCTATTCTAGCAGTTTCTAGAATATTCTAATTTATGTTAATCGTGTATTCTGGAATATTCGAATATTGTATATAAGCGACTTGTTCCTCAGTTTGTGGATGTTCTCAGCCGAGTGTAGCTGTGTCACAAGTTTGTCCTACTAATAAACTACGTTTGTTACTTAACTTCGAGTGTTCACTTTGACTCTTCACGACATCTGTGTGACATTTTGGTGGAGGCGCCGGGTAGATAAACCTTGCAAACGTGGATAACAGTGATAATCTTCGCAGAAGTCTCCGTTTAAGAGGACAGTCTCCCGAGTACGGACTTTATTTTCGAGAGAGCAAAAAGAAGAAAACGAAAATGCCAGAAACCAAAGTGCCCGAAGAGACCAAGCCCATCGTACCGACTCCTACCTACCAGCAACCAAGGAGCCCGTCGACCTTCCGAGGAGTGCCTGGAGAAGACCCTCTGAAATGGCTTAAAGAATACGATCGAGTGGCTAAATTTAACAAATGGGATGACATGATGTGCTTAGCCAATGTGTATTTCTTCCTTGATGGTACGGCAAAGCAATGGTTCGTAAACAATGAAGATACTCTGAATTCCTGGGAGGTGTTCAAGAAGGAATTAAGCGACCTTTTCGGCGACAGACAAAAGTATACCAGGAAGGCAGAAGAACAATTGAAGTACAGAGCACAGCGGTCAGGAGAGAGTACACAGTCCTATATACAGAGTGTCTTAGGTCTGTGCCAGGAAATTAATCCTTCAATGTCCGAAGTCGAAAAAGTATCTCACCTAATGAAAGGCGTTGCAGAGGACATTTATCAGACCCTGCTGACGAAAGAAATCAGCACCACAACTGATTTCATTAAATGGTGCAACTACATCGAGGATATGAAGCAGAAGAGGGTTGGACGACAAAGATTCGAGAGGCTTCCGAACGTCGTACCAGTAGCATCCATGGAGGAGGAACCAGATTTGGTATCCCTTGTCCGCCAGATTGTACAAGAGGAAATCCATCGACTGATCAACCAGACGAAAGAACCTTCAGAGTCATGTTCGCCATTCCTGGAAGAAATAGTCCAAGACGAAGTTCAAAGGGCTCTAGCCCCCGTTTCAGCAACACCAACCAAAACTCCACGACGACCAACATATGCCACGGTAACCAGGGAATCCAGAGTTCCTATCCAGAGATCACCCACGCAGCCGAGAAAAACTGACCTTTGGAGAACAGCTGACAACAGACCAGTCTGCTTCCACTGTGGACGTCCTGGACATGTTGTGCGTTATTGCCGAGAGAGAAAGGCTATTTTCGACAGTTATCGACGCCGCCGACAGAACCCCGACGAAACTGATGCAGAAGAAGAACTTCGCCGACCAAGCTTCACTCGCCGTTCAACTCCCAGTCCAACTAGAGGTCGATCTCCAACACGCCGTTTCAGATCACCGTCACCATATCGTCGACCAAGTCGATCTCCAAGCCGCAATAATGAGGGAAACTAAACGGAGCGACCTTCCAAGGAGGTGAGGCCGCATGTAAACAAAATCCTCCGTCGGCCGCAAAGATGACTGGTAACCAACTAGACGTAATTGTGGATAAAAAGCCGGTACGAGCCTTAGTGGATTCTGGAGCCTCATTTTCTGTCGTCTCCGATAAGTATCGTCGATCTCTAAAGAAGGTTCTGTTTTCTGAAGCCAAGAACGTTATGCTCAAAGTCGCCGATGGGAATTTTGTCCGGCCGATGGGAAAATGTGTTTTACGTATTCTCATAAATAGCAGAGAGTTGCCATTTGAATTCATTGTGTTGCCGCATTGTAGCCATGACATAATCCTTGGATGGGACTTTTTAGAAGCTTCCAAAGCCGTGATCGACTGTGGACAGAGTGAACTATTTTTAGAGGACGTTTGCCAAGACCTCGCAGCGATGGATGCCTGGAAGTTGTGCGCCACAAGAGACTGCACTCTCAAGCCCCGATCTTTGACTAAAATAGCAGTTTCAGGATGCCAAGTACGAAGAGACGTAAATGTCGTCATAGATGGCAATAAACATCTGCTCTTCGAGAAGAATTTCGCTATACCGTCCATGCTATCCTTATACCATAACGGACAAAGTGAAATCTGGGTCGCCAACCTCCAGTCCAGGAACCAAGTCATTCCGAAAGGAATGTGCTTAGGCCTAGCCGAACCCCTGAATGAAGGACATTTATGTGTGATTGCCGACACGACGGATGGCCTGGATACACGAGACACGTCAAACTCCCCGATGGACTGCTCCCGGATGTTGTCTCCCGAGTTGAGCAACGAACAAAAAGCCAAGCTAGCCGAACTGCTTCGAGAGTTTTCCGGAATTTTCGAGAAGACTGACAAGTCGACAGCCTCACGGACGAATGTGAAACACAGGATTAATACAGGTGATCATACTCCAATCAGCCAACGAGCCTACCGAGTATCATCGACCGAAAGAGGCGTAATTCGTGAGGAAGTTCAGAAAATGCTTGATAAAGGTATCATCCAGCCATCTGCAAGTCCCTGGTCATCACCCGTGGTGCTCGTTAGGAAAAAAGATGGAAGCTGGCGTTTTTGCGTAGATTACCGGAAGCTCAATAAGATCACGAAAAAGGATGTCTATCCTCTACCTCGTATCGACGATACGCTCGACTGTTTGAAGGGCGCCAAGTTCTTTTCTTCCATGGACCTCTGTTCTGGCTATTGGCAGATAGAAGTAGACGAGGCGGATCGGGAGAAGACGGCATTCATAACCCCCGAAGGCTTATATGAGTTCAAAGTCATGCCGTTTGGACTCTGCAATGCCCCTGCGACATTCGAAAGAATGATGGACAATTTGCTACGCCATTTAAAATGGACAGTGTGTCTTTGCTATTTAGACGACATCCTAGTATTTTCAGAAACTTTTGAAGACCATCTCACCCGACTAAGGCTTGTTTTGAAATGTCTTCAGGAAGCTGGTCTTGTACTCAACCCAAAGAAGTGTCTATTTGCGGCCAAAGAAGTAAAAATACTGGGTCATCTTGTTTCTAGTAAGGGCGTCCGTCCAGATCCCGACAAAGTGAAAGCCGTAAGCAATTTTCCAACTCCAAAGAATGTACATGATATACGAAGCTTTCTTGGACTTTGCTCATACTTCCGAAGATTTATTAAAGGCTTTTGTTATCTCGCAGAACCCTTGCAGTTGCTTCTAAAAGGTGATGCGAAGTTTCATTGGGGTCCTGAAGAGGCCAAATCCTTCAAAAGTCTGAAGTCAGCCCTCACTTCTGATCCAGTATTAGGAATGTACGACGAAAGCGCCCCTACAGAGATTCATACAGATGCCAGTGGGTATGGTATTGGGGCAGTCCTCGTCCAAATTCAGAACAATGCCGAAAAAGTTATAGCTTACGCCTCAAGAACCTTGGCAAAAGCCGAAAAGAATTATTCCACCACAGAACGGGAATGCCTTGCCATTGTATGGGCTATCAATAAATTCCGGCCGTATCTATTCGGAAAACATTTTACTGTTGTTACAGATCATCATTCACTATGCTGGCTTATGAGTCTAAAAGATCCTTCAGGAAGACTGGCAAGATGGGCCCTTCGACTTCAAGAACATGATTTTTCAGTGACATATAAAACCGGTAAGAAGCACGGGGACGCTGACGCACTCTCGAGAAATCCAGTGGACGAAGAAACTGAGACGTCAAACAAATTTCTCGCTGTGACTACAAGTATGAACCTTGCGATTGAACAGAAGAAAGATCCAGATCTCGCAAAAATTATTCGTTCGAATAACCGCTCCAACGCAG
This sequence comes from Salticus scenicus, assembly GCA_963930645.1. Classification (NCBI taxonomy): domain Eukaryota; kingdom Metazoa; phylum Arthropoda; class Arachnida; order Araneae; family Salticidae; genus Salticus; species Salticus scenicus. The sequence continues at coordinate 236,777,290 of OZ005655.1, forward strand.
ATAAAAGAGATTTTGAATTAATTGACGGAGTACTATGTAGAAAGAATTTTGACCCTGATGGAAAAGCGTGGCTGCCAGTCATTCCTAAACATCTACAAGTGGACATACTGAGACATTTTCACGACGCTCCCACCGCAGGACATCTTGGTTTTGCAAAAACTTATGACAGAATCCGCAAAAGGTTTTACTGGCCTGGGATGTACAGAAATGTTGTTCGATATGTGATGCACTGTCGAGAATGCCAGAGGAGAAAATCCGTTCCTCAACGACCTCCTGGACGCTTAGTTTCTATCCCTCCAGCTATAGCACCTTTCCATCGCATTGGGGTCGATCTTCTAGGAAGATTTCCGAAGTCTACTCGTGGGAACAAATGGATCATAGTCTGCACGGATTACTTCACGAGATATGCAGCAACTAAAGCCTTACCGAGCGCTGAAGCCGAAGAAGTAGCGAAGTTCTTGCTCGAAGAAATTCTCTTAAGGCATGGGGCTCCCCGAGTAATTATCACAGACCGTGGAGCTGTCTTCCAATCCAAACTTGTTTCCGCTCTCGTCGAATTGTGTAATATCGATCATCGGATGACGACAGCGTATCACCCTCAAACAAATGGACTGACGGAGCGGTTTAATAAAACTTTGGCTGACATGTTGTCCATGTACGTGGAAACAGAACAGAAGAATTGGGATGAAAATCTACCATTTGTAACCTTTGCTTACAACACCGCTAAACAGGAAACGACGGGTTTCACGCCTTTTTATTTACTTCACGGACGTGAGGCTGAAACGACGCTGGACACAATGTTACCATTTTGCCCTGATGATGTCGACGACGATCACCTCGCCAAGATGATTGTCAGAGCTGAAGAATCAAGGCAGCTAGCCCGAGTGCGAACTCTGGAAGCCCAAGATAAAGACCGTCGACGTTACGACGCCAGACACCGAGTAGTTTCTTATGCTCCTGGAGATCTCGTATGGGTGTATACTCCAGTCCGGAAAGTCGGCCTCTCCGAAAAGCTTTTAAGAAGGTATTTTGGACCATATCAGGTTTTACGTCGTTTATCAGACGTCACCTATGAGGTGCAAGATTTTGATCCTGCCTCGCGAAGAAGAAAACCAAGAGACGTTGTCCATGTACTGCGTATGAAACCCTACCATGATCCGGACAAGCAGATTGAGAACACAAAAAATCAGGATGATGTCGTTCTTCCTAAAACGAACGATACTTACAAGGGACCCATGACGCGTTCGAGGACTAGAGCTTCAACCCAGAAGTCCTAAAACAGCGAGACGCTGTTCTTTGAAAGGAGGGCAATGCCACAAAGTCAGCTTTCTTTGTAGCCGGCGTGGCGTAGAGGTATGTCTCTGGACTGTCACCCAGACGACCTCAGTTCGATTCCAGCCGGGGGCAAGTGAATTTAAAGACTCTAAAAATTATTTCTAAATTCTTATAATCATCTTTGCATATTTAATTTCCTATTCTAGCAGTTTCTAGAATATTCTAATTTATGTTAATCGTGTATTCTGGAATATTCGAATATTGTATATAAGCGACTTGTTCCTCAGTTTGTGGATGTTCTCAGCCGAGTGTAGCTGTGTCACAAGTTTGTCCTACTAATAAACTACGTTTGTTACTTAACTTCGAGTGTTCACTTTGACTCTTCACGACATTTCTGAATGGGTGTTAAAATACAAATATAAGTAGTCTTGTCGTACTAAATTAAATTCTGTCATAGATAGTTCATCCATAGTTTTAATGCTCGCGAAGCGAGAATACATGCAGATACTCACCACAGCAGTACAGTTTTTTTTTTTTTTTTCAGAATATAAGCATTAATAAATAAACTGCTAAAACTTAGCTTGAATCAATCTTTTTTTTTTTTCCTTCGACTGATAAAGGATTGTTCTAAATTATTTTGAACTGAAACAATTGCGGAGTGTTTTTTTCAATTTTTAGTGTTTGCTTACAAAGTTTTTATTATTTTTTTATTATTATTATTTTCGTACCACTATTTCCATTACATAAAATATATAATAAAATTTTGCAAAGAGCTTGCTGGTTTACCTGCATAAATATATTATAAATTTTATTTTTTGGAAAGAGTGGTACGAAAATAATAATAAAAAAAAAGTCGTCTGTGGCAGTCCTGTGAATAATATACTGTTTGTTTGTTTATTGATAACATATACATCAGATTTGTATGCTTGACTCGTAGTCCGCTTGTAAATCTTCGTCAGATATTTACAGATAGCACATGACAGAATTACAAAACGAATAAATGAAAAAGATATTTATATATTCTGACAGCAAACACTAAAAATTGAAACACCCAGTGCGGGAATCGAACCCACTCTCCTACGCCCGAAGGCGATTAGTAGTGTGGTGACATAACCACTCGGCCATGGAGGGCCCATAATATTCTGTTAAAAAGGAAGTTCTCAAAAATAAATAAATGGTTAAACTCGTTTCGAATGAGTAATTTTCTTTCAAAAAGGAAAACATGCTTATCTCATTTATGAAATATTGCATATTTTGAAATTAATATCTGTCCACTTCTTATTTTATTATAAATAAAGTAACTCAAAAGAAATTGCTTTAACATAATTTCTACAAATGTAAAAATAAAGTGTTCAAACGCAAAATGTTTCCCTCAAACTTCCAGAACTATACTTCGTGGAAGTTTCATACTAGTTTGCGAAAAAATAAAAACATCATTGAGAATCTATGTTTGGGATATTGGGATCAAGGATGGCCGATACTAATTTTTTGAGCATGTTAATAATAAGTAAAACGAATTTTTAAATTTGAGTATATTTACTTACTTTGGAGTATATGTCATGTGACATACTCAAATATGACACAATTTACTAACTTTTTAAGTATTATTCCTCCTTTACTTTTTGCTTCAGTGTAAATAAGTAAAAATATAAGTTAAAAAAGCCTACTGCAGTAGTGTTTTAAAAAAATAAATCATCAACGCGACAATTTAATGTTTTCCTTTCTTTTTAATAATAGTTTTCTGACAATATTTATTTATTTATTTATCTTTTTTATCTTTTTTTTTTTTTTTTTTTTTTTTAGAAATATTGTTTTGTTATTAATTTTATGTGATTTTTTTATTTTTATTTTGAAAAAAAAAAAAAAAAAAAAAAAATCAAACTTTTGCAGATACAAGGTATAAAATGTCATGATTAAAATTTTATAATTCTCCATTTATTACAGAAAATGTCACCAAACTTTATCAGCGTACCTATAACGGATCGGAATTTTATACCTGCAAGATATAAAATGAAACATAAAAGAATTGTACTTTTTTGACCTGGTTACTGCACAATTTTACATAAATGTTAGCAGTATATGCATTTATTAGTCATCTTACACTAGGAAAAAAATATACCGCCTTCATCTAGAACGAATAAGTGGTCCCTTTCTAAATCCCTAAACTAAAAATATAGATTTCCGAGTTATGCGTATAAGGCACGCCAATAAGCTGAATAAACGAAATGATCGAGAATTTTCTAGTCTATACATTTCTAGATGGTGAAACAAGGTTCTGAATATTCCGAATCCTTTGTATTACGAGAAAGTTTCGCTTAATTTTCTAGAATTTGGTCATAAACCGAAATTATAGTTGTTAAAACTCGCCTCTTGTAATCGCATTTATTTGCAGAGATTTTTAAATAAGTTTAATATCGATAGTATAGACAAACGCTCTAGCATTCTAACAGGGGTTTCTAGAAATCGCTTTTAAAGGGGACTAGAATTTATAAAGATGGCATGGAACTATTTTTACTAGAGCTGCAATTTAGATTCTATATGTCAGTTATAGAATTTTTTTCTCATTGTACTTACCGGATCCCGATTTTTCCCACAAGGGTTATGTTAAGAACATAGTGTAAGGGAATAAACAAAGTACGCGCACCGACATTTTTGCAGCATCGAAACAGAGAACAGTCGATACTCATACGTGTCCATCATATCAAAGACTGTTAAATAAGATGTGCACCTCAAGTCACATTAAAAATAATAAAAAAAATCACGCTTGCATCACGTACCGTTATATCTTCAACGTAATGCTCATACACTGTAAAAAAATAACTATTACCAGCTGCAAGAAACTCTCTGTGATTGGAGAAAATAATTATTTTCTCCAGCTTGCAGCTGGTAATATTTATTTTTTTGCAGTGTAAGATGCTTTTTGTACCTTACACAGAACTATTATAAGAGTGGACGGGACAATAGCAACCTTTTTCAGTGGCAAAGATCGCTCATAAAAAAGTCACGTGATTGCTTGAACTACAGGAAGCCAAACCGGCCAAAATTGAAATTTTCTCGCCAAGCTCTAAACTCTGCTTTCTCTTGACGCAGACGATGTCTTTCCTTTTTTTCTTAAAGTTCTTTTTAAAATTTTTATTTCCCTTTAAAATTTAGGTTGTTTTGAATCTAAAAGAAATTTTATCGCAAGCAATAGTGATTAGATGTTCTCTATTCTAAAAAGCCCTGAAAGTTATGTAAAATGAGGATTATCTTTCATAGGTAAGATTTTTTTTATATTGTATTATTTCATACTCTTTAAATAATTATTTTTGTAAGATGGTTATGAGTTTTAAATTTAGTTCTTTAAATTAAATTAGTTAATATATTATACCATATATTAATTTCAAGAAATTCCAAGATTATTTATGCGAATTTAGACAGACAGAAAAACTGAACACATAAACACTTTTGAACTTTATTGGAAAGTTTTAATAACAAGGTAAAAATAAATTTCAGCAGCTGTAGTACTTTACACAAGTTTTGCTTGCTGTATCTTTTAATAATGATAAAAATAAAAAAATATTTATGTTCAAAACAAAATATCGCTAATAACGCGATAAATGCCAAAAAAAAGGTAACCTTTTTCTAGTAGTCAGGTGTTTCATCTTTGCCACCTTTACTTATATTCCCTTAATAATGGAATGCTCCGTCCACTTCTATAATAGGTCTATGGTACCATAACACTATCTATAATAACTTAGAATAATACACGTTTCTTTTAGATTTTATTTTATTTATTTTTGTTTTTTGTTTTTCAAATCCTATAGATACTAAAACCAGAAACAACCAATATAAATTGATGTAATTACAAACAAGGACAAACTGATGGAATACGTAAGAATACCTTTTTTATAAGCATTTTAATCATCATTTTGTATAACTGCAGGGATGGAACACGGGCGCAGAATTCATACCGGAATCCGTTTAAGAAATTTCTCTACTTATAATATCGTTGATTTAAGAAGTAGAAATTTTTCTTACATTGATAGTGGTATGAATTCTGCGCCCGTGTTCCATCCCTGTAACTGCTATGCTATATGTTTACACTTGATATCATAAACAATAATAAATATATTTCGTATGTAACCAGAAATTAAAATAAAATAAGAATAATAATAAAGGCAGTATACTTTGTATGAGATTGAACACGATATGATGCGTAATAAATTAATTCTGGTATCAGCTTATTGAAAAATATCACGAAATTTTTGTAATAAAATCGCGTCAACCTTAAAAGTAAGACGATATATAGATTAAAAATGTATTACCAATAAAAACGATATATATATATATATATATATATATATATATATATATTTTTTTTTTTTTTTTTTTTTTCACGTTTGGAAATTCATTTTACCAATGCGGGAAAAACTAATATATCGAATAAAACACTACTTCATTTAAAAAAAAAAAAAAAAAAAAAAAAAAAAATCAAAAAAAATTTATTTATTTAATTGTTTCTCTTTCTTATTTTTTTTATTTTTGTTTTTTATTTTCTGATGAAATAAAAGTATTTTAATTTTCACAACGGCCATTTTTTTTTTTTTTTTTTTTTTTTTTTTTAGGAATGATGTTTTACTATGTTGTTTATATGTTATATATATATATATATATATATATATATACAGGGTGATTATAATTAAAGTCACGATTTCAAAAGCTATGATTTTAAAACTACCCATCAGAGCGATTTGATATTTTACCAGAGAAATCGTGAGGCAATGAAATTTTGTTTGTGGAGGGAAAAACGTAGTTCCAACATGTTCCTATAGAGGGCGCTGTCAGGGTAATGTCAGGGAAAACGCATAAATGTACTCATTAAACACAGAAATGTTGTTAGCAGCACAATGGAATAGCAGGAAACACTAGACTTCAAGGGTTTACTACAATTTTCTTGTCAAAAAGACAAGCGGAAACAGTCATAGTGAAAAGAGAAAAAGAGGAGATCCATGAAACAAATACTTTACGGATAATTAACGGCACATTTTGGAACTTTCTTTATTTTTTCTTTTGCCAAACAAAATTTCATTGCCTCACGATTGCTCTGGTAAAATATCAAATCACTCTGATGGGTAGTTTTAAAATGATAGCGCTTTGAATCCGTAACTTTAATTATAATCACCCTGTATATAATGTAATATGTATGATATTTCGAAAAAAATAAGATCTAGAAAACAATAATGAAACCAGACAGTTACTATTAATTAACCCAAAAAACATTGAAGCTGTCATCTTGAAGACACCTCAGTGCAGGGTGGAAAAAACCGTAAGATGTTTCGAGAGCTACTTGCAAAAAAGAAAATGTTTTATCTTGTTTATATTTTTGCTAGTATCTGCTAAAATATCTTGTCTTTTTTTTTTTTTTTCATCCTGTGTTGAGGGTTCTCCTTGATGATAATGCCCAGTGTTTTTTGGATTAATTAATATTAACTGTCTGGTTTCACTCTTCTATCCTGGTTGCATTTATTTTCAAAATATTTTACATTATACATTATATTTATGTTTACATATCTTATATTTACAGCATTTTCTCGCGCATGAATTATGCATATTTAGTTTTATTGTTGCTTATTTTATTAATTTTTGTTTTAAATCTTTTATATTTTCTAATTTGATATAAATATAAAATAGAATGAAACTTTTTTCGAAATTTAATTTTAAAAAATTTCCAGGTCGAAAAATTGAAGCAAGATATTTTATTATCCATGCATTCATATCATGCAAATGTTGTGCGTGATAAAAATCATTATTTGTAGCATTGCTATGCGTTTTGTTTACTTGCTTTTTAAGCAGTCGCAAATATTTTATGTATGTAAACAAAAAAAAAAAAAAAAAAAGAATCTCTCATTGATAAATAACTAAAGTAAATACAGAGATTTCAGTTGTAATAGTTTATTTTGTAGGAAGTTCTATTTCTGTCGTAATAGTTTTTTGAATGTTTTATTGGTACGAAATAATCAGTGAGTTTTGTTATATTACAGTAACGCTAGTTTTCATTTATTTAAGTATTTCTGTATATTTTTATGCAGTATTTGGAAATGCATTTTAAAACATGCATAGACAAACAATAATAAGAAATTTTGCAATTTTGTAATTATAATAAATACATTATTTTTCCGTTGAATATTTTAATGGAATGAGAAACGATGTATTTGTCATATTGAAATAACAGTGATATTTTTCCATTAACAGATTGTTTTTTATTTATGCATTCTTAAAAAAATAATAATAATAGTAAACATAAATAAATAAATAAACATAAAACGGAAAAGCAAAATTTTCAAATTAAATCAATTGTAATTTTTATTATTGATTCTTATAACACAGAATAACGTATTGAAGAACGTATAACTGTTGAAGAACGTTATTGTTGAAGAACGTATAACTGTTGAAGAACGTTATTGTTGAAGAACGTATAACTGTTTATACGTTCTTCAAGGGACTGACATAAAAGGACATATAAATGAAAAGACGTAAAATCGAAATTTTAATAATAACACTTTGATTACTACAAATTTAATGACACTTAAGCAAACTTTATTAGAAAATACTAATTAATAATGTTTCTTAAATTAGTAATTGCATTATTATACTTTTTTTTAAACAATAATTAATTAAAAAAGATTTATTATAAAAAGTGAAAAAAAAAAAAATCATACTATTAATACATGACTGGGTACTAATTACATATCTCATATACTGAGCATTATTATATTTTATTTCTTAATAACTATATGAATATATTTTGAATATTAATTATATAAATTGCGTATCTTTCATAATAAGTATACGATTTATGTCCATATACACAGATAGTTATTTAATAACATTAAATATCTTTAATATTCGTCTTATTTGCTGTTTATCTATTAGTTTTAAAAATTCTACTGTGAATTCAAATTTGATCTTTCTTGTGTTCCTCCATTTAAGATGCTTTATAGAAAAAATCCGTCTTATTTACAATAGAAAATAATGATAAGTCGAGAAATTTTGCAAGTTTCAGTAAAGTGGAAAGGACGTATAACCGATATTAGCGGCGTGTAAACGAAGCATTTTTGCACTAAAATGAATAGAAATGAATCGGGACTTCACTAAAAGGACGTATAAATGTAAAAGACTTATAAACGAGAGACGTATAAACGGTGCTTTACTGTAATAATAATAATAATAATAATAATAATAATAATAATAAATTCTTATGTAATAAAATCAATATATCACGTCTAGGTATTAAGAATTATTTTATTAAAATCTTTAAATATCGAAAATAACTTCGAATGTTATTCAATAAGCATGATTAACGATATTCAATATGGATTGTTATAAGTAATATTATCAATGAACTCTTATATAAATTTTTTTGTGCCTATCATTGAGGTTAATTCTAATGGCTTGGTCGAGTGCCTAACTGCCCGATAGGCTGGAGTTTATTAAAAATCCAGTCATTTGACGTTCCTTTATGAACTATTTTCTCTGAAACACAAGGGTTATAACCCCACCTCTATTTTAACACTGACCTCGTCGAGTCTACACTTGAGCAGAGGCTTCTGTGGTCGCAAGATACGTGGTTGAAGAAATTTTAAATCATATTTCAATGTTTTCATACATGATAAAATAAATAATATATAAATATTTCTGGATACTGATAAGTATTTTTAAAAATCCTTATTTGAAAAATGAATCATAATAAAAAGCATTTAAAAGAAAATTAAGCAGCAACATTTATTTGTGAGTAAAATTATTTTTACAGTTTAAGAATAAATTTGAATTATTACCAGCATGCTTACTTTTTGAGGCAGCTAATAGTAAGAATTAAACACTTTTTTTTTTTTTTTTTTTTTTTAATAACCCAAAAATGTTTTTAAAATTTAAAACTGGGCATAGAAAATTTTTGCTTGAAAACTCATACGTAAAAGCGTAAGTATTTAACCGTTTTCTTAATACCGTAATTTCGGGGAAATTAAGCCGCGGCGTATACAATTTTAAACGTTTAATTTTGGCGCATGCAGCGTATCTAACGGGGTGGGATGTCTGTCTTTCTCTCTCTCTCTCTCTCACTTTTCTTTTAGCAACGCTCGAATAACCACCATCGGACAAAAATTAACTTCGGACAATTTATTTTTTGAATGCTACGTTTTCGCAGACGAGTTGTAAAAATAAAAATAATAAAAGATTAAAGTATTCATATATATATATTTTATATGCGCATTTTATGTTGTATTATTATTTATCACAGTATTTTTCACAGTATTTCAATTCTCATTCAGTGTATTACAATTCTCTTTCAGTGTTTTGCAATTTAATGATCATTTTGAACTACTTTTATCATTTATTTAGCAAGTTTATATTCTTTTTAGATTTGATATGGGTAGTCTTTGCTTATGATCCGAATAATTGTTTTAATACTGAAGTTAATTCATCTTTAAATTTCAAAAAAAAAATTTGCACTGATATTATTTTATTAATGTATTACTATATTTATTTCATTTCTAAGGTAATGCTGCATATAGCGCTTTATTTGGAAATGAAGCTTTTTATTAATATTTTATTATTTTTATTTCACTATGCACAATTTTTGCTATTATTTAAGCAGTTTTTATTTTCAAAAAAAAATTAAAATACATCATTTTATAGCTGCTATCTGCGCATTTTATGTTGTATTATTATTATTATTATTATTATTATTTATCACAGTATTTTTCACAGTATTTCAATTCTCATTCAGTGTATTACAATTCTCTTTCAGTGTTTTGCAATTTAATGATCATTTTGAACTACTTTTATCATTTATTTAGCAAGTTTATATTCTTTTTAGATTTGATATGGGTAGTCTTTGCTTATGATCCGAATAATTGTTTTAATACTGAAGTTAATTCATCTTTAAATTTCAAAAAAAAATTTTGCACTGATATTATTTTATTAATGTGTTACTATATGTATATATATATATTTTTTTTTTTTTTGAGGTTTTTCTTTGAATTTTCCTTACATAGAATAATAATAATAATAATAATAATAATAAAACTTATTTAAGCATTTTTTTTTTTTTTTTTTACAAATGAACTAATTGTACGAGGTGTGGCTATAAAATAACTAGACTAATGCTTCCATGGAAGAAGTACGCATTCACCAAACAGGAATGGCAGCCTGAATTCTCTTCTTTCGAATGCCGCGACTGTGTAAACAAACAAATTTGATTGGCCGTGACCTTCGTTTGTATAAGAGCTATTGTCTTGTTTTGCTGTAAAAATGATAAGTATCATAATAAGAGCAACAAATCGTCGTGAAATTTCGCACTAAACTTAAAAAAGCGCTACTAAAACAAATCTTCTGTTAAATGAAATGTGTGACAATAAATATTAATTACGCGCACGAATTTTTGATCAGTTTAAGCTTTACCAAGATGTCAAAAGAGGCGTTGAAAGCGATTCATGTGCGCCCTTTCATAAAAAAAAAAAAAAAAAAACGGTTGAAAATATTGAAAAAGTCTGTAATCTCATTCGATCTGACCGTTGGTTACTATTTTGACGTTCTTGTTAAACTACGTGAAAGAATATGGAAAAAAAAAAAAAAAAAAAAAAAAAAAAAAACGACTTATGGAAAAATAAGTCATAGATTCTCCATCAAGACAAAGCGTCGACCAAGGTGTTATTGTAGTCAAGCACATCTCAATGTTAAAAAACTCCCCTTATTTGCCTGATCTTGCACTATGCGATTTTTATCTGTTTTTCAAGGTCAAATCTTTATTAAAAGGAATAATGTTTTAGTTCGTTGAATCTGTGAAAGAAAAAGCCTCACGCATCATGAGGGAACCTACAGAAGAAGCCTTCAAGCACTGTTTGAAACCGTCATGGAAACCGTCATGAAAAACCGTCATGGAGCCGTTATAAAAATAGAGGGAGGGTATATATTGAAAATAGTAAGAACTGAAAACGTATGAATTTAAAATAAAGCGTTTTGCAGCAATAGTCTCGTTATTTTGTAGCCACACCTTAAAGATCATTCAACAAAATATATTATTTGACTTTGTTTTATAATAAGTTTTTAACTAAACGCAAATAGGAATAGATAAAACTTTCGTACATAAGTATTTAAGAGTTTTTAATATTGAATAAATATTTATTAATAAAAACTTGTAGGTAATACATATTATTTTTTCAAAAAGTACTATTTCTAAAATATAAATAAATAACACTAAAAAGCATTATTCACTTGGCTTAATATTCTTATTGTTTCAATATCTCCTGCATATTAAAAGAAATCCGTGATAATTATTAATATTTTTTAACATCGGGATACATTATTTTTATAAATTCTTTCTGTTACTGGAAGCATGCATTGAGTCTAATAAGTCATATCGGCAACAAATTGCAAGTTTAAGCAATACGTATTTAATGATACGGGGTATATCGCTAATCCAATTATAATACGAGGATTATTAACTCGGGAAACGTGATATACATCATTTTGATGTATTTGCCTGATTCAATTAGGTCCATTGCCTATGCGTGAAATTTCCCCTCCTTATTTTCTGATTAGTATTTGCCCCATATCCAAGGTCAGTAACGTACCGTTGTTATTACAGTATTTAATGGCTTTTAATTTATCAATTTAACTACGAACTCCATATAAACTTATAGAATTAATTAATTTATCTGTAGTACATTATATAATAAGATAAAAAATTATATGTTAGATGATAATTTTTGATAAATATCATTAAACGTTAGTTATCATTAAATAAATTTCATTCTATAAAGTAAAATTTATCATAATCAATGAAATAATTTCTTAATATGTTAATGCTTTTTTGTGAATTAAAATATTATAACAATATATTTTACCCTGTGACCACTGCGAAACTTAATTTTGCATTATTGGATGTAACAATGCAACCTATCAGTAAACATACCAATGATTTAACCAAAATAGTTTCTTATAAAAAAAAAAAAAAAAAAAAAAAAAAAAAAACATTTAACGCATGGAGCTTCGTACAAATTTAACCGCTGTATGCTGACATATAGTTTATTGGAATTTTCCCGAAGGGCACAGTGATGTAACACCACATATTGGCAGATATTAATTAAAATTAAATCGGCATACTTTCTCATAATGGTCATCCCACATATCAGCTTGGCATACTTTTATGCAGTAGAAGATGAGATATACCTTTCACCTATAAAAGGAAAAATGCAGCATATACAACGCCACGTGTCAGCCGATGGGTTACCAAGTTAAATAAGCGTAGTTGTCATGATAGCATTCTCACATATCAAATTATATCTGCTTATACATGATAGAAATTGAGATATATCCTTTCCTCAAATTTTAGAAATCGCACTGCAATGCCGACATGTTCTGAGAGATACATCTAAAATCTAATCAATTCCACTTTTTATCAATTTTCAACCAAATATGTAATTTGAATTAAGCCCATAATTTCGTGAGATACAATGCCCACAATATTTTGATAATACATACACAGGCCAACATTTTCGAAAAACGGCCAAATTGCGTTAAGGAAATTATTAAACGTTTGAGTACATCGAAAACTCGAAGCTGAATATTTTCATTAATACCAAACTTTTTGATTTTGTACATAGAAATAATAATAATAATAACATTAAGCAATATAGGGATGATGTGCATTTTAAAATTTTGTATATTTTATGAACAGGGATGAAACATACGTTTAATCAGTTAAAGCCTTTCTGAATATGAAAGTCAATATATTGTTTGATTTAAAATCGTCATTTTGTATAGGCTATAAAACTTTAAAATGTCCTTGAGCTAATCAAATATAGTTGAGAAAGTATAATTTTAGTAACTTCTGTTTCATGACCAATCTCTTTAATTATTAATATTATTATTTAGAAACAACTACTTACTTTCATACCAATCTGATTAAAATTATGTAATCATACAAAATTAATAATTAAAGTTCAATTTTAATGTAATATCAACAAATTCAGAATCGAAAAGGAATAATAAACGAAAAGGAATTCCGTAAAAATCCATAAATGACAACTTCTAGAGATTATTTAAAAGAATGACCAAATAAATATTCTTCAATTTTTTTTTTTTTTCAAATTGTTTAATTGAATGAATAATCACCAATCTTTTCTAATAGTATTTAGCAAAACAATTAATCGCAGTGGCTTCTAAGTATGGCGTTCTCTCACACAACAATTATTAAATTTCTAAATAAATAATGTTATAACAAACAGAAAAGAAAAAAAAAGTTTATAAATTGATTAAAGAAAGAAAAATATATTCAAAAATTATTTGAATATATTTTTCTTTTAATAATGATAATATATATATATATATGTATATATATATTATAATAATTATAAATTATATTATATAATAATTAATAATATTAAAAAATAATTAAAAAAAACAATAATAATAATAATATCATTTTTGCCTTCATTTACAATTTCATTCGCTTTAGTAGAATTAAAATATGGGCTTTATCCAAATAATGCATACCGAGTCTCCCTCTTCTGAAATATCTCATAACTAAACTTGAAATAAACCTATGATTTTTATCTAATTTCATAAAGTTAACAATAACAATAATAATAATAATAATATCATTTTCATCCTTATTTACAATTTCATTCGCTTTAGTAGAGTTAAAATAATCAGATAATCACAAACATGTCAGAAAGGTAAATTGACACCAGAAAAAATAATAAGAAAATTTAACTAAAAAAGAAACATGAGGTGGCGCGAGAATGAGTAATAAAAGTAATTATATCGTAAGGATATTTATAGTAAAACGGAGTTGCCAACATTTTAATTCATTCCGGAGCATTTAGAGCTCTGTGATTATTCCATACAACTTTTTTTTTTATTTCTTATTATATCGCAGTTATACACACACACACATGCATATAAATATATACACTCCTTCTCATATTTATAAGGACACTTTATATTTTGAAATAACTAATGTAAAGATAATTGTGAACAAGATATACGAAGTGCACTTAATATATCTAGTATTCTAAAAACCAAAACTGCTATAATTTTTTTAATATGAAATAAAATTTATAAAAAATAATGCAAATTATTTTTTTCTCCACGTATTTAGATGTTCATAATTATAGGGACAATCAAGATTTTTTTTGTTTTATTTAACTTACTAGCGGATAAATTACAATTGACATGCGAATTCGTTAACTATTGGGCTATATTAATTCATATATAAGCCTTCAGTTTTTCTTGGACGGACATTACTGATAATTCCTCGAAAAAAAGAACGTTCATGTAGTGAAGTATGATAAATGTGTTTTTTAAGTGGAAAGATAATATCAATCCGCCGAATTTCTAATGAAATTCGAAGATCTAAAATTGCTGAAGGAAATGTGATCAAACGTTGAACTGCTGGTTCGATAGGAGAGAGATCTGAGGCAATTCCTCTTACTGTTCTACTCATAATGACTGCTGCTGAATTTGCTCGTAATTTTTAAAGAAAGGATGGGGTCCACATTTATGCTTGCTTAAAATAACTAATAATATATTAAAATGAATAAAAAACCTGTACTAACTAATCAATAAGCATTTAAAGGGGGAAAGAACGTCTGTGTTAAAGTTGAATAAAGACAATATTAAATGGTAAAATGTTGCATTTTCGGCTGAAAAACGTTTTATTCTTGATTAATTAAATGGTTTCAACAGTTACTGGCACGATCTGAAGATAGTGAAAGACAGAGCATATTTTTTAAAGGCAGATATGAATCGGGCATTTTAAAGGTGGATCTATGTTGCTCTGGGGAGCTGTTTCTACTGAAGGCAAAATGAATTTAGTAATTTTTTCTATTATTATGAACATCAAGAGAATATCCGCAAATTTAAATTTGGAACTCTCAGATTTTTATTAGATTTTGGGGGGTAATAATAATTTTTTCAACAAGACTTACATTTTTGCTCTACTTCTAGAGCAATAGGAAATAGTTTTAAAAAAGAAACTTCCGTACTTTTGTTTTTCCCGTGGTCTAAAAGCTGAAAAAAACCTTAACTTATATCATATTAGAAAAGTGCATGCAAGTGGAAAGCAATTTTAAATAGTTTAAATGTATTCAGAATATCATCTATGCTGTATGAAATGTTATTGAAACTGAATATACTATATATATATATATATATATATATACTAGCAGACCCGGCCACGCGTTGCTGTGACTAAGTTATACGTTGAATTACACGGCTGTAAACTATTTAGTACAGTCAAATTATTATTTACGAACAAAGACGAAAACGTTGTAGCCGATGTAAAAACCCACAGGGTTGAGATTTGAAACTTAGGTCAAAATTTGGAAGCGATTGATAAAAATTTTCGTAGTGTTGATATTAAGCACAAATTAATTTTATTGTAGGGTCCTATAAATTTTAATGGAGAAGTGATATATATTATTTCTAATGCTACTTTGGATAAAATTGCTAAAATGACTAATATATAAATTAAATTCTATTAAAGTTCTATTACAATAAAAGTATAAAAGAAACAGACGATTTTAAAATCAATTTTTATGGAGGAGTGAAATATAATATATGCTATAATGGATAATTTTACTATAAAATGACCTCATCATTTTAAATATTTTAAAGAGGGCAACAGCTGTAGGTATAAAAAGGAAAACAATAAGGCTAAACCAGAAAAATAAGTAAATTTGATGAATATTTTTAAACTTTAAAATTGGAAATCTTATGAAATATTGGACATTTAAAGTAAATACATGTATCATTTTAAATAGAAAAAGATTTTGGAAAAGTTTAGTGTATTTTAACGAAGTGATGATAAGTTTTTGAGTATGTTAAAATTTTAATAGTAAATTCAAGTTAATAAAGATGGGAAACATTGAGGATTAAGATAAGAATAATTATAAGATAAAAAAAAAAAAAAAACCTTTTTATATACCATGCTTTTAAATTTTAATATACTAATAATATACTAATTAAAAGGAAAATGATAAATATTCTATAATAGTTTGAAGTCAAATTTGTTTTCAAATGTCTAAATAAAATATCTGATGTAATATACTAATATTTTGCAGCGGAATAGATTTCACTTCTGTCATCCTTGGCGAAAAAAAAAAAGAATATCGCCAAATTATCTGGCGAAAATATTTAATTCCTCTCAAAAATCATGGTTATTTTAACAACTTATATTAAAAGAGTAATGAATAATATGAAACAATATTTCGTACAATACATATTACATGTCATACATACGTACAATGAATAATACATATTACATTTCGTACAATGCATACATCTGGCATGTATATTTTTGTGTTACGCTTTTGATCGCCAAATAATAATAATAATAATAATAATAATAAAAAGCCAAGGGCGACAGAGTTTTGAAATTTAAAATTAAAATTTTGTCAATTTGACAGCAAAATAATTCAATCTAACACCCGCGATAACTAATACATATCTATACCCAAATATAAGGATTAAAATCGGGAAATAAATTTCCTCGATTTTTAATAATTTCTTACAAAAAATCCAGTGGGCAATTAACATAGGAAATCTTTTTCTTGGCTGCACAGACGGTCAGTGAGTCACACTTCGCTTGCGTATAGAACTCATAGATATAGTATAGCATGTATAGAATAGAGTGGTCATTGGGGAGAAAAAAGTTATTCCTTTTCATTTGGGAAAAGATGACGTTTTTACCAAAATATGGCCGTCTTTCCCCGAGTGAATACACACGTGAATACATACTAATATTTTAGCAAATAAAATTTATGAATAATTTATTTGCTAAAAGGGAATGGAGGACTCCAGATACAGTTTCAAATTCATATTTCTTTCTTTCTTTTCTTTTTTTTTTTTTCAATACCACTTAATGGCTGTTTCCAAAGCTTTTTTTTTTTTTTTTTTTTCGGCATCAAAAATCTTTGTACGATAACATGGGGATGAGAGATCTATATATATTACTATATCTATGATAGAACTACATTAGCACTTTATCAATGTGTATAAAATCTTTAAATTGATTATGACGTCAATTTTCGTGAGATGCATAATTTAACTTTTCATAATTTTTTAACGCTCACGTTTGATTAAATGTATTTATTTTTATGTCGAAAGAAAATAAACTCGTATTTTTTTTTTTTTTTTTTTTTTTTTTTTTGGCAACAATTAAACTTATGGAACTAACAGATATTTTGGAGCAACTTTAATAAAGGTCTATAATTAACAAATAATTGCAATAAAACAATATTGTGACAATAAATTGAGATAAAAACTATCCTATCTCTCAAGTTGGACCAAACTGCACACAGTGTGCAAAATTTCATTAAAATCGGTTCCTTAGTTTAGGAGTTTACCCTGGACAAACATCGTGACACGTAATTTATATATATATACAGATATATATATACCAGAGAGAATGTCTGATTATTTCACCCTAGAAAGAGACCCCAAAAAACATTAATTTAAAGAATAATTGAAAAAAAAATACTAAGATTCGAGCTGTCCTTATAATTGTGAACGCCTGAAAGATCATCTTTTTGACCGTATTTAAAGTTTTTTAAGATAGAAAAATGATAAAACTTTTTAAATATCGTCTATTAATGAAATTCAAATTAGTAAAAAATATATTTCCTTAAATAATAGTGTTCAGTGTTTAGTTAATATAAAAAAAACGGATGTCCTTATAATTATGAGAAGGAGTGTATATATATATATATTATATCGAACATTAATCTTATTATATCATAGAAAAATACTCTGAAAATAAAATGGTGTGAAATAGAAGAGGGGCTAAAAAATGCTCCGGAATAAATTAAAATCTTGGCAACTATGGTAAACTTTTGCCCAGACCTAAAACAAATTAATATTCCATTTAAAATTACTCATATATCCCATTTGATTTTCTTCTGTATTCAATTGAGGAACGTACTGAATTTGTAAAAATTTTCAACTTTCTGTTTTCGATAAATCTACAAATTTCGGTAGGTCCAGAATACGCATTGGTCATTTTTGTAAGTATGTGTGACAAAAATTCTGTCGCAGCTCAATAACTAAAGCACGTAATATTATATGTAAAATTATATATAAGATGCAGATTGACATAGATTACACTGCGCTGAGGTAAAAGAAAAAAAAAAAATCGATCCCTTATACTGTTTCTCCTGAATGTAACGTAAAATGACATCCTAAATCCGAATTTGACCCCCATTTCGCCGAATCCCCCACCGTTTTCTTGGGGCGCCACCATCTACCCCAATTTTTATCACTGTTCGGTAATTTTATCGTCGTGAATTTGATTTCAAAGATGCAAAAGGATTATTTTAGCACTTAAAAACGAAAAGATGTAATGTTAATTAAATAATAATAATAATTGTTTAATAAAATATAATAAATGTAATTTATAATTACATTGGTAAACCCCCTCTCCCCCCCCCTTAGTTTTCCCCTTGCTACAAATGTTCATATTTTAGAATTTTGCACTTATGTAGTCCCTTAGAAGATATTTAAACGTTAAAATAATCCTTTCCCTACCCAAATCAAATTTATAGCCATAAAGTTACTGAAAAGAAATAAAAATAGGGAGGCGTCCCCAAAAAACAGTGGATGATGGGACAAAATGGCGTCATATTCGGATTCAAAAGGTCATTTTACATAAGAATTTGAAAAAATGGTATTGAGGCCTACTCACGTGCAGATCAGTGTTATTGCCTATCAACTTTTGCGGATAATCACCCGAAAAAAACGTTACAATTATCTTTTATATTATTTTTTAACATTGCAATTAAAAAAAAAAAAAAAAAAAAAAAAAATCTTAGAATATGTAATATGAGGATAATTTTTAAAACTCATCGTGGAAAAAAAAAAAAAAAAAAGTTTGTTTATAACAGCAATAGTTAACTAAAACATTATTTTGTTTTATTTAGGAGTATCGCTCGGGAAAATCCCCCCTGTGATGTAACTATTAATATGAATACTAAAAAATAAAAATAAATCATCAGTGCTTTTAAAATGTGTGATTGAAGCTGGGATAATTTAAAATGAAATTATCGTAAAAAAAAAAAAAAAAAAAAAAAAAAATGTTTGATAAGGGAATATTTTTTAAATCGTCTCTAGGTCATAAAATTGACTTTCTTTCGTAATTTACTAATATGCTTTCTTAGAGGAAAATCATCTGTATGCATCATGATAAACAACTTTAATAAATAATCTGTACTGATTGAATTTGTATAATAAAATATAGAAAAAAAAAATTGTTTTGACCAAAACAATACTATCTATTGTGATGTCATATATTATTATTACATATGAATATAAAATTTTAAACAGAAATTTTTATTATTTAATCGTACAGTGTAAACCATTTTAAGAGAATTTCAACCGGGAATCAAAACGATTTCCAATGTTATTTGATGTGCTTTTTCCATTTCTATTGATTTCCGGGAAATTTATTGTATCTCTTTTAATGAATATGCGTGGCACAGGAAGCAAAGTAATACAAGCGGAAGCTTGCCTGTACATCACCGAATTGACAAATCCATTCTGCACCTTAACATACTTTGATTATAAGTAAAAGTGATTTATGTTGTATATACTATTGCATGATTTTTCTTTTATTAGAAGTTTCTAGAAAAATGACCTGCATATATAGGGACGAAATATACACAATAGAATCTTATAAATATACTTTATATTTTTTCGAAATACATGATAGCAGTTTTACTGTTTTAAAGTATTGCTTTAAACTAATTTAAAAAATTATGTTTCAGTCACTTAATTTCAAGTTTTAATGTATAGTGACAAATACGAATGACAATTTTGTCTTTAAAGTTTTCTATTGAGAGTATTTACATTTAAATATTGCATTGTTACATTATAGTTTAATTTTTTGATGACTTTGAGTTTCTTTTCTTTTCTTTTTTTTTTAATTCATTAATGTTTGTTATTTACATAAATCTGAAAATTGCTAAAAATGTTTCATTTCGATGTCTAAAGAATCAAGTTTATTTTTATTTTTATTTTTATTTTTATTTTTATTTATATGCATTTATTTTTTAATTATTATTTTGAGAAAATAGAATTCATAGAAGATAATTTGAAGTAAACAACTTTCGTGCTTGATTGCTTTCATACTACGATCGTACGGGATATTATTAACTTGATGAAAGATTGTTTTTGTTATGATTAATTTGGTTAGAAACAAATGTTGCAAGTGTTTATAGTTAAATTTATCAAACGTAACTATAATGTTTTAATTTATCGTTTTTCAACATTTCCATTTTGGTTCTTTTTAATGTAACTATATGCAGATCATTTACATCAACCTAACAGCACATCTTCTCCCGAGGACATATTAAGATTATCCTGTGGATAAAAACACATCCAAGGGATATACATAGGATGTACCTGTGATAAGTGCTCTGTATAGGAAATTGAAGTATCATTCTAATTAACTGACTTAAAAAGATTATGACTGTAAAAAAAATAATATTTATTATATATATTTTTTTCATTTGATTGCTGAATGCATGCAAAGAATAAAACATTCATCTTATAAAATATAATAATACTCGTATAAACTAAGTAAATACAATGAATATTGCAAATATAGAATTAGAAATCCTCAATAATAAAATACTTTGGTTAAAACTTATTTATTTTTATCTTTATTTATTTATTTATTTATTTGTGTTTTTCCCCCAAAAAATATCGTTTAAAAGTATAAAAAATACAAAGAAGCTTAAATGCTTCACTTCAGGTTCAGGAAATGATTTTCAAGAAAAAAAATTCTTTCATTTTGCATTAAAGGTAAAATATATAGGAGTTTGACTTGTATCCAAGTATTAAGAAAAATTTAAATAATTGTACATATCTAATTTCGATTAATTGAATACATATTTCTAATTTGAAAATTTATCTACATTTAATATTTATTTAATATGTCAATAATTTTTAATAGGTTTTATAAATATACATTTTTTTTGTGATTTTTCTTATTACATTTTCATCTTACCAGAGGCCCAGCGATTCTACGCTCAAAATTGTTAGTTCCAGGTTCGATCCCAGGTTGCACTAGTTGCCCTAGCTGTTCGTAATTTTCTCTGACACTCGCGTAAAAAAGGGCTATGACCAATTAGAAGGACTAACATGGTGGGCACACCACTTAGGCTTAGGGTACTTGTGCTGTAACGTGGCCTTAACCGCCAACAACACATTTTTGTTTTTATTTTTATTTTTAAACACCAGTTCTTAAACATTAGGCATACGGCTTTGATAATATTCGACAAAAGAAAAAAAAAGTAAATAAACAAAATAATAGCATTAATAATAATAAATAAACAAAAGAATAAATAAAAAAAACCAAGTACTCACTTTAAGAAAGTTAAAAGGCAAATGTAAAAACAACCAAAGATAAATGAAGAAAAAAAATGAGTGATTAAATTTTTAAAAAATGAAAAACTTGAGAAAATATGAATTTTAATTAATCTTCTGTGAATAATAAATTAAAAGCTATACTTTAAAAAAGACATTATACTAAGAAGAGATGGAATAATTTTCAGTTGAGAAGTCAATCAGTTTACACAGTTTTTAATAAGATTAAAGACTTTATTTTTAATAAAATAAATTAAAAATATAAATTAAGAAATTAAATTATTAAAAAGTAATGAATGTCAGAAAAAAAAATGAATGTGAATGATTTTCAATATCAACAATAGAAACAATGAAGAAAAATTATTAGCATACTACTTAATCTTTATTTACATTGCATTGCTAGCCTTTTACTTCTTTTTTTTTTTTTTTTCATTAGATATTTAAAAAATGTATTTTTTCGTCTGTTCCACTTTCTCTGTTGAATTTTTATGAAGCCTTTCACACTTCGCAAAACTCAAGCATTTATTTATCAACCTTTTTTAGCGTTTCTCATTTTATTGAACATTTGAAAATTATTCATAGATTTTTTTTTCTTTTTTTTCCAGTTAATTTTATTCAATTCACACCAGAATGTTTATATTCATTCTTTTTTAATTATCTTGCTTTTATTCATTTATTACTTTCTCTTACCCATAGGGTCAAGAAAGTATTGTTTTAGGGTCAAATTTTCGAACGTGAGTTTTTGTTAAATTTACATGTTCTGAGGTGCCCTGAATACGAAAATCATGTTTTTAGCGAATGGTCTGTTATCAGCATATCTCAAGAACAAACAGTAGCAGAAGTTCCAAACTCGGTATTCTAAATGTGTATCATATAGGGATGCTAGAGTAAGCTTTTCGTTGAGATGAAGCAAATGGTTCGTGTACAGGGACACTCAAAAGTATTCAAATACATTACGTCTATGGAGTAAATTACAAGTAAGTAGAGTTTAACATCTATAGACTGCACTAAACCAAATGAAACGAATGCAATAGAGATATAATGCAATATTTTTTTGCAATAGAGATAGTCAGCTGGAAAAAAAAAAAAAAAAAAAATGCGTATGTAGGAGCCTCGCCTCCCCGAGGGGAGTAAATTTTCATGATGGGTATTTTTCAAAAGAGCTCGCCAATACCTTTAAAACGAATGGTTGAACCATGGATCTGTGATAATTTAAAATAAAGTTATCGTTTTTTTTTTTTTTTTTTTTTTTTTACTTTTAACGAAAAAAAGTTTTTTTTTTTTTTTTTTTTTTTTAGAAATTGAGGATAAAATGGACTTTTTTTTTGGATATTTAGTGTTATACTTCTTCTCTAATATGGAAATTGTCTGCATTATCATAAAAGATAATTTTTTTTTAATAATAATTTTAATAAATTACTTTTTAAAAACAGAATTATTTTTTAATTACCGAATTAAATTCTATATATTTGTAGGTACATTACTGAAACGGGGGGTTGAGGCCTAATTTGAATTGTTTAACACAAGTTTACATAACAGCACTCGTTATCTTACCTCAGAATCTGCAACCTGTATTTATAATATTAAATTTCAGGGTAAGAGAAAGTCGTGTGAGTTACAAACCAGATTATTTATTATTTATTTTGTTCCTTGCTGCTTCCTAGTTTCTATCGTACGTTTTATTTTGCACCTGATTGAAGATAATATTTAACTATATCGATCCAAAAGAATTGTTTTGTTGTATAATAATCCGTATTTTATTTCCCAAATATGTCAAATTTCATCATTCATTAACAACTTTTCTCTATAATTTTATGCATCCTACATATTTTATATGTTATTGTAGCAAATACATTTTGTTATATGATGACTAAATGGGATAATTTTGAATTATCATATAAATTCGTTATACACTTTATGAAATCTGAAGATATCAAAATAAAATATGCTGCAATATGCTGCATTGTTTCAAAATTTTACATAAAAAAATGATAAAGAAAATTTACAAATTGAAGTTTAAATATAAGTAAATTAAAATTGTGCCGCATCAGAATTTAATTTTATACGAGAAGAAGATTTCAATTTTTTAAGAATTTAATTTTTAATTTATTTGTTTATTTGATAAATATATTTTGAGGGGCATCTTTCTAGATTGAAAGTATAATAATGAAATTTTTTCTACCCAAAAGAAATGGTTTTTTCGTTCTAATCAATCTACCTTTAAAATATTTTATTTTTGTGCCAAAGAACTCCTATATTTATATAAAAAAAAAAAAAAAAAAAAAAAAATCTTGAAGTGTTTTGTAAAAGCTAGATAAAAAACTCAAATACTTATTTTGGCAGATATCAACATTAATTTCACATTGCTGCAGAAATGATATTTAATATAAAAACCCATCCAATAACATAAAAATTAAAAAGAAAAAATCCGTCTAATTCATAATATAATTCACCTAACAAATTTCTCTATGATTGTGTTAAAACGCAATTTTCGCTCATTTGATATAATTATTTTGTATATTTTAATGCAATAGTTATCTTGATTTAATTATAAAATAAACGTTTAAAAAAAATCAGTTTTTCTTTTTTTTTTTTTTTAATATGAAATTGCATTCCTTTGCAACGGTTACAACATTACATTCTTTAACTTTTTTCACAAATTTTCTCTCAATTTTATTTTTATTGATTCAAAGTTGATGCCAAAAGAAAGAAATCACTTGGTCTATTTTTCTTAAGAAAACATGTCTATAGCCCTAATAAAAAAAAAAAAAAGAGTTTCTTAAGTCAAATTCGTTTGGATTCATTCTTTTATTCATTAAATCATTCCTGCAAACGAGAATTGAATTTTTAAAAACCGTCTTACTCACTTATTTAATGAAGAATCAATATCGGAAAAACAGATCAGCATGAAGTAAAAATTATTAAATTTATTCCACTATTCTTTCCAAATGTATAGAAGTTTAGACAGCCCCTGCTGTGATTTAAAAAAAAAAAATGACAATAAGAATAAAAAAAGTAATTTTTTTTTCCCGAATATATCATCATATTTTTTTTAATGACTAAAAAACCCTGCAAATTATGCATATTCAAAGTCCAATCTTCTATTATAAGCCTTCTTTTAAAGTCCGACGAAGGGACAAACAACAAGCAGTGCAAGAAAATGGCAACCCCCATGGTGTGTGACCGCAGTTACAGTAAAAGGGATCCCACTGGGAATTTTATGCTCAGTCTAGCACGACCGGCTTATATGAAAAAAGATGAATGATTTCTCCTGACTTTACTTTTATTTTTTTCAATATATTTTTTTTTTCTATTGCTTTGAATATCGTTAGTCATTTTAGGAGTATATTAAATAAGAAAAATTGCATAAAAATGAAGAAGAATAGATTCTTATTTTGAACGTAGTGAATAGGTAAGCGATTTTTTTCAGAGTATTAAAACTTCCACACAATTTGATGCAGCATTTTTCAGGGATTATGTTATTTATTTTTAAATATAAAGTTTTAAATGTAGCATAAAATGAGCAGTGACACTTTTATTAGGCTATGATAAAAAATGTAGAGTTTATTTATTTATTTATTTTTTTTTGTTTATTTATTCTTAAATACTATGAGAATGCTAACGTTCATAATGTGGTTAGTGGTCTATTAACAGATATTATTGATTGAAAATTTATTTTATTTCTTCGTAAACATGCGCATTAAGTGGTACTGCATTTTTTAGAGATTTATGTTATTTGTATTTAAATACGAGACACTGATATTAGGCTACGATATAAAGCCTAAATTTATTTATTTTTTAACTGGTATTGATAGGTAAAATACTTTATTGTTTTTATACCATTATTAAATTTAGAAATCTGTTAAATAAGAAAAGGTGCCTAAAAATGAAGTAAGATAAATTCCAATTTTAAGTGAAGTGAATAAGTAATCATTCTTTAGAGTATTATAACTTCCAGAAAAATTGATTTTTTTTTTTTTTTTTTAACCCAGGGTGTTTGTTTTTAATTTTTAATAAGTGTTTAAATGTAGCGTAAAATAAACGGTGTCTGTTTTATTGGGATATAATATAAAACGAAAAGTTTATTATTTATTTATTTATTTTATGATTATTATACCATGAAAATGCTAAGTTTCATTCTTTGAAACTCAGTAGATAATTTAGAAGCCTATTAAATAAGAAAATTTACATAAAAATAAATTATGATATATTCCTATTTCTAATTTAATAGTATTAAATCTTC
This sequence comes from Salticus scenicus, assembly GCA_963930645.1. Taxonomy (NCBI): domain Eukaryota; kingdom Metazoa; phylum Arthropoda; class Arachnida; order Araneae; family Salticidae; genus Salticus; species Salticus scenicus. The sequence continues at coordinate 236,803,214 of OZ005655.1, forward strand.
CGCCCTTTCTTTCAGAAACTTTTTAACGTTTTTTGTTATTTATATTTAAATAAAAATTTGTATGTATTATAAAATTAATAGCGTCACTTTTATAAGTCTATGCTAAACAACGTGAAATTTATTTATTTATTTATTTAATTTTTAAATACTTTCAGAGTGCCGACTTTCAAATTTTGATTAGTGCCATCCATACAATGTGGTTCCTATCGTCCCTGGCTCCCACACTGTAGGGCCCGGGTTCGAATACCAAAATAGGCATGAATGTGTTGTCCATGATATGGATAGCGATGGCCGCACATCGGGTGCTTATTCACAAATGGCCCTCAATTCGGCCACCCCCATCAATATTCACTCACAAGTACCGCGCCATTGGAAATAAAATTAATAATAATAATAAAACGTATAATATTATATAAACTTTTTATTATTTAAACTCAATTATTTATTATTTAATCTTTATTATTTAAACTTAAATACTACTTAACACGTTGAGCGTCATGTCAACCATTCTAGATTCTTGACATATTGTCCTATATCTCTAAGTACTGAAGGAATCCTCTTGAAACTTTAGGAGTGTGCAGAACCTGTTATACTTCAAACATTTCAGTGAAAGTTTTACCCCGAAAGTAAAAGCAGTACCAATAAAAAATTAAAACATTGCGCGCCCTGTCAGCCATCGGTAGCTGACAGTGTCAAATATGACATAAAGACGCGTGAACCATCGGTGGCGGATATAAAATAGGATATAAAACTAAAAACATTACATTTAATGATTGAAAATTTATTAAAAGTTTTTATTTATTACAGGAGGAATCATTGTGGAATTTTAATGAATTTTAAGAATTTGCGTGGTGCTCAATGTGCTAAACTTATAATATTAAAACTTAACACAAGTTTACTGTTTTTCTTTTTGTCGTTCATTTTTTTCCCCTTTATCTATATCATTATATAAAGCGCAAAAAATTGTTTGTTTGTGGAGGGTAATCTCTGAAACTACTGAACCGATTTAAAAACTTTTTTCACTGACCGAAAGCTACAGTATGCCATATTGTTATAGGCTATATTTAATTTTGATAAAATAAATTTTAGTTTAAAATCTGAGCATTTTAATTAAAATCCCCATAGAAGCCGTAATAGAAATGGAAATAATGAAATATTAAAAAAATTAGCTGCTGCCAACATAAAAGAAACATTTACATATTCATTTCGTTTTTAAAATATCTTGACGTGAAAAGAAAAGAAATATATTTGCACGTGCATTAAATTGAAATTCATATAAAGCTTTTTTAATTGTTAAACTTACACGTTAAATCTGACGTCATTATAGAATTAAAAGTGTTTATTTTTCTAATAATTTAATTTGATATGATATGATATAATATAATGATCTAAGCATCAATGTTTAAACCACGGAGTCTTTATTACTCCGTGGTTTAAACTGATGTGTGTAAACCACGGAGTAATATTAATAGGAGTTGAAGGTCCAATGGGAAAAAGCTACGAAACTGTGATCTAAATTTTTGGTAAATATTGAGGGCGCCACTTGTCATTCCTCCCTACCTCGGCGCGGATATATTGTTGTTTTCAATAGAATTTTGCTGGAGTACATTTAAAATTTTTTATTTTAAGCAATTTAATTTCTTTGTAAGTTCTTAAAACTGCATAATTCAGATGTTTCAAATAAATGCTTCATTCCTAGTTGTAAAACAGGCTACGATAGTGGTACGAGAAAAAAAAAAAAGCCCTAGGAGAAAAATAAAGTTCGAGTTCGTGTTTTCTGCACCTGAAGTAAGTTTATTTTTTTTATTTACAAAATTTCATCCATTCTCCTTCCTCCCAATTGTCTGTTTTAGCTAGCTTCGGTTCATAAGAATCGTCATTTTTTAAAAGCTTTCTTTCAAAGTAAAATTAGTATAAAATGGCTCTTAAAAAAAACATGTTGGTTAGAATACTCTATTTAATGAAATTTGCTTTCAATCGAAATTTTTTCAGCTTGACATTATTTTTAAAAAAATAATTAAAACGGGACATTTCCCCATTGAATAACATTGCGGAAGCTGGAGAGAAGGAAGGATTGCACGCTGGCGCCATCTGTAAACATTAGAAAACAACATCACAAAATTTCAGCGTTACCTTCTTCTCCTGTCTTTTTACTCCGTGGTGTAAACCATAGAATAATAATTAGGAAGAAGGAGCCTGACAATACTCTTAATGCTTACAAACCCCTTCTAGTGAAATGCCAGCGAAAGCTACTTTTGCTACTCAAAACCTTAAAGAAGGGCCATAGAAGAAGAAGAATATCGCTGTTTGTTGTGGCAACACAACAGCTTATTAGAAACACTTATGCTCCTTCTTCCTTTATTATTATTCTATGGTGTAAACGAAATTGGAATTTAAAAATAAATAAATAAATAAAATAAAATAAAATAAGAAATTCTATTTTATAATATTATTTATTTTAATTTATAATTGTTGCCAAAAAGATTTACGAATTAATTTATTTTTAGACATATAATAAAATATATTTTCACGCGAACAATAATATAAAAAGTGAACTGGATTTTTTGTAAAAAAATAATAAAGATCGAGGAAAATTATTTCCCCATTTTAATCCCCATATTTGGATATAGATATGTATTAGTTACCATGTGCATCCGTTAGATTAAATTGTTTTTGTTGTAAAATCGATAAAATTGGAATTTTAAATTTCAAAACTCTAGAAAAAAAAAATGGCAAATTTCCACATTCGATTGAAAACATAAACATTTCATTTCAAAGGATGATATTTACACAATAAACATCCAACTAATAAACTAATTAAAAGGGAAAGGATAAATATTCTATCATAATTTGAAGTCAAATTTGTTTTCAAATGTCTAAATAAAGTATCTGATATAATATACTAATATGTTGCAGCGGAATAGATTTGATATCCGTCATCCTTGGCAGAAAAAAAAAATATCGCCAAATTATCTGGCGAATATAATTTAATTCCTTTCAAAAATCATGGTTATTTTAAAAACTTACATTAAGAGTGTAACGAATAATATGAAACAATATTTCGTACAATACATATTACGAAAATATACATCTGGCATGTATATTTTCGTATTACTTTTTGATCGCCAAATACAAAAAAATGCCAAGGGTGACAGTTTTGAAATTTAAAATTAAAATTTTGTCAATTTGACAGCAAAATAACTCAATCTAACGCATGCATACAATAACTAATACATATCTATACCCAAATATGAGGATTAAAATCGGGAAATAATTCTTCTAGAATTTTAATTAAAAAAAAAAAAAAAAAAAAAATCCAATGAGCGATTAACATGGAAAATCTTTTTCTTGCATCCATGGGCGGTCAGTGATGTCACACTTCGCTTGCGTATTGAGATGTTTAAATTTATTTGGCGACTATTTTTAGCAACTAACAATTATGGCAAGTAGCTCAATATGCATAGCGTATACAGCCATTACTGAAATGTAAATAGCATTTAATTATTTGAGTTACATTATGTTGATTGGAAACCTATTTAATATACCTATGCTCTATAGCTATACTAATATAAAAAGAAGAAAGGTTTATATGCATATGTAGAGAACGATCGCTAGAACTAAAAAGCCGATTTTTTTTTTTTTTTTTTTTCTTTCAATAATCAAAAGTTACACTCTCTCTCTCTAAGTGCTAGAAGCTATAATAAATTTTGGTAAAATAAATTTTTAATTAAAAGTTTCAATATTTTAATTGAAAACAAAGCATGGATTTGATATCTATCGTCATTGGCGATTTTTGTATTTGGCGATCGAAAACGTAATACGAAAATCTGTATATTATCGTAGTAAATACGAGATGTATGTGTTTACTTCAATTACCCTACTACCGTAGGTAGTGGAAGTATTGTATAGGTTTTGGCAATTGGTCAGTGTGTGTGTATATGTGCACGTGTGTGTGTAATCTTCTGGCTGTCATATCTCCAAAACTAATAAAAATAGAACTACTAAACTTCACAAGTGATTCAGGTCTGGTGTACAGATAAATTTTCCAAATTTTCGTGAAAATTGAAAAACCGGAATTGGGTCATCGAAAACCAGAAATGGGACCGTAAGCCCATATTCAAAAACACCTCTAATGATTTTCTTCAAAGTTGCTGTATAAATAATATATTAGATGCCCTTTCGGTTGAAAAGTTGCTTAGTTCAGGAAAATTGATAGGCGTCCTCTATAAACAGCTCAATTTCAGACTTCGCAAGTTCGTTCCTTTAAAAACGCCTGTACGGATTTTTTTCAAACTCGCCATGTTAACTTCCTATTAAATATCCTTTTGTATGTAATTATTGTTTTTAGGTCAATAACTGAGTATGCTAAGTTTTGGTAAAAGTTGGTATCTCAAAAACGGCTCTAACGTATTCTTGAAAATTTTTTCTTTAATCCAATTTAGATAACCTTTCTCAAGTATTACGTGCTTATTACAGGAATATTAACGGTCATCCTGATTAGGTAGTTCAGTTTTAGATCTCGGAAATTCGTGTTTAAAAAAATAACTATCTATTTTTTTTCCCCTTATTTTTTAACTCGCTATGCAAACTCTGTTGTATGTGTCTTTATACGTGTATCAAGTTTCTCTTACTCGAAAATCTCAAAAAATGCAAGTAATATCTCCAAAAAATTGTATATATTACGTGTAATAGTGGGTAATGGAAGTCGTGTGGTTGTTTCACACCAGATTCTGTAATAGTATATATTGTACGAATATTGTTTCATATTATTGATTTCTCCTTTAATATACATTATTAAAATAATAATCAATTATGGAAATAATTAAATATATTTGCGAAATGAACAAATAAATAATAATTAAAGCTATTATGACGTCAATTTTATCAAAAACATTTTCATGTCATAGGTTTATTTTTCAATATTTTTTATTCATGAATAAAGAAATGTTTCTTTTTATGAAATAAATAAATGAATAAATAAATAGCATTAAGTAAAAATTGCCAACATTTAACAACTAATTAAAAAAAATAATTGTAAAATTATATTTTGACTTTCCAGTTAATAATATTGCCTGACTATAACATATAAACTGATATATTTCTTGATTTTTTACATATCAATCCATCTTTAACTAAAATTTGTTCATCAGTGCGAAGCCGGACGGGTCAGCTAGTGTAGTATAAAATTAACAGTGACAGTCTTACTGCGCTACGTTAAAGAGATTATATTTATTTTCTTAATACTATAAGAATGTTAACTTCCGTAATGTGGTTAATAGCCTACTAAGAACTAGTGTTGTTAGGGAAATATTTGGGCAATATTTTATATATTTTTGGAAATCGTTAGTCAATGAGAATCCTATTAAATGCGAGAAAATCTTCTATAATAATAAAAGAAGATGTCCGTCTGTCTCTCTGTCTGTCTGTCTGTCTGTCTGTCTGAGCATCTATACGTTCAGCCCCTACTGAACGCAGAAGTATAAAATTTGACATACGGGTACCTAGAAGCCTTCCCGAGAGGATAGTGAAAACAGAATTTAAAAATTTTAGTTAGTTGCGGAGATATTAATTAAAATATAAACCTATGTCAAATCAAAACTCGATCTCAGTCACTGAGAATTCACCGCAATTGCATAAAAATAGATATTTTAACGGAGTTACAAGCAGAAAAAAATGGAAAATAAATTAGAAATATTAGTCCGATCGTTACAAATTTTGTACCAAATGAAAGGGGAATTTTTTCCAAATCTAAAAGTGCAAGCGGCTTATCGATACACCAATTAGATTTTTTAAATTTAACTAAAGTATGAAATTTAGTTGGAAACAGGCAGATGATTTTCTAAGCTGTCTCGATCTGAAACAAAACACATGCGAGACATCTGTCTGTGATGAAAACGGAAATGGTTGTAATCAATTAAGATATCATGTGTTTTATACTGAGGGGAAAAATTGCAATTTTCAAACTTTTTCAAATTTTCATTTACCTTACATTTGAATGAATATTCGGCTTAGACAGCATTTTATAAAGCTATTGTTCAATTTTCATGAAAAAATATGAATTAATTAAAAAATGACATATTTATTGGAAAAAGATTAATTTTCTTTTCCGTTGAAAATTCGTAGTATTTGGTTTTAATGCCCGATAATTCGATTGTGAATATTTTTGAAAGAGTACGATTATTAGGGACGACTTGAGGGAGGGGGAAAAGGGGCATAAATAAAAAAAAAAAAAAAATAAAAAAAAAAAAAAAAGAGTTACAGCGTTTGAAATTGGTTGGTATATCTAGATTTTAAGGCAAGGTAAATCGATTGCGGATATTTTCGAGTGTAAAATTATTGTTATCGACGGAAAGGAGGGGGGGGGAGCAAAGAGGCAAAGATGTAGAAAAGGAAAGGGAGTTTCGGAGAAAACCACGGTACACCCAGAACACCTTTATTCTTTGATAAGTCGGACACAAATCTTTTTATAAAAATGTCTATATTAGCTTTTTTTCTCAGCTTCTAAATAACATAATTTCATAAGTAATACATCATTTAAAAAGTTATTTGAATTACAATTGATGAGCATGTATTGCAAATCTCTGTCGCCAGAGGGCGCTTTGATATTTTAATAATTCAATATCTAGAATTCTACATATAACACATCATTTGAAATATTACGGACTTTTAAACTGATGTAAGCCGTTAAATTCCGTACGGGAGTTTCAGAGAAAACCACAGAATAGCCAGAACACCTTTATTAATACATCTCCAAACGGGAGTTTCGGAGAAAACCACGGAACACCCAGAACACCTTTATTTCTTTAATATTTTGCAGAGTTTCGAATTCAATTTCTGCTCACATATCATACTAAGGATTTTTAACGTTATACAGCCCGGAATTATGCAAGTTTTGGAGAAAACCATGGATAAGTCGGACACAAACCTTTTTATAAAAATGTCTATATTAGCTTTGTATCTCAGCTTCTAATTAACATAATTTCATAAGTCATCATTTAAAAAGCTATTTGAATTACAATTGATGAGTATGTGTTGCAAATCTCTGTCGCCAGAGGGCGCTTTGATATTTTAATAATTCAATATCTAGAATTCTACTTATAACACATCATTTGAAATATTACGGACTTTTAAACTGATGTAAGCCGTTAAATTTCGTACGGGAGTTTCAGAGAAAACCACAGAATAGCCAGAACACCTTTATTAATATATCTCCATTTCTAATTATGATGCAGGCTTTCGAATTCCGATACTCCGTTCACATTTCGTATTAAGAATTTTTAACAGGCGAGTTTCAAAGGAAAAAAAAAACCCGAAAAAATCAGACACAAATTTTGTTATAACAATGTTTATATTACCTTTGTATCTCAGCATCTAATTAACATAATTTCATAGGTAAAATATCATTTTAAGCCTTTTAAACTGAAATTAAGAAGTACATATTGTATGCAGTTAAAAAATCCAAAGTATAGCTTTAAAAATAAAATAAATAGACATATTATATTTATTTAAATTAATTTTTATTTCATCTGTTAATGACACCATTCACCAATTTCATCTGTTAATGAGTTACTTTTAACAGAATAATATTGATTTTTTTTTTTTTTTTTTTTAATTCGGTTGTAAAAAAGCAGTTTTGCAATTCTTAAATTTTAGATGGATTTCAATAGAAATCGTTAATCGCCCTTGATAGATTAGCCATTTTGAGTCTAAAATATATCATAGCTATTCATTATTGTAATACATAATACATCATTCAAAAGATATTTTAAAGTATTTGTATTGCAGGCTATTAAAATGATATAAGCCGTTCAAATTCTGTACGAAACTTTCGGAGAAAACTACGGAAAAACCAGAAAATTTTTATATTTTACAGAGTTTCAAATTCAGATTTTCGCTCACATTTCGTACTAATAATTTTTGACGATGTATAGCCCGGAATTAAGCAAGTTTTGGAGAAAACCACAGATAAGTCAGACACAAATCTTTTAAAAAAATTTTATACGGCGACGCAGGCGCCACCGAGCGGGACTTAGCTAAAGTCAGAAATTTGAAAGATCATAACATGGTGAGCGAACAGGCTGTTTCAGATATTGAAAAGGGAAGAGGACGCCGAAGTCGCTACCGCACGGGAATTTACTGCCCTTTCAATAAGCTATTGTCACGATTTATTGATAAGCTGTTATTAGACCTGAAACGGGAAAAAGGCGCCGCAGGCGCCACCGAGCGGGAGTTTCGTAAAGTCGGATTTTTCTGGGATCGCGAACCAGCTGGTCGCCGAAGGCGGCTAGTATATATATATAAATGAAGAAAGATAGATTCCTATTTTATTCTTAGTTAATAGGTAAACGAATTTTTAAAATATTAAAATTCCAATCTTATTCTTAATTGACGATGTGAAAAAATCGTGGTGAAGGGTTTACAGCGTTGTGATATAAAATGTAAGATATTTTGTCTTCTTAAATACTATAAGATTGTTAAAAGAAAAAGAAAAAAAATTGAGAACATAAAGTAGAATTTTAAAATGTTTTGTGTAGTTTTGTTTTACACAGATTTATTTATTTTTATTTTTTATTTTTATTTATTTATTTTTAATATCTCTCCTTGTGTGTTTAATGCTTGAGTATAGGTAATTTCGTTTATAATTTCACCAATAAAAAATAGTTGTAAAAAATATACATTGAAAAAAAAAAAAAAAAAAAAAACACTGTTAAAGATGGAAAAATTCTGATTTTTTTTTTTTTTTTTTTTTTTTTTTTTTCTTTACAGAATATTTATGTATTCCTTAACTACAGAAACTTAGTTTAAAATTGTATCTCAATTTCTAAAAAAAAAAGCAATTTTTCTGTAACCAAATTAAATTAGTATACAAGTTTGGCAATGGTTACATTTTTTTTTTTTTTTTCACACAATCAATTGGTATCAAAGCAGTATTGTGTAAGGGTAAGTAGCAGAAAAAGAATTGTGCTTCCGTGGATGAAAGGTAACGTTGTCACCTACTCATACTGGAAGTTCCTACACCCTGTGGGTACTTCACCCTATGTGGGGGAGCAATACGTCTTTTAATATAAATAATCTGGTGTGTCACTCACACGACTTTCTCTTACCCTGAAATTTAAAACTATAAATACAGGTTGCAGATTAAGAGGTACGAGAACGAGAACTGTCATATAAACCTATGCTAAACAACTCAAATTAGGCTTCAGAAGAGTTTTATACGATAATTAGTTCTGTGTGAGGGGGCTACCGCCCCCCCTCAACCCCCCGTTTCATTAATGCACCTACATTTATATAGAATTTAATTCGGTTATTAAAAAATAATTCTGTTTTTAAAAAATAATTTATTACAATTATTTTTTATGATAATGCAGACGATTTCCATATTAGAGAGGTAGTGTAACACTAAATATCCAAAAAAAGTCCATTTTACTCTCAATATTAAAAAAAAAAAAAAAAAAAAAAAAAAAAATACGATTTTTTTTCTAAGTTTTTTTTTCGTTAAAATTAAAAAAATCTATAACTTTGTTTTAAATTATCACAGATTTATAGTTCAACCATTCGTTTTAAAGGTATTCGCAAGCTCTTTTGAATGATACCCATCATGAAAATTTACTCTTCTCGAGGGGGGACTTCCCCCCCAGGGGGGGAGGCGAGGCTCCTACATACACAAAATTTTTTTCCCAGTTAACTATCTCTATTACAAAAAATATATGTTCGTTTCATTTGGTTTAGTGCAGTTTATAGACGTTAAACTCTACTTACCTGCAATTTCCCCCATAGACGTAATGTATTAGAATTCTCTTGATTGTCCCTGTACACGAACCATTTGCTTGATCTTAACGAAAAGTTTACTGTAGCATCCCTATATGATACACATTTAGAATACCAAGTTTGAACTTTCTGCCATAATTTGTTTTTGAGATATGCTGATAACAGACAGACACACACACAGACACACAGACACACAGACACACACACAGACACACACACACACAGACCATTTGCTAAAAACATGATTTTCGTATTCAGGGGACCTCAAAACGTGTAAATATAACAAAATCTCGCGTTCGAAAATTTGACCCAAAAACAATACTTTCTCTACCTTATGGGTAAGAGAAAGTAAAAAAAAAGACATTTTCCTAGATAATTATTACAATTATTATTATTTTTAACTTCCTAATGATTAGTCAAATATAATTGATATTGTTTATATTTATAAAAAATATTTCTTTATACTCCCATATCAAATAAATTATGAAAAATAAGGGAATTTCAACGCCACCTATTGAGGGATTTACACCCAAAGCTGATAGTCACTAATTTCTATTAAATTACAAATACATTCTTATGATTTTTCATGCATTAGTTCATGATCTAGAGCTGCCATAAGAATTTCGTTACACACAGAGAGAAAAAGAGAGAAATATAGACACACAGACAGACATTTACTAAAAATTGTGAAATCGAGTTTTGGACCACTCAAAACGTGTAAACTCAATAAAAACCGTTTGTAGAAAATTTAGGCGAATCAGGTGTACTTTCTTTGTATGATTATAGAAGAAAGTAATATTATGTGCAATATCACACTGAAAGAAGAAAAAATATATAAATAAAGGCCATAAAAATTCTACACATGTAAAACTATTGTAAGAGAGTAAATAAATTAATTAATTTTTGCGTTCTTAAATATTTTACTCACTTCTTTTATGTAGATTAGATATGATAACGCTACTAGACTATATCCGTTTCCGGAGCACAAGGTTGGTGAACCTGCTTTTATCCAAAGATTAACTCATGCATAAACGTCATATAACAAAAGAGGCGTCTGATTTTTATCACGCTAAATAAAATGGATGTCAGATTAAATCTTTAACTATACCGTTTATACGTTATTTCCCGCAGTTTTTACCTTTTTATTGGTTAGATATAGGGCAAATTTAAAATGCAGTATATTACTCATTTAATGTTTTAGACATTTTTTTCTTTTCTTTCTATATATTTCCGAAAAAAAAAAAATCGTAACTTTACAAAACTGAACTGAGATAAAGTTACTTCTTATTTTAATAATAGTGAACACCAGCAAAATTTTGTCTTTATTATTTTTTTGGAATTCTTATAAGCATTAAAAACTTTTTTTTCGCCCAAAAAGGAATAATTTAATGAAGATTATTTTTACTTTCTTCTTTACTCAATAGGAGAAAGTATTGGATTTGTGAAAAATTTTGACTTCCGGTTTTCGATGGGTATATATGTTTTGAAAGGTCCCGAAGACGACTTGTACATTTTTAGGAAATGTCTGTCAGTCTCTATATCTTTGTGTGTGTGTGCGTGGAAAAAATTTTGTCCCAACAGCATTTTTGGAACAACTGCTCATAATTACATACAAATTTAAATAACGTTGCACCTTAACATACTTTAGTGTTTATCAAATTTTTGTGCTATTTGCTGAACGGGTGACGCTAATATACAGCGATTTCCACAATTAAAGGGAAGGCTATATCTCAGAAACTGATGCGCAAAACTGCATATAAATTTATAGGTAGATTCACCTTAACAAATGTTAGAGTCATTCAACTTTTAGTGGTAATTGCTCAACAGGTGGCGCTGCTATAAAACGCGTTTGCAATTTAAGGAAAGGCTATAAATTAGGTTCTGTTGTGTATAATCGAACAAAACTTAATATGTAAAAATGCCATTATGAGACATCCTGCTGATTAAGTTTGAGTGCATATCGGCCGATAAGTGGCGCTGCTAAACTACAAATTTCCCCGTAAACGGGAAGAATGTCATCATCATGGTAAAAGTTCACACAAAGTGAATTAATGAACAAAGAACCACATATGGAAAAGAAACTTTATACAAGGAAAATATAGTTAAAAAGATAATACGGATTGTTATTGTACAGACATATCTAAAAATAGAGGGTATTTATATAAATAGAGGGTTAATAATAACAATAATAATAATAATAATAAATGTACAGTGCATAAATAGATATAACAAATAAAATTCAAATCAACGTTTAAAATGTCGAAATAAAAAAAATGAAAATAATAAAAATCGACTACTGCAGTTTCTGTAGCATATCGTCATCAGTGCAGAATAGCAAGCTGGACTGGATGCCCCTTAATATAGTAGGAGAGAAATGGATTCTAGCACTGGAAAAACAGCCAATAGAATTGTCACATCTATCATAACTCTAATGGCTGCTATTACAGATATAGAATCGTTTTTCTATCGCATTTGGGGCCAAAAATCTGTCTTATTATTCTGCCCTGATGGCGGTATGCTCAACGCTACTGAAGCTACAGTATGAAAAAAATTATTATTATTATTTTTTATTTATTTTTGTCGTTTTTAATGTTTATTTACTTATTTATTTTCTATATATAGCTATATATCGATGTAAATATCAGCGTTCAAAATGTCCCTCCCCCCCCCCCTTTTTTTTTTCAGGGATAAGAAATTTCTGGCTTTTTGTTTGCTGCCACTATTTTCATGCAGAAAACTTTTACCGTATTTTTATAGTAATATGTCGAGATTACATAGGGTAGATATCATCGTATAAAAATAGTGATAGCGGAAAAAAGTTGAAATTTCTTATCTTTAAAAGTGTCCTGGTAAAAGGGCGGAGACTTCGAACTCTGAAATATGCAAATATCCATAGATCATTTGGTAAGTACATAAATATAAATATATTGTACACTGAGAAAAAAAAAAATACCGCTTTTATCTAGAACGAATGCGAATAGGTGGTCCTTTTCTAAATCCCTAAACTAGAAATATAGATTTCCGAGCTATGAGTATAAGGCGCGCCAATACACTGAGAAAAAATTGTATAACTGGCATCTATAACCTATATTGTGGCTCTAGAAAAATAGTTCCATGTCATACTTATAAATTTCTTATAAAAAAAATTTCTAGTCCCCTTCGAAAGCGAATTCTAGAGACCTCTATTAAAATTCTTGAGCGTTTGCCTATACTATCGAGGACAAACCTATTTGAAAATATCTCCAAATAAATGTGAATACAAGAGGTGGGTTTCAGCAGCTATAATCTTGGTTTTTGACCCAATTCTAGAAAATGAAGCGAGAATTTCTCGTAATACAAAAGATTCAGAATATTCAGAATATTGTTTCACCATCTAGAAATGTGTAGATTAGAAATTCTCGACCATTTCGTCTATTTAGTTTATTGGCGTGCCTTATGCGCATAGCTCGGAAATCTATACTTCTAGTTCAAGGAATTAGAAAATGACCATTTATTCATTCTAGATGAAGGCGGTATATTTTTTTTTCTCAGTGTATATAATAATTTCAGAATGTTATTTACCTACTTAAACAAAATTTACAAAATATATTTTATGACATTAAATCATTCGTACACACTTTAAAACAGTATTCGAAAAGATAATTAACTTTACATTCCACCGAAAACAAATATGAAAATGTTACTTATTCTCCAATATTCAGTAAAAGTGCTTCGGTCAATGTTTTCCTTCTTTTTCTCTTTTACTTTTTTTTTTTTTTTTAGGGGAAAAAAAATTCTTTTTTTCACTAAGGGCAAAAAAAGAAAGACCTTTCTAGCAAACTAAACTATTGATTATTTGGAATCAAAGAAGGTAATTCAAAACACGTGTGCCCTTTGAAACAGAAACGATATTAAATTGAAAGAAGGTCGAGCATTTATTTTAACGGGAAAAAAAATATGATTTTTTTTAGAAACTGGTGGTTAAAATAACGAGGTCAAACAAGAAAACATTAATAAAAGAAAAAAAAATGATATGAAACACAATCTATATTTTCATGTCACATTAAAGAAAAAATATGACAAATTTTCTTTCGATTTTTGTGTTATTTCATGTTTTTTCTAAAATATTTTTTTTTCCTGCCAATTTCTCAGAACTAAAGATTCGTTTTTTTTTCCTGACTTGATTCGAAAATTTTTGTGGCAGTGTTTTGTAATACTTAATGACACCTTACGCGAATATAAAGTGTAGCTGTCATTTTATTAAAAAATAAATAAATAACAATTTTAGCATTTTTAAAACACGTTAGGCAAAAAATGCGTTTCTTGATAAAATATTTGTTTTTTATTTATTTATTTGTCTTGTAAACTACGATGTCTTACTCTTTATTTATTTATTTATTATTATTATTTTTTAATATAAAATAACGTGATGTATATAAAAAAAGGTTTAATCTGAAGTATGTTATATAATTGACAATATAGCTGTAATGCATTTTGATTTTTTAATGCGTACTAGCCTCAAAAATTTAAATAACAATCTTGTTCTTTGCTATTTTGTTTTTCACATAAATTTTACATCGATGAAAGATAAACATAAAATATGAAAGTTATCTTAATTTTTTGATAATTAGTTAAATTTCGCATAATTTTAACATGGATAGTAATTTTTATTTAACATTTTTTTTTTTCAAATGTTCAGTTTAAAGAAATAAACAATTAATATATATATATATATAACTAAATGATAAATGATGTGAAGAATGCTTTACCTCTAGACAAAGATACATATGTTTGCTAATGTTAATACAACACTTTATTTTTATTATTATATTCAGTTTATATGTATATAAATGTCATAATGTGTATGCACAATTTTTGCTATTACTTAAGCAGATCTTTAAATTTCAAATTTTTTTTGAAATACATTAATTTATTACTGCAATTTGCGCGTTTTATGTATTATTATTATTATTAATATTATCATTATTACTATTATCATTCAGTGTTTTTCGCAATTTCATGATCATTTCAGACTACTTTTATCACTTAATTAGCAAGATTTCTAGGTATTCTTTCTTTTTTTGGTTTGTTCTGGGTGGTCTTTGTTTTTGATTATATTAATTGTTTGAATACTGATATTAAATCCTCTTTAAATTCCAGCTGTTTGTACTGATAATATTAAGTCATCTTTAAATTCCAACTGTTTGTACTGATTATATCATATTTCTACTGTACGTTCTGATTATCTCTCTCTATATATATTAGGGGGACCGGAAAATAATGTCGTTTTGAATTAAAATACTGACATCGGAAATTTATCCTGGATAAAATTTAAGATATTCTTAGGTAACTTATAAGATGGTTATTTGTAAAGTACCATGTAAACACTGTTAAACAAAAAATCCCGGTTTCATTTTATTAATTCAAACGACATTATTTTCCGGTCCTCCTAATATATACAAATAACAGAGTTTATCAAAAAGTATGATTAATTTTTGTGCTATAAGTATTGCCAAAATAATAAAAGCGATATTATTTAAATGCTAAAACCTATTCAGAAAAAAAAAAATCTTGCACTACTGATTTCAGTAGGACGTGATTGGTTGGTTGGTTGGGTTTTACGTCGCACTAGTGCTGCGCAGAGGGAAAATTGGCGATGGTCTGCGACACAACCCTAGAGGTGGTCTGGACACATGGCATCACAATTTTGATCCTCCACGGAAGGGACGGCTTTCCCGCTTCGGTGCCCCCCAGATGTATAATTTTTAGGAGAACATGGAGGAAATTGCATCCACGACAGATTTTACGTGCACCAGCCACCATTAGTGTACACGACGGTCTTTGGCCGGCTCGAGTACCGAACCCGCAACCTTCCAATTACGAGGCCGGCGCTCTACCGACTGGGCTACCTCAGCCCTCAGTAGGACGAGGAGTTTCTTCTCCAGGTTCAAAAAATAACACGGCTACACTTAGCTTATATTGTCAAAAATATTACACAGGTTTATATTTACATGTTTAAAATTACTTTTTGATCTTGTGAATTGTTGTTATTAAATTTTTAAATGAAAAGAACGGCAATGCATATAGGAATATGCTCCCTATCGCTACCAATTCACTAATAAAATGACAGATGGAACTTAATCAAAAGTTTAGACTATTTTTATGTAAGTAGTATATGTATATAGTAACTACTATTTTTAAGTAGAACTTCTCGCTACTTTTTTCATTGTTGGTTTGGAAACTTAGGACAAATTAAGTGAACTAAGTAAAATAATACCATTTTATTTTATATGATAAAACGGTTTGTGATATCTCAAAATTATGAAATATTTTATATTTATTATAATACTTTATAGATTTGTATTACTATGATATTTTTATTCATAATTATTTTAAAATGCTTTTATATTAAATCGGCTTGTCTCTCTGTTTGTCTATTCTCACTATTAGCCTAAAACTTAATTAAATTAGCCTACAATTTAAGTACTTTTGTTACATGCGTCCCACATGGTCTAGTGCTTAGGATAACATGGCTATCACCCGGAAGGTCAGAGTTCGATTTCCGCTCTAGTAATCCTGTTCTTTTGTTCCATTTGTGATACATATTTTAATGTTAAAAAAGTCAAAAAATAAAATTAAAATAAGATTTTGTCGTTTAAGCAATAACTCGATTAATTCAGTCGATGGAACACGAGACTTTTAGGCTGTTATTCACCAATAACTTCAACTCCCGGTTGAACACGAAAATCTGAAAAGCGTATAAAGGCGGGGATCAAATTTTCAGCAAATTTTGACGCGTTATTTCTGCCATCTAGCGGTATAGTTATTTTCAAATATTTTCAAGTAAAAATAACCAATAAGAGATTATATGAAATCCTCGACGCTAGATGGCAGAAACAGCGTGTCAAATTTTGCTGAAAAGATGTACCCTTCCTTTATATGCTTTTCAAGTTTTTGCGTTGAACCGGGAGTGTCAGTTAATGGTGAATACGGCATTAGTCTCGGGATTCCAGACTCAGGTTGGACGAGATTTATCCTTTTATCGATCATGAAAATTCGAAGGACTTATAAATTTTTATGCTTCCGTGAGAAGAACAAATATATCATTATAAATACTGAGTTACAAATTCTAGCTTTTTCACGGCAATCCCCTTCATGCAAATGAACAAATCACTTGAAAAAGTTTTTCATGTACGTATGGAAAATAAATTTTATTTATAATTTCACTTCATTAGCTAAAAACAGAAATAAACACTATCCGACTCTTTTAAATGTTTTTATATTAAAATCAACTAAAAAACATAAAATCAATTTTCAAATTACTAAACCCCTAAAAGTAAAAGACTAATAATAATAATAATAAGCGATTTTTAAAATACAATGCTTTTTCAGAAGGGCTCTAAAAAATGGAAAATAAGGAAAATTGTGGGAAATTATAGTTAGCTTGAAAGAAAAAAAATAGGAAGCATTGAAATTTGAGCAATTCCTGTTTGTTCAAGAGTAAACCTTCCCTTTGTCAAAAAAAAAAAAAAAAAAAAAAAAAAAAAGTGTTCAACTTTGAATTCTTTTTCCATTTTATTACCATTTTTTTTTTTTTAAACCGGCGAGAATTTTCCTTTTTTTTCTAACTTTTAGGGCACCTTTATAACAGTATTCTATTTTAAAAATTGTTTTATTTTATTTTATTTTTATTTTATCTTTAGATCTTGATCTAAAGGATAAGTAATTCATAAAAAATAGTCTTCGTAATCATTATCTTTATAATCTACTTTTATTCATTAAAACTAATATATTTTCCTAATTACTAAAATATCACCAAACGTAATTTTATTTTATTTTACAAACAGAAATGAAATAAGCTACGATTCTTTATAAAAGAAGAGTTTTTTCTGCTTTATTAATCATAATATGTAGCTAAAATATTTGCACTGAAATCCAAATATCGTTTTTATGTAATGAAATTAACTTCATATTAGATGCATTGTATTAGTCAAAGTCTTAGTTAAGAATTAGAAAACTACAAATTAAACATTAATATTTTATTTATTAGATTACCCAAAGTCAAGTACCATTAACAAAATTGGTAAAATATTAAATAAATAAAATGAAATTTCTCTCATCGTTGACTAATGTACATATAAATAAAATACATATGAGAAAAAAAAAATATCGTAATTAAAAATAAATTTTCTCTGCTTTGATTAGGTGGATACTCTTAATGAATAATTAAATTAATTAATTATAAAAAAGTTAAAGAACAAGTAGAAAAATTCCCAGAGGACGAGAAGAAAGCCTAGTCGTAGAGCAAATATTTTGAATTTTTAAGAATACATTTAATCTAAATTATTTTATAAATATTATTTAATATATATATTTTCTAGTGGTGAGTTTCTTTTGATCTACAATTTTAAATGGTTTTGGATTATCATTTTTAGTGAAATGTTTTATTTTAATCTTCGTTTTCTCTGGTTTTACTATGGGTGTTTCGGGCCTGTGAACAAAGAAATTCTTAGCTTTTGCTTTCTTTGTGACAGAAAAACATCCATTTTTTAGCATATTTGTATTCTACCAGACGCTTGAAAACGTTAGAATGCAAATAATGCTTTTTTCTTATTCCAATTTCCAATAATTCATTTCGATTTTACTTTATTTCTTTTTCGGTTTGATGTGGGTAGTCTTCGCTTATGATCCGAATAATTGTTTTAATACTGAAATTAAATCATCTTTAAATTTCAAATTTTTGCACTGATAATATTGTATTACTATATTATATATATATATATACACACACACATATATATATTTATTTATTTATTTTTGCAACATGATTTAAAATCAACGTGACCCAACAGAACGTGCAACAACACAAATTTACACGTTTAAAAATTTTTAGTTATAAGTTACAGCTGGGAGAGATAGCGCGTAGGAGAGATTGCACATATGGAAGACCGGTTGGAAGAAGTAGAGTGCGTACGCAACGTCTCCAAGTAGTTGCAGAATATTGATAGTAGAGTACCAGCTTAAACATACACGCTGATTGTTTCGAGCACCCAAGGTAAAAGATGATTATTTTGTTTCATTTGTCAAAACAAATGCTTGAACTTTCATAAATTTTCATTAGTAATTTCTGTAGAATGGCCATAGTAAAAATTTATATATATATATATATATATATATATTCATTAAACGATTTCTCATAAGCTACTAACTTAGACTAACGTTACGAACACCAACGTTTTTTTCTCTAAAAGTGAATAATTATCGAATAAAAGGTTGAATAATACTTCCACTGAAATGGGAGAGTTTGTGCATTTGCTATTTGGAGAGATTGCGCATTATTTCTATCAACTTCTTTACCAGAAGAGATTACGCAATTCTTTGTAAATGACAAGACAATAAACATGAGTATATTAAATGCTTAGAACTCAACCTGGAGACAACTTTGATAAGTGACTGGACTTGTTTAAATGTGTTACTTGTGGCTTTCGTACAACTGCACGAAAGCTGCACCATTTGCAATAACAAGTTCAATGATTGTGGACGACGACAGATTGAGACAGCAAATAAGAGAACATTCAAACTGAAAAGTAAATGTACTAATTTTAAATTGAACGTGCTATCTAGTAGGTTAATGTTACTTTGTAAGCTTAACTGGGCTTGTTGTTTTCTCTTTATATACATGCATATATATATATATATATATATATATATATATATATATATATAATTAATTTTATTTTTCTAATTTTTTTATTATTAGGTAGAAATATCCTCCACTAATACAACATAATTTGCTTACAAGAACCTTAAAAGAATGTTATTTGAATGCAGTTATTATTGATAGCAATTTAATTACACTGATTATTAGTAACAATATCTCTTACCTCTACGCATACTCCTAATATCCCTGTAAGAAGAGATTGCTCAAAAAAGCTTTCTTGGTTTTGTTACAGCTGTTTCATTAAATTAATTTTAAGAACAAAACAGCAATTTAAATGTATATAAACCAAATGAATTTAGTTATTTACCGATAGTACAGCAAAAATAAATAAATAAATAAATAAATAAATAAATAAAAATAATAATAAAAATAATGGCACATTTTTTTTTTTTTTTTTTTTTTTTTTTTCATTTGAATTGTTCACAGACTGTCCTAATTTTACCTTATACTATGCTTTTTGTCTTTTAAAAATATAAGCTTTTTATATAATTCAGTAACGTGCAACATGCTGGAAAAAAAAAAAAAAAAAAAAGGGAAGATGAAAATTTTATGTTTTGTAGTTCTCATTTCCCCATGATCTCGGGTAGGTGTAACCTTGGCCTATTATCTCAGCTAAAAAAAAAAAAAAAAAAATCGAAGTAAAACTTTAAAAAAGAAACAAAAACTGCACAAATCTGCAGATAATTTGAAAATATTTAAACCATTAAAAAGTTTAAGGGAAATTATATTCTTTGTAGTTCCTGTTTCCCCATAATTTGAGGCAGGTGTAACCTTAGCCTACTGTCCCAGTTGAAAAGTAAATGCAGAAAAACTTTAAAAAAGAAAGAAACAAACAAACAAACAAACAAAAAACTGCAGAAAATCTGAAGGTATTTATAACAATAAAAAGTTTAAGGGGGGGGGGGGGATATCTCCTTCCAAACTGCAATTTTTTCGCTACTAAACTGTAGGTATTCTGCAGATTTTATGATTTTTGTTCCAAATAACTTCAGATTACCTGCAGATTTTTCTGAAGATTTCTTTTAGCTGGGATATTCGTGTACAAAAATATATATGTATAAGTAGAATTTCCGGATAGTGAAAAGGATTGTGAATATCGCACTTTTTGAATTTGTAAAATATCTCAACTCGTTACAGAGTTGCGAAATATTCCATACACTTCCAACTAGCATTAAATAGCTTAAACTTTCCAACACTGCAAGAACACCTTAAAAAAAAAAAAATAATAAGACATTAAATTTCCTTGAAAATCAAAAACAGAACAGAAAAAGCAATTAATATATATGTGATGCAGTTGAGGTGTTTGAAACAAGTCTAGAAACCCTGATTATTCTTGCTCTTCGTACAAAGTTCCCGGGTTAAGAGTTACCACGTGTGGTAAATTAAATAGCTAAATAAATACAACAAATCTAAAGTTATACACGCAATCTACATATAAAACTTTTTTTTCCCTCACTAAAATTGTGGTGTTTCCTTCACAAGTACGGCAGTGGCTTAAGTAGAGAGGTAATGTAAGCTAATTTTTATTCTAAAACTATAAAATTTTCATTTTCGATACGGTTTTCTAAGGCTAAATATAATAAAATATAGTTTGAACAAACAGATTTAACAACTATTAGATCTAAATTCAGCTCAATGATTGAGTTAAAAGCCGTTTACGCTCAATCAGAGTTACACTTAGCTCACTTCAGCCTAGTAAAATAAATGTTTTTAAATCTTTGAAGAATTCTTTCGCAATGAACACTGTAACCCACCCCCCATCCCGGCGTCTCTCCCAATCCATTATATATATATATATATATATATATATATATATATATATATATATATATATATATATTAGTTATTGGGTGAAAATTAAATATAACGAAAGCAGTTTTTTTTCTCGAGTAAGGAAAGTAGTTCATAAATAAAAACGCTACACTCGATCAATTCACTTTCTCAAGAAATATTCCCGAAGCAATATCAGAATGTTAGTCGTACAACGAAATATACACCACATAACATAAACACGACTTATTAAGGAAGAGTTATTATTAGTTTATCACACAACCTCTCATTGATAACCTCATAGCTCAAAACGCTGAAAGTGAGAAAAGTGTTTCATAAATAAAAAGGTTATAGTCGATTAAATATCACTTTCTCAATAAATATTCCCGAATCAATCGGATCAGAATATTACTCGTACAACAAGTTCATGAAATATACACCACGTAGCATAAAAACCTTTAATTAAGGAACAGTGATTATTAATTTATCACACAAACTCTGAATGACAACCGCATAGCTCAAAAGACTGATAAACCTAATTCTATCCGAGTGGGTCACTCTTTTTATAGTCCTGTCGAAGATTTAACGCATGAAACGTCGATAATTTAGCGCAAGAAATGTGGATGATTTAATGCAAAAATCATCACTCTGAGAAAAAGAACTAGTAATTTAATTTTTAGTTCTGGTAGTGTTTCCATATTTTGGAAATATTGGACATCTGTTTTTGGCAAAAATGTGTCTAGTGTCGCTCTGAATATCGCCAAGTACGTCATCAAAACCAACCCCTGTAGAAGCTAAAACACTACATATTTTTTCATTATGCTTATATATTTATTTCCCCTTCTACAATAGTTTAAATAATAAAATTATTATTATTATTATTATTATTATTATATTAGGACTGAGGGCCTATTAGTCTCAATCTGGGATTTTTGCGTTGTCGATTTCGATAGTTGGACATTTGTCGAAATCTAAAATTTATCGAAAATATAATTGAATAATTTGAAAGCGATGTTATAATTTGAAAAAAGAAAAAAGAAAAAGAAAAAAAAATTAATAGTCCTCCGTCCTAAACTAAATTCTGCTTTTGCCAGAATTTCATCAAAATCTTTTTTATTATTATTATTATTATTGAAAGAAAAAGAAAAGAAAATTAATAATAATCAGTATCGTTACAAGCGATGTCGAAAAAGTTTTTTTTTTTTTATTAATTTTGAATTAGGAAATAAAAAGTGCGCGTGAAATAATATGAAATAAAAATAAGTAAAAAAATGAATTTAATGATTTAATGTTTTCGTTTTTCGGGGGCTGCTCATGCATATAAAAAATGCGTATTAAAACGAGTCGAAGAAGGAAGCGAAAAAAGTATTGAATTGTATTACGATAAATACGATATATAATATGATACGATATATTAGACCTATCGTCCCGGGTTAGTAGGCATTTTCGTTGAAAGAAATAGTTTGTTCGTTCGGTGCAACTTGCACATTAGTCCCGTGAGGTACAACTTTCACATTAGTCCCTTGAGGTACAACTTTCACTTTAGTCCCGTCAGGTACAACTTGCACATTAGTCCCCTTTAAATATAGTGACCAGCGAAGCTGGCAAAGCATTCGTCGATTCACTACCTCAATTGATTTTTTTATTTTTATTTATTTATTTATTTATTTATTTATTTATTTATTTATTTTTTTGTAACAATACAGACACATTTCGTTCAATAAATAATAATAATAATAATAATAATAATAATAATAAAATGATTCAAATAGCTTTATTTTTAACTATAAAAACTGTTGCGCTTATTAAAACTAGGTTCCTTTAAATGATAAATTAAGATTTAAAGTACAAACTAATGTATTTTACAATATCCAGTTAAAGCCTATTATTTATTTATTTATTTATTTATTTTGGCTATATCATTGGAAATTAATGTCCGAAAACTGAAAACAGAGTAAAATAATATATATATTCTTTACAAGAAGAAACGTGTTATTATGTAACTAGATCATGAAGTTTTTACATTCATAATAATATTTCACAGCTTTATATTCCATTGAAAACAAAGACTTTTTTTTTTTTCCAGGTAAGCAAATTTTTCCTGTTCTCTCACTTTTTTCTATGAAAAGAGTTCATAAAAAAAAAAAAAAAAAAAAAAAAAAATTACATTTCCACTTGTGAAAATTAAATTACTCTAAAAAGGTAACGTGGGTTTGAGTCATAAATAAAGAACATTTTACAATGTACAATTAAACTGCTTTCCTTACCTTTCCCTTGTCCTTCAAAAAATGAGACGTAAATTGAGTATTTTATATCCATTCAATAAAACAGGATGTAATTCTAGTTTATGATATCTTTTTGCATTCCTATTTTTATCCCAAATTTGATTTAATAGGATATACACATTCTCTTTTTAAAACAAATCAATAATTGTTGTAATTTGTATTTAGGTAAAAATAATTTCAAAGTTAAAAATAATAATAAGTAATCAAATTTACGATATTTTTTCTAGCAATTTGCTTACACTCATTTAATAATATATTTATATATATATCGCTTAAATTTTCTGAGATCCAAAATAATATGTATATATTTAGTAATTGCAAATAAAACAAGTCTCTATAAAATAAAATATTTTTTCTATTTGTTTTATTGATACTCCTTCAAATATTTGTACAGAAAATAAATATCTTTTTTATCTAATGAAATTAATTTCGTATTAGGTTGAGTATATTGGTATCCGTATTAGTTATGCAGAAGTAAAATACAAATTAAATATTTGTATTTTATTTATTTTTGGTTACATAAAATAAAGTATGATTCTACTGATTTAATAAGATATTAAATAAGTAATTATAATGAAATATTTACCGATGTACATGATGAAAAAAAAATAATAATGGAATATATTTATCCAAAATCTTTCGTCATTAGAGGAAGATTTGCCCTAATTTGGTTCAGTAGATACTGTTAAAGAATAATTAAATTAAGTTGTAGAATAATTAATAAATTGAATATTAAATTACCCAAGAGATATCGAAGAAGCCTTGTCATATATATATATTTTTTTTAATCTATGTGCATTTATAATAAAATTATTACTTGAATTACATAGAGAGTTTGCTTTTTAAATTATTATTAATTTTGCAAAATGTTATACATATATATGAATAAACAGATAGGTAGATATTTGTTTTATTATTATTATTATTATTATTATTATTCCTTCTGATGCTTTAATTTCTCTTTCTTTCTTTCTTTCTTTCTTTTTTTTTTTTTTCAAAATTCTATTTGATATTTTTATTCAGTTTAGCATTTTTATTTATCTTTGGTATGTATATTCTCATTTTTTACTGTATACATATATACTTATCTATTTATTAATCTTTTTAGCTTATTCGTAAAATATTGGCATTTTTATGAATTAATAACATTATTGTCTGTTTTGTGATACATTTTTTCATTTATATTTCTTCTTAATTTGATTATTATTTGCAGCTAAAACTTTTAAAATTTATTTAACAAGTGTAATATGAAATATTTCTTTATAAAATAAAACTTTTTTAAAATTTCATAATGGTAATTACTTAAACATTTATAGTAAAAATAAATATCAATGATACATAATGAAATTAATTTCGCATTACATTAAATATACAGTGCTGTCAACATATTCATTTTTAGTAATCGGGAGAATTTTTAATAACGGCTTCTTCTTCTTTCTTCTTTCTTTCTTTTTTTTCTTTTTTAAGAGTATTTTTATTCTTATTTCATCGTAAATATATTTAAAGCGTATTGCTATAAAAATTAAGTGGTGTGGAAGAAGGGGCGGAGACTAACAATACTATGGATTAGGTTGGAAGGTATTAAAATATTTGAATAAAAAATGATTACGCTTAAGAGAAGTACAAGTTAAAAATTTATATTTTATTTCTCCAATTAAGCTAAAATCAAGTAATATTTAACTGACTTTGTACGATATTAAATATGTAAATATAAAGAAATTGATCATGAAGGAAAGAATCAGTAATTTATCGTTGCTCATGAAGAAAAAAAAAATAGAAAATACGTTTTATCCAAAAGTTTTTGTCATCAGAGAAATATTAGTCCTTGCTTGGTTCTATAGAAGAATTGATGAATAATTAAATTTAAATTTGTAGCACCTCTGCTTTAAGTAAAACAAAGAGCTTGTTGGCAGATAAACGTAACGAATATCTTCAAACATTCCTGACTGTCGAATAGCATGGTATAGTGTAACCACGTTTCCTACGTCTAGCAGTGAGGACGAGTCCAAAGGCTTGGAGGGATGCCAAATGGACAGAGAGGTTGGGATTTAGTAAACATCCACCCATTCGGAGTTCCCTTATCACTTATTCTCTCTCAACGGCAAATGTTATCACCCTTATTTTAACAGTGAACTTATTGAGGCTACTCTTACACAGAGGCTCCCCTGGTCGCACGAAATGTGGTTCAAGAACACAGCTGGAGAAAAATACGATAAATAGATTTTCTTTTTTCAGGTATTGGCCTAAAATCTAGATAACGGTAAACAGCAAAATATTGCTCCGAATTTTTAAACATTTTCAGAATATAGCTAACTTTATGTCTTATGCCTATTTTAATAATGAAATAATTTATTTGGAGGCAATTTTGCCATTTGATTGCGCAAAGGAGATAATTACATTTCATTCTTTGCAAGTCAGGTCATTATCTACTTTACTAAGATAAAAATTGTTTTTTTGCAATAAGAGAATTTTAGACTTTTTTTTTTTTTTTTTCTTTAAATTTACTAATAAAAACTACTAACAGTTAATGATTCAAAAATCTTCGGAATCTGTTAAAAAAAAAAAAAAGAGATTTTGATTATATTTGATATTTACATAAATTTATTTTTCAGGCTGGTTGCTTCTGTTTTTAAATCCCGTGTTTTTAGATCATCTCCACTATAGTATTTTAAATATATTGACAGGGAAAATATATAGCAACATTTTTTGCTTAAATAAGTATTGGCCTCCATTAAGACGGCGGCAAAGAGAAAAGTATTGCTCTACTTTTTTTTTTTTTTTAAATATATATAAATGTCTACTTATATAATCTTTCAAAAAACATTAAAAATCTACTTTGTGAATTAAAAAAAGCAGATGTTACAATTTAACTACGCAATTTTTAGTTATTTTTATACTCATTATAAAACACTTGTTAGTCTTGCGATTTTGTTCGCTTTCAACGGAGTTTGTTCAATGTTTTTAAACAAAAACTTTTTCGAATATGGAATAGTGCGGGCAGGGAAGTTGATGTCAAGAGCACTGGGAACACGAAAAAAATTTTGCCAGATTTCAATAGAATTTTTCTTTCAATGTTCATATGTTTTATGACTTAGAAAAAAAATAATAATGATATTAATAAAATAAATAATATTAATACAAAACATAAATAATATTTCAACTCATCAGATGAATTTTGCGTTATATGGAATAATTTAGTTTAAGGTTTATATAAGCTTTTGTCAAATACAAGTTAAATATTTCTATTGCATTCCTTTGATTACACAAAAACAAGTAAGATTTAACTGATTTCGTTAGATATTGAACAAGTAATTATAACGAAATTAATGTCATTGCTTATCGATGCGTATGATGGGAGAAAAATGAAATATATTTATTCAACATCTTTTTAACTGGGGAAAAGATGACCTAGTTTGATTCAACATATACTCTTAATGAATAATTAAATTAAGGAATTGTACAATTATTATTATTATTATTATTATTAATATGAAAAACTCCTAAATATGCAAGAAAAACCTAATCATCGAGGAAATGCTTTTCATTTTCTTTTTTGCTTTAAAGTTTTTTCTCTTCATATTTTTAAAAGTTATTTTTATTCTAACAATCACATGTGAACTTGTACGTACTACACTTGTATTTCATATTTAGTGTCTTATTTAATGAAATATTTTAGAAATTTAGTATCATTCATTCTATAATATATATATATATATATGTATATATATATACACTGTAAAAACTTTGCACACTGCATTACTGGCAGTGACCGGATTTTTTTTTTCAAGTTATTAACTTAAAAAATAAAGCAGTTATGGATGTTTTCCTCTAGGGAAAAAATGACTTTAATAAGTAGTCTACCTTCTGAATTTTAGAGCAATTAGTTACAAATATGGGTACTGGACAATTTACTAGGATGTGTCCGTATAATTTAACGGCCAAATATTTGAATTTTACAGAGTATAGTATAGTTGGCCAAGTCTCCCAGTTTTAGCGTGAGAATCAAACCAGAAATTTTCTGTAGCAAATTCCCCCCCCCCACCCTTTTTTTTTTAACCGCAATAAATTAACAAGCCACTTTTCTATTAAGAAATAGAGGTGATAAATCTGATTTTAATTTCAAATTGTGGACACATGGTACACACACACACACACATATATATATATATATACATACATATATATATTATATATATACATACATATATCTGTATGTATATATATAATATCTCACCTAATTTCTGGTAAAAAAATATTTATTAAATTTAATAAATTTAAATGGAATATTTATTTAAAAACTTTATTTGCCTATAATGATTAATATATAAATATTTATACTGAAACTAAATGACTTTTATGTAGTGAAATTAATTTCATATTGGATGGAATATATTGGTATAAGATTTATTGTAATTAAGAATTATTGTAATTAAGCTTTAGTTACGCGTTAGCAAATGACAAGTTAAACATTAGTATATATTTAATTACGTAGAATCTGGTACGCTTCAACTGATTTAGTAAGATATTAAATATGTAATTGTAACAAAGTTTATCTTGTAGTTTACTGATATGCTTAGAAAAAAGAAATTTATTTATGTAAAACTTCCACTCATTAGAGAAAAACTTTCCCCTTCTTTTATTCAATGGATATTCTTAATAAATAATTAAATTACGGAACTATGGAACAATTAAGAAAATTAATATGAAAACTCCCCAGGGTTATAAAAAAATCTTAGTCTTAGAACAAATGTTTTGAGTGTTTTTTATGCAATATTGTTTATCAAATTTGTTTTTATAATTACCTTTTGAGGTTTGTTGATAGATTGCTTTTATAAATTATTAATAATCATGTAAAACATTTAAAAAACATAAAAGCCTTTTTACAGCAATTTTTATTTTAGTATCTTAAAAAAATGTTTTTAAATTTAAATAATAATAAATGAGCTGATATATTAAGCATCACAAGTATTTGATATATAAATATATTTGAAAAAAAAAAAAGAAAGAAATCGTTAAGCATCATATAGTTTTATTATTATTATTATTATTAATATAAGGATTAAAAATCGGCATATGTTAAATAATTAAAAATAATTTGTGATTAGAATAAACTGTGACAATATTCTTCAAAACATTATTTTTAATTTTTATTTTAAAATAATTCCTATGTAATAAAGTATATAATATAGAAGAATTAAGTTACGATATTCAAATGCAAAATTATATAGTAACAATTTATACAACCAAACTACTTTAGGTAATGTTTCTCCTCAACGTAAGTGACATAGGATGATTTTAATTAGAATATTGTTACAGCTAGTATACTGTAAAAATTGAAGATTTACTTCTAAACTTTAACCGTAAATTTTACGAGTAAGTTACCCCTTACGAGTAATTTATCTGTAAGTTTTATGAACTTTTACACTTTATCGTAATCTTTGAGGTGACCCGCAAGGATTTCGGCTAAAGTTTGGTAGAGATGTTTTAGTTTTTTTTTTAAGCATAACAGCCAAAATGTACGGTTTATATTTATTTATTTATATTTATTTATTTATTAGTATTAGTATCATTATTATTATTATTATTATTATTATTTTGACTACAAGAAATTTTTAATAAGTTTTTTAGCAGATTTCTGCGATTAAACATCATGAAGTTTTTTGCAAAGAAATAGTGGTGTTAAAAACCGTACAAGTTCGCACCTACGTTTTAAATGTAGATACATAATCAGTTTGCTTTCATTAAATTGAAAAAATAAATAAATATACATAAGTAAATGTACTTACATAAGATTTCCAACATGACTACAATGTCTTTCGCTTTGGTGTCATAGGCATCATGAATTGCGACACATTTTAGCATTTTGTGATTATCCTCTTTTGTAAATGTCATATCAAGTGCACTAATTGCTTGCCACGTTTTTCGTTTTTCGACATCGCGTAGATTAGTCTGATTTACATTTGTTGTGAGTTCTATATCGTCTAAGAACCATTTAAGGGTGGCTGGAGGGTTGCCTTTACGAGCCAGGCAGTGAAGTCGTTTGGGCTCGTTTGCTCTGGTTGTAAAGGGATCTCCTTGGCCTATCTGTATAGTTGTGTCTTCTATGCGAGGTGGGTATGGCGCCTCTGAAAGAAAAAAAGAATAAAATGTTATTTTTTATCAAATAGTTACTTTAATTTTTGAGTACACTGTAAAAAATATGTCCTATTTGCTGCCAGAAATTCTCTGTAATTTGAGAAAATATGCGTAATTTACGAAAAAAATTACGCTGTCAGAACGTATTTTTTTGCAATTACAGAAAATTTCTGGCAGCAAATAGGACATATTTTTTACAGTGTAGAAAATATATAATAATAATTTATGCAACTATACTTGTGTTGTATAAAATAGTGTAATGTCCAGCGTATAATCAAATAAATCAGTTTTACACCAGAAATATTAATCAGCAGAAAAAGCTAAATTTCTACAAACAACTATATACTATTTCCTCTTACAACTATAATTCTGTCTACTAATTAAAATTTCTGATGGAAAACGGGTGTATCTTATCTGTAAATTATACTTCGGAAATTAAGGTACTGTATTAAAAATCCTATGTTATATACGTGTATATAATATATATACACACACGGCGTATATATATATTATATATATACTGGGTAATCCAAAAATCACAGAAAAAAATAAAAATATATATTATTCAAAAATGATTGGCCGTAGCATTATGTGGTTTTCACTAAAATGAACAGAAAAACATGGGAATTTTTTAGACAACAAAAGATTCATTAAAAAAATCAGTTTAAATATCCTTCATCATATGGTGTTTTATTTGTAAAATTAGTTTTTTACAATGGTGCAGTAACTTCAACAGCGTAGCTCGGACTATAAATGCTCAATGTGGCGGCCATCTTTCATTATAATAACCGTCAGACGTTGCTGTTTTGGAAATTCTGCTAAAAAAGCTTCAGTATTTGCAATATAACGTCATATGATCAGACGTATCTGTTTAAAATGTGAGAGGATACTAAGCGTAAAGCGCGATATATTAGTGAAAAAATGTAACTAATATTTTTTCTTATATGGAAAAAAAAAACCATGTTTTCTGTATATTAAAGTGAAAATCCCATACAGCTGCAGACAGTAATTTTTGATTAATGTATTTTTTATTTTTTCTATCACTTCTGGATCACCCAGTATATATATGAAATGCTGTACAAAGTGCAACTCCTTCTGATGCATTGTGAGTGAAAAATTACGAATATTTTTAATAGTTTATTCAAATGAAAATAATTTATATAAAATTCATATATGTTCTACATATTACATTGATGAGGAAAAAATATTATTGTTTATATTTCTTTACATATAACAGTTTCCAATAATTAATGTAATATAATACTGAAAATTTCCACGTTTTCAGAGAGAAAATATATGTAATAAATTGCATATTACAGTTTTACAGTTTAAAAAAAACAACAAATAACGTTATTTAAATTAATGTAGATAAAAAAAAAAAAAAAAAAAAAAAACTGAAAGAGAGTAAAAACTCTGCATTTCTGCTTCCACATGCACTTGTGCTTACATTTTCCTCTAAATTTTCCTCTAATCATATATTCTCTGTTTGTGATTGAATATATTTAAAATTCAAAATAATAATAATAATATCAAATATATAAATATATCGACAGATATTAAATTGAATATTATCGCTCTAATATAAATTATTACACACAACGTTTCATGACATCAAATTCTAAGAAAAGATGGAGATTTAAAATTTATTTTGAACGCTTAACGTAACTTGCATTTTTTTTCTTATGCATAAATGTTGTTCAAAGGTATATTTCTAATACGTAATCACTTATTTCAGCCCCAGATTCTAATAAAAATTCCAAGCTATTAAATAAAATTTGTATTCTGTGCTGATTCTTTCATGGTTATATATGTGAACTATGCTTGAAAATCTAATGAAACCACTTGGAGGCAGGCGTTTATCACTAGTCACTGATTACATCGAAGTCGTTCTGCGAGTGCCCCAATTTCACTCTTTTTACCAGACTTCTCTTTCAGTGCGCCACAATCTCTGGCGGATTCTCTGAATAGTATGTTGTGGTCATCACAAGACTTTCTTCAGTATTTTTCGTTACAAATTCACGCAGCTAAAATTATGTGATAAAATTATTATTTATTAAGATTTTTTTCCATGATGAATGCGGACGATATTCATCTACGAAAAGCATAAAATTAATTATCCAAAGAAAATCAATTTCAAACATTAGTTTTTTACTTTTATTTTACTTTATTACTATTTTTTTTTTTTTTACTTTTTTTTTTTAAGGATCTACTGGAAAATAGAGAGGGGGATACCCTCCCACTAAAGAGGAATCGATGGTCCTATATGCACATAATTTGTTTTACTACTACTCTTATCAATAATTCTTGTTAATTTCAAAATCGCTCATGAAAAATATTTCTAATTATAAACATTTACACTACATATATATATATATATATATATATATATGTATTTCATATAATGCTATATTAAAAATTACGAAAAAATGTAGGTTGATCTCTGAATATAATCAGTACCCGTTTAGGTCAAAGTCGAACTAAATACCAAGTTTGGTTAATTTCCGTTTATTGGTTCGAAAGATAGAGCGTTCACAAAATTTGTAATACACACACAGACAGACATTTTCTAAAAATGGTTAAATTGTGTTCTTAACACCTGAAAACGTGTAAATTCGTCAATAACTAGAGGTTGATAATTTTCCCGAATCCTGTACATTCTTCTTATGTATACAAAAGAAAGTAAAAATGAATAAAATGCTGAGTTCAATCTCCATAAAAACCGACTTGCGTCGACTACTAATATTTTAACGAGTGTATATTTTTGTGAAATAAAAAACAAAATAGGAGACAATTTATTTTAAAAAATCACATATGAATCTATAAAAGTTTAAACTTAGAACAATGATAGAAGTTTCAATTTAATTATTATTATGTATTATTATGAGACATAGATTGTATGAAACGTTCAGCGAATAGAAAAATAAATAAACATATAAAGAAATAATAAAGAAATTTATAAATTTTTCTATAAATGCAGAGAATGATTATCTAGAATCTAGATGATGAATTTTGAATCTTAAATTTCATCAGAAATTTCAGATTTCGAAAGTGATTTTAGTCTTTAACAGGGTTTGTACGGCCGCGCCTTTATTGTAGGAGTCCTTTATTGTAGTCCTTTAAATTTATAGGCTTCTATTATAACAAAATTTACAATATGAAATAATTGGTTGAAAAGATCAAGGAATATGTTATGCGTACAAACCTTGTATAAATTAATTAGAACACTGGTAAAAATGATGAAAAATGACAATCAGGAACAGTAACAGTCAGTTATAAAAACTTTTTAAAACAAAAACAGACTTAAGTAGTGCCTTGTGTGTGAGCCATAGTGCGAAATTAAAGTAAATTATTAATTTTCGATATTTATATTTATCTCTTTGACATTTCTTCAACAAACTCAACTTTATTTATTTTTTAATACAATGGGACATTCCCGTCGTTAGATAAAACTATACTTTTGTTAATTTAATCCATCAGAATGATAATGTTTAACATTTGCCTGAAGATAAATTTAGAACGATAAAAGAGGAATGCCGTCGATGGTGTTATTTAGACTATGATATTTATTACTTTCTTTTATGTGCATAAGACGAAGGGATTATCGTCGTGATAATTTTTGACTTTCGTTTTTTAATGGATTTAAACTTTTTGAGATCTCCTGAATACGATTTGACAATTTTTAGAGAATGTTTGTCACAAAATATTTGTGTATACAGTATCTAACGGATCACTGAATGAAATTTTTTCAAATGTGGTAATTAGATGATTTTTTATTCAAACAGTTTTTGATTCCTTTGGACAGCAATCGCTCAACAGGTGGTGCTGACCTGCAATTTTGTTATACCGTAATTTCTGGTAGGTAAGCCGGAGGTAAGATGGGTCATTTCCCCACAAGAAATTTTATTTAATAGAGAAATCTATACTTTTTCGAAGGAAGAGCTCGTACAAATATAAATTTATTTATCAATTGAAATTTCTGGTGCCAGACTCGATTATATAACCTATGGCTTATCTACCAGAAATTACGGTAATTTTTAGTATGACAGTGCAGGACAAAATTTTGTATTTCTTTACATATTGAAGATTATTTTAAAATTTTTAATGTGAAATTATAAAGAAATATTTATAATAGTAATAGACAGACAGAAAACATTCGCGTATGTAGAGCATTACTTCACACCGGGGGGGGGGGGGGATTTTTTCTGTATAAGTATCTTTTAAAAGATCTCATCAATATTTTTAAAACAAATAGTTGAACCACAAATCTGTGATAATTTAGAAAAAAAAAATATTTATTTTTATTTTTTAACAAAAAGAAAAAAAAAAAAAAAAAAAAAAGATGCATTTCCTCATACGTTGGCACAAAGTTGTCTTTATCCGGACTTTAGTTTTATGATTGTCTGAGGTGAAAATCGTCTGCGTAGAAAATAAATTTTATAAATAATTTTCATTGCATGAATTTGAATAAGAAATTATAGAAAACAAAAATTGTAGTGGTCACAACATACTAGCTTATAATTTTATTCAATATTTTATAATAAAGAAGTATCTTATAAACAAGCTCAGCGTTTTGAAATTCTATAAATTATTTGAGACACTCTTACAAGATTGGTTTGCAATAGTTTCGCATGTTTATATTTCGAATATAGATTAACATTTTATTATACAAGTGTTATAAAAATAAACCATTTTGATCTTTCAAACAATATCGTTAAAATTTCTCGCTTAAACAATCTTTAATGTAATCTTAATTAAATATATATAATTTTCTTCTTCATCTGTGTAATGAAAAATATTTTTTTCCACAAATAAAATAATTTTGTACATATATTAATGAAAAAAAAAAAGTTTTTCTTTCGGTAATTGAATTACTTTTAAACTGAGCGGAATCGAAAAATATATTTTATTTTTAAATATAATTATTAAGGAAATTATTTCTTTGTAAATTTTAATAGCATATATATATATACATTAAAGAGTACATAAATACATTAATTCATATTTCGCTAAAATGTAAAGTAATATGCAGTGCAAGATAAAGCATTTATTTTAATTTTGTAAAGTGTTTCCATTAAAATAACAATGTATATATGTGTAACAGTTGTTTTTCTTTTATTACTGAACTTTGATTTCTAAGTTAAAATATAAACTAATACAAAGTATATTCAAGCTTCTTTTTTTCTGAAACATTAAAAATTTATGGAGATTAAAAAAAAAAAAAAAAACATCTTGCAGAATAATATGAAAAATGTAAATAAATAATAACATTTATTTCGGGAGAACTTCCTCTTTATTCATCTAAAGAAATACATTTTTTTCCCTTTACATGTTAAATTTACAAGAATATTTCATATTTTATTATTTTAAAAATTTCTTTTGTATGCTAAAAAATTCATATTATAGTTAAAAATTCATGCACACAAAGAAACGGAAGAAGTATTAATATATATATAAATATATTTCTGATAAGAATATTTATGAACATAATTCTTAATTAATAAATTTAACTTTTACATCTATTATTATTATTATAAAAACGGATGCATGTTATTTTGATTGATGAATGACCATTCTTAAGTATTTCGAGCTGAAATAATTGTCGTGTGTTTTTTATGGTGTTTTCTTAAACATTACTTATTTACAATTTATCACTTTTTAAAATTTGTATATATATTCATCTCATAAAGTGGAAAAAACAAATATTCGTTCAGCTTAAAAAAAAAAAAAAAAATCAATGTTACAGTAGATGTGATTTTATTTGTCACGAATATTAAATTGTGGCATTCTTAAACCACTAGGCTTAAACAGAATCTATAGGTGTTACAGTTCATTTGACGTAAAATAAGACGGCAATGAACATTAATACAGAATACGATCTAGTCGTCGGAAAATAAAACGAAAAAATGTATATTGAAATAAAATATTCGAAAAAGCATTTATCACCATAAAATTTACAGCGAAATTTAAACCACACTTTTTTTTTTTTTTTTTTTTGTGAAGTAATGATTGCACTCGCTTTTGAAAAACGTTAATTAATTGTTTCCATAGGACGCTAAGTTCAAATCATAATATATTTGTAGTGAATTTATATATTAAAAAGAATACGTTTTGAATTAAAAGTAATTCTAACATTTCATAATTTTAAATAAGATTTATCACCACTTATTTAAAATAGAAATATGTCATATTCATCTTATACGATTAAATAAATTAAGAATTGTTATGAACATTTCTGGTCTGAATTCTTCTGAAAAAACGGGAGAGCTTGTACTTATGGTTTATGAATAAAATGTGACACCGTCAAACCTGTTCATAACAAGT
This sequence comes from Salticus scenicus, assembly GCA_963930645.1. Taxonomy (NCBI): domain Eukaryota; kingdom Metazoa; phylum Arthropoda; class Arachnida; order Araneae; family Salticidae; genus Salticus; species Salticus scenicus. The sequence goes on from OZ005655.1 coordinate 236,839,193, forward strand.
AAAGAAACGCCATAAAAAATTACTCGTTAAAATTGAGCTATAGTAAAAAAAACCAAGTTTATTAAAAATAGAAAAAAAATAATAATAAAAGCAGTTTTTGCTTAAAAATAAATTTAAAAATATTCAAAACACATTTTCTGTTTATCATCCACGAAGACTATTGCTTTAAATCTACAATAAATGCTTTGTTATCACAATAAGAAATAAAATATAATGAGAAGCGTTTCCGTATTACGTCATATAGACATGGTTTCACTATAGCCTCCTAAACTAGATGCCTGTCGCGTGGCTGGGAAACTTGGTAACAGTTCAAGCGGTAGACAGCGCCACCTGGTACAGATTTCGCAACTTTTTTATTCAACAGCCACCAAAAAATTTTTAAAGTAGGGTTTGATATGTATAAAAAAGCGAATAGAATCGAAGAAACGTCGATTATATATATCATATATCATTTCTTAAAATTATTGGTGACAGTTGAATATAAAAGCTGCACATTCTGTACCAGGTGGCACTGTCTACCGCTTCAACTGTTGCCAAGCTTCCGAGCACCGCGGCAGGCATCTAGTTTAGACGGCTATGGCTTCACACAGACATACATCCATATATATGCACATACAATCACGCAAATGTCCTCACAAGTAAAATCACGTCTCACTCATTATTTATGGAAGACTAAATAATTTTATTATATTCTCACCAATATTTGAAAACAGTATTTTTTCACATAATATTTTAGCATTAAAACATTCAAGAAAATTCTCTTTTTGACGATAGTGGTGACAATATAATAAAAATTATATAAAATTTTAGGAACGCTGCAAGGTCTGTGTATATATATATATATATATATATATATGTAGCTTTATAAAAAAAGGGGAACTTTCCCCTGTGTTTCGCTTGGGTCTTAGACGTAGATAGCCAGTGAACATAGATAGCCAATCTGTTGAGGAAATATAGAGAAATCCTCTAGACGTCTAGATACATCTAGATCTAGAATTAATTATTTTGTGACTCATGAAATCCTAGTTGTGTGTTTGTATTGAAAGGAGGGGTAGTTCTGTTTTCGTTTACTATTGATTTTTTTTTTCTCTTTTAGAACAAAGTGAAACAAAAATCTTTTATAAACACTTTGAATGGTAGGCATTTTTTTTTTTTTTTCTAAATTCCACACAGAGAAATTGGAAAAGAGAAAGCACTTCAAAAAAAAAAAAAAAAAAAAAAAAAATTCAGAATGTTTAGTAAAACAATTCTTGGTAAATGTGAATAACACGAAGAAATTTCATAAAATGTCTTTCAACCATTAATTGAATAGATATTTTTTTTTTTTCTTTTTAAGTATAAAAATTAATATTTTAGAATTTTAAAAATTGCATACGCATGAATACGCATTCATCAGAATATATCACTATTATGGGATTCAATAATATGCAATCAGAATATATCAATATTATGTATTTAAATTACTTAAAGTCTTTAATGTTTCCTGGCTACCAAACATTAAGTCTGTTCCCAGATTTTACAGTATTATAGTTTAATAATATATTCTCAATACGTTTGATTGTTACTTTTTGGATTCATTGAAAAGTTTATTTCATAAAATCAGTTTTATGCTTAAATGCTAAATATTTGTATTAAATGTCAGAATTTTAGCAAAAAAAATATTTTTATAAAATTAATTATATAATGAATCCACAAGGAAAGGTAAAAATACGATTAGAAATATATAAATATAATTAAATTATAATAATGTAAAAACAAGGAATAAATTAGACATTATCTGAAACATTTTCAAATTTAAATAATAACAATAATAATAATAATAATTTCGTTAAATTGAAATAGTTTTCGAGAAATACCAATGTATGTGCTACTTTTATATTTGAATGCATGGGTATACAATTATTTTTTATTTAAGAAAGTAATGCACAAAAATAAATAAATAAGTAAAAAAAAAATAACTTCTACTAATATTTTTTTTAACCATCTACTGGCATGAAATGTAAAATAATACTTAGGCACATAGCATGTATTAAACGATAAATGTAATTTTTGGGACGAAGATTTTTCTACAACGATTACGGTGTGAAAAAAGGGCGGGGCTAAGAACATTCCGGCATAAATTAAAAAACTTGGCAGCTATGTAACTGAATTACAATGACCTTCCGCGGTAGCTTGGTTGGAAAGAGCAGCAGGTTCGATCCTCGAGCCGACCAAAGACCGTTTTGTAGGTTAATGGCGACTGATGCACGTTAAATTTGTCATGGGCGCAGAGTCAGTGTTGCAAAATTTAGGGACTTTTTTAATCAAAAGCATCCACTAAATTTTCATTCAAATGGTTGCTTAATTACTTCGAATTTTAATCGTCTATTATGTGTATCAAATATCACTCTTCGGTGGTAATTCGATAAAAAATTCCCAAAATTTGGCAACACTGCCCAGAGTCCTCTTCCATCAATATTATACCTCTGGGGGCACCGGATTATGGGATTTACTCAGCCCTGATCTCGATCAAAATTCGAGCACTTGTTGTTTGCTAGTGCTGCAATCTTTCTCCAATTTCTGGAGCTAAAAAGTTCTTCCACCACATGTTGTGCTTCTTAAAAATGAAGAACCTCCCCTGGCGCCTTATATTCGGGTAAATACCCAGATAGCAAAGGACATCGAAATTACATTGGCCGCTCATCAGAATCGTTGGGAAATGATTGGTAATCATTTGAGGACATTCTCAAGATCTTGTTTCGATCTTTTGGAGCGATTTCTCATACTGGCCTCGAAAGCAATCATCGATAGAATATCCAAATAATGTGCCATATCAATTAGTCGATAGATAATTCATGCGTGATGTCGGCCCATACTCCAGAGAGAGCGAAATTCGAACCATTTTTTCCCGCTTTAAACACCCCGCTAGCTCATGGAATTACCCCCCGTGTTGCTACACTTCCGGACAAATGTCACCCTCCCTTTCACTTCGGCGATAATTTACATGTCTTGGCAAAATAGCAAAAGCGATAAGTAACAGATTATTGGAAACATCGTAAGAAATTGGAGGCTATTAAGGTTACAGGGAAAGATATAATTGCTGTTTGCTTTTAGCCATTTGAAACTCCTATTGGGGGTTAAAAATAGTTCGAGGCTTCAATTACGATTAATATATTTACATGATTTATTTCGAATGAAATCTCTGTAAAAATAATTATTTTTATGTCTTTTTCTTTATGTTTTAATTACTATTATAAAGAAATATTTATAGGGTCAAATATTTGCAATAAGAAATGTAATATAAATTTGATATTAAGTCCGATCATATGGATCTTTAAAGCTGAATAAGCATATAAATATTTATCTAACCTCTTTTTTATTGTTATATATATACATAATAAAATATTTAAAAAAATAAGATTATATTAAATGATGTAGTTATTTTCTACAGATTTATGTATATATATATAATATCTGTGTTTCCATTTGCAAACATTTATTATTATTACTTATTTATTTTACAATATTTACTAAACATTATGCGATTACACATGTTAAAATTTGTATTTGTACACACATATACAACTTAATGAGTGAGATAAATTTAAAAACGAAAAATCTAATCATACAATGTTCGTACAATATTATTTCATTTTCTAATATTCAATTTAAAATGCCAAGAGTATACAAAGGTATGAATACAAACAAATGATTTCTCTTCAAAGGAAGCAATTTGGATTTATTTTATAAACAGTGGCCGAGATGCTATACTCTCCAAACTGATAGAAGATGTATCCTGAGTTCCATCCAAAGTCGTGCTCGTCGGCCTATCGGAGTTTTTTTTTTTTCTTTGAAACTTGCGTGAATGAGAACTAGGATCCCTTAGAAAGACTCCCACTTATGGCTTTTTATCCAGGGATACGTCTTTCTCAAACATAATCTGCCTGAATCTTAAGTACCTACACCCTAACTCAAAAAATCCATTAAAATTGAGGATATTTTTTTCTCCGTAGAATTTTCCACAAAATGTCTGAATTATGTCAGTGCAGGAAATCTTAGACCGGCGACATCAATATTTTAAAAGCAATAAATATGTAAGGGATTAAGAAGCCTCCTTCACAGACCTCCTTCACAGACATTCCTCTTAATCTAGATCCCCATCGTAGAAAATCGATCTTTCATATTATTTCAGAAAATCCTTTTGGTTTAAAGGCCCACCAGCGGCCGAGCGGTTCTGTGCTCAAAGCTGGTAGATGGGAGGTGCCGGGTTCGATCCCAGGTCGCGCTCATCGACCTAGCCGTTCGGAGTTTTCCCTGGTTTCCTCCGAAACTTGCGTAAATACGGGCTAGGACCCCTTAGAAAGACCCCCACGGAGGGCATTCCCCCTCTAGGCCTAGGACACATCAGGAGTCAATCGGCCTTAAATCCTACAACCAACCAACCTTTTGGTTTAAAATAATGATATGATGAATCTTTGTCTTATTCTAAAACAAAACTCTATACATTTGGTAATGAACAGAACTATATACATCAAATACTCTATACATTTGGTAATGAAAGCGAATTCTGAACATAACATTTTTTATTGCTCTCAAAATTTAATTTCTTGACGAAAATTATTACTTACTTTTTTTATTCTTTAGCTATTACGTAATAGGGAATGCGCGGTACATTCCTGCCGTTCATTATGCGATATTTATATATATAAAGCTGAAAATTTATCAGTCTGCACCGATTTTTAGTTTGCTATACAAAGCTACATCATTCAACTGATAACTATGAAAAGTTGTACATTTATTAATAAGGACAAAAATCTAGCTAACATCGTATTTTTTAATTCAATCAGATAATTAGTTGAAAAGATATTAAATAAAAACTCCATTTTAACTTTAAAATTATTAAAAAGAAAAATAAATTGATGCCAAAAATAAATAAATAAGTGAATATATTATGTCGACTTTGTATGTCGAAAAAAAAATTGAACGTGCGAACATTTTTTGTATTTTTTATTTAAATTAATTGTTTATGTGTATTTTTATTTTATTTTTTTTTTTTTAAACTAGATTTCACAATGAATTCGAATTGTTATAATTATGATTTTATTGATATAGTACATGTAGGGATTCATTCTACTGCTTTTATTTTATTCCATTCAATATTTCTCTCAATTTTAACGTTTAAGTAATTTTGATACTAAAACTGAACGGTAATAGAAATAACCAAGTTCGTAATATTATAAAGCTAAAATGTTTTAATTTAATTTCCTTTGATACATTCTTTGCTTTATTTTTTTTTTAATTCAAAAAATTTTTAAGCATTACTTCAACCCGAGTAGCGCTATATGTGTATACTATATATATATATATATATATATATATATATATATATATATACCTGCTAATATTCATATATCAAATAATCCGCAAGACTACAGGTTCTTGCGGATTATATTGACATTTCATCATCTGTTTCCTTGCATTTTACAACTTATTTCTTTTTATATTGCATAGCTATTTGCTATGCGAATGTTTAAAGCGCCATGTTCCGGGTTCAAACCCAGTTCAAGCATGAATATTTGTAGTGCCTTTTAATGGGTTTTCATCTGATGAGAATTAATAATATTAATAATAATAATATTAAAAGAACAGCTGAACGAGAGATAATTGCTTTATTTCTTTATGCGAAAGTATAATAACGTGAATTTCAGCACTTAAAACACATACAAGAAATATATCAATGTTAGTCAAGAATCTTTTGCAGTCCTTGTTCAACTAAAACTAAATAAATTAGAATGAAGTAGTGTACAAGTTTTATTTGAAATAACTAGACATAGATAGGAATCAGTAATAATTTCGCCTTAAAACAGAGTAATAAGATTTTTATTTTCATTATCAATATGATAACATAATAAAAGATATATATATGTGTGTGTGTGTATTAATCTTTTTAAATAATAATTATATGTATATATATATATATATATATATTTAATGTCCAAATTCTTTATTTACTTTATGTAATAATGTATTTCGGAATAAAATATATATTAATAATATGGTTGTGAATATATTGTGTTCATAAAATGCAATTCGAAATAAGGAAAAAAATAAAAAAAACTTGATAGTTTTCATGCACATTTTTATACTATTTACCACAGAAACACAGATAGAATCGTAAAGATGACCCCTGTCTCGAATATCAAACAGGAAATGGATAGTTTTGAATGAATTTGGCGTACTATTATTGTGCCAAGGTCATTATTTTTTTCACACTCCTCTTTAACTTGACATTGAAAGTTTGAATCTCAATCTGTCCCCCAACAAACCATCTAGCTATGCAGCAATATTTTGTTTATTCCCTTTAGAAAATAAGAAATTCTAAAGTAATGGTTTATGGCATTTTTTTTTTTCTTTTTAAAAGGTTTAATGGGAGGTACATATATTATTTTAAATTGGATATTATTGGAGAGTTATTGGATATGAATATAATTAAGGTATAAAACCTTTTGTTTTCAATTCATTGTGATTTTTCATTTCTTTTAAAATATCATAGCATGTATGAATTGTGAGTTTGTTTCTGCTGATCCCAATTTCTTTCTTTTCTTATTAAAATTACACAAAAATGTATAATGTTTAAGATTTATTTAAACTTTTGAAAAATTATAAATTTGATACTTTTAATTAATTTAAAAAATACATAGTTAATTAATGTTGCAAATATTTTCAATGGCATTTCTCGATCATATAATAATTTAATTTAAGGTTTAAATATCAAGAATGATTTAAAATCTTTAGGATAATTAAATCACTTCATTACTTTTAATGATTAATTAATAAAACCTTTCATATATTTTTTGTGTTATTTACTTTTTTTTTTTTTTTTTTAATTCTTTTTAAAATTATACAAAAAACTATGTGGTATTTAAAGATTGTATAAGGTTTTGTAAAAATTAAAAATAATACACTTAATTAGTTATAATGAAAAATAGCAAAATTTAAAGAAAAAAAAATTAAAGAAAGAAAGAAAATTTTCAATGTTATTTCAAGATTCGTAAAGTAATTTATAATTTTCATGGGCTAAATTTTCATGTTTTAACACATAATTTTCATTTTAATAAAAATAACTCATTTTTTTCTTTCTTTCTAAAAATGAAAATTTTAATCTTTAATATAATTTAATAATTTCATTGCCATCAATTATTGACGCATTCAAAATTTCTTATATATATAATATATATTTTTCTTTTTCTTTTCTGTTTTTTTTTTTTTTTTTTTATTGAAATATTTTTACTTACTTTATAAGTACAGCATTTTATATACTTAATTTATTTTAGAAAATACTGTTTTGGAAAATTCTGATTCAAATTTTATGTTAATATGTAAATTCTAAACCAAGTTATTTTAAGGAAATAACATTGATTTTTTGCTTTCAAATTATCCTACTTTTTTTTTTTTTTTTTTTTTTTGTAATTAATAATATTAGTTTTAAAAATTTTAAACGCTAAAATAGACTTTCCACATGAAATAATTTTTTCTGTGATTTTAGTTAGCAGACAGATAAAAATTTAAAAATCAAAATGCAAATTAAAAAAAAAAAGGCGAAAAAACTAATGAGTAAATTATCAAAAATAATTCAGTTAATTAATTATTTTTAATATTTTAATTTATTTTTAACAAGTAAAATTTAATTTATCTTACGAGTCGTGAAAAATTATTGAACTATTTTCTACATTAATAATTGTGCAGGTTTTTTGTAATTGATTAATCTTAAATTAATAATTTTTCAAAAAAGCTGAAATAAGTCTTAAACACCGCATAGATTTTTGTGTAGTTTTATTAGGAAGTTTAAGAACTTGTGATTAACAGAAGCAAACTCATATTTCATACGTGCTATGACATTTTAAAAGGTATGAAATCCAATGAATATACATGAGATTTTGATTAAAACATTTACAAATAACATCGCTAAGTAAACCACACGATATCATATAACGACGAAACAAATATGATATTGCAGGATAATCCGCATGACATCATATAACGTCAATAAATAATCGGCAGGCAACCATTTGGTTAAAAATAAGGAAAAAAAATACATTGTAAAACACTAGAAATGGTATCGTAAGATAATCCACATGACATCATATAACGTCGATAAGTAATCACTAGACAATCATATGGTCGAAAAGAGGGAGAAAAGGCGTCAGGATTGTTTTAAAAATGCTCAGAGTCCGATGATCGATCGGTGGTTTACCGGGCGGACATATAGCACTTCCTGCCGACGTCATGAAATGAGGTCGTTTGAACGAAAAATAGTCAAACGTGGACATTCGGCCGAAGCTCGGCCAATAATTATTTGCTGTTTGGGTACACTACCGGGGCTCGGAGTTTCCGAGGCATAAGTAACAAAAACAGCAACACAGCGAATTAATAAACATAGACAGCGTAAAATATGCCAATTTCTATTTTTGTTTCATTATTAATTTTCTTGTGAATTATTTTGAAGTTTAAGAATAAATTTAATGATGCAGGGTATGCCAAAATTCTCTGATATATCTGAAACTTTAATACAAAAATCAAGTAATCGGCGTACGAACAAAGTACTTCAAATTTCCCTGAAATCGTGCTGTTATTCCCTATCTCCAGTTTATAAATGTTTTTTGTAATTTTGATATGCACATATCGATTCCTAAACTTCATCCATCTTGCTATTTTCTTGTGGAAATATGTATAAGATAAAGTTGGATGTTTCCTCTGGGGCTGACAACATTGAAGTATTGAAGAAATCAAGTAACGAATACAATCTAGTAGCTTCCACAACCAATGCTAGAGAACACATGGGTCTGTTTGGATTAAAGTTTTGAGATGGTTTGATCTATAAACGGTGTAAAGAACATATATAAATATTGCGGAGAAAATTACAAAAAATTATCGTTAATTACTTTCCTTGCATTTTTATGTATTTTTTTGCAGCTCTTTAGATACAGTGCCATTTATGAGCGAAATTGTGTTTTAAATCTTTTATTTTCTTGAAAAAAAGTTTTAATAATAAGAAACTTTGTAGTACAAACTGTATTCTTGTACGTGAATTACATTTTTTTATATTACATTTTAAAACGTGTCAAGGCTCTTTGGCCCACCCTGCATGTTTATAGCACAAGCAAGACATATGTAATTGAAAAATTGATTAATATTCATACAAAATCTTAAAAGTATCGGAAGATTAGGACTGAAGATTAGGAAGGTTAGGAATCCGATTTTCAAATAATTGGTAATTAGAAATTTTTTTAATCTAAAGTAAAACTAGTATGTTGTGGCCACCGCAAGACTATCTTCTATATTTTCCTATACAAATTCACTCAGTAACAATATAAAAAAAAAAAAAAAAAAGATTTTTTTTATCGAAGTTTTTTTTTTTTTTTTGGTTGAAGTAAAAAAAAATCGATAACTTTGTTTTAAATTATCACATATTTATAGTTCAGCCATTCGTTCTAAAGGTATTGACGAGACCTTTCGAAAGATACCCATCTTGAAAATGTATCCCCCCCCGGGGGTTACTTCCCCCCAGGGGGGAAGCGATGCCCCCATATGCACAATTTTTTTTCCTAATTAACTACTACTATTATCAAAAATTCATATTAATTTTACAATCACAGGTTAAGAATAACTCTCATTATGTACATTTATACGAAATTTTCTCCTATACTGCCATGTTAAAAATTTAGAAAAAATACGATCATAGCGCCTGTTATGTTTATATGTATGGATAACAACAATTTTGTGTGTAAAAAAGAAAGGAAAAGAAAAGAATAATCGCAAATAAAATTGGTCAAGGATAAAAATCCTGTCAGTTAAAAAAGTATCTTTACATGTGATATGAATCAAAGGCATTACTTTACTGAAAATGTGTTAAGAGAACAGCTGCTAAGAGGCCCGCTTTTGGGGTAGAAAGAGGCCTCTTTTGAGATAAGAGAAAAGAGAAAAATAAGCCTTCTTCGAAGTGATGAAAAGCATTAGACCTTATGCTATGCTATTCAATGATGAAAAGCATTAGACCTTATCTGCACATTGCGGGCGGGCTTGCCTGGCACGTGTAATTACCAGTTGCCAGGGATGCACAGTTGAGAGCTCTGACAATATTGCTGTCAAAATGAGAAAACGGTTATTGCATTGGGCTGGTATTTATTGCACCTAATAAAAATAGAAATGCTATTTTCGGTAGTGAAAATACACAAATAGTAAGGGCTTTTAAGTTTTATTGTTCCCTTTTAAGAATTCAAAGGGCCCCCAAGAAATATTATTTTTTTTATTGCATGAGAAGTAGGGTCGGTGTTTTTTCGGAGAAACTGCTATCGTAAAACGTAAACAGCGCGGAGCTGCTGAAAGAAATCGCGGTTCCTCCACTCCGTATTGATGAGGGCGTAACTATGAGAGGACACAAAGTAGCTAATTGGCTAAGCTGATATGGGGGGATAGAAGGGTAGAAGCAAAGAGAGAAAGAGGGAGAAGGATGGAAGAGAGGCTGTGTGAAGCGGGGCAGAAATTGAAATGATTTTCAGGAGAAAGAAAAAAAAATAATATTTCTTGGGGGCCCTTTGAATTCTTAAAAGGGAACAATAAAACTTAAAAGCCCTTACTATTTGTGTATTTTCACTACCGAAAATAGCATTTCCATTTTTATTAGGTGCAATAAATACCAGCCCAATGCAATAACCGTTTTCTCATTTTGACAGCAATATTGTCAGAGCTCTCAACTGTGCATCCCTGGCAACTGGTAATTACACGTGCCAGGCAAGCCCGCCCGCAATGTGCAGATAAGGTCTAATGCTTTTCATCATTGAATAGCTTTCACTTCGAAGAAGGCTTATTTTTCTCTTTTCCCTTATCTCAAAAGAGGCCTCTTTCTACCCCAAAAGCGGGCCTCTTAGCAGCTGTTCTCTTAACACATTTTCAGTAAAGTAATGCTTTTGATTCATATCACATGTAAAGATACTTTTTTAACTGACAGGATTTTTATCCTTGACCAATTTTATTTGCGATTATTCTTTTCTTTTCCTTTCTTTTTTACACACAAAATTGTTGTTATCCATACATATAAACATAACACGGCACTTCTTGAGCGATTGATCCCCAAATCTAATCAGCACCAGTTTATGTCAGGGGCCAACTAAATACCAAGTTTGGTTAAATTTCGTTAAAAAAAAAAGGATTTTTTTCTAAGTTTTTTTCGTTAAAAGTAAAAAAAATCGATACTTTGTTTTAAATTATCACAGACTTATGGTTCAACCATTCGTTTTAAAGGTATTGACGAGACCTTTCGAAAGATGCCCATCTTGAAAATTTACTCTCCTTGAGGGGGGATTTCCCCCAAGGGGGGGTTGGCGAGGCTCCTGCACATACAATTTTTTTTTTTCTCAGTTGACTATCTCTATTATAAATAATTCTTGCAAATTTCATAAATATTATTGAAAAATAATTTTCTTTATGTACATTTATACAAAATGTTGTCCTATATCACGATGTTAAAAATTTAGAAAAAGCGGAATGGCAACGCAACCTGTAAGACAATTTTTAGCAAAAGTTGATATGCACTAATTTATGTCAAAGTGCAACTACATACCAATTTGTATGAAATTCTGTGCAGTAGTTCCTGACATGCAGTTGCCACAAAAGTTTGTCACACCCACGCAGAGACTGACAGACAAACAGACAGACATTTTCTAAAAATGGTCAAATCGTGTTCTACAGCTCGCAAAACGTGTAAATCCATCAAAAACCCGAGGTCGAAAATTTTTACGAATCCGATACTTTCTTCTATTAAATATAGAAGAAAGTAATAAAATAAAAGGAATTTTAATATTATGTAAAATATTGCTACGCTTCGGGGGTTATTGGAGGTTGTCTACACAAAGGACCATGACCTAGCCGGAATAATTTCAGTGTTTGGGGTATTTCTAAAGGATCCTAACCCGTATTTATACGAGAAAACACAGAAGTCTCCAAAATGGTAGGCCGACAAGTGTGACTTGGAATCGAACCTGGCACCTTCAGTCTACCAGCGTCAAGAAAAGAGCCCTTTGTCTACTAATTGGGGCCTTAAATTGTGTAAAACTTATAAAATAATATTATTTAAAGAATTAAATTTATTTTTCACGTTTTATAATAAGTAAGGGTGCATGTATAAATGTGCGGATTTTAAACAATTTTATTAATTTCTGTATCCCAACCAGCCATTTTAAACACTTCTGTTGATTAATCCAGATTCTTGTTAAATAAGGATTGGCAGTAAAGGAGAATGACTATAATTTATAAATCATTTACAGCATTTTAAATAACAATTATATTATACATATTCTGTTTATTCATCTAAAATGGTTTTTTTAAATCTCCCTTTTGATATAAAAACGTTCCATTTCATTATAAATTCTATTACGGCGAGAAATAAAGTATTTCTTTGAACTATTAGTTATCTGTTCTCGCCACATTTTTAACGGCCAACGCGTCGTATCTTGTCCGTTAATAAAACTTTTTCCCACTGTAGGCACTTTTTAGCTATTAACTTTGCGAATGAATATTAATATGTTAATTTCGAAAATTAATGGCAAATTTATAAATCTAAATTAGAAAACTAAATTAATAAAGTGAAATTAGAAAGTTAATGTCAAGCCATAAAGTTAACGGAAAATTTATTAACTGATAAAATGAACATTTCTAACTCAACTAATAAATTCTAGTGCAGTAAATGTTTCGTGAAAATTTGATTTAGTGATCGAAACTCAGAAATAATTACAATAAAAAAGTTTTTTTTTTTCTTTTTTTTTTTTATGATTATTGAAAGAATATATCTTGAAAGTGTAGATTTAATTTAACATCAAATAAATTGTTTCTATAAAGATTCTAGACACAATAAAAAATTTCTGTGTTTATTACATTATTAATGAACTTATATTGATGCATTTTTATGTACTTGTATGTAACTGAATTTATAGAAGTGTATATGCGTGAACACATATATATGCATGAATAAATGTATAAATAATATGCGCCAGTACATGTACATATTTTACTGTTTTATAAATGAATTTGAGAAACGAATCTACTATTACAATACATACAATAATAACTAACAAAATATTTCAAAGTATAGAATAATGATGTTTGGAAATCAGATCTTTAAATATCATATTACTGGACGTGGTGGTCCCGGCCCATCCCATCCCCCTAACCAGAGCAGCTGATTTATCTCCTCTAAATAATTTTCTGTGAGGATGCCATGATGACCACCGTTTATGATCCTCTTGTAACTTCTGAAATGGATCTGATGGCATGAATCACCATCGCTGCCGCTACAAGCACCGTATTCAAGATGTTTATGAAGTATTAAGTAATAGCATAACATGAGGTTCGGTGGCGTGATTGGAACCTCCGGTGAAATCCTCCTACTGGGTCGATTCTCGGTTGATCAAACGTGGCTATTCCATTTCATATGTGCATTTTTCTAAAGAAATTACAGCATTTTATGCTATAAAATTGCTTAAGGGTGCTTTTATTTTTTTTAATGTCCCTTTAAAAATGTCACTTATGCGTTTATTTATAATACTTTTAAAGTTTACCTCACAAAGAATTGATGATACTCAGACTTTATGGTATATCTTAATATGTTTTTCCTTTTTTCAAATATATTTCCACAACTTTTAGGGCCGCGGTACCCCAGTCGGTAGAGCGCCGGCCTCGTAATTGGAATATTGCGGGTTCGGTACTTGAGCCGGCCAAAGACCGTCGAGTACACTAATGGTGGCTGTTGCACGTAAAATCTGTCGTGGCCGCAATGTCCTCCATGTTCCCATCAAAAATTATACCTCTGGGGGTCACCGAAGCGGGAGAGCCATCCCTTCCGCAGAGGATCAAAACTGTGATGGCATGCCTCCGGACCACCTCTAGGGGTGTGTCCCAGACCGTCGCCAATTGCCCATCTGCGTAGCACTAGTGCGATGTAAAACCCAACCATCCATCCACAATTTTTATAATTTTTTGGTTACAAATATTGGTGGCGTGGTGTAATAGGCATTGGTGGCGTGGTGTAATTGTATTTTTTTTTGTTTAACATATATAAGTTTTTATACAGGGTCCGCCTAAAGTACCTTACGTCTATCCTGGGCCGGAAATGCATGAGAATTTTTTTAAATGGCGAAAAATGTGTTGAATTAATTTAACAGGGACCTCTTTTAGTAAAAAAAAAAAAGGCGTGAGGTCGGACTAGGGGGGCCGCTGGGAAGGACTTTGAAATTTCAAAATGATAAAATATGCCTTTTGTTATATCTCTAGAAACCTCTCTTCAGAACAATGAATTTGTATAAATAATTTTGCTCTGCGATAATTATTAAAGACGACACATCAGCTTTTCAAGATTTGAAATTTAGATTTTATACTCATGTATCTCCTTTAATATTTATCGCAGGACAAAACTATTTTTATCAAATTTATTGCTTGAAGAAATTTTTGCAGGGATATATCACAAAACATACCTTTCCCTCTGAAATTTTAAAGTTGCCCTCCGTAGCTGTCCCCTAGCCCCTCAGGCTCAAACTTTTCGACTAAAAGATGTTTCTCTTGAATTTATTGAACTCGTGTTTCGCCATTTTGTATAATTAAGACGCATTTCCGAGGCAGAAGAGGAGTGTGGAACTTTTGGTGCACCATGCATATTTGTAAATTAATAAGCAAATGAAAATTCATAAATAAAATAAAACTGTTTCTAACTTTTTTATTGCATGTATGTTCTTTTTGTTACATTTAACAAAACATGCGTTTTACATTGAATTTATATAATTTGTAGTGTCTTCTACTATTATTTAATATACTTTAGTCTTAATTAATAAATAAATGGGAGTTAATAAGTTAAGTACATCTGTTTTTCAATTTTCTTTTTATTGAAACTACAGTTTTTAAGAGATTTTAGATAAAATATACATGTAATTTCAATAGTTTACTTTTTTTTTTTTTTTTTTTTTTTTTTTGTGCGTGTGTGTGTTTGTGTGTATACGTTTTCCATAAAGTCGAGAAAACATCAAAATAAAAGCATCTATCAAAAATTTCAACAGAAATACTTCTTTGAAATATTAATTAAAACCCTTATGTAAGAGGCTATGGTAGCCCAATTGACAGAGCATAGAGCTTGTAACTGGAGAAACGATTTTTGGACACTCGAATCCGAGTTGTCGAGTTCATTGCTGGTGTCTTTGCATGTGTAAAATCCATTGTGGCTGAAAGGGTTTCCCTGTTCCTTAAAATAAATACGTTTGGGTGTTACAAAAACAGAGAAATTATCCCTTATGTTGAAGATCGAAATTCTGATGGCATATCTCTGCAAATCCATCAGATGAATCAGAGATGGTCACCAATTACCCATTGTGTCGCTCTAAATCGATGTTAAAGCCAAGGAAACACAAACTAAACTCTTATGTAAAATTACAAAGTTTTATTGAAAATAAATGAATGGAAAATAAATATAGATATTAACGAATGCGATTCTTGTACATTTATTTTCAATTATTAAATGCATTTGTAAGTTTTCGGAGTTTCTAGATAAAATTTCCGGTGTATTTGTAAACTTATTATTATTTTTATTATTTTTATTGGAGATTATCTATTCATGTCTACAATGTCATCTCTTTCATTTCAATTAAATTCCTATAATTACGAAATTTAATTAATTCTTTTTTTTTTTTTAATTTATAAGTGAATTTGCATTAAGTAAAAAAAGAAATTTTTTATAAGAAAATGAAAATTTACGAATAAAATAAATATGATTAAAAATTCACCTTATTGGAACGACAATTTTCGTGTTTTGTTACACAATAACTTAAATATATTTGAATTTTTGAGCATAAATATAAACTCATAAGTTCAATAAAACCGATTGAGCATCGAGATGCAAAAAAAAAAAAAAAAAAAAAAAACCGAATTGGAAAAGAGAAAATATAGATGATCAATACTATTTTCTCTATCGAAAAACGTATAGAAAACGTTATGTTTGTAATATATTTCCAAAAGGTATTTCAAAGTGTACATAAACTAAACTCGAATATGCCGTTTCCATGTTCGTAGCTACGAAAATGTATATCTGATAACTTAGCGGAAATGATCTCATATGTTCTCATAGTCTAGTCAATCTTCAAGCATATGTCACAAATCCATGGAATTGCTGCATGAGATGCGGTACGTAAACGTAATGTGAGTTTTATAAGTTGCATAGGCGCTTGTTTATAGGTGTTATTTTCTTTAATATTCCCTCATATTTTAAAATTTGAAATAAATAATCATAAATCTAAAAATATGTTTCTGAGTAGTTAGATTTGTATGTTTTCAGAGAATAAATAAATGAATATGTATGTTTTTCACATTTAAAATACATATAAATCTCCATGAAAAAATTTTAATAAATAAAAAAATAATACTTTTAATGGAAAACTTTTATAGCAAAGCCAGATTGTAATAAAGGTTTATATTAGAGTGATTTTAAATGCATGTTTGTTTCTTTTCGCGTGGGGGGAGGGATGCATGTTTGAGTTGTTTTGACTTTTTTGGTGAATAATTATAATTAAAACTTCTACCATTTTCATAACACACATTTCGAGGAGAAAACATAATTAAACTTATCAAGAATTAAATCATAGCCTCCTAAACTAGATGCCTTCCGCGTGTCTCGGAAACTTGGCAAAAGTTCAAACGGTAGACAGCGCCACCTGATACAGATTGCTCGAATTTTTTTTTCAACAGACACCAAAAATTTTTAAAAATGGGATTTGATATACACAAAAGGTGAATAGAATCGAAGAAACGTCGATTATATATATGATATATTACTTTTTAAAATTATTGGGGACAGTTGAATAAAAAAGTCGCGCAATCTGTACCAGGTGGTGCTGTCTACCACTTGAACTGTTGCCACGCGGAAAGCATCTAGTGTAGGAGGCTATGGTTAAATGTTTTTAGGCTAAGAATCGAACGTGGATCATTTGGTATAAAGGGCCCTAAAATAGTTAATATTACTATAACGAATTGAATAACTGATCGACGTAGAATCGACACAAAAGACTCACGTGAAAGGTGGAAATTTTCATTTGCGCTGTGAATATAGACTCAGATTTGCAGATGAAATTCTTTTTGTTTTATTTATCTTCTTTATTGCAAGATAAAATGCGGCAGTAATAAACAGTTTAGTTGATAGAGATCTAGCATGTTATGATAAAAGACCCATGTTCGAACCCTTACCTGGTCGCTTTTCACTCTTGTAAAAATTAATTACGATTGGGTAAATTAAAATTAAATTAAAATTTCGAATGAAACTCCTTGTCAAATTATAAATTTTGATAATATCAAAATATAATATAATTTACTTATAAAAAGTCTGATTTCTATTCGGTATAATTATTCAAAATAAGTATGTGAAACATACGCTAAATTTTAGAATTAAGTTATATTTAAATAATCAAAACTTTTTAACTAATCAAAACTTTTCAAACGAAAGAAATAATGGGTTATGCCAAAAGTTGAGCTGAACAATTTTACACATTACAATTTTAAAAGAAGACTAAAAAAATTACTAATATCAAGAAAATAGTATGTAATTCTTTTAAATCCTTTACAAAACAAAATCAGCTTGAGATGATCAAAAAATAAATAAAACTTGATTTTAAATATGTAATGCCCCAAAGAGATATTTTATATGTATCAGTTTCGAATATAAACAACTTATCAGATTAAAAATGTCTTTTGTTTGATAACATCGACAGAATTACAAGAGATTTCTAAAGAACCATACAAAAATAATACAATCTTTAAAATACATAAGCTATAAAGTGTGTATAAAGAAGACATCATTTTTAAGCAAATAAAACATAAAACGATAAATATTTATGTTATTTCGTACTTGGACAAATAAGACGAAGAACAACGTAGTGATTTTTTTTTTAAAGAATTATTTACTTTTCAATGCAAAGCATTATCTTAGAAAATACGTTTTGTTTAAGCTTTTACAGTATACTGCTGAATAAAACATACTGCACCTTTTCAGTCCATATTTACTCTAAAAAGCCATTTCTTCTATTGATTTTTCAATAATCAAACTTAAAAGACATTTCGTGAATACTACTCCGAGTACATTTTGAACTATCTTCTCATATATTTACCTTTCAATTTTCACAGAAAATGTCTCACGATATACAGAAATCATTTGTACATATTTGAACAATCTGTTTTATTATACTATAAAAATTTTCGCTTCGCTTCGCTAATGCAGTCTTTTGTCGTTTCTACTAATAACAGCCATTAAAGATGTCTTAGAAATTTCAAATACGTATAGAAAGTGAATGTATTCATTGTATATAAATTTTTTTACAAAGAATGTAAAGCAAGTTACTAGATATGTCTAAAATATTTTATGTGATTTCTTATTTTAGTGAAATTCTGACAATTGATTGTACAAAAGCGATTGATTGTTAAAAAAATTAAATAAAAAATAAACAATTGAAAAAAAAATGTCTATTGAGAGGCGTAATATGAATGCTTGAATAAAAATAATTTTACATGAAAAATAACTTCAGTATTAATAAAAATAAATACAAAAATGTAAATATTTAGTTTATCCAAATAAAACAGTTATTAAAATATTTAAAATTGAAGAGTATTCGAAATAATATTTCATTTCCAAATTTTTAAAATAAATGACTTTTACCGGAATAAATCTTTATAGACATAATTCATCACAGTCGGTAACAAAATTATTAAAGAACACATCCACACATCCACACTTTTCACATTTTTTCTTAGTTTGATCGCAAATTTTTATTACTCACTTAATATTTTATAAACAGCATAAAGACTGATTATCACTCGACTGATATTTACTTAACAAAAGAGTATTAAGTGCATATCTTTTACATGAGTATTATAGCTAGAGCTTCAATTTATTTGCTGCCGACTACATTTCAATATACAATTTAGTATTAATAAGTATGATAAAATCTCTCTCTCTCTCTCTCTCTCTCTCTCTCTCTCTCTGTATATATATTATAAGATAAGGATTAAATAATTATGTGTAATAATGTCAAAAATAAAACAAATAAAGCAGCAATAACATATGTGTACAGCGGGTATTTCTAAAGAGAATTTATGAGAAACTCTCTAATGTATATATATATATATATATACAATATGGTATATAATGGTACATAATGGTCAATATGGTATATATGGTATTATGCATATAATATCGCATATATATATATATATATATATACCATAATATAGTTACATTACAATAAAATTACCTTTATATGTGCACTCTGTATGTATACTTTAAATTATTTATAACGAAAAAGTTTTGAGTACTCATCGATTATCCGAATTAGTATGAAGAAATGAAACATAATAATAGACATAGATTAAATGAAAAATAGTACTTATAATACATAATTTTTAAATGTTCTCATGTATTTTTATTTTAACTTTTACAGAAAATATCTCAAGATGTTCAGAAATCATTTGTACATATTTGAACAAACTGTCTTATTACATTATAAAAATTTTCGCTTCGCTTCTCTACTGCAGACTTTTGTCATTTCTTCTAGTAAAAGCCATTAAAGATGTCTTAGAAGTTTCATATAAGCACAAAGTAAAGCTAACATATTCATTGTATAAAACCTTTCTACAAAGAATGAATCGCAAGTTTCTGGAAAAGTCTAAAATATTTTATTCGACTTCTTATTTCAGTTAAATTATGACTTTTGATTGTATGAAAACGATTGTGCGATTAAAAAATATGAACTCTGACAGATGAAAAGTGAATGCTTGAATTGAAATAATTTGCGTGGAAAATAAAGTCAATATTTGTTGAAAAAAATTGTATGTTTAAGTGTTTTCTTATGTGGAACATTTTTTTTCCATAAACATACGTTTTCAATAATTTCTCATTAAATATTAATTCTTAGTACGATTAAATATTCTTTTCATTATGAATAAAAACAGTTTGAAGTTTATAATAAAAAATTACATTAAAATACATATCTTCCAAGAATTAAAAAAAAAAAAAAAAAAAAAAAAAAAAAAAAAAATCGTGAAAAATACGAAAAAACCTTACGTCGAGAGTGAGATATTTGGTTGATATAGCCTGGAAGTGTTAAGGAATACTACTAGTAATTCCGGATACATACACCTTAAAAAACCTTTATAAAGAAGCAGCAGCCAAATTAAAACTCTGCAAAATGAGCAGTGCTTTCAAAATCAGAAAGGGTCTAAGACAAGGCGACACAATTTCAACTAAACTGCTCAGTGCAGTACTTCAAGAAGTTTTTAAGAAATTAAATTGAAAAGAGAAAGGTATATGCAGAATTTATAAATTTTGAGATTTTCGGGTAATATTGTAGTGCTTGCCCCTCATTTCAGGATTTGCAGGAAATGCTTCAAAAATTAAACAAAGAAACAAGCTCATTCGATTCGAAACAAACCTCAGTAAGACAAATATCACGTAAAATTTCTTTATCCCTTCACTGAAGGTCGCTGTTGATTTGGATGAATCAAAAATAGTACACTGTAAATGCTTTTTTAATATATTACACAACAATATTGGAGGCAACCTACTCTCCACAACTATCCAGAGATATGTTACCAGCTGCAACTGTGCAACCTTTCATGTTACGCTATGGTTACACAGGTAGAGGGTAACATTTCTTTTCGTGGTTGTGGTATTTCTCTACATGGTAATCTACCTCAATATTTTTGTGTAATATTACACAAAATGTTTTACCGTGTATGCAGTTATACTTATCTGAGTCATTGCGATGAACGAAAACATCATGGATGAACTTAATAGTTAAATTTGTGTAAAGAACATTCGGAAGAAATATCGCTACATTCAAAAGCGACCTCCCAACTGGTTCAAAAAGAAACATCTTTGATCAGTGTATTTTGACTTTTAGCTTACGTCTCAGAAACTTGGACTTAAACGTGTAAAGCTGCACAAAAGCTTCAAGAAACCCAGAGAAGCATGAACAGTTGCATGAAAAGATGAATGTTAGTATACACCCGAAGAAACCAAAAGCGAGACGCGTGGATTAAAGAAGCAAATCAAAGTTACTTAAGTCATTTGTAGAGTAAGAAAGTTAAAATGAAAGGGGTATGGGCACCTTGCTAGAAGAACCTGTGATAGATGGACCACAAAAATCTCATTTTGGATACCTGAAAATAAGTAAAGACCAAGGAAGGGACCCCAGTATAATTGGAGAGATAATATTGTCAAGTTTGAAGGAGCAGAATGGAGAAGAATTCTAGAAAACAGGGCACATTGGAATCACCTAGGACAAACCTTCTACCTGCAGTGGACTGATAAAAGCTGAAATTGGTGATGATGATATGAATATATATATATATATATATATTTAAGAACTCAATAGCGTTATAAAATTTAGCGTTTAAACAGATACACGATAATACCAACACCACAAGAATAAAACTGATTACAACACAGTTAAAAAGCCAGCACAGAAATTTTACGATTAATTTTTAGTACAATTACAAGACGAAACCAATTTAAGTTACTTACGCCAACATGAGTAAATCGGACCATAAAACCCTGACAGAAAAAAATTGAAGAAGGTTCTCAATAAATTTATTAAAAATATATCTGGAAATGAGAGTTGAATTAAAAAGTATGAAAAAAAGACCACAGGAAATAAGAATTGGATTAATAAATGCTTAAAAATAGAAGTATTAGATCATCAGGAAACAAGTACTTCCAAAAGCAAAATAAGCTGCAAGATTTCGTAAAACTGTACAGCTAATTCTGGCCAAAAATACAGCTCATGTTTCAATCTTGCAACAAAACCATTTTGAAAGAAGAATGAAATAAAATATTAAAGCAAACCTTCAAGGAATCGAGAGAGAAAAAGGGAAAAAATCAAAATTCAAAGACCTAAAAACATGTCAGGCCAACACCAAACACAGCGTAACATGTTGCCACCCTAAAATTGATAATAAAAATAATAATAAAGACAATAAAAATAAATTCCAGACAATCATCAATTAATTGATAAAGATTTTACAATTGAACAATTTTATTATATAACATATACTTCGTTTTCTTCCAAAGAGAGTAATCTTCAATATGTGTACACATAATTGAGCGGAACCCCGTTAACGCAAATCTCAAGGGGAACAAAAAAATATTTCAGGATATCAGTAATTCATGTTATCAGTAACTCAGAAACGAATCTTCTCTTTGACAGGAATCGTAGAAACAGTTCATGTTACAAGTAATTCACGTTAAGTGTGTTCACGTTAACGAGGTTCGACAGTATGTATATTTTATATATGTACTTTAATTTCATTTATAATGGCAAGCTTGATCCAAACTTATAGTATCCGTTGTTTGTGCAATTATGTAAAAACAAATTTAAAAAAAATAATACAGAATGATTAATTGAAAACAAGAACTCCAAATACATTTTGACATAATTTTTATTTATGTACTTTAAATTTTCATTGGAAATGCTTCACGATATACAGAAATCGTTTGTACATATCTGAAGAATTTATTTTATTGCATTATAGAACCTTCGCTTCGCTTTCTTAAGGCAGATTTTTATTCCTTCCTTCTACTAACAGCCATTAAAGATGTTTTAGAAATTTCAAATGCACATACAATAAATCTAATGTATTCATTGTAAAAAATATTTCTTCAAAGCTTGAAGAGAAAGTTACTTGATGAGCTTAAATTATTTTATTATATTTTATGGGATTTAATATTTTATTGATATTTTTAGATTTTATTGTATGAATTGTGTTTTTATGCAAAAAAGAAAAAAAAAAAAAAAAAAAAAAAAAAAAAGAAGAAGAAGATAAACACTGGAAAATAAATTATTATTGAGAAATGTAATATTGATGCATTAATAAAAATAATCTTAAGTGGCAAAGAATTTAAATTTGAATGTAAAGGAATGGGAAGGAATTTTGATAAAATATTAAAAATAAATAAATAAATAAAAAAGATCAGACTAGAATTTTATTTCTAATTAATAAAAACAAATTACTTTACTGCTATAATATATATATATATGAATGTATTTTATTATTTGAATGAATATTTAGTATATGTATGTAATATCATAGTATATAATATCATAGCTGCCAACATCGTAATTAATGTTTCTTAATGCTGTTACTCCCGCCCTATTTCCACATCAGTAAATTTAGAAAGTAATATTCTCCAAATGTAATAACTATTAAAAAATAAGAAAAAAAATGCCAAAAAATAAATAAATAAATAAATAAATAAATAAAATACTGGCGTGAAAAAATAAAGGCTGGGCTAACAATACTACGGAATACCAATTACATTGTTGGCAGGTATGGTAGATATAATATTGTATATACTTATAAAAACATAAGATGTTAATATTAATATACGGGCAAATTTTTATATGAACTGTAACGTATTACTTCTAACTTAAAATGAAAACCTTGATCAATATTTAGTTCGTTAATTTTTATTTAAATGAAAAAAAAAAAAAAAAAAATCCAACAAAATAAAAAAGATGATTTTAATAGAGAAGTCAATATTCTATCAATTATTTATTGAGACATCAAATCAGGTGATTTTTAACAAATATTGTATTAATTTTCCCCAAACAAAATTTGTTCTCTGCAGAAAAACAGCTATTCATTTTAGGAGATACATGTTTAACAGTACCATCACTGAACTTTTTTTTTATGGTATCAATTCTTTTTTTTTTTTTTTTTTTTTCCTTTCAGTTTTGTCAATTTTGAATCCTTATGAAGTCTCCTCATAAAGCTAAAAGTAAAACTGACAGCATAATAATTACATTTTATAAAATGACAGCAAATATCTTATTTAACACCATTCATCTTTTGCCCCCCCCCCCTAATTGTCCGTTTTTTTCTTTTCTTTTCTTTTTTTAAAGAAAAATTCTAAAAAAGAAGCAATTTTCTATCTATTTAAAATAGTACTTTATAGTCTTCAGAAAACTTTCTTCTGTATTTCACTATAAAAATTCTCGCATTACAAATAATTTTCTAAAATTATTATTTATAAAAATTATTTTCCGTCGTGAATGAAGAAGATTTTTATCACACAGAAAAATAACTCTAAATGTCGAAAGAAAATCAATTTTTTGTCCTTCAAGCGATATCTTAATAAAGACATTATTTATTTATTTATTTTGTAAAAAATGAAAAAAAAAAAAAAACGATGAATATGCTTCAGTTATCATAGATCTACATTGTATAAAATTTGCATCATAGATTAGTGTCATTGACCGGCAAAATGTGTTCAGATCATTGACCGTAAATGTAAAGTTATGCCTATTAAAGTTAAAGGCTTTTTCTCGAAGAAGGGAATTGACCTTTTTCGCGACACTTTAAATTTTACAACAATCTGTTGCTAATTCGGGTACTGGAGTTTCTCGAAGAAGGAAGTGGCTGGATATTCCAATGGTCATCTCTCTGAATTTCACTAAAATTTCTTGGAGTGTATAGTTCAACCATTATTTTTAAAAGTGTTGATGGTTTGTTTTGAAAAATATTTCAGTTAAAATTTACGTCACTATGGAGGAGAAGTTACCTAAGAGAAGAAGTTACTTAAGAGAGCAAACGATGCTCTTACAAATACAGAAAAAAAAATACTAGTTAACTAATATTTTTACGATTATTTTTATTATTTCATGTGATTGTTAAAAAGTAATTCTCACTGCGAACATTTATACAAAAATTTGTCCTCTACAGACATATAAAAATTTACCTAAAATGGGATGACAGCACTGCTTGCTGGGCGATTTACGCCAATAGATGATAGCCAATAAATGCATATCAGAGTGCAAATAGATATAATTTGTATGAAGTTCTAAGCATTAGTTTTTGAGTCAAAGTTGTTTGTCTCATACAAATACACGCAGGCAGATATTTTCTAAAAATGGTCAAATAGTATTATGAAGCTTTCAAAACGTATAAATTTACCGTAAACTAACGTTTTTTTTACGTATACAATACATTCTTCTATCGATTATAGAAGAAATTAAAAACTAATAATTGAAAAATGTACGTAATATTTGAAATTAAATATAAAAGACATCGACTTGTATTTAAAAAGGGAATTGATTTTACAAATAAAAGTTCCAAAGAAATATTTGAATTAAAATGTTTATTTCTAAATAATATATGTATAAGTAACAACAAAAAAAGATTTCAGTGCACAAAAAACAATTAAATGGGCTATTCATTACAAGAAACTTATCACCGATTAGACTTTTAAAATTGAATTTTTTTTTAAATTGTTTTGATTCGTGAATACCATAAAAAGGATTAATTAAAAAATATTTGATATAATTTGTACTTATTACGTTACGTACGTACTGCAAAACATACGAACTTTCTAGAATACATGAAAACCCCATGTATTCTAGAACCAATGTTTTTAACCTCGGTTAAAAACACCGCTAACATATTGTGCGGTAAATTTGAAATGTGTTGTAAGAAAAAGCATTCTAGAATTATTAAGAAAAACTGAAAGAATAAAAAAAATACAACATGAAGTGCCGCAGTATAAAATTTTGCACACTAAATTAGGATCAATGACCGCCAAAAAGTGATTTAATCACTGACCGTATAAATAAGATTATGCTAGTAAATGTGTCGCGATTTTTTTACTGGAAAAAGGGAAGGGACCTTTAATTTACGGTCAACACTCTGAAATTTACAGTAGGATTTTTTTTTTTTTTTTTTTTTTTTTTTTTTTTTTAATGCGGGTACTGGAGTTTTTTCTAGATGAACTGATCGTACAAGTCTTTGAATTTTACTGAAATATCTTATAGTGTGTGGGACAGCTTTTCCGTTAAAAACTTTTTCTGTAAATTTACGGTAACGTGAGGGTTACTAAATACTGTTGTCACGTCTGTCCGTTCGAGAGTCGAACCTGTGTTATGTATGTAGCAGAAGAGAATGTTATCATACAATGTAAAAAAAAAAAAAAAAAAAAAAAAAATGTCCTATTTGCTGCCAGAAATTCTCTGTAATTTGAGAAAATACGTTCTGACAACGTAATTTTTCTTAAATTACGCGTATTTTCTCAAATTACAGAGAATTTCTGGAAGCATATAGGGCATATTTTTTACAGTGTATAGGAACATCGATTCACGTTTTAAGCTGTTACTCAGAAGTTTTCAACTGAGAAAAATATATTTAAAAGGGTCAATTTTATTATTTTTATCAATTTTTAATTCATTTAACGACGATATAAATTATGAGTCTTTAATGAATAAAAAAAAGTTATTTGAAAATCATGAAAGGAGCTAAACAATTGGTCCTGCATGAGATTTTTATTACATTCAGATGAAGTCTACACTAGTTATTCCTCTCCGACCCGAAATATTTTTTTCCCTTAAAACATTATATTCTTCTGTTTTTACCAGCTGCAATAAAAATAGGGACTATAATTTCCCTTTGTTGATTGAAAATGGTACTTAACACTTTCGCGATCGCTGACGTAGATTCACGTCATTTGAAAATCTATAACTCCGCCAGTAGGCGTGTTTTTCACAATTTGTGTAATATTTATTTCTTAAGAAAAAATGGATGGATAGATGGTTGGGTTTTACGTCGCACTGGTGCTGCGCATATGGGCAATTGGCGACGGTCTGGTACACATCCTTAGAGGTGGTCCGGAGACATGCCATCACAATTTTGATTCTCCACGGAAAGGATGGCTCTCCCGCTTCGGTGACCCCCAGAGGTAGAATTTTTGATGGGAACATGGAGGACATTAGGGCCACGACAGATTTTACGTGCACCAGCCACCACCATTAGTGTACACGACGGTCTTTAGCCGGCTCGAGTACCGAACCCGCAATCTTCCAATTACGAGGTCGGCGCTCTACCGACTGGCTACTGGGGCCCCATTTAAGAATATACCCAATATACATATTTGCACAATCAATGTACTATTGATACAAATACTTTGATTAGAAAGAGTATAATTATAATGTATATCCATTTGTAATATAAATGTGAATACAGAAAATTTTGCCCTGAAATATTATAACTTGGGAGAATAACACCCAAAAGCGGGCTTTATAGTCAAAAAGAAAAACATACGGTCGTGAAAGTGTTAACACTTCCTGCGAATTAGCACGATCGTTCATTTCCAGTTTTTACTACATACGACTGCTCCAGATGCAAAAATGTATGTAGATGTCCTGGATGTCTAACCCCCCACGATCGTGCGCCCTGTGTCGGAAACTGGTATAAATGATTAAAAATAATTAAATACACTGGTAAATATAAATAACGCTGGTAAAAAATAATTAAATTCTCGATCGAAAATTTTCAGAATTTCTTGAATAATTGTCAATATTAAAAATAATTCATGTGCTTCGTTGTACTAAGTGTATGATTCTTACCCCTAAATTTAATGATTAGTAAAATATATCGCTTCACTTTTTAAAACTGCATGCATTAAGTTTTAATGATTATAAATATGTATACATACATACACACACATATGTATATATATATATATATATATATATATATATATATATATGCATGAAAAAGTTACCAATTTTCTTAATGAATTTACGTTTTAAATAGGTGAATTGCGAATTGCTTTCTATTTTTATATTAAACAACTATACTATTAAAAAATTCCAGTTTTACCAATTAATGGCTATCAGCGATGATTAAAAAAATGAAATAAATTTTTAAAAAATATACTCCACATTCTTCAGGGATGATCGGAAACTCTTAAATTAGAGATTGAGATATTGATCAGTAATCTAGTTTTTGTCTGCTAATCCATTGTTCCTGGTTCGTTTACCGTTTGAACAAAAGTCACTATATTTTTTAATGAGTATGCCTTCTGAGGAACTTGAAATTTACAGCACATACCGTAAAAACCGGCGTATGAGCCGCAGTCAGTACCGTCAAACTTAGGGAATTTTTAAATCACTATTCACCAATAATTTTTAAGAGTGACATTTCATTTATGTAATAGGCGGCAACTCTTCGAAATAATTAGACAAATGCTATAATTGAATTTTAGTGGCGGCTGTTGAATAAAGCACCGAGTACGGCCCATACGCCGGTTTTTGCGGTAATATTACAACGGCAAATGATGAAATAAGTAACTTTAGCAATATATGCTAAAAAAATAAATCATTTTTTTTTCTTTTGAAATTATTTCTCGAAAATGCATGGCATATGCATATATATATACATATAAACTTGAAATTTACCACACAAGTAGATGGAATTTTTTTTATCCCCAAATTATAATGCATGTTCTAGCATTTTTTTTTTTTTTTTTTTTTTTTTTTAACAGTGTAAGAACGATATTTCTATTGAGATATTTTAGATACTGATAGATTTAAATTTATATCACTAAATGTTGTCGTTGCAGTTGAGATATTTCCTTATCTATAGAATATTCTTCGTTGCAATTTTTTGTGGTATTAAATCTTCCGAGAACTGCAGTGCATTTTTTTTTTCTTTTTCTGACACTTAATCCTTATTATGAAGAATCAGAAGCCTTAAAATAGAACTGACAACATAATCACTGCAAATACTGAATACTGTATCATTCAAATTAATCATTTAAATGTCTGATTTTTGTATTTAAAAAAAAGTTCGCATAAGAAATTAAAAAAAAAAAAAAGGTAAATTATTGAAAAATTCAGTTTCTATTTTAAATAAAATGTAAATAAAATATTACGTTATGTTTTAAAAGTTAGTTTGAGCGAATATATATATATATATAGCTAATATTCACTTTCTTGAAATATTAATTTCTCAAAAATCATATTTATACTTTGCTCAGAAACCGTTTGTATGTGGGGAGAACACTGACTAAACTGAATGTTCATTTCTAAATATTCAAAAGCGGCAAATCTCATTACAACCTACGCATGTGCATAAAATTTCATCCTTATAATGCACAGAAATCAAGATGCATAAATATAGAGTAAGTTGTGGTAAGATGCCGCGTTGGAGATGACATGCCACTTGGTTCTGTTATGTGCAAGCACCATCGGAGAGAGACACCAGTAACGAGCTGTGTGTTACATTTTTGTGAATTTTTCGGAATCTCTTAGATTAATTTGGATCTAAAATTCATCTCTCTTCAACTTTTAAATGTTAAAAATTTTGACTTGTTCCCAGTTTAGTTAGTAACAGTATTAACCAAAATATAAACAGCAGTTTAAATAAGAAATAATTCGGATCAGTTTTAAAAGTACAGTGCCTGGTCTTCCTGTCAAACTTATAAAGGGGAGCGGTTCCCCTTTATAAAGAGTTTTTTAAATTGAATTTATTTTTATGAATTACAGTTAACGTTAGTCACATACTTAATGCTTATGTGTTAAGCCTTCAATGTGTTAAATCTACTTTTTTGAAAAATGATAATAATAATAATAACAATAATAATAATAATAATAATAAGCCTTAGATTAATTAAAAAAAAAAAAAAATAAGAATCTTAAAACTACAAAACATTTTTTTTTTCTTTTGAGTTTTCCAAGATTTACAAATATAAAGTGATGCGTGTGAGCGATATACCGTTTGCAGAGTAAACATTTCATGCTTAGATACAGATTTACTTTAAGCTAATTTCATCCCATTGTGTAATTACAGAGAAGTGAAAACGAAAGTGATTTGTTTAATCTAAAGCAATGCTCTGCGTCTGAAATTTCTCTTGTTTTGTAATTTTGAAAAACATTTTAGAAATCCTTTTAAAATTACACACAAAAGTAGCACAAAACATAACTTTAATTTTAGTTTGAAAAATACTGAAAGTGATAAAAATAATTATTTAACTTTTATTTATTTATTTATGTATTCGCCATAGGTGCAAACGAACATGTCTGATGAAATACATTTTTTTTTTTTTTTTTTTTTTTTTTTAGTTATAAGAAATCTATGCTCAGTGAATATTAACATCAAACACAAGCCTAACAAAATTGTTAACAATATTGTTTAATATACATAAGTACCAGATTAATAGAAAATATTTCACTGTAAAGCATTTCGTGTAAGTATATTCCGGTTCATAATAATAATAATAATAATAATAATATATATTTTTTTTAATTTAATAAGTTACCTATTTGTAAGTTCTTTTCGCATTAGCCCATAAAGTTTTATACATTTACTAGAAAAAGTTCTATATTAAGCAGATAATCCCACGAAAAACAGCTCTGAAACTTTTAATGAATTTCATGTGAAAGTGAAATAAAAATCAATTAGAAAGTAACTTACACACAAATGAAAAATATTTTTAAAAAGAAGTTTTCAGTATATACTTGGTTTTATATGTAAATGACCTTTATATATATATATATAATAAACCAGACTTGTCCTTAATATGTACAAAAATTATTTTATTTTTCTATGAAAAAAACTTTGAGGGTTATGGA
Source organism: Salticus scenicus (assembly GCA_963930645.1). Lineage (NCBI taxonomy): Eukaryota > Metazoa > Arthropoda > Arachnida > Araneae > Salticidae > Salticus > Salticus scenicus. The sequence continues at coordinate 236,869,648 of OZ005655.1, forward strand.
TCAGTCTATACTGGCTATGGATTAGTCAAATTTAAGTTAACTGAAAATTGGCGAAATTATTTGACAAATTTTTCCAATTAGTGAAAAAAAAAAAAAAATCTCATCTGTATTTTGTATTATCAATATTTATATCGTTGATATAATTTAAAATAATTTACTTTTTTTTTTAATATATTTTTAAATTTCAACAATAATTCTGGCATCAAGCTTGAAATAATGAATTACTTTTCAGCGCAGATGCATTAAGCGAATTGTTGAAATTCATTGCATTAATTTTCGGGCAATTCACAATTAAATCAGATTGATTACGAATACAATGAGCTACGCATAGTAAAATGAATAATGCATATACTCTAACGAAACATAGAAGCTCATCTAACCGCTGAATCTTTTATTACATTAGATACTTAAATGGTAATTTATGCAAGTAATTTGACCGTCATGTGTTAAGTTTTAATGCGCGGATCGATATCATGAATAACAAAATAACTATTAATTCGATCATGCGATAAATAATTAATAAAAAAATATCTAAAACATATATATTACAACTGCTAAATAACATCTGTTTTGTAATAAATTATAAGTATTTAGAATTGTATTATATTTGTTTAAATTATTAAGTAAATTACAACGATGATTTTAATACTTATATAGATTGTACTTAGCAATATTTTATAGCCATTTATTTTTCAATATATAAGAATTTAAGAGCAAATTCATGTATATTTATGTATATGCGTATGTGTTTATATATGTGTATATAAAGGAATTATCGTAGTGTTGCAGCACTTTTTTTTTTTTTTTTTTTTTTTGGTTGTTGTTGTTGTTTTTTTCTCTGGTAAACTGACAATTTTATGAAACAAAATTTACTAAATTCCCCTTTTAGGTTATTCCTTTAGAAATACTGAATTCATTTGAATAAAAGTTTGACAGTGACTTGTCTTAAAAACAACTTGCATGAGTTTGTTTGCAACTTGATCCGCCATTTTGTTTTCATGCGGCATCCACCTGAAAACAAAGAGGCAGTTTTTCTTAAAACTCGACTTATACATCTTCGAAAATTATATAAAAAAGAGTTGGCATACGTCGTATAAGTAATTATGCAGGGCAAATGAAGTTAATTCCTGCCTAATCAAGATAGCCGTCGCAGTAGCAGCCAAGGCTACCTCAGGAGCCATATTGAATCTACCAAAATTAGTACTTTATATTATATTTTAGAGATTTATTTGACAGCTTTGAGATCTATAGTTACAGTGATTTTCGTCTCTAAAGATCCATATTATATCATTTCACAATAACAATGCAGGATTTTTTATTTAATTGTGTCAATTAGTGGGTTTTGCGGTTACGGTTTTCGCTTCATGTTTTTTCGGACTTGTCATCTCCTGTTATGTAATTCCTCCAAGGTACACAGAGCTCATGCCAAAGTCTCAACAATATTCATTAATCAATTCAATCCATTATGTCTGAATATGACGGCAATTTAAAAATTTGAATCTGATATATGTATATAAACAACCCAGAGAAGCATGGAGAGATGCATGTTAGGATTCACCTGAAAAGACAGAAAGTGTAACACTTGGATTAGGGAGCAATCCGAAGTTACTCGTGTTATTTCTAGAGTCAAGAAGTTGGAATGGACCTGTGCTAAGCTCCTTGCGCGAAGAACTGATGATTGATGGGCCACCAAAGTCCTGCTTTGGATACCGAGAGATAACAAAAAACCGCTATGTCGTTGTAGAAATGAAATTGTAAAGTTTGGAAAAGCAGAATGGAGAAGAATTGCAGAAAACAGGGCAGTTTGGAATCACCTAGGAGAGGCCTTCATCCAGAAATGGATTGATAAAAGCTGAAATTGATTATGATGATGATATATATATATATATATATGGACAGATTTTCATAAAACTCTGTATGTATATAGCCTATATCAAGATTTCACTTTAATTTATTAACGAATACTATCGGTCATATTGTTTCAAATTGGCGCCAACTTGAACAGACCTGAGAAACCAATTCACTTTTTGAACTGATCCGAAAAGAATTGTTTATATTCAAATTTGGCACGGGTGATCTTATACATATTACCGTAATTTGAAAAATCGTGAGTTTAAACAACTTTTTTCTGTACTATAAATGACAGTTATGCAATGAATATATATTTAAATGCTGATTTCTGCAATTAATTTATAATATTGAAGATTATGCAAATCTATTTTATCTAACACATCTTTATTATTAGTCTTGTACCAACAACTGTCTTTAGTGGAAATTTATAAACTGAATATACATCATATTTCATAATTAATAGATACTGAATAAGTTCTAATCACTTTAATAATGTGGAAATACCTTAAATTATCTGTTTTCAATATGGCGCCTATTATTTTATCGAATAGATATGGATGTATATATTTACACAAAATATATTCGTTCGTTTGGCATTAATATGTATAAAAGTTTTGGTTTATCCAATCTTATTTAATAATTGAAATGTATTATTAATACCAAAGTAAGGCTAATTTCATGAAAGGAAAAATTTGTATTAAAAATATCTTACCACTTAATTTATATTTATTTGTTAATCTATGTTTTTTCTTCTTTATTTTTAGTTTCCCAATCTTTTTTTATAAAAACATATTCAAAAAGTAAAAAATGTATATTGAATAAAAATTATACAAGTACATTTGTGTGCAATTTTAATAAATTTAATATTGCCTGTCTCGTGAGCGTATTTGAACAATGAAATAATAGAAGAAAAGCTTTAATAATTTGGTTTTAATTGTTTAATCTGTGTATTCTTGCGAGCTTACGAGTTCAGAAATATATGTTTTAAATATTATGCTCATATAATTTAATAACATGTCAGTAAAATATATTCTTTTTTAATTAAAAAAAATCATCATGGCATTAAAACAAGTACAATTGCATACTTCTAAAAATTTTCAAAAGTACATTTTTGTTCAATATAAAAAATTCCAATTAGGGTAGGTGTTCCAGTAATTGACATTTTACCAATATAATGAATAAATAGATAAAAAAATAAAAACAAATTTTTACATATAAGAATTTTAACATTGTCTGTCAAACACTGGAGCATAGGGTGCCTATTACTGGTAAAATGAAAAACTAGCAGTATCAAACACTAGAACATAGGGGGCCAATTACTGGTAAACGAAAAACTGGCAGTATCAATTACTGGAACATTCAGTGGATGTTAAACAAAAATTCATAAAAAAAAGTATATATTTTAACATATATGTTGTTATGAAAGTCATGTATATTATTCCATGTACATTAATTTAAGATTTCCAAAAAATAGTTTCTAATGAATAAAACATTAAAAACATCATAAATTGCTCTAAAAGTGTCAATCACTGGAGCACTTACCCTATGTATATTTCGTCGCTAGCAAATAAATAATGTTTATTTATTTAGTTTTAGTCATTTAATATGCATATTATATTTACTTCGTGTTTATAAGATATCAGTTCATAAATACGCCTTTTAAATATTATATTGGTATATTTTAATAATATAGATGTTTAATATTTATTTTTATAAAATAATAATAATAATTATTATTATTATTTATTTATTTATTTATTTCGTAAAAAAATTTTAGTGTTTTTTTTTTTTTTTTTCTTTCCATTGACTATTTTATATTTAAATCGTTATAAGAGAAATCCTAGCAAATCTTTTAGCATTCTCGTCACTTTCAAATTTCTAAACTTATTTATGCTGAATGTAAAATATTCCTTTAAATCTTCCGTAAATATTTCTGCATCAGCCGAAAAGAAAAGCACCCATCGGTATTCTCCTAATGCAGACGCATATAACGAGTATAGGTGGCCGATAATGCTATTTCGGTCCGGGCATTATGGTCGCAGTTACGTCCTGCCGTCATCAACAGTTTCTGCGGAAATATCCGTTCCCCAGATAGATCTGGACCCACCGGAATCATTCATATTCGTGGCTCAACTCCATTCGAGGGAGGAATCGTCTTATCTTCAATCTAGAAATCTCATCACGTTCACACATCAGCGAAGTTTGACGGGCCCTCCCTTCCCCATCACTTTTACGTAGTCAGGAAGAAAGGGGAAACCGTACAGTGAAAGGGATTTTCGATGCAAAACGCAAGTTTTACCGAAATAGTGTAGTTTAAAAAGTGAAGCAATATATAAAACTTTTTAAAGTTGAAAATAGTAACATTAAAAATCATTCTATTTAAGTTTTGATTTTTTTTTTTTTTTTTTTTTATCAAATAAAATTTTAATATGTGTAGAACATATTTATATTAATTTCTTGCATTTTGCTGTGTTATCCGTTATTCTCCAACGTACAAAATTATTACCAGAAATGTTTTATTGTAGTTTCTATTTTCATTAAAAATTAGAAAAAAAAAAATAATTAAAATTTACTTAAAAAAAAAAAAAAAAAAAAAAAAAAAATGTACATTAGTTTAATATTAGTTTTAAATGTTTATAGAATATGTTGAATATAATCCCATTAAATTTAATTGATGTTTAGTGATCTATACTGTGAAAGAAAGAAAAAAAAATCTGATATAGATAAACATTTGTAAGATATTTGGGTAAAGCAAAATGTTCCAAATTGGAAAGTTCTGTTTGTAACCCAAAATGGGTCAGAAAATCTATCTATTTTGAGTTTACAACCTTGTTATGTAAGGTGCACTATCTTATTTTATATTTTTGTCTATAATAAATAAAGACGTTGTAGAAAATATTGTATCACTCACCTCTTATTTAAAAAAAAAAAAACTAACATGCGTAGATGATCTAAACAAAATGTAAACATTTCGTATGTATACGTATACATACGAAATGTTTACATTATATGTATACATAAGAAATTTTTATATTTTGTTTAGATCATTTACGCATGTTGGATTTTTTTTTATAAGAGGTGAGTGATACAATATTTTCTACAACGTCTTTATTTACTATAGACAAAAATATAAAATAAGATAGTGAACCATTCATAACAAGTTTGTAAACTCAAAATAGATAGATTTTCTGACCCATTTTGGGTTATAAACAGAACTTTCCAATTTGGAACATTTTGCTTTACCCAAATATCTTACAAATTTTTTAGAGTGTAAATTGTTATAATAAGAATTTAACTTATTATTACATTTTAAATATATAATTTTAAATTAAATAATCTTTTTATTCATTTATTTATCATAAAATTATGGTTAATTTGTTTAAATAAATGAGAAGTTTTTTAAAAAGAGTCAAGTTTGTTTTTGAAAAAAAAAATCGATTTTGTATTTTATTAAATAAAACTTATAAAATAAAATACTTTGATGTAGTTCATACACATAATTTTTTCTAATCGTTAGATATTTAACTTATCAATCGCAGTTCATTAACGAATTGTGAATTCAATTTTAGCTAATTACTTTCAAAAATACTTATATAATTTCAAATAGTTTCTAAAATTTCATATATGTTACATTCTTTCTAAAAAAAACATTCTTATTTAATCACATTAAATTCGTCAATCACATTAAACTATATTGAATTTCAACCTCTAATACAAGACATATTTTGGAGTATTTATATAAATCTTTTTCTCTTGCTGAACTTTTGATATTTTTTTTATGAGATAATTTATCTCACAAATTGGTGCGTAAATAAAACTTTTAAAAGTTTAGTTTCTTCTAGTGATAGAGGGGGAGACATAAAAAGAATGACTGTTTTTCTGAATCCAAACTTATCGATGTTACAAATACACTACTTCTCACGTTTATCATTGCTACTAATTTTAATCATTATTGTAAGCAATAATTTTATATGTAAGTAATAATTTAATCTCTACTAATTTTAATCATTATTGTAAGTAAACTTACTTAATTTAATTATCAACTTCTAACTCCTTATGTTTTTTTTTTTTTTTTTTTTCTGTTTCAACGTTAAATTACATCTAGGTAAGAAATACAACAATAATTGAAATAAATGATGAGATTTATCATGTACATTAAAAATATAAGATTAAAATCTAATAAATGTCCATATCACTGAAATTACCATATAAATTTAAATAATTTGAAAAAAAAAATAAATGAGCTATTTAAGAGAATTTGGAAAAATTTATTTGAATTTGCTAAGTGTTTATATCAATAACGACATCAAGGCATTAATATTTTAAAAATCGATTACATACTTCAGAAATTTCATTAGTAAAATATGGCTTTATTTACCTCTAACTGTTAATTTCACTTCCGGCGACGTTAGCGTCAATTCTTGCAAAGAAGCTTGCGTCACCTGACATTGCCACAAACCATCGTCATCTTCCAACTGTGTGTTTGTGATGGTAATTCCACAGTCCCCATCGTCAGGCTCTCTGTTAAATGTATATTTTCCTGGAATTTTCCCGACAACGACGCCATCTTTGAGCCAGGCACACTCTCCTTTTCTGTTCCTTACTTTGCAAGGTATCACTATTAGCTCACCAGGATTCACTTCTCGGTCCTGAGGAAGAGTGTCGAAGACTTGTAGAAACTGAATTCCTAAAACATAAAAGACAATTGAATGAGATTTTGTTGTTGTTGTTGTTGTTGTTGTTGTTATTGTTACACTAGATTTCACTAAATCATTAGCATGAGTTATATATATATATATATATAAATGATAGATATTGTAATAAAATTAAAAAATTTAAAATTTAGCAATTAATAGATACAAAACAATACAAACTCAACAAAAATAGAACTGATTGTAACATATAGGTAAGACTGACACAAAAATGTTGCGATACAGATTAAGATCCAACAAGAGACGAAAACAATTTCAATTACTTACACCGACATGAATAATAATAATAAAAAAAAAGGACTATTAAACTTAATGATGGAGAAAGTAAATAAAGGACCACAGAAATAATAAATGGATAAAAATGCTTGAAATTTGAAGTAAAAACTCTTCAGGGGGCATGTACTTCATAAAGCTGTGAATATATTCCGATAGTTTTCTTTGAAATGAGCATTATCTTACCCATTATACCATACACAGTTTCATACCTACAACGTGAAAATCCATCTCACTGTGACATCACAGGCACAACTTAATACTCCAAATAACATCTCAGGAATGTTGTACACACGTGGAAATACCCTCCATTTGCGACGTGAAATGCGAGATCGCATAAATATTACATTGGTTCATGCATGACAAATGGCAATATTATTTCTGTCAGAGGGACATACTTTTAACAGTTCAGTTTTATTACATTCATTAGCTGTAAAAATAGAGCAAAATGCTATTACCATGACGTACGATTCACAGTACAATGTGACGTGCGTGAATAGGATAGGATAGTGTGACGTACTTGTGATGTACTTAGAACTAAGTATGTTGTATGGGATTTTGGTTCGCTGTATTTAGGATCAAATAGACTTAAATAAATATTGTGATAAAAATTATTATTATTGTTGTTGTTAAAAAAAAATATTATTTCGTAAAAGAATTCAGACACATTATGGCTAATGAGAGATACATTTTTTAGGCATATTTTATTTTGTATTGTTTTATTTTATTTTTATTCTGCACAAAATATAACGGAATTAACATACACTGTTGAACTATACAACAATGTTTTCTGTAAAATACAAAATAATTACTAATAATGATTTATTTATATATATATTTATTATTATTATTTATTTATTTATTATTATTTATTTATTTATTATTATTTATGTATTTTTTTTTTTTTTTTTTTTGGTGGGGGAGGGGGCACAAAATTATTTTTATAAGTTTCGAAATATACATTTAAATTGTTCGAAATGTGTTTATAATTGTATCATGTCAGTTTAATATTTATTTGCTAAATGTTTAGTGATCTATATAGATTGCATATGCACTTTTTAGACAATATGCAATATTACGAGAAAGCAATTTTATTTTTTGCTTTCTGTTGAAAACGAAGTTAAAAAAAAAAAAAAAAAAAGATAAAAACTAATTTTGTTAAATGTTTTTCTTTATAAACAACAACAACAAAAGTATATATTTAAAGTGTCTCAACTGATGTTAGGTACGTTGAAGTTTTAATGATATACGGGTAGATACATTTGAGAATTGTTTTTAAACTATGAGAACAACATTTTTTTTTCTTTCTTGTGTATATATTAATAGCATATTGTTCGGTAATGTTTATTGCAAATATTTTATGTATTACTTCCGCGTTTTACTTTACATTGCATTTTATTGCGAAAAACTTTTAAATATATATTTTTGTTATATGTCAGTATGTTAAGTAATCAGTCATCAGACAGAATACTCTATCATGCCATCAGCTAATGAAATGCGGAAAAAAGAAAAATTGTCATTAACACAAATTATGAATATAAAGCATGCATACAGTGTTCCCACCTTCTTTTTCTCAATATTTAATTATTTAATTAATTTATATTTAATATATAGTTCAGATGTCATATGAAAAACATTCATTATAAATATATATTTCTTTATATCCTTGCATCCCCCACTCTACGAAAAGATGTCTGAAAGCAAGAATGTTGAAATAAAAGTTTGTAATAAAACTGAAAATATTTTCGAATTAGATAAAGGTGAAAATATATAGAATTTAATGTATAATGTTTAAATTATACATTTACAATTCTAACAATATCTTTAAATTTTCAAGCCCATCTGGCAGTTTAGTGGTTAGTCTTGCCTTTTCCTTTGTCAGGCATTTCGTTTGAAGGTGCCGGGTTTAGTTTTTCGTTCGGAATTAACGTTAAGCAGTGGATCCTGGTATTATGAGGTTTAATGTGTAAACATTAAGAGTATGGCAAAGCCACAAACCATGAATATAATTTAATCTGTACAAATTGCATTTTTCAATATAGAAGGATGGAACTTTTAGCAAAAAATGGATAATGCAAAAAAAAGTTTAAAATATTAAAAAAAAAAAAAAAAAATGCCAATGAAAAAATATACTGGTGAACGAAATTAAAGCAACAACCTGTTTTTTCCTTCTCTTCTTTTCCGAATAATTTTTAAACAAATAAACACATGAACATAAAATTTGGATGGCCTATTCGTTATCATATTATTAACCGAATTTTAGGTAACTTTAGCATAAGAATAATTTTTAAGCTAATAAATATTCATTTTTCTCTCAAAAGTAAGCGTTGGAAAAAATGAAAAATTTGAACAATTTTAGGAAAGAACATTTAATGAAAAGTGGTGTTAAGGAGGCATTAGAGATAGGTAAAGACGCACATGCCTTGTAATGTTAAATTAAATCTCGATTTTTTTTTCTGTATTAACTTTTGTTTTACTTTTATAATGGACTTTTTAAAAAATATATAATTACTAATTTATAAACTATACTCAGCACTAGAATATTAAGGATATCAGTACATAATTTCATAATGAACATCTTATCCAATTTTCATGTTTGTATGCATATTTTTTTTTTAAATTATTCGATTGCGAAAAAATAAGAATCAGAAAAGATAATACAAATAGAAATACTTGGCTGTAATCTGACATATGGATGCGTGTGGATCTTCACCTATCTATAAGGCATCCTTATGACCATTTTTCATTAAGTGTTTTTTTCAAAAATTATTGAAATTTTGCATTTTTTCCAAAGTTTACTTTTGAGAGAAAAATGAATATTTGTTAGCTTAAAAATTATTCTTATGCTTAAGTTACTTAAAATTCGGTTAATAATATGATAACGAACAGTCCATCCAAATTTTATGTTCGTATGTTTATTTGTTTAAAAATTATGTGCAAAAGAAGAGAACGAGGAAACAGGTTGTTGCTTTAATTTTGTCCACCAGTGTAGATGTACAATGTCAGTATAATTAAATTTCCGCTAGAAATAGTATCCTGTCATAAAAACGGGAAAGAATATATAAGACCACCACCCTAGGAAGTGGGGACACAGACCCAGCATATTGTGGGTAGGGAAGCTGCTGTCGCAGATAGCGTTGACCCGTATCGAGGATGAAAGGGAAATCAATGTAATTTCGTTTCAGGTTTTTTTTTTTTTTTTTTTATTTATAATTTTTTTATTCAAAAGAAGTAAAAAGTGAAGTCCGCATGTATATAATAAAATCTTTAAGCTATTTAAAAAAATTAGTATGTAGAAAAGATTTCAGGACAATATTACATTATAAACATTGTAAAGGAAAACATACATACTTATATTACGATACAAGTACGTCCAACCTTCGATTTTTAAGTCTATAGCTTACAGCTGGTTTTAATTTACATTTTGTTTATATATATTTAACCAAAACTTTTTTTTCAGTTTGAAACGATGTTCTGCATAGGATTTTTGTTTAAAATATAATAGAACTATGTGCTAAAAGTCTTTTTCTTTTCGACTGCGACATCAAATTGACCCCTTTTTTTTTTTTTTTTTCAAATTTTAAGACTTGCTAGATTACTTCACGAAATCATTCTACTCTAAAATATTATAAACACGAAAATTAGAAAGTTTTTTTTTCTCTTTCTTTCTTCTTCTTTCTTTGTTTGAAAATCAATAAAAAGTAACGTAATATATTGAATCCCCGTTAATGGAAAGTGCTTCTCTAAGACGAAAACAAACTTTTCAAGCTTCGAAATTAGTATCCATTTCTCCCCCCTCTCTTCTAACTCATTGAACATAAGGGAATACTGAAGCCATTCGTATTACATTGCAAAAAACGATAATAAGGTGTAAGCTTTTCTCATTTTGACAAGAAGAAATCAATGAAAGAACCGCTCAAGCTACAAAAGAGCAAAAGAACTCAACGAGCGCCATCTAGCGTAAATGAAGCTTAATCTAGCATATGATTGACACAGCAGATTGTTTTAAAATCACGAAACAGCATAAAAAAATATGTAATACAAGGTTTTCCTATGTCATTCAGAATTCTTTCCTGAAATGAGAAATGATTTAGAATTACATATTTAACGCATGCCCAGTGTTAAGGCACAGCTCAATTATAATAAGTGTCGCTCAACTTTAAAATTACGTGGATGAGTTTCCTTTATATCGATTACCTTAGAAATGGAATCCAGTTCTATCTAGGAACCCATTTCGTTAGAATACATTTATTAATATTTTAAAGGAACGTGTATGTAATTACATACGAGTGTTATAAATAACTACAGAACAGCGAGTGAGAGAACGACGGGTTTCCAATAATGAATGTTTCCCTTTTCCTTTAGATAGCTACTGCAAGCGACATTACTTAAATTAAATTCTTCTACTTTAAAGAAATCTCACGAAGCAGGGGCAAATTTAAAATGATTGCAACTTGAAAACTTGTTTCGACAAATAGAAGTGCGCATTTTCGTCAAAGAGCTAATAATGGATGCATATATATCATATCCAAAATAAGTGTTGTGTATTTTTGATTCTGATACTAACTTTTAGATTGTTCTTTTTACATTCATAAATTTAAAATCACACGATATTATTAAAAAAAAAAAATCTCAAAAGAAGAGTAGTTTATTTCGGCAATTTTAAATTTACTTTCTCATTTTCATAAAATTAGTAAAATGGATATTAAATAAATAAATAAATATACAGTCGGTAACAAAAGTCTCCGAACACTAGCGAAAATTCCTATGTAAAAAAAAGTACACTTAATACAGTTTTGTTAAAAAAATCCTTGTCGAATCCTGTTCTTAGTCAGTCTAAAAAAAGGATTCAACAAGGATTTATTTAACAAAACTGTATTAAGTGTACTTTTTTTATATAGGAATTTTGCTAGTGTTCGGAGAATTTTGTTACCGACTGTGCATACAGTCAAACATCGTTAACGTGAATGATAACGGGAATAAAAAAAAATCGTTCATGTTATCAGTTCATGTAATTCATTCACTAAGTAACTCAGAAAATAATCTTAATTTTGACGGGTTTTGTGATAACAAGTCATATTATCAGTAATTCACACTAAGCGTGTCCACGCTAATAAAAATCGAGTGCTTTTTATTTTTTTTACCTTAATGCAATGACTGGCCTTCATTATGTGAAGCCTTAACATGTTGACCAGGTTAGTTTAGATGATAGATTGATCATCTGTTAAGCCATACCAACTCGGTTCAAAACCTAACCTGATCATTTTTTCTCCTCGATAAAATTAATTCATATTTCCTCTTAAAAACCTATAATATTGTTTGTTTTCGTTTTGCAATCTTATATGTTCTATAAAGCGTAGATCAGTTTTGTTATGATTCTATACAAATAGAAGTAAAATCAGTTGGATCATCATGTCTTATTAGCGGTCTTTCAGCGGAAGCGTAGTCTCAGCGGTCATTCCTTTTCTTCCGGGTTGAATAATTTTTTTTTTTTTTTTTTGACATGCACCAAACTTCAACGAACAGTATGTATTTTGTAAGTATTTCCATTAATGCTTGTGTTTTTATGTACTTTTAAGTCCTTTATATGTTTTCCTTTTCCCTTATATTTTTCTAGAATGAAAATTAAAAACTAATTTTTATTGTATTTTTAAGATTTTATATCCAATGTACAGGAAATAAGCGTTAAAATGATATTCAGAAATGAACCGAAATTCAAATAGTTCGGTTTGTAAAGATTCGTCGGTCTTTAAATTTTTCAACAAAGTACTTATCTTGGAGACCAGTAAAAATTCTTAATCAGTATTCACTCGAAGTCGGCTTTGCTTAACGAATTTTGCAGTGGTTTGACCGTATATATATATATATATATATATATATATATTGACAGAAATCATGTTATACATGTTTTTTAAAATCGAAAATGGGAATTGATGAAGTTGCTTCTATCATATATTTCAAACGCAAGATAATTTAGGAAAGATAAAATCATCTTTATTTTTTATTTTTTACTTTTTATTTTAGACTTTTATTTTACTCTTTTAAAACCTTTGAACCGCATCCATTAGTTTTACACTTTAAATGCGTTGTACAGTTATCCCTCATTTAAAACATATATAAATAAATAAAGTATAAATAAAGCATAAAACTACTTCATGCAATTCATGCCTAAAAACCTTTAACTCTCAAATAATGTAAAAATAGATGTAATAGATGTAAAACTCTTTAATATGTAAAAAATATTTAAGCATGATTCTCTATTTACCCTCATTTTCATTTAATAATCGTAAGAAATCAATTTGTGTTCGCGTGCAAGTTATATTGAAATGTAAACTAAAACCAATAACCAATTTATGCATTTCCATTTTGCATGACATGCTATTTGTGAATTAAAAAAGTACTTTATTTCTTGTAAATGGAATTTGTGGGTATTTGGAATATCTGGAATATATGTATATATATATATATATATATATATTTGGAATACAAGTTTAACTGTTAAACACAAATGAATGTTTAATATTTCAAAACAAATGATGGGAGGTGAAGTAAGGTGCAATAAAATTAATTTCTTTCAAAAAAAAAAAAAAACAGTGACACAGTCTTTTCTATTGCAAGAAAAAAAAAATTCTTTTAATTGATTTAAAAAATATTTTCTTAAGCAAAAGAGGGTCTTTTAGAACCAAAAATGTTTTTAAATAATATTTAAAGCACGAATGTTCTAGAAGTTTAGATTTCCTATAAATTTCCACGTGATAACATTGTAATTAGAAACATATTAAAAACACTTTAAAACAAATTTTATTAAAATCATATTATATAAACATTTACTAAGCTTTTTGCCATTATATCATGGTATCATCAGGTAAACATTTTTTACACAACTCGTTTTGTAAAAAATATTTACCTGATGATGCCATGATATATTAGCGAAAAGCTTAATAAATGTTTATACAGTAGAACTTGGGGAATTCGAAACAGAGGGGACCAGAGAAAAAATCGAAATATCCAAAAATTCGAATTACATATACTATTTTGTCAAAAAAAGTGATAAATTAAAAAATTAAAACTCTACGATCAAAGATTTAACACATAAATATTATATCTAAGAATACTGCTACATTACCCCTTTACCCCTCCCCACCTCCCACCCATTAAATCAATATTTTTTACGAGTTTAATTATTCAACACTTTTTAAAAAATAGTAGTCAAATATTTTTTTTTTTTTTTTTTAAGTAGAATCTTTGGGTCATAGCATATGACCTGATACAAAAATAGAATCTTCTACATTACACATGACTTTTATTTCACAAAAACCTCGAAGTTCATATACATGCACCATATCTTCGGGTACACTAGTTAGGTGCTTCTCTTGTATTTCCTTATCCTTCTTTTGAAAGACCGTTAAAATAGATAATGCACTTCAGATGAGAAAAATATAAAGAACAAATTTTACTGTAATATTTTAAATTAATCATATAAAGGATAATTCCATAGTTTCAAACTTTAGCACATTTTAGCTTTTGGAAGATACTAATAAATTTTTTTATTTTATTTAATCAGTGAAATGTATAAAAAAAGTTCTTTTAATTTTTTCCTACAGTCAAAATGTGCGAAAGTTGGCTATTATGCATGATTTCCCTACTACATATAATTGATTCAATAATGAAAAGAGTCAAATTTTGTTTTACTTGCAGATTACCATTCCGATATGTGGATTGAAACCAATATGAGGAATGAAATTTGTTTGGCAAAATAATTTTTATATCTGTGAATCAAAAAGCCCTATGTTACTTATAAATGGTACTTTTTGATAACTTTTGAAAGTTAAAACTTTTTTAGAACACTATCAGGGATAGAACACGGGCTCAGAACTCATGCCACTATCAATGTAACAAAATTTTCTACTTCTTAAATCAACGATATTATAGGTAGACAAATTTCTTAAACAAATACCGGTATGAATTCTGCGCCCGTGTTCCAACCCGGAACTATTGATATTTTTAAAGAGCATCATCTTTTAAATCACCCTTATTGAAATTATTTATATATGTATAAATACGAAGGAAGAAAATAAATGTACAGTATAATAGACAGGCTTTAAAATAACTATTTTACAATAATTTTACATAGCAGTTCAAATTCTTTGATTGATCTCAACAGACTCTACTTTACACAAACAAAGTTTTTCTGTGTATAAAAAGTTTAAATTAAAAAAAAAAAAAAAAAAAAAAAAAAAATGGTCTCCTTAAACTTTTGAGACAGATATTAACTTAATCTTTGAACATTTTGGTCTTCTAATTTTTATTTATTTATTTTTCACGCATATATTTCTTTTAAATTTTGAACTCAGTATACACCTATCGTTTTATTAATATATATATATATATATATTCCTAGAACATCTATTTTGGTTTTTATAGATACATTTAACATTTTACCATGTTTTTCTTTCTTTCTACAGTTTTGTAACATTATGTATATATCATTTATTTATATACCGGGTGTCTCATAAATGTGTAGACATTTTAAAAATTTATAAAAAAAATAACGGAATTGGTGAGATTGAACGCGGTTTGCAGAAAAAATTGTTCTTGTAAAGGATTTTTTTTTTTTAAGAAAAACAAATATAATCAAATGTTTCATAAACAATGGTGCGCTGAACCGATGCGTAAAAAGAAATAGTCAAACCAAAGTTTTATAAATTGCACAGTTTTACAATTAACAAAGCGTATTTCCTTTTTTGCCTCCTATCTGCGTATAAATAAAGTTTTAATTGCGATGCTGATTTGGTAGATAAAGCATTATTGGTGAAGATGTTTCATTTTCCCTCAGGTAAAAACCGTCGCGTCGACTTCATCTGCAGTTAGCGAAGTTGTAACTAGTTAGCAAAATGTAATTTGCGGTGATGACAAATACACAGAATAGGATTTATATGCTTGTAAACATATGCATGCAAATGAATATATTCATTCACGGCAATATGTGATTAGCCCACGAACAGCGACCTCTATCGACGAAAATTTTAACTATTATATTTTTCTTTAACAAAAAAATTCCACTTCACGAGAATACCTTTTTCACCAACAGTGTTCAAATCTACTAATTTTCAAATTTTTATGAATTTTTAAAATATCGACAGATTTATGAGACACACGGTGTATACACCCCGCGAAAAAATGATAGGTACAAAGGGTTTTTCTTTAATTTTTCATAAAATATCATTATCTAAATTGTGCTTCTCATTTATTATTATCATAAAATAATACTATTCCCTGACTAATTTTTGTTTTAAGACTAATTTAGAAAAATTTTAAGACTAAATTTTTTTCTAATTTAAGACTACACACCGCGACAAAAAGATAGGAACAAAGTTTTTCTTTCTTTCTTTTTTTTTTTTTTTTTTTTTTTTGAATATGATTACATTGATTATGAATATTTTGACTATGATTAAAATATTTAATATTTTTTTGATATGATAATAATTTGCTATGATAATAAATGATCAGCACAATTTAGATAATGTTATTTTATGAAAAAAAAAAATAATAAATAAAAAAAAAAAAAGCTTTGTTGCTATCTTTTTGTCGCGGAGCGTAGTCTTAAATTAGAAAAATTTTAGTTTTAAAATTTTTCTAAATTAGTCTTAAACAAAAATTAGTCCGGGAATGGTGTTATTTTATGATAATAATAAGCACTGTTTAGATAATATTACTTTATGAAAAATCAAAGAAAAAACCCTTTGTACCTATCTTTTAGTCGCGGGGTGTATATATAAATGAATTAAAAAAAAAAAAAAAAGAAAGAAAGAAGAAATACCAGTTCATGTAATTCATGCCGAAGGAAAAACTTTAGTGCTGCAATAATATAAGATTACATACAATAGTGTAAAATCTTATGGCAAAACCTTTCAAGCATGATCCCCTGAACACCTCATTTTCATTCAGTTACCGGAAGCATTAAATTTGCGGTCCCTTTCGAGACCTTAAGCCTTTCCGAAATCTTTTGATGTTGTTTAAAATGTGTAAGGCGTACTTCTTGAACTGAGCAATTTTATTATGAATTAAATTAGATTAATATATATATATATATATATTTCTATATGTCTTTTTTTTTTTTTTTTTTTTTTGAAAAGCATATTTCTATTGTTTTTACTTTCTTCAACTTGTAATATAGAGAAAGTATTGGATTTGTGAAAATTTTCGAACTCTGGTTTTCGGAGGATTTACACGTTTTGGGATGTCCTGAACACGATTTGATAGTTTTTAAAAAATGTCTATCTGTGTGTATCATGAATTTTGTGAACGCTATATCTCACGAACCAATGAACAAAATTTAACCAAACTTGGTATTTAGTTAGAACTTGACATAAACTGGTGCTGATTAGATTTGGGGATCAATCGCTCAACAGCTAACGCTGTAATCGCATTTTTTCTAAATTTTTAACATGAAAGTATAGGACAAAATTTCGTATAAATGTACATAATGAAAGTTATTTTTAACTTGTGATTGTAAAATTAATATGAATTATTGATAATATTAGTAGTTAACTAGGAAAAATATATTGTGCATGTGGGGGCATTGCTTCCCCCCTGTGGGGGAAGTACACCCCCGGGAGGAGTAAATTTTCAAGATGGGTATCTTTCGAAAGGTCTCGTCAGTACCTATAAAACGAATGGTTGAACCATAGATCTGTGATAATGTAAAACAAAGTTCTCGATTTTTTTCTTGTACTTTTAACGAAAAAAAAAAAAAAAACTTTTTTTTTTATATATATTGAGAATTAAGTGGACTTTATTTGGATATTTAGTGTTACACTACTTCTCTAATATGGAAATCGTCTGCATTATCATGGAAGATAATTTTTTAAAATAATACTTTTAATAAATTGTTTTTACTGAGGGAATTTGTATAGGAAAATGTAGATGAAAGTCATGTGGTGGCCACAACATACTAATACTACTTTATTTTTGAAAATGCTAAATTGCAAAATCTTTTTTCTCAGGAAAATGCAAAATTGCAAGTAAATAATTTTAAATTATAATTCATGTGTTTTTGAGTATATAAAACAAAATTAGTGGTTTATAGTAGGCAATAAATGTTTGAAAAACCACTATAACCAATTTATTTAAGTAAAGTTAACAAATTCTCATAGGAATATTTTTCACTTTTTACCAAGTTTTCAGCATTTCTGCGTTCCTCTAAAACGTTGAATTATTTAACAAATTGATTTTACATTTTATTTATTTATTTATTTATTTATTTATTTTTAATAATTTAAATATCGTTCTCAGGAACGGATGTAGTAAATGTCACTGGTGCATGTGTACACCGTCGTCACGTAATGTCTTACACATAAATACCCCAAAACCTTTTTTAACCCATTCGAGATGGATTCATTAACAAATAACTCAGTCTTTATGCGCCTTTTTTTTTCCGTATTGTGTGATACATTTATTGTGTAAAATGTGCTCAGATATCGTATTTGTACAAGCAGGGTCGTACACATACAAATATTTTGGCTAGAAACAGTATAATTATTATATACATTCATTTTTGATGCATAAAATTTGCTTTATAATGCAACATTTTGGACTAATGGTCAAAGATTTTCTTTTTTTTTTCAAAATAGGAAAATACGGACGGCCTATAATTCATGTTAACCCTTTAACATGCTATTTCCTCACCGTGAAGATGCAATTATAAAGTTCCAACAACAAAAACATACCCCCAGAATTCTTTTAGAAAGAAATTTTCTCTTATAACCAGCGGTTGTACTCTCCGCCCTTTTTTCAGGACACTCTCTGAAATGAGAAAATTCTGACTCTTTTGCCCCCCCCCCCCCCCCAGTAATTTCATGCAGAAATATTTGTGGTATTTTCATAGTGAAGTGTTGTGATTTAATAGGTTTCAGAATATTGTATACAAATGATGGTAGTAATAAAGACGGAAAATTACCATGCCTGAAAGCATACTTGCCAACACAACCAGGAAGATTATTAGTCCCGCGCCTTTCTGCCTATTTTTCACATCAGTCTTTTTTTAGAGTACTTTTCTTCTTATTTAATCGTAAATATATTCGAAGAGAATTACTGTAAAAATTAATTGGTGTACAAAAAAGGGCGGGAACTAGCAATTTTCTTGTTTAGGTTGTCAAGTATGTGAAAGTGCCCCGAGAAAAGGGTGGAGTGTACGAATCCTGCTTATAACATAGCGGAAGAGTTCCCAAATTTTATAATTTATTCACGAGGACATTTTTAGTCCCGCCTTCTTTTCGCACTGTAGATTATTTCTCTTTAATATGTGACAACGATTAAATAAGAAGAAAATCATTTTACAAAATTTTCGGTATAAAAAACGGGCGGGGCTAAAAATGCTCGTGAATAAATTATAAAAGTTGGGAACTCAGCATAGCGGTGAAGCCATTTATCACTTGTATTTTAATTTTGTTTAAAATTTTGGTGGCAGTCCACTTTAAAGGAGAGTAATTACCTTGCGCGTCAAAAGGTTAAAGTAAAGTATCGTTTTAGATGGCAAACGAACGTGGAACACGTTTTCTTTAATATATACAGGGCCTGACTATCGCACGGGCACCTCGGGCTCGTGCTCTGGGCACAAAATTTTACTAATGTTTAAAATATATAGTCTTAATCTTCCTTTTTCTTTTCTTTTTTTTTTTTTTTTTTTTTTTTTTTTTTCGAACTGTGTTTCACATTTCTGAGGGGCACAGAATTTTACTAATATTTAAAATATATGGTCTAAATCTTCCTTTTTTATTTTCTTTCTTTCTTTTTTTTTTTTTTTTTGAACTTTTTTTCTTTTACACGAATAAAATTTTTAAATAATGTCTGTTGTTAGGTTGACTGAGGGAAATTTTATGTCTTTAGATCACAAAACAGAGGCAGATAATTTTTTTGATTAAATAACTCTTTTCGGTCTGTTTTTTCGCCGGCTATAAATTGTAGTACGTTAATAACTTTTTTTTTTGGGGGGGGGGGAGGGGAGGGGGGGCAAAGATTTTCAAAAATGCCCTGGGTACAAAAAGTGGTTCGTCGGGCCCTGAATCTATATATATATATATATTAGTTTACCCACAAGCAACGTGTTTATACATTTGTTCTAAATTTTAAATACTTCGTAGAACAATCATTTCATTAAAAAAATAAATCAATAAATAAATCAATAAAAGAAAAAGAAAGCAAATAACGCTTAATGCAATTCATGCGGAAGAAAAAAACTTTACTGCTGCAATATTGTAAGATTGCGTATAATAATCTAAAACCTTATGTTGAAATCCTTCAGGCATGATCCCCATAATACCTCATTTTCATTCAGTGAGCGGAAGCATTAGATTTGTGGTCCCCTTCGAGACTTTAAGCCTTTCTGAAATCCTTTGATGTTGTTTGAAATGTGTAGGACGTATATTTCCTGTATTGGGCAATTTTTTACGAATTAAAGAAGATAAAAAGAAATTTCATTTTTCGATATGTCTTTACCTATTATTTTAAAGAATACAAAATTTCAAAATGCTTTTACTCAAACGAAAAATATTGTAGATTATTGTTTTTTTTTTTTTTTTAGAGTGTTAGTTAGTCGGGTTTTGAGTTTAGAAACCAAAACTAATGATTATCACAGTCAGTAATTGTGTGTTTATTAAGTAAATTAACATAATCAACTCCTTTCGTTTTAATTGGCAAATTGTTTTCCTTAATTTTCCTGCAGAATTACTTTTTTTTTTTTTTTTTTTTTTCTTTTTTTTTAAGGATACTTCCACCATTATATTTGAACAATAAATTTCTCTTTAATTTATAAGCTAATTTTTTAACAAAAAATATTGAAAAAAATTAGAGGAAAAAAAAACAAAAAAACATGGAAAATCAAGGATTTTATAAACCTTGATTTTAAATTAATTAATAAAACTGCATCCGCGATTATATTCTAGTAAAACAAAAAATCCCACATAATGAAAAAAAAAATGTAATAAACCGTTACATACCTTATTTTATTTTATTTTTTATTTTATTTTATTTATTTATTTATTTTTTTTTTTTTTTTTTTCAGAGCGTTCTAATTTTTATCTAAATGCATATTTCTTTAAGTACATTAAAATATACATAAAATATAAAATATAAAATAGGCTAATTATAAATATGTTGTCTGTTTTGAATTTCACAACGAAAAAAATTAAAAAAGATTTTAAAAACATTAATCTTGCGATTTAAAAATCAGAAAATAAAAGGAATAGTTCGAATTAATTATAATAAAAACACTGTATTTCATTATTCAATTTATATATACTCATCTAAAGGTTAAATATTTATATTTTGTTGTTTATTTGAAGAAATAATTTTGAAATTTTAAAATATTGAATAACTAAATAAAAAAAAGCCCTAATGTATGTAATTTTTAAAACATTTTACTATTCTTCTGAGATGTACAGAAACTGTCCATATAGTTTGGTAGCTAAATAAGTGAGTCAAAAAGTGAAGAATCTGGTCTAAGAAATAGTAAAGTTAAGATATCACACTTAAGCAGGTCATTAAACTTACTTTTTTATTTCGTGACGCATAGTTTGAATGAATTTTTACAATTTTAAAATAAGGATAATCTCCACTATATGTTTAGAGAAATTTCTTATATTAGTTTTCGGTGATTTATGCTATGGAAGTTCGCTATCATAAAATTCTGGTGTAATGTCTTCCCGAAAATCGGGAAAATTTCGCAGCTATGGATGCCATTCATTATATTGGATAAAAATAGTTTCACATATAAAAACATCTTAATGTTATACCATGCAATAGAGATTGTAATTACAGTCAAACCTACAGATCCGGAAAATTCAATCCTAATTTTAAATGAAATTACAATTATCTCAATATCAACTAAGTTTAAAATTTCGTTAAATTACGTGCGTTAGTAACTGAATTACTGTAAAACCGGGTTACTTTAACTTTGTGGGGTTACTCGAACTCGAAACGAAAAAAATTAATAGACATTGGTTTAGTGAAGTAATATAAGTAGTTTGCATATTTTGTGTACAAAGTACGAATTACGTCCCTTACATCAATAAACCAGTGCCAGGAGTGATTTTTAGTCGTGTTATCGTTTTGTGTTCAAGTAACCTCCCAGGTTACAAGTAACAAGGTTTTACGGTACATGGGTTAAACAGATGGTAAAACACATACATGCACACACAAAGAAAAGATGTCTGCATTTGCGTTGATAGCTCACGCTGCATTACTTATTTACTGTTCTACACTTTTTTGCCTGATGAAATGCTGTGCTTAATTTTTTCGACGATAAACATTTGTTGTGACTTTCGTAATTTATGACGTCCGATTAAGAAACATTTTTCTAGAACATCTTTATTTTTTATTCTAAAATCAATAGACTATGAGAAAGAAACTGATAAGAAATCTTTCATTAATTTAAATATTGTCAGATTTAAAAAAAAAATATTCACAAAAATTTACTGGAAGAAATATATTGTAATAGTAGTTGAATATATTTTTTTAATCCTTTAGAAAATCATTTATTTTTTAATTTTTAATTTATTTTAATTAATTTATTTTTTTATTTATTATTATTATTTTTTTTTTTTTTTTTAAGTTAGGAAAAAAAGAGAAAGAAACTTAAAATAGAGAAAGGAAAGATAATTTTATATTCATTTGGCATAAAGTAATCTTGGGGAAATTTATCAAGATTATTACTATTCTACTATATTACTATACTTACAGATGAGGACTATGGTGTAATTAGTTTTACTTTTTAGGAAACGCTTCAGAAAACAAACATCGAAATATATAATTATTTACAAAGTGCAATTTAAATGTTTTACCAGCAATAGTACCAGAGACATCTTATTACGTATTTAAGTAACACAGTGTATCTTTTTAGAACACTCTGAGAATTGAGAATTTTTAACTATCTTCACTTCAGTTCTTTTTTATTTTAGAAAACTACCAGTCTATATTTTGACAAGAATAGCGACATAGCCCTATTTGTTTTTAAATTAGCAAACTGCACTTTAAAATATGATAAACGAGGGAGAAAATCTAAAAATCCATAGAAAAAGCATGGGATGAAAACAAAAAAACTCATAATGTTAAGTGTAAAAAAAAAAAAAATGAAAAGAAAAAAAAAAAGTCTAACACCGGAAGGAATAACAGGACAAAATTGACTAGAAAAACACATCGAAAAGAGCGAAGGAACTTTGGCTTTGGCTGGGTCCTGAAACTATCGTCAAGGATTTAATACGTCTCGCTTATTATTCGCTTTAACCGGATTGGGAAAATTAGTTGATTACAAGATTAGTTTAATTAAATAATATGCCAGCGAAACAAATAAAAATAAATGGATATCTACTTTTTTTTGGGGGGGGGGGGGTAGGAGGGGGGGGGGATATTTTATTACTGAAGAAAAGAAAAAGGTTTGAAACATAAATCTCTACATATAATTTTCAATAGGATAATCTTTTTTTTTTTAATAAGAATTAATTTTAGTGCGTAAAAATTCCCTTATACCTTCACGTTTTATAACAATTTCTTTAACTTTTTTAATAAACCATTTTTTCTGCCCATTAGCGGAATCCTCAAAAAAAGAACAGAAATCAAAGCATTGAGGAGATAAGATAAAGGGTTCTTAATCATATGTAATGGTTTATTAAACTTAAAGATAATATTTTCTTCAATAACCTATTAAAAAACTGAAGATTATATTTAAAAAATCTTAATTTCAAAAAATTTAATCATTTTCATGTTTTATCCTTTTTGAGATGACGATCATCTAGAGAAAAACTGAAATTTATTTTTAAAAAATCTTAATTTCAAAAAATTTAATCATTTTCATGTTTTATCCTTTTTTAGATGACGATCTTCTGGAGAATGAATGGATTGCAATCGGTATTATCGGTATTGCTGGCTTTGAATCCCCTTTCAGTAATGGCTGTTTATTGCGATTTTAAATCTATATATATTAATTCGTACCGAATTTCAGTAGTTTAGGAGTTTAGAAATTTTATTATTCGAAAAGATATAGTTAATGCGGAATTCTAGAAAAAACATTTATTATTTTTATGCGAGGCCAATAAGAAAGACAAAAATATCTTTTATAGACAATTCATTTTGCACACCTATAGTGATGCCATATTTGAGGTAGGCAAAGACTGAATGGTACCGGATACTGCCATCTGTTGTATTAGAGCGAAGATGATAGTTTGTTGTGTGTTAGTTGCAGAGTCCATATCATTGTTATTGTGACTCTTGGACCACGGTGCAGATAGATAGAGAAGTTTATAGGGATATATATCGTCATGGACAAAAAAGAAAAAAAAATGCTGACACTGATTCTTTTTTTTTTTTTTTTTTTTTTTTTTTTTTTGGATAGAGTAATTACTAACAACTTTGTGTACACGGAAATTTAGAATTTCTATATTTTATATTTAAATGCTTACTTAAAGAAAATGTCCGAGCTTTGACCACCGGGCGATACCAGTGTACTTTAAGCCACAAGTTTCTTTCTAATGAACCCTACAAAACCTAAAGTGACCACTGATGGCAAGCAATGCCAAACCTCTGTTAGGAGGTTGTAGGAGTAGTCAAACGAAAATCAGAAAGTAACATACTAGCCAACATTTTCAATATAGATTTATCACCGGTATTTTGCAATGGAAATATTTCATATGAACAACAGAACACGAATTTTCCACGATACAATAAAGTGAAAATTGTTATAGAAAATTTATGGTATGATGTCTCCCTAAATAGTGAAACTTCACAACTATGAAATAATAACAAATTCCCTGTTTTTGGACCACGCTATGACATAGCTTCCGAAAACTTCTACATAAATTTATCGATCGAAAAGCAAAGTCACATTTAATTAACATTCTTAGCTGAAGTTATCTTTTATGTACAAAATATGTTTGTTTACTTACATTTTATGCAATGATAGTTTTAATTTTTAATTATTTTTTAGTAAGAATATTTTTTTATGTTTATAAATATAGATAAATGCATAAAAGAAAAATAATAACTACATATAAGAAAGAATAAAAATTCCGTTTGTAGAAAAAATTAATTTAGCTACATAAATATTGAAAATATTTTTAATGAAGTAAAATATCAAATTTAAAAAATACATATTTTTATTTTAGAACCTTATCCTGATAAAATATTTCGTAACTCGACAGAAAGAAACTGGAAATAGGAAACTGGAAATAACAGTTAATCTTATTATTGTCAGACTTCAGAAGATTTCTACATAAATTTATCGATCGAAAGGCAAAGTCACCTTCAATTTTAATTAACTTTAATAATTCGAGTTTTTTTCTTGACAAAATAAATATATGTATTTTTGTTTCACTGGCTTATTTAGATATTTCCAGTTAGCGTTAATTCTAATTATAGTATTTATTTTGCAATTATTTTTTCTAGAGCAATATCTGTAATGTAACAACTAAAAATTGCGATATCATAGATGAACATAATAATATATTAAATTAAGGTATTGCGATATATTCAATATAAGAATGCAAACAAACTTAAAGTAATTAAATAAAAAATAAAATAAAATAAAATAAAACCAACATTTAAAAAAAAAAAAACATTCAATTTTTCCAACAAATATTCAATCAAAAAATATTCATTAAAATTTTTCAGAAAATATAATTAAGATAAAAATCAATTCAGAAATCTAATTGAAATATTTGCAATGCTGTATGAATCACAAAACTTTAACATAATAATATTTTTCATACAAACTGTTACAGTATTGGAATAGGTATTCACAGAGCTGCCAACCTAATCCGGCAAATTATTAGTGCCGCCCCTTTTTCTACACCACTTAATTTTTAGAGTAATTCTTTTCAAATATATTTACGATGAATTAAGAAAACTAATACTCTAAAAATTAAGTGGTGTAGAAAAAGGGGCGGTACAAACAATTTGCCGGATTAGGTTGGCAGCTCTGTATTAATGTAAAATCGCCTAATTATGTTCAAAAGAATTTGATAAATAATTCAGAAATTCCCACGAAAAGTATGGAAAAGCAGCGCTTAGTGTCTAATTATACAATCAAAAATCAAATCAGCATATTTAAATGGTATGTCATACAAGGCTCATACGGCACTTCAATTTCCTTGAATTTTTCTACCACTAATTTTGTATAGCAATTTTTGTTGTAAATAAAAGCTTATACATTTATAAAGAAATTTAGTATTCAAAAACACTGGTAGAAGAGTCCTCCAAAAAAGCGGATATATACGAACCCCTGTTACAGCTATAAATTATATTACATCAGATATCGTGCTATGTAGGAAAAGCCATTACTTAAACTGTAAAATTTGATGTATACTTGGATAATTAACCTGTGTATATATGTATTAAATGTAGAGGTCGTGCTCCCCGTCCTTTTTCACAAGACATTCAGGTCTATATATATTTATTATTAATAATAATAATAAAATCTGTTTTTGCTGCTACCATTGGTTTTATAAGACAATATTTATCCTATTTATTCACGACTTTTTTTTTTTTTTTTTTTTTTTGTTCATATAAAAATACCATTTTGAAGAATCGGTGAAAAGTATGATCCCTGATTAAATAAATAATGTAAAACTAAATATAATCGAATCAAATTAAACTGAGTTCCAACTTCGTATGAAGATTGATATTTTCCTTCATAAGTTCTGAAGCTACAGATACCACATTATTCCAGTAACATCCAAGGAAAAAATCTTCCTAAAGGATGCCATACGTGTTTTAAAACATCTGAAAATGGTAAAAGCAATCAAAATCTAAAATTTATTTATAGTTTCAGCACTTTTTTATATTTATACAGTTCGGTTGGGGACAATTAATGACGCATTAGAAACATGCAGCAGACCATCATTTATTTATTAATTTGCCGGAAAAGAGAAACTGCTCGGGAACATCCTATGACCATTTGCATTCTTCCTCTGTGGATTTTTCTAGTGGGTTAGGAATAGTGTATAAACTATGAACGCAGATAAAACTTTATCCTATATTTTATGGCCCAGTCGTCAACCTGAGACGGGGGCAGGTACAGGTATGAAGACAGTAGTATCACAAAGAATCTCCAACACGTGTTGCAGTGGGATATTACCAACTATTTGAAATTCAAGACTTAGAGAGGTCGGAGACATGCTATCACAATTGTGATTCTCCATGGAGGGGATGGCTCCTTCGCTTTTATAGCCAAAAGACCTACGTACGAATATGAGAAATCAACGGTAAAAACAAATTACTTATTTATTAATTTTATTATTATTATTATTATTTGCATGTATATCTATCTTGTACGATTGACCCTGAATCGCTCGATAAACAAATATTAAATGAAAACTAGATGCTATTAGGTCTTTCTTTTCTCTCTCTCTCTCTTTTTTTCAGCATATCCTTTCCAAGCCCTGAATGCTGTATATACAGGAGAAACAATATATATATATATATTACTTCTGAATGTTTTCATTCGACGAAATTTCAATTCAAACCATTTATAAGAGATGGCTAGGGGCTTACTCTTGGAGTTTTATTTATCTTTAAGATGAAACTAACTCCTAACAACGAATGTGCTACGTAACTAGGGCTGCGATTGGTAGATTAACGTGGCACTAGATGTGAGTAGTAGACAATTATCGATTATCTTAAATTTAGAGTTGAATTAGTCAGTAGACATGCCATCCCAATTTGTACACTTCGGAGAAAGAAGTTTTATAAAACGAAATATTAAAAATGTTAGGAAATAACAAAAGGACGAATTTATAAATTTTTGAGCTAATGCAGAAAATAACATTATGTATTTTCTAGACATGTTATCATTTAAATTTATCGCGAGCACTATTAGAATTCATCTGTTATTTATTTATTTATTTAATTTTCATATCACTTCATTTGCAGAGTAATTTTACTCAATGTGTAATTACAATAAAATCAGAACCCCCCCCCCCCCCGCTCAAGAAAAAAAAAAGTGGCGCGAAAAAAGGGTGGATACTAACAATACTCCAGAATAAATTAAAATGTTGGCATGTCTGATTTCCTAAAAATAAATAAATAAATAAATAAAAATAAAAATTAGCATATTATTCCTAATTGCATCTGGTCTTGTCACACGTACTTAGGTAAGCCAGGGTAAAGCAGGTCGTCATGTGTAACATGGAATTTACACAGTTTCCACTTGTGCGGCAAAATTATTAAACAAATAATTTTACAAAATGATAATATGCAAATTCTGTGTAAATAATTCCAGTTTTACATAGTTTCAGCCAACTCTCTTTTAAACAATATAGATTTTCACGACAAAACAAAAGTATTTTACTTAAATTAAGTACTATTCTTAAAAATTACATATGCTAAAATTTAAGTTAGTAGCCTGCTAAAACTTTATTTTTAAACAGAAAAACGTTTAAAGAAGTTTAAGTGTGATATTTTGAAAATTATTACAAAGGCAAAAAAAAAGAAAAGCAAACAAAAATACATACCACAAAGTTTCTAAAGTGATTTATACTTTATACATTTGAACAATTTTAAGACCATTAATATTAGGTTTCCGTAATGAATATAAAGGAAAGGCGCAAATTTGTTAGAATAATTAAAATGAAATGGTTAATTGTTAATTATATCCAACACACTGTTAGCTTACTTTTCGAAACAATTCTAATTATTTTTAAAATATGAACTAGACTAAGTTTCCGCTATTATTAATTACTGTGAGAACATTCTCTTTCTAAATTAAAACTATTTCTCAATTTATATTTTAGCTTTCAACTACATAAGACAAATTAGGATATTGTTTTAAATAATGTAGCTTTCTCATAAAAGAATATTAAAAAAAAAAAAAAAAAACTTTATCCTTTTTAAAAATTAATTTTTACATAAGAAATAATTAAGTGTTTACTAATGTATGAAAATAATAATAATAATAATAATAATAATACGCTATAAAAATTACGCTATATATTGTTATTTTGCTGAATATATTGTTAATACTTTAAATATTAGCAATATTTCAACTACATACAACCGATTTAACAAAAAAATACAAAAAGTAACTATTTAAACAGTTCTTACTTTTAAAATATTATACTTATGTTAACTCAAATATTAAGAAAAAAATTATAATTTTTGTTGTTGTATGAATATATATTTCAGATTTCTAAGTAATATATTTCACACACACACAAAAAAAAAAAAAAAAAAAAAAATGTGAGAGAGAGAGGGAGAGAGAAATAAATAAAGAAAGAAAGAAACAGGTAATGCGAAATAATTAACGCTTATGGGGTTTAATCTTAAGAAATTAAATTTACATTTATTTTTAAAACAGAGAATAAGTAATCCTAATGAAATATCGAAACAATATGTGTGTTATGTTACACTCAAATTCTGTTAAACAGTAAAAATAACTATTAACTATATATATATATAAAGGGTTGCAGCGTTTATATTTTTACTTGCGTTTTATTATTTTGTAACCACTATTTTAAAACTATATATTTTAACTTATTATTTTAACCTTGAAATCTTTACAAAAAACTTTAATTTCAAAATAGTGGTAAAAATGAAATAAAATGCACAAAAAATATAGGTACGCCGCATTTCCTGCTATACATAAAACTATATTGCGTAGGTTACATGTACTCAGTTTATTTGTACTTGCAAGGGAGTAAGAAAGAAATTAACCTTAAAGAAATTTTACTATTTTATTTGATTGAATTCTAATTTAATTTAAATAACTTAAGTTTCTTTTATGTAATGATCAGAAAATTTAATTAGTGCGCTTATTAGAATCGATGCTCGGTCATGTCTGCATACTTTGCCATTGGCTACCGGAAATTTTTAGTAGATGTTTTAAGTACTATTATGCGTGTCTGTTAGCTTAATGCGGCTGCTAGAAATTTCGTCGATATAAATCTGTAAAATACGATTCACTGAGTATAACACTGGATGACATACAATCTAATGTTATATAAAATCGTTTTTGTAGTCACTGTAAATGATAATTTTTATCAGCGTTGCCAGATTTTGCGAAATTTTTTATTCATAATTCATCATTGTTGTTGTTGTTGTTGTTGTTGTTGTTGTTGTTGTTGTTGTCGTATGCCTCTCGGAAATTCCGAGCCCCGGTGTGGAACTATCCGGATTTTTTAAGGCATGAGGGATGCGTCTTCCGTTATTTAGGAGCGCCTCATAGGGAGGAAGTACGACTTTAGCTCCAGAAGCTGGTGAAAGATGGCAGCACCAGCCAAACAACAGGAATCATTATATTTTGAATATAAAGGCTGCCTAATCACTTTAAAGGTTAATCGTCTATTATATAAATGAAATATCACTTCTCAAATTGATTGGTGATTATTATATAAAAAAGTTGCAAAATCTGGCAACATTATTATTATTATTATTATTATTATTATTATTATTTTTTTTTTCCAAGATTACAATTTAACTGTTTCACAATCTAGGAATGTAGCTCAAGATATCTTATAGCCAAGTTAATCAATATCAATTTCTGTCTTTTGCATACATTCTTTGATTGGAAGTTAATAATTGAAAGGAATCATGTAATATATTCTTTGTTATAA
The DNA here is from genome assembly GCA_963930645.1 of Salticus scenicus. NCBI lineage: Eukaryota > Metazoa > Arthropoda > Arachnida > Araneae > Salticidae > Salticus > Salticus scenicus. Next base: position 236,900,081 of record OZ005655.1, read on the forward strand.
TTTATAAGAGAAAAGTAAAAAATAAATTTCTAAAAAAATTAAAATAAATGTTATGAAATTTATTTTCGCGATTATGTAAGAACATTCTCACACCATAGCCTGTCGAGTTGCTCGGAAACTTGGCAACAATTGAAGGGGTAGACAGCGCCACCTGGTACAGATTGCGCGATTTTTTTATTCAACTGTCACCAATAATTTTAAAAAGTGATATATGATATATATAATCGACGTTTCTTCGATTCTATTCGCCTTTTATGTATATCATATCCCACTTTTAAAAAGTTTTGGTGGCTGTTGAATAAAAATGTCGCGTAATTCGTACCAGGTGGCGCTGTCTACCGCTTCAACTGTTGCCAAGTTTCTGAGCTACGCGACAGGCATCTAGTTTAGGAGGATATGCTCACACAGTTATATCACTAAATTTATGTATAATTAAGTAAATGCTTTAAAAAAATTTTTAACAAAAAAATAATATTACTTAAACTTAAATAAATGATTAAGTAGAAATTTTCTGGTGAAAGTTTTATATTGATAAGTTATTGATGATTTTTGAGGTCTAAAATATATGATACACACAGCAATGCAAGTTATCAAATTCAGAAAAAAATATTTATAATTATTAACTATTTTAATAAAATAAAATATTACAACAGTATTTTTTTTTTTTTTTTTTTTTTTTAAATCTGAATCTGATTTAATCACGGTATAAAACATTGTATTAGTAGAGAAACTTTTTCCTGAAACATTCTCCGCCACTATTTTTGTTAAAATTTATTATTATTACTATTTTATTTAATCGTGTAAACGTAGTACAAAACAATTGCTATTTATAAGTAGTGGTGGATTACGTTGAGGCATCAGCAACTCTCTATTATTCTTGCTTTGATCAAATGTCAACTTTCATGGATTTCTGTATAATTATTTACCATTTAAAACCATATTTATAAAACTAATTTCTTTGTTGGAAAAAAAAAGAGTGACAAAGTTCTGTATCAAAAATTAATATCCTGATTATGATGAAAAAAATTATTTTTAAAAAGATGCCATTTCAATATAATATTTATCAAATTTTAACAATCTTTGAAAAATTTAAATAATCGCGGATAATTGGTTGTTAAATTTTTTACGTACTTCCATTCAAATTTCGGTATTATTATTATTATTTTATTATTATTATTAACTTATTATTTTTTACCACTAGAACGCCGGGAACCTTGTTCACCCCTATAACGCCGGCTGGTGTCATTTTGACACTGTTCAGTAATAAGCGAAACATTTAAATAAAATTTTAATACCTTGCTAATTTTGATGATCTTTTAAAAAATATAAATGATATACAATACATTTAAGGAAATTATTAACTTTTAAACAATGAAATTTTATTTTAGCATTGTGATTAATATGGTATTAAGGATTATTATTAATCTTTACATATTTTAAGTAGTATTATAACAGGTAAATTGTTCAGGTAGATAACAATGGAATAAAAACAGAGTAAAAAACTACTCACATTATTTACAGTCAATACACGTATAGCTCAAATGTTTGGTGCATTTTCCACATACCACTCTTTTACAAGAAGAACACATTTTATTTGATACATTTCCGTGACATTTTTTTACTTCACACTTTCTACGCTTAGATAGATTTTCAGATTGTAGTTCATCTTCATTTTTTCTCTTTCTTTCACTGCGTATTTTCTTGTATTCTGCCTGCATTTCTTCAGCTAAACTTTGAATAAAACTACATCTCGATACTTTCTTTCCAGTTACACATTTGAAAATAATCCAAGCATTTATAGCAGCAAAGTCTAAAATGTTGTAAAATGTATGAACAGGCCATCTTCTTGAACCTGCTTTGACTGAATATTTTCTTGCCATTTGATCAACAATATCAACGCCACATTTTGTTTCATTATAAAAAGTGACGGTTTCTGGCGTTTTCTTTGAATTATTTGCAATTGCAATGTTTGAATGCATCGAACTTAAAATTATCACATTTTTTTTCTTTTTGCATTGGTATGCTGTGAGTGTTGAACCAGAATCCTTATTTTTCAATATTTTTGTTGTGTATAACTTCTCTTTTCCTGACCTTATACAATCTGGAATTTCTCGTCTAGCTCTATTCATCGTACCAACTAAACTCGTGCGTTTTTCCTTTAGTTTCTTCGCCAATTCTAGAGATGTAAAAAAATTGTCAACTGTGACATTTCTTCCCATATTTTGAAAAGGCTCAGTTAGTTTTAACACGACATACTCAGAAAGTCTCTGGTTTTGATCCCTTTCTTCATTTTTTCCTAGATATGGAAATGCGTTCAATATGTATTTAGTTTCTAAATCTGCAGTTACCCAAAATTTTTGTCCATATTTATCAGGTTTTGATGCTATAAATTGAGTAAATGAACAGCGAGTTTTGCTAGGAAACAATTGTTCATCGATTGTTATGTTCTGGCCTGGCCTGGCTTATAACAACTAATACAGTTTTCAATGAAACGATTCCATACTTCCGAGATCATTGCAAATTTATCGTGTTTTATTCGATTACAACGCGTCGATTTTATATCAAATCTCAAAAATCTGGAAATTTCGCAAAATCTGTCTCTGGATATGATTTCTTTACAAAATTTTAAACCCCAGGTTTCAGACCACAATGAATGTATTTCCAAGTTTCGAGCTCCAGAGACTCCACTAACATACAACACTGAAATATATGCAAAAAACTCTTCTCTTGAAAGTGACCAGTTTTCATTTTTTAGCACTCTGCGTGCTTCGGTCACTGTGCATTTTATTATGTGCTCTAAAATAGTTTTATCTATAAACAGCAACCAAGCACTCAAAACACTTTCACTATTTATATTTCTTTTTGCATAACTAGTGGGGCCACTTGTTTCTCGCAATATATTTTGGCTAGTAAATCTTCCAGATGCACTCACATATGTGCATTCTTCCCACTGTGAACCATCGCGAGCCGTAAATATATCGTTGTTTTGAGAATTATCAACGCATGTTTCCTCATCACTTTCAGAATCGGAAGATACAAAAGGAACAAAAATTTCATCATCAGATCCTCCATCAATTTCGGAAAACTCTCCACCCTCGGATTCATTATCGGACAATTCTCTTAGAAGCTTTTCTATTTCTTCTTGGGTAAGTCCTCTTTTACGAGACATTAACAAACCTTTATGACTTTAGTAAAAAATACGAAAATGTTAAATTGACTGCAAAATCTAATAAATTCACTAGTAATTCGAACGCTATTATTACAAGAAATAGAATCAAAAAACCGTTCTGCTGACAGCAGGTGTTTACACAGCTGCAGTTGGTCACGTGATAACACGTGATCACCAGGTGCAAGAAAGCGCATTCCACTCGTCGATCACATTCTTCACTCCAAAACTACCGTTTAAATAAATGCCTATAGTAATGAAATTTAATTCGAAGTAAAAAAACTCAAATTATTGCCGTGTCGAATTGACACCAAGCCGGCGTTCTAGGTAAATTTTCCTGTAAATAAAGTTTAGTAAGAGCTAACATCTTAACATTTTATATGTGTATTTTCCCTACACATTAAATAAAAGTCAAGAAAAATTAATCAAATTCCTCGAGTTTTTCGAATTTTACAACGGAACTTAGATGCTTTAGTGTCAAAATGACACCGCCCGGCGTTCTAGTGTTACACTGTTATGTTATATTTGTATTGATACTTATTATTTGGAGATTTTCCCATATTTTGCAGTAATTACACTAAGCAAAAAAAAAAAAAAAAAAAAAAAAAAAAATGCAGAAAATCATGTTTGTTGTAACTGCCCTTATCTTTTAACGATATATTTTCGATGAGTATCATTTTTCTAATCGTATTCAAAAAGTAAGGGACAAAATAAACTTTATGAAAACTGTACATTATAAAAACATTTTCTTGCATGTATGTTAACTATATTCAAAAGTTTGGTAAAATTTTGTATTTTACATTAGTCTGCTATTTAATTGGCCATTTATACATAGTTGTAAACATTTTAATTCATTCCGGAGCATTTTTTAGCCACGCCTTTATTTCGCACCACATTATTTCTAGAACATTTTTCTCCAATATGTAAATAGGATGAAATAAGAAAAATTAACTCGTAAAAAAAGGTGGTATAGAATAAAGGCGGGCTACAAATGCTCCGAAATAAATTAAAATGTCGGCAACCCTGTTTATAAATTATACATCCGAAAAAAAAAAAAGAATAAATAAATAAAACATAGCAACTAACATTTATACATAAGTATCGGTATTGTGAAAAGGTTTGTCTATAACAGAGCATTTTTAGACCAGCCTTTATCATATGCCACTTTTGTTTTAAGAGTAATTTTTTCTTATTTTATCGTAGTTATATATTGCAGGGGTCGTAGTCTCCGCCTTTTTTTTTCACGACACTTTGAAGGATTAGAAAATTTCGCCTCTTTCGTCACCACTTTTTGTTTAGAGAAATTTTTATCGTATTATTAAAGTACTCTGTCGTAAATAAACAGTATAGAAATTATTGTATAAAAATACTGGTAGACAAAAAAGGCATATTTTCCATTTTTCGAGAAAAAAAATAAAATAAAAAAAAAAAAGACGGAGACTGCGACCCATGATATTGGAAAACATTCTTGCTTAAATAAAGCATAGCTGCCAACATTTTATTTATTCTGGAGTAATTTTAGCCCCGCCTATACTTCGCACCACTTTATTTACAGAAATATTTTCTCCAATAAATAAATTCGATAAAATAAGAAAAAAGTACTCTTAAAAAATAAGTGGTATAGGATAAAGGCGGGGCTAAAAATACTCCAGATTAAATTCAAATGCTGGCAGCTATGAATAAAGTGGTGCGAAATGAGAAAGGCGAGGCTAAAAATGCTCTAGAATAAATTAAAATATTGGCAATAGTTATCAGTGTTGCCTGATCTAGCGGATTTTTTATTCAATAAGCACCAAACATTTTTAATTGTAACGTTTGCCTAACACTCCGAAGATGCTTAGTCTATGATGTATATCAAATATCACATCTCAAAATTATTGGTGATTGTTAAATAAAAAATCCGCCAGATCTCGCAACACTGATAATTATATCATAGCCTCCTAAACTAGATGCCTTCGGCGTTGTTCAGAAACTTGGCGGTAGACAGCGCCACCTGGTGCAGATTGCGCGCTTTTTGTTTATTCAACAGCCACCAGAAATTTTTCAAAGTGGGATTTGATATACATAAAAGGCGAATAGAATCGAAGAAACATCGATTATAGATATCATATATCAGTTCTTAAAACTATTGGTGACAGTTGAATTAATAAAAAAAAAAAAAAAAAAAAAACACGTAATCTGCACAAGTGGCGCTGTCTACCGTTTGAAATGTTGCCAAGTTTCGTAGCCACACGACAGACATCTAGTTTAGGAGGCTATGATTTTGATGATGATTTTGTTCCACAAAAATAATTTAGAAAACTGAATTAATTAAAAGAAAAAGTAACAAAGTTTTGATCCGCAATCTCAAGGAGACTTTCAAAAAGAAGTAAATTTCTGCATCTGAAATGTAATGTATCATTCCAAAGTGAATGGTATTTTGTAACGCGATGTAATGCGAATTAATAAACTATGCTGGAAAATAAATTGTTAATCAGAGCAATATTCCGAGACTCATTAACATTTTAAACGAAACTTCAACACAAATCGATTACATGAATAATTCATAGAAACCTCAAACAACCTTTAAAAGTGCTTCTCATTGTACTTGCTTAAATTAGTTCTGCTTTCCTAAGAGTAAAGCAATTAATGTTATCGATAGCCTAAATGACTTTCACATCGTATAAGGGGCAATTTTTTATTGCTTTAAATGACTGTGTGCCATTAACAGGTGACACATCCATCTTCTAATTTCGTTTATATTGAAATACAGTTTTTTATAGGCTAATATAGGGACGTTTTATGTGTTATGTGAAAAGTGTGTTCCTAGATAACATGTCATGATAAAATTTCATATAGTGAGATGCATAGAATCATTAAAAATATATGGTGGGTTATATATGTATATATTTCAAAATTTTAAATGTCAGCAATCTGTGATTATGTTACATAATAATGCTCTAAATATAAATTTTAATGTTCGTCATAATGATTTGCGAATTTATTCTACTCAATGTGAAAAAAGTGTAGGTGTAGCAATAATTAATGTTTGACACGAGCAAATTTAAAAAAAAAAAAAAATGTATAAAGCGACTGATTGTTTTGTTACAAAATATTAATTTAAAAATTTGAATCGATGAAAAGCTGTGTAAAAAAGCAATTATCATTTATCCCAAGCGAATTTTCAAAAAAAGAAATAAGTTTTTGCATCTGAAATGCAATGCATAATTCCAAAGTAAATGATATTTTGTAACGTGATGCAATGCAAATTAATAAACTATGCTAGGAAATATTTATAAATTGTTAATCTGAGCAATATTCCGAGACTCATTAACATTTTAAATGAAATTTCAACACAAATCGATTACATGAATAATTCATAGAAACCTCAAACTACCTTTCAAAATATTTCTCATCGTACCTGCTTAAATTAGTTCTGCTTTCCTGAGAGTAAAGCAATTAATGTTATCGATAGCCTAAATGTCTCTCGCATCGTATAAGGGGCAATTTTTTACCGCTTCAAATGACTCTGCGCCATTAACATGTGACACATCCATCTTCTCATTTTGTTTATGTTAAAACGTAGTTTTTTCTATAGGCTAATATAGGAAAGTTTTATGTGCTACGTGAAAACTCTGTTATTAGATAGTACGTTTCGATAAATTTTATATAATAAGTTTTACAGAATCATTAAAAAATATACGTTGAATTTTAAATTCTAATTTTTTTTAAATTTAAATCTAAAGGAAGTATGATATAGATACATATTAATTTTCTGAATTTAATTAACAATTTTTTCTGCTTATTGCAAATTAAATTAAATTAATCTTTTTGTCAACAAATAATTACAAATATTTAGAAAAGCAATAAACAATAATTTTAATTTACCTTAAAAATTTGTAGTTAGGTATCTTAATTGCAAAATTTTAGATAATTTTTTTAACCTTTATTTATTTAATGATTAAAATAATGTATGTTTTCGTTAAAAAAAAAAAAAATAAAGAAAAAAATATATATATATGTATATTTCTAAGAAATAAATTTAAGTATTTCTGTCACAATAATCAACATTTTATTTTATTTATTTATTTATTTATTTATTTAATTTTTTTTTTTTTTTTTTTTTTTTTTTTTTTTTTTTTGGGGGGGGGGGGGATATATTTAATTTCCGGTGTATAAGAATAAAACAGTTTTGAACTAGAAATTTTATCTACCGAAAAGGTAGTTAAAATTTTATTTACAAATGAATACTTTGTACTATGTATAACTTTGTTTATTAATAAAATTTTCTGGTGAGAAACTAATTTATCTGATCCATGGATTATACGCCAGATATTACGATATTATTGTAGTTACCTTATTTTCCGGTGCATAACGCGCAGGTTTTTTAAATCCGTTATACACCGAAAATTTTAATTTTACAGTAAACGGTATTTCTTTACAGACTTTTGTTTCTTACAAAAATAACTATATTAGTAAATTAAATTTTCTGGTGTCTAACTCATTTATTTGACCTGCGCGTTATACGCCGGAAAATACGGTAATTGTTTACTAAAGAGATAACTTTTTAACGCGAAATGCATAACTACCATTCTTTAAGCTATTAGTAAAATTCATTCTAATTTAAATGCTTGAATTTGTGATTAAAACGAAAATCTAAATAACGGTCTAATCTATATGAAATAGACACAACCCTTGAGACTTCGTGCATTAAAATTCATGAAACTTTCTTTTTTAATTTGCATTCTTTGAAATATATATATTATGATAACTATAAGAATGAGAAGGCCACGGTAGCCTGGTCGGTAAGAGCAGCGAGTTCGTGATCGAAAGATTGCGGGTTTGGTCCTCGAGCCGGCCGAATACCGTCGTGTACGCTAATGGCGACTGGTGCACGTTAAATTCCGTCGTGGTCGCAAAGTCCTCCAAGTTCCCATCAAAAATTATACTTCTTGGGGTACCGGAACATGGGTTTAACTCGTTCTGATCCGGATCAAAATTCAAGTTCCTGTTGTTCGGCTGGTGCTGCCATCTTTCACCAGCTTCTATACCTAAAGTCGTACTTCCTCCCTATGAGGCGCTCCTAAATAACGGAGGATGCACCCCTCATGCCTTAAAAGTCCGGTTAGTTCCACTACCGGGGCTCGGAATTTCCGAGTGGCACACGACAACAACAACAACAATAAGAATGAGAACGAAAAATAAACGGATGAATAATTTAAGAATCCACGAAAACCAATTTGGTAACTAATTAAATTAATTAAATTATTTAAATAATTTGATCAGTATTTTTCATTTTTTAATTTTATTTAAAAAAGAAGAAGAAGACTCACATTAAAATAATTCAAATTAAAATATATAACGTATAGAAGCATAAAAAGAAAGAAGTAGATATGAAATATATATTAGGTCGTTGCAAAAGTTCGGGCGGACGCGGATGATTTTATTGCCTCCAAAGACGAGAGCTTCTATCGCCGTGGTATACATTTGTTACCCGAAAAATGGGCAAAGGTTGAGGAAAGTAATGGAGAGTATTTTGATTAAAAATTGTCATTTGATTTGATGTATTTTTATGAAATGAAGCAATAAAAAACCGCACGAATTTTTGTAAAGACCTAATATATATATATATACTTCCACTAACATTGCAATTAAAGGGGAATTGGAATATATATATATATGTATATATATAAAAGATGGTTACATAAACTTTTTGTTCCGAGTCTGGAAATAGGGGGCTGTTTTTGAATTATATGTATTAGTTTTGCTAACTCTTTTTGGTTTTAAATGTGTTTTTTATTCTAACTTGAAGAGTTTAGGTTTATAAGTGGGAAGCATAATGTTGTTTCAGTTTTTTGACATTTACGGACAGTTTTTTTTTTTTTTTTTTTCTTTTTTTTTTTTTTTTTTTGAAGATAGAATGCCAACTGTATATGTATATATTTTTATATTTTAAATAATGTGGTAAATTTCTTTCTTGTTTTTTTAAACACTGGTTTACTTTATGTAGTAAATCTGCGTGACTTCTGATTCAACTGACATTTTAAAGCTGAAAATGAGCTCTGTTTTTATACATTCTTTTATAAACAGAATTATTAGGCCTTGATTTGGAAAATATATATATGTGTGTGTGTGTGTGTGTTTTATTTTTACTAACGGTATAATTGTGTTCTTCCCGTAAACGCCTGAGTTGAAATAAGCTTATATTTCTTGGTAGCTGAAGCCGTTTCTCTTTTGATGTATGGATTACTAGTTTGAAAACATGAAATGAGGTATTTGCTACTCTTTGTGTAGCAAATACTTGACTTTCATTTAAAATCCTACTTTTATTATTATTATTAATTTACTTTGTACTTCTATTTTCCTAGTTAGTCTGTTGAACTATTTCCTTTATTATAATAACTCGTAAAAATTCATTTTATTTTAGTTTATTTTATTTTATTTTGCAGAAAAATTTTCACCTTATCAATATAAGCAACACACTTTTTCTTTTCTTTTTTTAAGCAGGAAAATTATGTAAAATTATAAATTAAAGAAACTTTAATTTTTTTCCTTTTTTTTGTACAAGTTAAACAAAATCATTAAGCTAAAAAAGAAAAAAAAAATAGAATACACATTTAGAAAAAAATGCAACCTTAACAAGATGACATCAATAATATCTCTTTTATAGATTATATTTTACAAAAAAAAAAAAAAAAAAAAAATTAATTAATAAATAAATAAAGTAAAATAAAATAAAAATAAAAATAATAAAAATAAAAAATAAATATTATCACTTTTTTTTTTTTTTTTTTTTTCATCATTTAAACTGACACTTATACGAAATTTAATTTAAGAAAATAATAAAAAATGCTTATAAATTATGCTTTCCTTTATGATTTACACTGGAAAAGAACATCAAAACAAACAAAAAAAAAATCTTGTAAATACGCAGCTAAAAGTGATACCTATTTTAATTTAAATCCAAAAACTGAATATATTATTTTCCTTCAGAGACTTCCTTTTCTTTACTCCATATTATCGACCTTTCCTTAACTAACAAAAACTATTTTAAAGAAAGTTTTGAAGCGTATTGGAATATTGCACTTGGAACCCATTTCGTTTCATGTGCTAATGACAGAAAGTAATTTAAAGAATAGGGAAAAAAACTGTAATCCTCTTAGGTCCATATGTCATCATGATATTGATTTTTCTAATTATCTTCCTCTGGGGGCAGAAAGAACTTCATAGTTAGATAGTTTGGAGGAAAACTACCTAACGATTTTCGGATAAATGCAAAAATCGGATTTCTCAGCTCATAATAAAAACAAACACACACAAAAAACGGGGGGGGGGGGAAATAATATATTAAAGTTCTGTGTACATTTTGATTATCAATTTCTCTTTTCGCACATTTCTGGAGAATGAAAACATAATGAATCTAAAATATTTTTGAGCAGAAGGTAAAGAAATATTTTATCCGTTTCTTGTGTCTGTTAACTGTGTTTATATTTACTCTACAAGGCATAATTATATAAAGCTATTTGATTGATTACATATATAATGTTATTTTCATTATTTTCATTATTATTATTATTATTATTATTTACCAATTTTAGCAAACGATATCATTCTCATTGTCCTGCTATTGGGTTTGATTTATCTATATTTCACTTCATTAAAATTTTCTGATATTTAGTATCTTTATAAGAATAAAAAAAAAAAAAATTAAAATATAAAATTCGTTTCATCTGGATATTATTTTTAAATATTATTTAGTTTAGTAAGCAAATTCCTAGCTTAAAATAAAGAAGTTTAAACATCCTTAAAATCGGACTTTGGAAGTTCGAATTCTCTGCCCTTTTTTCAGGACATTCTTAGGAATGAGAAAGTTCCTCAACTTTTTTCTACCACTATTTTTATACTGTATCCTATTTAATCACGTCATATTACTATAAGAACAAGATAAAGATTTTTGTATAAAAATAATGGTAGCGTAAATGGTGGAAATTTCTCTTACCTAAAAATAGGGCAGAGACATCGAACTTTGAACTTCAAGAATTAAGGAGTATTTATAAAGACTTTTACATAAGGTAAAAGTACAGATAATCAATCTATTAAAAATTTATGAATAAAAAAGTAGGAGCATATCCTATTTAATGCTAAAAATCTCCATTCTAAGAAATCTGTGTTTAAGTATATGTGAAAATGCGCCCGTGAGTAAAGAACAAAATCTCTCGTTATTCAAACAACACAAAACTATTGTTCAAGTAACCCATATTGTAAACATAATAACTAATAAACAGTCATTTACTTTTAAACATAAATTCTTATGAAACATTAAAAATTGATCTTAATAATAAAAAATAAAAATAAAAAAGCATTTTTTTTTTTTTTTTTTTTTTTTAAGTTTACATCAATGTCACAATTATAACAATGTTTTTAACTTTATATCGTCTCGAGTAGCACTTATTATCACCATGTTACAGGATTTTTATTTTTCTTAACACTTAATGCTGTAATCATTAGTAATGGATAATAGATATTTCGTGTCCTGTACTCCCCTTACACTAAACAAAAATTTATTTTAAACTTTTTAGAAAACAAAGTTTTATAGAGAAACAAACTCATTAAAAATATTTTTTATTACCTTTCAGCAAAACAGAATTTTTTTGTAAATTATAGGACAAAATAGTTTACACATGGAATTAGCAGTTATGAACTTTTAAATTAATTTAGCCACTGTTTTGTTACATATACAGGACCATAAAATAAAATATTTTAAACCCTATTACCATTAGTACTTTTAACTCTTACAACCGTTTATTCTTTCGGAGAATCATAAAAAATTAACAATTCTTTCAAAAAGGTAAATAAATAAATAAATAAATAATAATAATAATAACAATTAATGCCCTTACGCCTCATTTCTTTTTGTTTTAGTTCATTTTTGCTGTATTTGCGCTTTATAATTACATTCAGTGCAACAGCTTTATTTGTGAACAGAATTTTAAAAATATGTTTTTCTTTTTCTTTCTTTGAGAAAATGGACATATAAAATTTAACCATCTAACATTAAGGTTTTCACTGAAATAGTCTAATAGCGCATTTGTCTTTTACACACGATATTCTAAAAAAATCCCATTTTTTTTAAACGTATTTTTTTTTATTTTCTTGTTACATTTCTCTCGTTTTCACTCTACTGAAACAAAGAAAAATAGTTTCTATATTTATTGCTCTTTCTTTTCTTTTCTTTTTTTCATTTCTTTCTTTTTTTCATAACAGAAATCGTAATGGACTGGCAAAATTTAATTTAATTTATTTATTTTTTAATCGTCCTCTAACTTCGTCTTTATTTTTATTTATTTTTATATATCTTTTTATTTATTTATTTTTGTTATAAAATGCTTTTATTTACATTTGAATTATTTCTAAATAATTTAATGTAACTTTAAATTTTTAGAAAAAGTATAACTTTGAACTAATATATACGTATTTATTTATTTATTTATTTAAATAAAATAAAATTGAATTGAATAGAAAAAGAATTCACAAATAAATAAATAAATAAATAAAAATAAAAAATCTATTTTTAAAAACACATTTGATAAACTTGCTTAGATAATTTAGAAATAAATTGACAGATAAATGATTCACTCTTTACTTAACAGCAATAATTTACTATTTTACTAATTAATTTAATTAATAGTAGCAATAAATTTTGGATAAAATTTAGTGCTAGATTAAGTGATTCCTTTATTTTTGAATATTTGTTTTACATAATCATGGAAAAATTTTAATCATATGAAAGATTTTTGAATCATATGAATTAAAGTTTGTCAAGAAGTTTTAAAGCTTGTAATCATGAATAACAAATAGTATCTCTATAACGAATAACGAATAGTATTTGTATAATGAATAACGAATTGTTTAATACTTGTATAACGAACAGTATTTGTATAGTTTGTTTTTTAAGTTGATATGTCACATGTGTCTATTAATTCTTAGACTTAAGCTTACAGATATACATAAATTTATCTATATTTGTATACATAAATTCAATGTATGTCCCTGATGAAGTGATAATAATAGTCATGCTTTCATATATATATATACATATTTTGTCAGTTTTTCTTTCTTAATGCTACTTCTATTTCTTTAAAAGTAATATACTGTAGGATTTTTATTAATATACATTACTATACATATATTTTTATGTTTTTTTCGTGTTTTTCACTAAAGAAGTAAAACCGTCGATGTAAGATATTTTCTGGGAACTTGTTTTCTCAAAACTCTTAAAACCATCCTTTAACTTTCACTGAAAATATTATAGATATCAGATATGTTCAAAGATCTGATAACATCGCAGATATGGTTACTAAAACTTTAAGTCCTGAAAATCGTTCTAGACATTTGAATCTAATTTGAATAGCAAATTAATTATTTATTATGTTATTTATTCATTCAAGATAAAAATAAAGAATGCATTGTTAACTAAAGGCGGCTTAAACTGTATTTTACCAACGATTGTATGTTTTATTAACCTTGATTAAAAGGGAAATATCGAGTGTCCCAGAGAGACATGTATGCAGAGTTGCCAACTTATACAAGCAGAGCTGCCAACCTAATCCGGCAAATTGTTAGTACCGCCTCTTTTTCTACACAACTTAATTTTTATAATAATTCTCTTCAAATATATTTACGATGAATTAAGAAAACAAATACTCTAAAAATTAAGTGGTGTAGAAAAATGAGCGGTACTAACAATTTGCCGGATTAGGTTGGCAGGTTTGTACATACAAGATATTCTGAAATATTGTCAGCTCTGCCTTCTTTTATTTATTTATTTATTAACACCAGTGACTTTATAGAGTTTTTTTTTCCTTCTTATTTAGTCATTGTCATATTATTTAGTATTTTACAAAAATTCTGGTTTGAAAAGAAGGCGGGTCTAAAAATACTCCGTAATACACTATAAAAGTTGGCAAATCTGCACGTTAAACTTGGTTTATTATTTGACTGCAGTGTTGCCAGACTTGGGGATTTCTCCCCATTTTGGGGAGTTTTGTAGCTTCAGGGGAAATATTTGGGGATAGAGATTTAGTGAGGAACAGTTTGGGGAAAAGAAAAATTTTGGGAAATACTCGGGGATTTTCTTTAAAATTAGTAAAAGATGACATTTTTCTAAAATTCAATAAAAACAAAAAAATGGGCAATTCTGGATGCTATTTGTATTTCAGAAATAGATAAGCAACTGTTTCATCTTTTTGATTATAAAATTTATTCTGTTTTTTTTTTGTTTTTTTTCCCTACTTGTAATCTCTGATTCTAGGAATTATTTGGTTTATATGTGTTGTAGCAAGTATAGTGAATGCTAAATACTTATTGATTACTGCTTCGCTTGAATAATTAAACTTAAAGTAAGCTGGACTAGCATAAATTTGGATGTTTTGTCTTAGCACGCTTGAATTAAACTTGCAGGGATGGAATGTTCAGTTCGACGAAAGCTCTTTAAGCTCCGTGGGTATACATTGTTTTTCATGCATTAAAAAAAATGTTTTTATATATACTTATGGGTTAAGTACAAATGATTAGACATGAAAAATCTCTGAAAGTTATTGAGTTGATTATAGACAAATAGACAAAAGTTACGCAAATATAAAATTTTCCGAAAACTAGCGTATTGAAATTTGTTTTTTTGAATGGGGATTTTTTCTATAAAGAGCTTCATTTGGGGGAAAATGTGAGCTTAAATTTATTAAATATTTTTTAACTTTTTCCAAAAAATTTACATTTTTAGTATAAATTCAGTTGGGGATTTTATTTGAAAAAACACTTGTTTTGGGGAAATTTGAGAACTGTTTGGGAAAATTCACTTTTGACCATCTGGCAACACTGTTTGATTGTTACATACTTGAAAACGATCTCATTAATAACCGTACAATTGTTAACGCCCCCTGAAAAAACACCCCTTTTCTCACACCACTATATTTTTAGAGTTATTCTTTTCAAATGTTGTTACAATTAAATAAGACTAAATTTACTCTAAAAAATTATTGGTGTGAGAAAAATGGCGGGTACTAAAAATTGTACGGTTCATAATGAGATGGTTGGCATGTATGCTGTTACGTACCTGATCACATACCGTTATGTAATTGTATTTCCTCAAAAATACGCTTTTTTCTTTTAACTAACATATCATTCTATAATCATTTCTTGGACTTGTAATGCTCTAAATGTTTTAATTAAACGTTTTTTTTAAATATGTATATCATTGTAGTTTTACGGGCCACTATCGTTATTATTTTTATTTTATTATTATTATTATTATTAACCTAATTATTATTTGCTTTTTTTTTTTGAGGCA
This sequence comes from Salticus scenicus, assembly GCA_963930645.1. Classification (NCBI taxonomy): domain Eukaryota; kingdom Metazoa; phylum Arthropoda; class Arachnida; order Araneae; family Salticidae; genus Salticus; species Salticus scenicus. Next base: position 236,915,572 of record OZ005655.1, read on the forward strand.
AACACATTAAACTACAAAATTAATACTTTATTGTCGTTCAACAATATATATATATATATATATATATATATATATATTATAAGAAAAAAAATATTCTATTAAAAAACATTATAAATAAAACATCAAAGGAATATAAGCCTTATTTGTTTATATACTGCAACATCAACTACATTACTTCAAACCTTTTTATCAATAGCTCTGTTAACTCTTAACCCTTTCAGTCGCAGTGTTCCCGCTGATGGAACACCTAATTTTAATTCTCAAGTGCAAAAACTCATCCCGGAAATTTTTTAGCAAAAATTTACATTTTTAACATAGCAGAAAATGCCCTTTTTCTAACTTGAAAATTTAAAATTTCTTCTATTTCAATTATATTCGTAAATTCCGGTAGCAGTATAATTTAAATGATCCGAAATACCTTGCACCGCAAAGGGTTAAAAATAAAATACTGCTGAATAATTTGAAATGTTGGGATATATGAAACTTTTACGAGTTTTTGTTTTCGATAATGTTTACTTATAAAGTGATTTATTTATTAAATTAAATATTATTTGAATTTAATAAGGTTTACTTACAGATGTTTCAAACCGAAAATTTCTCGAAAAGGAACAATGCTATTTTTTTTTTTTTTTTTTTTAATTTTTTAAATATTTATGATCAGCTAGGTGTCTAAAAGCCATTTTTAAAATTAGTTTAGTAATTTTTAAAATAAATTAAGTAGTGAACCTTAAGGGGTTAAAACCCTTCTTTAACTTTTAAATTAACAAAAATATCATCAATTCCTCCAAAATATCAATAATTGTTGACTATTTTCTGTTTTTCTTTTTTATTTACTTCATGATAACTGGAACTGCGCTTGATAAATAGGGCAACAGCTTCATTTGTAAATATAAATTTAAAAATATAAATAAATCTTTGTTTTTTTTTTTGTAAAGAATGTTCATATAAAATTTAACCACTTCAAAATGCATTTTTTTGCTCAAATAGACTAATGGTGGGTTTTTTTTTTTTTTTTTTTCTTTACATGAGATATTTTTAAAAACACGTTTTTCCGTGTTGCTCCGTTCTTTTCTGTCACATTTCTCTGGTTTTCACTGAACTGGAAAAATAAAACTATTTTCTATTTCTATTTATTTTTATTTTGTGTTTATTTATATATTTTTTAAGGGCAAATTATTTTATTTATTCGTAGTAGAAACTGTTATGGGCTGTCCAAGTTTTCATTTTTTCTTTTTTAATTTTTTCTTTGATTTCTTTTTATAATTATTTCTTTTTTTTTTTTCCTTTTTTTTAACTATAAAAATTACTTTTCCTAACTTTCAATTGAATTTTTTCTAACGAAATGTTGTATGAGATTTTTGGATAAATTATCGCTTGGAAAATTCTTCAGTAAAAAAAAAAAAAAAAAAAAAAAAAAAAATCTAATTTTTGTAAAAAATTATAAAATTCCTTAACTAGATATAGAAATTAGAAATGTAAAATTTACAGATCCCTACATACTTTCTAGTATTTCCTATTGTAAAAAAAAAAAAATGTGCAAAATCATGTGATTAGTTTTTAATATTTGAAAAAAAATAATCACATGAAATAATAAACTTTGCCCCCCTGAAGATTTAATGTTAGCATTCTTAAACTGAAATAGCAAAGAAAAAAAAAATAGTCGTGTAAAATTAATTTTTTATTGGATTAAATATACATATATATATATATATATATATATATATATATATATATGTATATATATTTCTAAACCAGATTTAATCATCATACATTTTAATTTACTGCGAACATCTTGAACATAATATTCATTCATATTTGAAGAAGAAAAAAATATTTTTAATCAATAACAAACATTCCTGTAAAGTTTTTGGAAACGATCCTAAAATAATCTTCGGTTTAATTATTTTTTTTTAAATAAATTATACGTTAAATTCGTAATATAGATGCGATAAAAAAAATTAATAATCTATATATTTATTTCATATTTTTTAATGAGCAATCTTATTGGCCACCTATTAAATTACTGCATTTTCACTATGTGAAAATCTTCCTTCATTTTTTAATAAAATAATGTTTAATTAATTTATTCTCTAAGGGGAAAAATCATTTAAAGATTGTTAAAATGTTTAAAAAAATTATCTTTTTTATATTTGCTATCATTTATTTATGGTAATTTATGGACTTTATACAGAGAAAAAAAATGTTATCATTAATTAAATAAAATAAAAATTTTATGCTTATAATACATTTTAGAGGGGGAAAAATTGGCTTAATACAAAAGAATATTAATTTTAATATCATTAAGCAAAATATTTTTTATTTGTTTACTTTGAAAAAAAAAAAAAAGTTTGTATTTTACACATATATATATGACCGATTAGAAAATTTTAAAAGTATTTAAGTATTATTTGTTTTAATTTACATACTGAAACAGTAACTAAAATACTTTCAACCGTGTTATCATTAGTCATTTTTGAAACCATTATTTATTTGATAAATTCATAAAAAAAACTATTAACAATCGCCTCCCAAAAATCAATAATTAATTACTATTAACTTCTTTCTCCTGTCAATTTAGTTTATTTATTATCATATGTGTGCTTGATAATTATATACACAGCAACAGCTCCATATATTTGTGAATATAGATTTAAAATCTTTTTTTTCTCTCCTTATAAAATATACATATATTTAATTTTAACATCTTACATTACATTTTTCGCTTGGATAGTGAAATGATATATTTCGCTTTTACACACGATGTTTTTAAAAACATTTTTTGATTTTTTTTTCTTCTGTTGCATTTTTCTGGTATTCAAACTGCAAAAACAAAGGAATCTATTTTCTTTCTTTCTTTCCCTCTTTCTTTCTTTCTTTTTTTTAAGTTCTTTCAGCGCAGTTTGTTTGGTTTATTCTTACTATAAGCCGTTATGGGTTGTCAATGTTTTAGTGTTTTTATTCTTTGACCTCTCACTCCTTAAAGTTTTTTTTTATTATCATTTTAAAATGTCGTCCTTTACATTCGAATGAATTCTTTTTACTTTAATGTAGCATGTGATGTTTGAAAAGGAAAAAAAAATATGTAGACTGCAATTTTTTTTTTCCTTTTTTTAATAAAAAAAATATATACGAAAAGTTATACAACTGTTTAATTATTTTCAAAAATTAATTGAAAGAAAATGTTTATTGGTATGTCTTTTATTAATTATGTCCCTTCGTGTTAATTATTTTTTCAAAAGTATATTGACATCGATATTTTTCATATTTTTCATATGCATATTTAAAAATTTTTAAATTGGTAATAAGTATAACTTCTATATTAGGTCTTTGCATAAATTCGTGCGGTTTTTTATTGCTTCATTTCATAAAAATACATCAAATTAAATGACAATTTTTAATCAAAATACTCTCCATTACTTTCTACAACCTTTGCCCATTTTTCGGGTAACAAATGTATACCACGGCGATAGAAGCTCTCGTCTTTGGAGGCAATAAAATGATCCGCGTCCGCACGAACTTTCGCAACGACCTAATATATATATATATATGTGTGTGTGTGTGTTAATTATTTTGTGTTTCACTTGATAATTTTGGAATTCATTTACTTTCTTTTTCTTCCATTCAATAGAATTTCTTTGTTTCTTACGTAAATTGGGAGTATAGAATATGTTACTTCTTAGCTTTCGCTTTTAGATTTTACATAAATTTATCTATATTTCTATACAGTAATTCAAAAAACGCCCCAAATGAAGTATTGACTGTTGCTACACTTTCATACTTTTGGATTTTATCTATTTTTCAATCTTATTGGTGCTTTTATTTCTTTAAAGGTATAATACTATATGATCTAAAAAATGTCACATCCGTCATAAAACTTTTAAAATATTATTTAAAATATATGTATAATAGAATTGTCTCTTTCTTTTGGTTTAGCATAATACCTTAAACTGGAAAATATTATTCAAAAGCAACACCAAAAATGTTTACTAATTACTTTTCTAAAAGAAGTTTTCAGAATTTTGTGTCGTGTTTATATAATTATATAGTGTTCGATATAATTATTAATTATAAAATAAATTTTTAAATTAAGATTTAACGATGTCTTAAATATGGATCGGAACTTATTTGGATACAAAATTAAAAAAAAAAAAATCTCTGAATAAAATTAACTGAAATATTCTACTAAATAATATTTTAGACAAAGATTCATTAGTATTTTAATTGTTAAAATTATTTATTAAAATTGTTAAAATTATTATTAAAATTGTTAAAATTATTTATTACCTAAATAATGTATAGCTATCAGAAATTTTCAGTTGATGAATAACATTTTATGGTTTTGCTGGCTTTGGAAAAATCACATCCTGTATAAAATTTCTTAAACACAGTTTTGTGTAAAAGTAACCGACTCTAAATTTTTAAACAGATATTTTATATTATTTATTAAGTCATTTATTATCGTAATTTCTTAAAATTGTATGTAATTACGATTGCCGGAAACAAAAACATAGAATTATTAAAACTATGCATAAATATATCTGTTAATATAAAAGAAAACGTAAAATTGTGTTTTTAAAATATAAATTTGTAGTAATATGCCACACATTCACACAAAGTAATATTAACAATGTTTATGGTACTTGTTAACTTCGCTACAAATGTCAACAAATTTTCAAAAAGCAAATTTATCATTTACATGAATGTAATAAAGATGAGAATGTGTTGTTTAAAAAACCAAATTATAAATAGAAGTACATTTACAATTATTAATGGAGAGATAAATGTCATTATATTTGTTAAAGGAGGAAATTTTATTAATGATACGTTTCGTAATTATATGCAGACGGAATTATGAAAATGTTTTAATTAAACATATAGAGAGCATGAGACCTTTTTCTATTAACTGCTTGTTGTCTGTTTCATTTATATCTTGTTAATTTATTTTTTAATTTAGTATTCTTTTTTTTTTTTTTTTTTTTTTTTTTTTACGAAAATCACTACAATTTCTGATATTTCTTTTTTTACCACGATCCGACTATTCAAGGTTTCAAGCGAAATATATAACTCTTATGAAATAACGGAAAAATTAAAAAAAAAATATTTGAAAGTGATAATATTTACTGCTTACATATACAGGGTTTGTAGCATTCTAGATGTTGAATGCCAATAATTTTCTTTTGAATAAACTTTAATTTAATGAATTGTTGAAATTCTGCGATTCAACATAAAAAAAAAAAAGAAAGAAAGAAAGAAATCTATAAATAATAAGTAGTTTTCATATTAGAGAATGTTTTGACTACTATATACAAAAAGGTCTTATTTCTTTTTTTTTTTTTTTTTTTTTCAAAAAATTAATATCTTTATGAAATTGGCCTTTTTACTTTAAAATACAGGGTGATCAGAAAATGAATATATATTTAAAAAAATTATAATTCACGGAATAACATTTGTAGAGAGGTAAAAATTCTGATTCCAAGCATGTGTGTCAATTTTTACCTCTCCACCTACATTATTCCGTGAATTATTAAGTTTTCAAATATGTATCCCTTTTCTGACCACCCAGTATTTAAACAATAAAATTTATCATGAACCTTTTTTTTTTTTTTTTTTTTTTTTCTAATTTACTCAAAATCTAGTAGTTTGGTTATCGGGGTAATCATGATACGCAGGAACCGATTTACTCTTTTGGAGGCCCAAGACACTCATGTTGAATGGGCCCTTTTTCTTGGTACTTACAAGAAAAGGGATCAACAAACAAAACAAACAGCATATTTTTTATTCATGCGTCTAAATATTCTCTTCACTTCACTTTTCATTTTATTGTTAAGAGTAAGGCTTAAGTTTGATCCAATGCTTGTCTGTCGGACCAATGTACATCGCGCCTGTGTATACCTGCTCTGCAGTGCGTGCCTCGGATTTAGTTAGCATTAGTAAGAGTTTGGAATGCAGTATCGGTAGTATGTAGTTGTATTTGCGTTTAGCGAAAATACTGCAATTTTTTCGATAAGTGGATAATTTCCTTGAAAGATCATAACGCCGATTTATAAAACATCGTAGTAATACCTCCATCCATTGATGAAAAAACAAAAAACAACGATCATTATAACAAATTTGGAATTTTTTCATCTTAACTATTTTTTTAAGTGTATGATGAAATTTCTTGGAGGCCCCCTCAGTGGGAGGGCCCAGGACGCATGCCCCGAATGCCCTGCCTTAAATCAGGCACTGCTGATACGTATCTATCTATCTCTCTCTATATATATATATATTTATTTATTTATTGCTAAATTTTATCACGATACTGAAATCTTAAATTTATATATATATATATACACACATTTCAAAAAGTCTTAAAATATTGAACTTAAATAGTCATTTAGGCATAATTCAAAACTCTCTTTCAAGTTGACAGTTAAATAAGTATTTTCAAAAACTTGTTACATTTTTTTTTTTTTTTTTTTTTTTTAAATAAAGAAAATAATTATTTTATAGACTTATCGAATGCATAAATTTTACGATTCGAAACGCTTGTAAAAAAACAGCAATTAAGAAAAAGTTAAATACTTTTCTCATTAATGTAAATAGTGTCCAATTTTTAGTAATTGAAGTTTGGAAACTTTTTTTGCGTCTTAATAGTCCGTGAAGCATGCTATATGCTAGCTTCACTAAACTTTTACTTATAAAAAATATTCTTTACGAGTTTGTGATATATTTAACACTAAAAATAAATACTAAAGGTAAAAAACATATTTTGAAATTCATTAACTTAAATATCGTCAAGCGTATAATTTAATCATGACTGGTTAAAGAATATTTGAAATACATTAGATGAATTGGAGGTTTCATCTTTTCTCGCACAGTATTAAAAAAATCGCATAAATTAATTCAGCCTTTTCGTAAAAAAATCTTCAATCAAATAATAGTAATATTTATTTGGCATAATTTTTTTTCTTTATCTATACTTTTAGTCTAATTGATTAACTGTGTTCCAACAATGGTTTATATCCTCCAAAAATCTAGAATAATGTAAGCGATATCAAATAATGTAAACTGTGATGTTACAAATACCATAAATTATGATACAAATAATTGAATACGTGCTTATATTTGGCGAGATGTTGCAAACCCTCGACAGTAGTTTCCGATCTTCGGATACTGTGGGATGGAAGCACCTGTGACAAAAGCCACGCATCTTCCTCTGCCTAAGGATGGAACTAACGAGGCGTGAGTCCTTAAAAATCACAATCACTGCGACGGAGCGAGGGGGGGGGGGGCAGAGAAGGAACACCAAAACATACATATGTAAACCTGGAATTCATAAAATAGGAAGCACAAAAAAACATAAAATAAGGAAGGTTAAGGATAGCATTACAAAATATAATGGAAGGTTTAAGGAGAGTAAGAATGTTATTGTATTTTCTAGGAGCAAATTTTTAATTTTTATTGTCTTTTAACTCACCCCCCCCCCCCACGAGCTTACACTGCTATTTTGACCTTATATTTCTTCCGGTGTTAGTCTTTTTTTTTTTTTTCACACACCTGTGATTGTGATTTTTTTCCGTTTTCATCCCATGCTAATTTCTGTGGATTTTTAGCCTTTTTTCCCCCCCCGTTTTCTGCATTCTAAAGTGCGGTGATACTAGAATTTTTACAAACTTATTGACGTATTCAGGGATGGAACACGGGCGCAGAATTCATACCACTCTCAATGTAAGAAAATTTCTACTTCTTAAATCAACGATATTATAGGTACAGAAATTTCTTAAACGGATTCCGGTATGACTTCTGCGCCCGTGTTCCATCCCTGCGTATTGAATCTTGCAATGTAACATTCAGTGAGTTACAAACGTATTTTACAACATGTAGAAATAAGATACCATGGCTTCATCAGTATCTCAGAGATCCAACTCTCGATTCCCGAAAACTCGCGTGAATACGGGCTAGGACTCCTTAAATATACTTTCATTTAGAGCATTTCATCAGGACCAAGGTCTCCATTGCAGATAGTTGGCCGCAAATCTCACAGTACCTTCACAAGCATCTCAAATCTGTTAGAGGGGAGAAGTTAGATTCGAACCCAGATCACGCTCATCAGCATAGCCGTCGGATATTTTTCCGTGACCCTCTCCGAAACTCACATAAATACCGGCTAGGGGCTAGGATCCCTTAGAAATATTCCTACTGAGGCCATTCACCTAAAACCTAGATATGTCAGATAGATTATTGCCCTTAGCCCTTATATTAACCCGTTAGTAGTCGCTAGTTGGTCGATTTGCCGCCCATCTTTTAGTGTTGCCAGATTTTTTTATTCAATAGCCACCAAAAATTTTTATAAGTGACATTTGATATACTTAAAACGCGAATAAAATCGAAGAAACGTCGGTCACATCACTTCTTAAAATTATTGGTGGCAGTTAAATAAAAAGTACGCAATCTGTAATAGGTGGCGCTGTCTATAGCGACTACTAACGGGTTAAGCACCATAAAATACCAACGATAGCAAACACTTATATAATCAAAACGAGGCATGCATCACCCAGTTATTTTTTATTTATTTTATTTATTTATTTATATTTATTTATTTTTCAAAAACTAGCGTAGAGATATTTAATAGGTATTCATTATTATTATTATTATTATTATTATTTTAATGAGGAAATATGTTTAGTTTTTAGAATATAATGAGCATTTTTGATAGTTTTTAATTATGTGTAAACTTAAAGGAAGGATTGGGTTGAGTTGTGGGGATTCAGGACGATTGACTGCACTTGGGTCCTAAGCCTGAGAGAGAATTCCCTTCTTGGGGATCTTTCTAAGAAGTCCTACCCCGTACTTACGCAAATTTCGGAGAAAAATCATGGAAAACTCCGAAAGGCTAGACCGACGAGATCGAACTAAGATCGAAACCGGCGCCTCATGTCTCACAGCTTTCAGCGCAGAACCGCTTGGTTGCTGGCTTAAAGAAAGATTAATGAATATAATATATGATAACCCATTTTACTGGCAATTTAATTATTCTCATTTAATATAGAAAATTACCAGAATTTCTGAGCAAAAATAGAAGGCAAAATGTAAAAGAATTTTTTCAATAAGCTACTATAGTAAAATTCTATTAAAAATTTCCGGGAGGAATTTTCGAATTTGGGAATTAAAATTAGGTATGTACCACCATAGTTGCCACTTTAGCCTATCTCGTCTATATATATTGGTCGCAAATGGTAATGAGGCGACTGTATTTCACGAGCCCTGATTATATCTATTAAAATTTTCTGGTAAATAAAAAAGTCTAAAATTGGCAATTATTTACAGACTCGTCATTTTTTTTTTTTTTTAATTCTGTATTATTATTAATACATGACCTTATTTCACACCACTTTTTTAGAGAAATTTATTTCAAATTTCTTTGTAGTTACACGTTTGAGAAAATTATACTACAAAAAAAGTGATATGAAAAAAAGGTGGGTGTAAAAAATTCTACGAAATGAATTAAAAAGTTGGCTTGGGTGTATGCATTGTAAGATTTAAAAGTGTTCGTACTTCACTTAAGAAAGGTAATCAATGGTTTAGACGAACAAATGCAATATTAATTCTTTAATAGTTATTATAAATGTTTTTCCAAATGTAATATAATATGATTTTAAACTTATTAAAGTATTATTTTACTTTATTTGCAGTTACATATTGGTGAAATATTTTCTACGAAAAAGTGATATTAAAAAAAGGCGGGTGTAAAAAATTCGATTGAATTACTTAACATTTTCGCAACCTCATGATTTTGTCTTTTTGGCAGTAACGTCCGCCTGTGGGCGTTATTCTTCTAAACTAAATTATTTCAGAACAAAATTTTCTGTATTCACAATTATATTACAAATGAATATGCATTAAAATTATACTCTTTCTAATCAATATATTTGTATCCAAAGTATACTCTATAGAAAAAACGTGAATACTAAGTGCATACTTAAGAAATAAGTAACGTACAAATTGCGAAAGAAACGCCCACTGGCTTGGAACTATGCATATCACAACCATTTTAAGCTTTAAAGTGTTCGTACTTCACATTAAAGGTAATCAATGATTTAGAGTAAGAAATTCATTATTAATTCTTTAAACATTACAGCTCGGCATATGAACAGTAAGACACGCCTTTTGGCGTTCCTTTAAAACGTCACACGTATAGTTTCCAACTTACTACCTTTTGGCTACCGAAAAATTGTAATAATTTGTTTTATTTTACTTCATCATTAAATAAAATAAATGTTTCTGTTAAAATTTTTCGGTAGCTGAAAGGTAGCCTATAGTTACACGTTTTAGAAAAATGACATTTCATTTGCAAAGGAACACCTTAAGGCGTGGCTCGATTTTTTAATGTCCCCTCAGAAGGGACTTATGAGCGATAAGGGTTAATATTTATCACAAATGATTTTTCAAATGTAATATAATATGCTTTAAAACTTATGAAAATATTTTATTTTATTTGAAAACAATATACAGCATATTATTAAATGTTCATTCAATTATATAATTAATTATTTACATTTTAATTATCTTTCTGTCCGTAAATTTAATCATGTGACTAATGAATAGTCTTAGTGACTTTATTAAAAATTAAATAGTCGTTTACTTATTTCAACTGATGCTTTGAATGACTACTAATTTAATTAAAGTTTTGCTCATTAAATGGAAAACCACTTATTACATTCTAAATCTACGAAAAACTCTTTTAAAAAAATTCTAAATTTGAAAAAAGTACTTTTTTCACTGAAACAATGAAAAAAGTTTTTAAATCTTTAAACTGAATGACAATTAAAAATCTTTCTTCCTTTTTTTTTTTCTTTTTTTACTGAAGAGAGGAGTTAAATTAATCTCGGTTCTATAAGAAGGCAGGTCTCATTGAAATTGCACTCAGTATGTCGAAAACTTTAAGTTTTAAGCAGATTTTAAGATTCTTTAATCTCCTAGAATCGCAGTTTGACTTTTGATGTTTTCTGAATAGAAAATCCATGAATCAAAGTATGGAGTGATAATAATTCAAAGGATTTACTTTCATATCTTTTAATTTATCACACAGGAAAATCTAAATAAATAAATATATATATATATATATTAATTGAATGTTTATAAATGAGTTATATGAATATGAATTGTATGAATTGAATGAATATGAATTGTAAAATTTATGTTCACAAGGGCGGTGGAAATATTAACTTGTAAAATTTATATCGTTACAATATTCTTAAAATATTCATCTAAAATTTTAACAGAGAAGTACAATAAAACCACGATCCCTTGTTTTTTATGGGGTGCGTGGGAAAAAAAAAAAAAAAAAAAAAAAAAAAAACGATGAATACGGGTTAAAATCAAAACACAAATAAAACAATGTTTATGAAATAATACATGCAATACATATAGTATACTACTAACAAAAACTAATTTGTTACTTTCCAAACTATCAAAGAAATAAATTAAAGTTGTAGAATATTAAGTGACATTTATTTTTAAAAATCAGTAATTATATGTTAGATTTTTTGTTCATTTTATAAATTAAATGGGGATTTTCCAGATTTTCAACGTTTTCTGGTCCTTTTCTGTAATTTCATTGAATAAAAAAAAAAATTGTGCATTTTCAAATGCCGTAATTACGTCAGACACACTTGGCACTGGCGTAGGCTCAGCCTCAAAAATGTGAAAAAATGTAGTAGCTGGCCATATTGGATGCATCCATTCTCCTCTTTACACAAAGTAGAATACATTATTCTCCAAGCAACAGCACATTATCCGTATTCAGTAATTCATAGACACACGTTACAATACCTATACAATCCCTGTTCTTCACTTAAAACAGCATAAGGTTGAGTAGTTGAGGTTGGTTGGGTTTTGCATCGCACTAGTTGCACATTATGGGCAAATGGCGACGGTCTGGAACTCATCTTTGAGGATGTACTGGAGACATGCTGTCACAATTTTGATCCTCCGTGGAGGTGAAAAAGAGTTATTTTAGGATAAAAGAAGTAATTCCAGTTTGAATGTCAAATGGAATCGCTTGATTTTCAATTTCATTTTGGTCAGAAGAAAAATTTTACAACGACGAATCGGGGAAAATGACTTTTTGAAAAACGATATATGCGTGTTTCGTTAAAATTATTTAAATACAGTTTGTGCAGGGACCATAGAAATAAAACGATCAATGCGGGAAAACGATGGATGTCATCATCATCATCATCACGTAGCTTTAGGGAGTTCCTACGACGGTCAAAACCGTCACCTACCTCCACATGAGAAGGAGAAGAACAATGGAGCTGAAGTGCATGGTGGGAACGATAGATCGGGTTTTCACTGTATTAAAATCAAGGCGTAATTTTATTTTGACATATACAATTAATATTAATAATATTTAATAAAAAATTTAACTAGAGATGCTTTGATTTGGAATTTGATTTTATTAAAAAATTCTGAATAAATCAAAATATCTCGAAAAATAAATCATGCATGACCTTAAGTAAATAAGGAAAAAAAAATCTTGTACGATAATTGTTTGGAAATCTATGTCAGTATATTTAAGTAATATTCAGTATCATAAATTTTTCTGTTTCAATTTTTTAAATTTCACTTCTGTAAGTGTTCTATCAGCAATTTTTATATTTAAAATACAGAAATAGTAGAGCGTAATGTAATTACATTTTTAGCAACATAACACATTTAAGAATTCAATACAAAAAAATATGAATTCTGAGCTGATATTAAATTAACCTTTTCAAAAACTAACAAAATAAGCGGTTTATAGAAATAAGTTATAGAACTTAACTGGTTTAACACCAAAGTAAACGCTATTAATGCTAAAATATATCCTAGCAGTAAAAGTTAATTTAAAATGTATTTTTATGACAGCTAAAAAAATCTACAATCAGAATGTAACAAATGCTAGATTACAATTATGATTTAAGTTCATTGATTATACAACATATTTTTTATTGAGGGCAAAAACAAATGCCACTTCTATATATACAGTTACCAAACTGGCTTTTATGGATTGTTGTGGCAAATTATTCATCTGTTTATTTTTCGTTGTCATTCTTACTGCTATCATAATATATATCAGGAAAGCAGGAAATTTTATTCTATCAAATTGCGAGCGGTTCTGCGCTCAAAGCTGGTATATGGGAAGTGCCGGGTTCGATCCCATGTAACTAGCCGTTTGACGTTTTTCGTGTTTTTTTTTTTTTTTTTTTTTTCTGAAACTAGTGTAACATGGACTAGGAACTCTTAGAAAGACCCCGTCCCCCAAAGGAAGGCATTATATTATAGGCCTACGACCCTAGTGTAGTCAATCAGCCTTAAGACACGCAATCTATCAACCAAACAATTCAATCGCAATTTTTTTTTTTAACATTTTTGTCAAAAGGTGTTGTTGCAATGCGATTTTCATGGCTGGAATGCCACTGTAAACTAAATTAATCTGCAAAATTTTAGTCCTTTATTTAATGCTTTGCTAACATTTATATTTTTAAGAAATTATTTTAATAAAGCATATTTATCTTCCAATAGACATGGGATCTCACTACTAAAGGCACATTTATATGTAGCCAGCGCCATCCATTACAACTTTTCTTTATGGCCACGGTCCCTTCAGAGACTACAGTCCGCAGCAAAATTATTGAAGCCTACATACACACTTTACATATATATATATATTAGTTTTATCGCTAATTTTTATCATAAACTTATTTTTTTATATGCAGCATAAGGCTAAGACTCGACATATATTTACTTAACATAAAAGTATTAGGTGCCCATCATTTAAGTAGAAATTATTGCTAGTGCTTCAATAATTTTGCTGCTTCTATATCACTTTCTAACCTCACAATGGTACATTCTAAATCCCTATCCAAGACCCAATAATTGGATTAACAGATTCTTTCCCGTCCTCCTCTTCGGCTAAAACTTTTAAAAATCTACGAACTGATATAGAAAATTTCTATTTTAATCAATTAATATCTCCTTAAAAATCATAAAGTAGACCCCTAAAAAAGAATGCTGCTACACATCAAACTGTAATCTTTTTTTAATTAGCGTTCTGTCGCGAGAGAGCTAGGCTCTGGCGCTTATCATTTTCATTTTTATAAGTCACTACGTCACCCTTTGTCACGTGAGGGCTCTGCTCTTGCGACCTTTGCAAAATAAAATTTCTTTTCTTTTCTTTTCTTTAATTCCTCTTTGTGCTTTTTGTTTTGCTACTGGCCTCGATCGTGTGGCATTTTTTATCCGGCAGAAATTGTATTTATTATTATTATTTTATGTAATAAACAATGGGGAAGGCCTAACCTTTAGAGGGGGGCTTATTCAAGTTCTACAGTATTGTGTGACAACTTTCGTCAGAGCTCTTCTATGGATGTTAAAACTGCTCAAAACTGTTCTATAGTGGTGAGCGGCCTCCTTCCGTCTTTGAAATCTTTGAATATTTAGTCATAATTTTTTTTTTGCAAATAATAATTGAATTTTATATCTGAATTTACATAATATAAGATTATTTAATTTTTATAAGCATTAATTATTACAACTGGAATTCAGTTTTAATATTTACATCCATACCGGTAGTGTAACTAATTAATTATTTTAAAAAATAATAATAATCTTAGTCACATCATATTCTTAATTTTTTCTTGTTAAATATTTCAAATATTTTTCATTTTTCACCATACAGACAGAACATTGTGTTATCATATTTTAATACAACATGATAATTCATTAATTTAGATAATTTGCAACTATTTTCAGAATTTCTAAGAAGTTGAACGTTGTTTCTATTAAATTAGCAATTAATAAATGTTTTAACTTTGACATTTAACTTTCTCTCGTTTGAATAATCTTATAAAATTATATTTCATTTCTTAATATAAATAAATAAATAAATGAAATAAAACATATTTCATGATACTTCTAAATCTAATTTAGATAAAATGGAACTTTTGAAGAAACATTCTGCAGTATTTTATTATTTTTTGTATTTTAATAAATTCGAAGACGCAAAATCCAATATGTGATATACATCTTCATAAATCTCGTTTAAATTACACGTGGTATCCTTGGAACATTTTATATCCCATTTGGAAATCCTTAATCTGATGAAATCGAGGATTGTCCTTTGCTCGTCTCCTGAATTTGAAATTCGTACTTATAAAGTGTAGACGCTTGAGGATTAAGGGATTTGTTCAAGAGGATTTGATGCCATGATATAAGTTTAAAATGCGTCTTGTCTTATGCTTCAGGCATCTTGAAATAACAGTCTTTAAACTTTGGGAGTAAAATATTTTGTTTAAAATACAAAAGATTCTCTGTAAAATATTAATGTCACCTTGTGAGTTTATTTAGTTTTTTAATTTCTATACAGATTTTAAATTTCTATCTGTATAGAAATCAGAATCGAAATTTATATAGATTAGTTATTTTACAATTTTATGTATTAAGTAAATAAATTTAAATTAATAATATTATTGAAATATCATCCATAGCATAACGACCAATCCTTAGAGCTGAATTAATTGACTCTTTAAAAAGTCTTTAAAACAATTTCTGCATTCGGGTTTTTTTTTCCCATTAAAAAAATTATACTTTAAGTTAAAGAAATAGTAGGAACATTTCATGCTTGTAAATGCTATATACAGTTATTTGCAAAAGGTTAAGACCAGTAGCCGATTTTCAGTATTTTAACACATTGCATCATTTGCATAGATGAATGCGTTATCTCATGTGCTGATTGCATCAGACGCCTTCTACTTCTATAAATAAAGATGCCCTGCATTTTTATCGCCAGTTGTTTATTGGATTTTACCGTAGACATTGCTGTTGTGTAATTATTGTAATGAGTAAAAAACCTTCACTTACTGTTACAAAAAGGTCAGAAATATTGACCCTGCATCAAATTGGATTATCTGATCGTCAAACGAATAAGAAAATAAAGGTGAGCAAGAGAGTGGTGCATCAAGCTATAACTAAATTTAAAATTTCGGGAATTTTTTCTGACTTTAAGAGAAGCGGTCGCCCAAGAAGTGCACGTGATGATCATGTGATAAAGATGGTCGTACGAGATCCGAGAACCTCCTGCAAAACTATTAGACAATCTCTGGCTGCAAAAGGCACCAAAGTCAGTTTTAGTACTCTTTCAAGACGTTTGGCCAAAGATTTTGGTTTATCATCGCATAAACCTGCAGGGAAACCTCGACTTACTCCAAGTATGAAAGAGAAACTACTCTTAAGGTCCACAAACTTTCCCGAAATTTTAAATTTACTAATAGCTTGATGCACAGCTGTCTTGCTCATATTTACCCTCGAACATATTTGACGTTCAGGAAATCTAGTTTTATGCAGGGTCAATATTTCTGACTTTTTCTTAACAGTAAGGGAAGGTTTCTTACCCATTACAATAATTACACAACAGCACTGTCTACGACAAAATCTTATAAAAAAAACCGACGTTAAACGTGCCGGTCACCTTTATTTACAGCAGTAGAATGCGTATGATGCAATCAGCACATGAGATGACGCAATAATCTACGCAAATTATGAAATGCGTTCAAATGATGAAAATCGGCTACTGGTCTTAAACTTTTGTAAATGACTGTAAAGGTGAAAAAATATTTAGTATATAAATTATAAAAACAAAACCCTTTCTTCTGCTTCATTCATAGCAATATTTTATGTATCACTATAAATTGTAGGGTGAACATACGTTAAAATTACTTATATTTTTTTAGACCTATTAAAGACATACTATTGCATATTATAATTATTTATACAAAATGTAAAATATTTTTTTCTTTATTTTTAAATTTATTTATTACAACATAAGAATAAAATGAAATAAAATAAAGCTTCTTTCAAGTACACAATTCATACCACTAATTTATATACTCTACAACAAATACTTTACATTGTTTTCTAAAATATTTCGACACCTAGTTTATATCTACATAAAATATATTTTTCGTCTATCGAAATTAAAGTGCTTCTCACACAGCTTTATTTTATCACAACATAAAAATAAAATGAAATAAAATAAAGCTTTTTTCAAGTACACAATTAATACTACTAATTTAACTCATTTTATATAATCTACAACAAATAGTTTACATTGTTTTCTAAAATATTTCGACACCTAGTTTATATCTACATAAAATATATTTTCGTCAATCGAAAATTAAAGTGCTTCTCACACAGCTTAGAAAGTCGGAAATTAGAGTTTCTTACGTAATTAATCTGAACTCTGCCAAAGGGAAGAAACAAATGGAAATGTACTTTAATTTTAACTCATTAATTAACTTTGGAAGCAATTAGGTAGATAGCAATGGTATGCTGCGCTAGCATCTTTTAAACCGTTGAATTTTTGTTAAGTGATAAATAGCTACTTTCGTCTCATTTATTAACTGAATTATATTTCATTTCCTTCTGCTCTTCCAACTACTTCCTAATTTTACATAAAGTTTAATTATGCTTTTTCTTTTTTTAAAAAATAAAAATTTTATGAACTGAGTACGTAGAAATAACGAAATATTCGATGTTCAGATTTTAAAAAATACTTACTTCTGCTGCGAAGACTGGAATTACATTCGTATTTTAAGTGTCAGAAAGGCATATTAAGGGAAAATTTTAACTAAATATTTTTCTTTAAAAACTAATTATTTTATGAAGTTTCGTTGGGCTCTTCCGCGTTATTGGGTACTTTAAGTAATTAACAAAATTTAGATCTTGCAAGAAAAAGCGTACGCACGAATATGAAACTGTACGGAAGTTTAAATTAACTGAAGTAAATTAAATATTTATTTTATCTTGAAATATTACATTTCAAACAAATTAATTACATAGTTATTTGGTCCTATAAAATTCCTACTTACTTCTTCTTCTTCTTTTTTTTTTTTTTTTTTTTGCTGAATTGAAATTTAGGGATAATTTGCATTATCAAGTATTTCTCAAAAAGTTATAACTTTTATATTGGAAAAAAAATAATCAGACATATCATTAATGTCTTCGTTAAATATTTTAAGAATATCACAAAAGTCTGCAGAATTTATTAAGTTTCTTTTACTTAAAATAATTGATTAAAATTATAAGGGTATTTTAGGTAATAACTAACTACAATTCATGTATCTGTGATATTACAACTTGTTTCAGCTAATGAATATTCAATTAAACATTGTAAAGACTAACTAATGTCAAAATATATTCTCCGACTAATGCAACTTATTTTAACTTATTATTTGAAAAACCATAATAAGTTTTACTTCTTAATAATTTATTTAATATAAAATAATCGTAATATATGTTTAAATTAAGAAAAAAATATTTCATAATATGTACGTTCCTTCTACATTAGTTAATAAATAGTGAATTCTGTTTTCAAATTTTCTTTAGGGATTATAACTCATTTTATAGAAATAAACTTAATCTAATAGGCAATTAAAAACCGTATATTATAGTCAGGTGTTTGGTAGGATTTTTTAAAATTTAAACATTGAAATTATTGGGAAAAAATGAAATTATTAAATGTATATATGTATGTATATATATATATATATATATATATATATATATATATATATATATTTAATTATAGTGCAGAAATAGTCTAGAATATAATAATATTAGAATTTTTTTTCTAACTAATGACATGTCAGTATAGCTTTAAATAATCTTGGCACATGTTGTTCCGGATAATTACAGTAAAAATTGTACGCTGTAAAATAGTTTCGGTGATGCTGCTCTTATATACAAGGTGTCCTAGAAGTCTGTAGACATTTTAAAAATTCATAGCTATTGGAGGAATTGGTAGATTTGAACACGGTTTGCAGGGAATTTATTCTCATAAAGGGGGAATTTTTTTGGTAAAGGAAAAGAAAAAAATAGTTAACATTTTCGTCAATAGAGGGTGCTTTAAGTGAGCAAATCGCAAATTTCAGTGAACAAGTATATTTATTTCCATGCAAATGTCTACGGTCATATAAATCCTATTTTATGTATTCGCCATCACTACAAATTACAGTTTGGAATACCATTAATTATAGTTTTAGTCGGTGGTTTTTAACTCAAGGGAAACATTCTCACCAACAACGAATCACGTAATAAGCGAGACGTATTAAACCCTCGACGATAGTTTCAATATCCTAACACAAGTCTCTTTCCGCTCTTCGATGACTTTTTCTACTCAATTTTGGCATTTTTTTTTTCTCGGTGTAAGCCTTTCTTTCTTTTTTTTTTTTTTTTTTTTTTTTTAAGCTTTTTTTCCTCGTTTTCTACATTCTAAAGGTGCGGTGGTAAAGGTACTAAACCAGCATCGCAACTAAAACTTCATGTATGCACAAGTAGGAAGCAAAATAGGAAATAAGATGTGTTTCTCGTAAAACCATGCAATTTATAGGACACTGATTAGCCTATTTCTCGTTACTCGTCTACGCAGCGCCTTCTATCGACAAAAAAATTAACTTTTTTTTTTCTTTCTTTTATTACCTCTTCCCCCCTCCCCTCAAAAAAAAAAAAAAAAAAAAAAAAAAAAAAGTTCCCTTTCATGAGAATGACTTTTCCTTCAATAGTTATGAATTTTTAAAATGTCTACAGACTTACGGGACACCATGTACGAGAATCGTCCCTAATTTTTGATGAGTTTGGAACAGATACTTGTGAATAACAGGTTTTTCTCTGTGAAACGTCCCTTATATCAGGATTCTGTGAGTTTTTTTAATCATGTGTTTGATGGTTATTGATATATCCTGAAAATATTACAGGTAAAAAAGCAATTAAGCTTTGATTATTAAAATTGTAAATTTAAACGAATATATTTAAATGTACAAATATTCTACTATGCATACATTGCTTGGATTTATTACTTTCATGCTAATAGGTCGGAAAAATACTTTTTTTCCGCTTAACTATGAATTTCAAATAGTCAATATTAATATTTGTTGGTGTTTATTTTTTTTATAAATTTCTTGGCACTCACATTCTTTCATATATCATGTGACAAAAAAGAAGTGAAACTATATGTGTTTAATTAGTATAGAAATGGACAGTATTAAAATAAATTATTTTTATTTTATTTTATCTTTAGTAAGTATAAAAATTTTTTATTTGTGGGGAACTTTTATGACAGATTGCTATATTTCCAGACTTTTGTAGAGCTTCTTACACCTTAAGAAATTTCAGTAAACTTTGGAGAGACGACTGTTGAATTATACGGCCAGCTCCCATCTTCTAGAAAAAAATTTCAGTACCTGTATTTGTAACAAATTGCTGTAAAAATTCAGCGTTGACCTTTAATTAAAAATTCACTTCATTTCACCGAGAAAAATATCCATAACTTTAACGGATATAACATTATTTTTACTATCTGTGACATAGATATAGTATTACGACATATATTTATCACCGAGGGAGAAAAAGTGATGCCTTTCCATTCGAGAAGAGACGGCCATTTTCTCTCTAATGGATGCCTTTTCCCGAGTGAATATACACGGGGTTTACACACAAATATGTTATCAAATAATTTTAATAATAATTCATGCACTAAAAGAGAATGAAAAACTCCAGATACCCATTTTTCTTTCTTTTCTTTTCTTTCTTTCTTTTTTTTTTTTTTTTACTGTACTCTAGTATGCTCATGTCTGCACAAAACTGACTTTTTTTACGCATTTATTATTATACTTATTTGGGATAAAAATCGACTGCATTCATCATGGAAAATAATTTTAATAAATTATAATTTAATAAATAATTTGTATTGCGTAAGTTTTTTTAGGATTACATGTAGAAGAAAGTATTGTGGTGGCCATAACATACAAGTTATATATTAAAACTTCCGCAGCTACTAACTACAATTAAAACAATTCTGAAAATTCCATATTACTTATTAATATAAAATACTAAGAAATACTAAAATTAAAAAAAAAAAAAGTATTGCATTAAATATGAAAAATTTTATTTTTCATAAATTACTGGAATGTAACTTATTTATGAAAATTTATCTCATTTCTTTTCATATATTTATTAGTACAATACAATTAAAAGCCACGCAGTATTTCGGAATTTTCAAAATTCACTAACATTCTTAACTATTACTATTTCCGAGTTTTATACTCCCTAATGGCTGATACTAAAACTTTTTTACGGAATCAAAAATTTTTGCGCGATAACATGAGGATGATAGATCTATATAAATTACTATATCTATGGTCTGTGTGTGTGTGACAGGTAAACTTTTTGCCAGTAACTGATCGTTTTCTCGCGTTGAAATTCATACAATGTGCGGTTTGTTACATTCTGTATGCAGATAGTATTGTGAATGTTAAAACTCTTAACATTAACTTTTAACATTGAAAAGTTTGATTCCTTTATGTTTGAAAATGAGAAAAATCTCGACTTCATATTTCCCAAATATTGTTGTCTTACGATTGTGAAAAGATTCTTTCAGTTCGAGCAATGACATAGATTTGCTTCTCCTGAGAAGCAATTTCAATTAGCTCTCTTATCCTTTATTTATCACCTTATGAAATAAACAAACGAAAAAAAAAAAAAAAAAAAAAAAAAAAAAAAAAAATCATATAATGCATTTTTTTTTTTTACTTAGTCAAGATTTATTTTAAAAAATAAATTTAAAAAAAAAATTCTCATTACAGACCTGCTAACTATGCTAGTTTATCCGTAATGGTATTAAGCCCCGCCTTTTTTTCACACGAGTATAGTTGCATACTTGCCAACCATCTCATTATGAACCGTACAATTTTTAGTACCCGCCTTTTTTTTCCCACCAAAAACTTTTTAGAGTAATTTTAGTCTTATTTAATCGTAACAACATTTGGAGAGAATAACTCTAAAAATATAGTGGTGTGAGAAAAGGGGTTTTTTCAGGGGGCGTTAAAAATTGCACGGTTATTAATGAGATGGTTGTCAAGTATGTAGTTGTAGAGCAATACTCTTCTTATTTAATCATGAGAACATATTGCTGAATGTTACTCTACAAGTATTCTGGTGTGAAAGAAAGGCGGGACCTAATACCATTACGGATGAACTAGCATAGTTAGCAGGTCTATTATTACTAGTTAAATTACAACAGAATTGATTCTTTTATTATTAATATTATTTATAAAAAAGAAAAACTATACTTTTCAATTTATTATTATTGTTATTATTATTTTAGCTTTTAATTTACTATACTTCGGGTTGTTTGATTTGGGTGCATCAGCGACAAATGCCTCGCACCTTACAGACTCAAAAAAATAATTAAAAAACTTAAAGCTGAGGCATGAATTCATTGTCGTTACAAAACAATTACAACACGTAACATTGAATAAAATATTAAAATGAAAATCAATAAAAGAAATGAAAAAAGAAACTTTGAGATAAAAAGAGAAAAGATGAAAATATTATATACATATAAATATTAAAGACAGCATACAACACATGTTGAAAATTCACACTAAGGAACAAAATATATATTATCTCCATCGAGAACAAATAAGTAGTCATTTTCTAAAATCCTAAACTAGAAATATAGATTTACGAGCTATGCGTATAAGGTAAACAAATAAACTGGATAGATGAAATGATTGAGAATTTCTAGTCTATAGTTTTCTAGATGATAAAACAATATTATCAACATTGTGGATATTACGAAGCTTTTATATGAGAGAAATTATCGATTGGTTTCCTAGAATTGGATCATACACCAAGATTTTAACACTTTCCGACCCAGGCCTTACGATCGTGCGGGTTAGACCATAGTCTCCTAAACTAGATGCCTTCCGCGTGATTCGGAAAATTGGCAGTAGACAGCGCCACCTAGTACAGATTGCGCGACTTTTTTATTCAACAGCTACCAAAAATTTTTTTAAAGCGGATTTGATATACATAAAAGGCGAATAGAATCGAAAAAACGTCGATTGTATAAATCATATATCATTTCTAAAAATTATTGGTGACAGTTGAATAAAAAAGTGCACAACCTGTATAAGATGGCGCTGTCTACCGCTTGAACTGTTGCCAAGTTTCCGAGCTACACGGAAGACATCTAGTTTAGGATGCTATGGTTAGACATCCACGACATTCACTTACATTTTAGCATCTGAAACAGTCGAACGTAATAAAATCAGGAAATGAACGATCGAGCTAATAAGCAGAATGTGTAACGTACAATTTTCAATTAACAAATGTCGGTTGTAGTCCATATTCTTCTTTCAGTTTGCAAAAACAGAAGAATGTAATGTTTTAAGGTAAAAATATCTCGGGTCGTATAGGGATAGTTAGTAAAACTTCACTTCTTGAGTTCACATTTATTTCCAGGGATTTTTAAATAAATTTGACCCCACAATAATAGAGGAAAACGATCTAGATTTCTAATAGGCATTTTTAGAACTTGCTTGCAAAGGGAACTAGACTTTATAAAGATGACATGAAACTATATTTACTAGAGACACGATTTAATTTCTAGATGTCAGTCACAGAATTTTTTCTCAATGTAGAGAAATATATAAAAATTTGTATAATTTTAAGAAATTATTTTTATTTGCAAATAAAAAATATAAAATAACACAGGATGTAATATACGAAAAGATGTCAATGGCGTTGAAAACAAAGCGATGAAAAATATCAAGAGTAGAACTAAAAAAGTGTGAAGACAGAAAGAAAAAAGATACAATCTAAAGATTAAGTAAGGGGTGCAGAAGTAGATAGGTTTTGCGTCTACATCTAATAAATTCAAAAAATAGAAAAAAGGTGATACTATGGAAGAAGGTAACATCAGTCACAAAAAAAGGATGATAATTTCTCTTTTTTTGCCACCAGTATCGCAATACAGAAATTTTAATTGCATATTTACTATGATTTTTAAAAATAAATAGGATACTGATTAATTGCCCAAAAGATAAAATTTACAGATTACTGTATTTTTCGGCGTATAACGCGCATGTCACATAAGTGAGTTACACACAAGAAATTTAAATTTACAAATAAAGCTTATGAAAATTAAACTTACAAAGACATAAAAGCTTGTTAAAAAAATAGCTTTTACTGTAAATTTCAATTTCCGGTGTATACATGATTTAACAAACCTGCGCGTTATACGCCGGAAAATACGGTAAGCCTTTCAGGGGCAATGTAATTACGTTCATTTAATATCAAGTACCACCAGAATTTGAGAACAGAGTTAGATGATAAGAAAGAAAGAAATTTTTTCGGCTAAATCAAAAAGGTAAAAATTTATTTGAAAAATCCGGGGTGAATTTTTGAAATTGGGAATTAAAATTAGGTGCCATAAAATATATACCACCACCCCTGAAAGGGTTTAAAAAGGAAAATTAAATAATTAATCCAGCTGACATATTTACCTCTATGTATAAATATTGGTAAGTGTTTTATCATATTTTATGACAGATATTTTGATATATTTCATTTTTAATGGTAAAAAGCAATCACTTAAGCTTTACAGAACAATCACATGCCTCCATAAAATATATTATTTTTCTACTCGGTTAAACTTCTATTTAATTAATTTCTTTAACGGTAATAAAAATAATTAATTAAAAATCGTAAATAATGCCAAATGCATTCTTCCAAAAATACAGCAACTCGATCTTTTTTATTTTTGTTTGTTCGCAATTTACATGCAGTCTACATTCTCCTCTGCATAACTGTTACTTATATATATATATATATATTAAAAAAAGAGAATAACGCAAAAATATAATAAGATAATTGCTAGTAAACAAAGAAAAAATAATTCGAAGATGGAAAAATAATAATAACTCTAATAAACAACTTTATACTTCGAAGAATATTTAAACAAAAAAAAAAAAAAAAAAAAAAAGAAAGAAAAAAAAAAGAAAGAAAGAAAGAAAAAGAAAAAAAAAGAAAAAAAAAATCATGCAAAAATAAATTTATTTTAATTACTCTTTTTTACGAAAATATTTTTTATTATTACTTCGTAAAAGAACATAAAATTTACTTAAAATGTAAATGCTAATCACAGTGTCTAAACTGTTTCAAAATAACAATGATATAAAAAGAACTGCATAGAATTAAACACATTCAAATTACATTGATATAATAAATAATTCACTGATAAAATTCACGTTTAGTTTAATTACAATCCTATTTCTTTTATTTTTATTTCTTTTTAAAAATATATATATTAAATTATTTTTCAAAATAAATTATTTTCATTATTAGTTTTGAATTACTTTATGCACCATGAAATACAATAATTTCGATTAAAAAAAAGATTAAAATTTGTTTTATAATATTCTAATACATATAAATATATAGATTTTTATTTATTTATTTTCTATAGGCATTCAAAAATAAGAGAACAATGGTTCATAATTCCCAAAATATTTTTAGTGAAATAAGAATAAAAAATAAACTAAAACATCATTTAAATAATTAATTTTTTCAAATATTTTTTAATGAAAGATATTTGCCCTGTAATACTCTTAAACTTTTCACTTTAAAAGTTTAATTGCATACATGAATAAATTATATAAAATACACATGATTAATTTTGCGAATTTTTAAACAGTATAAACATTTACATTATTTTCTCATACTTGCCAACCATCTCATTAATAACCGTACAATTGTTAACGCCCCCTGAAAAAACGCCCCTTTTCTCACACCACTATATTTTTAGAGTTATTCTCTCGAAATGTTGCTACGATTAAATAAGACTAAAATTACTCTAAAAAATTACTGGTGTGAAAAAAAGGTGGGTACTATAAATTGTACGGTTCATAATGAGGTGGTTGGCAAGTATGGATTCTGTATATTTCTTGTGAACATTTAAAAATTTTTAAATGAATTTTCAGAATACGTAACAGATTGTTTAAATCACAATCTTTGTTATATATATATTTAAGTTTAAGATAATGCGCAGTTGTACTTTTATTATTAAGCAAATAAGATTGATTTCTTACGTATTTTTTAAATAAATCATTTGAACATT
The DNA here is from genome assembly GCA_963930645.1 of Salticus scenicus. Taxonomy (NCBI): domain Eukaryota; kingdom Metazoa; phylum Arthropoda; class Arachnida; order Araneae; family Salticidae; genus Salticus; species Salticus scenicus. The sequence continues at coordinate 236,941,550 of OZ005655.1, forward strand.
TAACTATCAAAAGTACGCAAATTATATTTGCTAAAATTAGTAAAGTTATAACGACTGATTTACGGCCTCTCCCTTTTTGTCTTCCATTATACTTAGTAGACATTGTCTAAAATTATGTAATGAAGGTAACTCATATAAAAAGCCAATCATTTTAATTTCAAATCTTATGGTGGGAAATACTAACGCATTCACAGAGTTATCCTTAATTAGCTTAAACAGATTTCAATTCTCAAAAGATTATAACCAAATGAACTCACCAGACTTGGAATTACTTAGTGGCATCTGGCAGATGTAACTATAGCATTGCATGCTTGCCAACATCCTAATTAATATTCCGTAGTGTTGTTAGTTCCGCCTTTTTTTTCATACCAATAATTTTTTAGAGTAATATTCTCCAAATGCAATTGCGATTAAATAAGAAGAAAAATAATCTTAAAAGATACTGATGTGAAAAAGAAGGCAGGGCTAACAACACTACGGAATATTAATTAGGATGTTGACAAGTATGATTATAATGAACATGAAACATCTCCAAATACACCCACGAAAGCAGGAATTTCCTTAATTCGGAAATCCCAATTTAAAGATGAAAGTTGCGTAAATACGGGCTAGTATCCTTTAGAAAGACTCCAAACAGAGGGCCCTACCCATCAGGCCTATAACACTAGTGAAGACAATCAGCCTTAATCCCCACAACCGAACCCAATTTAAAGTAAACAGTCATCTGTCACAAGTTAACCCATTCGAGACGGATTGCACACTGCACAAAACATTTCCAGGCGAAAAAAACACACCGTGTATCCAGAGATATATGTCTGGTTCCGCCCATTTTTAAACACGGAATACGCCTACCGTTTATTATTTATTAAAGTCATTTTCTAAACATTTTAGGCACAAAAATGTTCAGAACACAAAACCTAAATTTCTCTTGGTTTCAAACCTTCTCGTTTAACTTTAAAAACCTTTATGTTAATGTAAGTTATTTTTTTTTTTAGACGATTGCAGTCTTAAAAAAAAAAAAAAAAAAAAATGAGAAGTGTGATATATTTTGTTTGTATTCAGTTTTATCGCTTCTGTTTAAGTGATAACTGTATCATCATGCTTGAAAATGTTGCAAAACTAAACTGATATACAATAACATTTAAATAATCCGCGATAAATTTCCCATAGATTTACATTGACACTTAAATAGTAAATACTACTAGAAGTGTGGCTTTTGTGTCGATCGTTGCCGCTAATGCATAATGTCCAATTTCTGATTTTGGGAGCGGGTTCCAAAAATATGCGACGTCTCGAATGGGCTAAACTAACCTAATCACTTGTCGAAGTTTCTCTCCTTGGACATTTCTAGACATTTAACAAACTCATCCTCATTGTCTGGTCATAACCAATAAGATGCCTAATCTATCCTAGTATAGAATTAGATGGAATCAATGCGCAATCTCTCCTAATTAGCAAATACGCAAACTCTCCCATTACGGTGGAAAAACAGCTTTTGTTAAACAATTATTCACTTTTATAGAGAACTGTTGGTGTTCGTACCGTTAGTCTAGATTAATAGCTTATGAGAAATCGTTTAATTAAAAAAAAAAAAATTGCACCACTTCCATCCTACAGAATTTCCTAGGAAGTTATATAAAAATTAAAGCATTTACTTTTCCTGCCAATCTTTATACTTTTATAATCAAACCTATCAGCTGTATTATTTTAAAAGGTCACATATAATTTCGACAATTAAATAAGGTCATAACAATTATAAAAAAAAATCCTGCATAAAGTCTTCCTGGAAAAACGGAAGACTTGGCAGCTATGCTTTTGAAAACAAGGGGAAAAAAAAAAAAACATTTCATTATAAACGATCGAAAAAATCGGCATGTAAATTCAATTCGGCCTTCTACCCACATAGACACTTACATCTATATGATATCTATAAACATGTATAAAAGTTAAAAAGTGATCCATTAAACGTCTATAAATATCGTACAGATATCTATTAGCACGACAAATGTCACTCTTTTTTACATCTATTGGATGACTGTTACATATCCAATAATTCTCCAAATATCCAATAATTATGGACTTTTTAGATCTAATAGATATTTAAAATATCTAAATGTTGTTTTGATCTACCATGTTACATCTATTAGACATAGAAAGACGCACGTCTAAATTTCGTCTATATTTAAAAATCTAATAAATATCCATAATTAATACTGGATATCAAGGAGTTTTAATGGACATTCTTTAGATATTTTGTACTTTTTATTTATCATTGGATGTATTTTAGATGTCTAATGGATATCAGTGTCTGTACGGGTACTCTTTTTGTTGTACAACTATCTCGAGTAGAAGCACTCACACTCTACTCCTTCCTTCTGATTCTCTACGTGCGCAATCTCTCCTACCGCTTCATCTCTTCTAGCTTTACCTTATAGCATATATGATGAACGTGTAATAGAAATAAATAATAATAACTGGAGAAGAAGGAGCAGAAGTCGCCACTGCTTCAGCGTAGCCTCCTTAACTAGATGCCTGTCGCGTTGCTCGGAAACTTTGCAACAGTTAAAGAGGTAATAATAACAGGAGACTTGGCGTTGGAATATTAAAACCCGAATAAACTACTACGTCAGAAACGCCAAAGAAAAATATTGGAAATGCATACAGCTGTTTCGGTAGCCTATAGCGTACCGTCTTCAGTGCAAAAAGGCACTGAAGACGGTACGCTATAGGCTACCGACAGCGCCACCTGGTACAGATTGTGTGACTTTTCTATTCAACTGTCACTAAGAATTTTAAGAAGTGATATATGATATATACAACCGAAGTTTCTTCGATTTCATTCTCCTTTTATGTATATCATATCCCACTTTTAAAATATTTTGGTGGCTGTTGAATAAAAAAATCACACAATCTGTACCAAGTGGCGCTGTCTACCGCTTCAATTGTTGCCAAGCTTCCGAGCCACGCGACTGGCATCTAGTTTAGGAGGCTATGGCTTAAGACAAGATGAGCGGCTTAAACATGTTTTCCAGGCGCCCAATTTTCCCCAAATCCTCTGCAAGAACTCATATGGTAACAAAGTAAAATGTATATATGCAGATTAAAGATTTAAAAGTTTAAAGAGATTTTAGAGGCTATTCATTAAATTAATATATCAGATTTAGTTTAATACATTTCTATTTTTGAGCCAAAAAAAAAAAAACTATTACATATATATGTATATATATATTAATAACATATAAAAACACATACACATTTTTTTCTTTGAAAAACTAGAAACTTTAACATCGGAAACTTCTAACACTTTGTAAAGAAACTAATAATTGTACAATTAATTTCTTCAAAATCTCCTTTAAATTGTTTATTTCTCCATTTCAGAAAGTAACAAAATTCCATTATCTCAAAGGAAATGGAAAATACATTTATTGTAATAGAAGTTGAACAACAAGTCTTTTTTTCTTCGTTATTTTGATTTACTTCTTTTAAGGCAACTCTTGTTTGAAGAACACTTAATGCAACACGCCATTTGCGAATGTCTTCATCTGTTGGAAACTCCATTAGTGAAAACATATTGCTTAAGACTACTCTATTTTTAGTTTTTATTTTCTTTTATATTAGGCAATTTTATTCATAAATACAACAATACAATGGATTTTTTTAGTAGAACCAATGGATTTTGTAAAATGAAAAATTTCAATATTCTTTGCCAAACAACATTTGAAAAATGGCTTCTTTGCATGTGTGCGTTTTTATTATATCAATGGGATTTTTATTTTACAGTGCATTAGAATAGAAGTTGGAAGCTCTAATAGCGTGTATTATCATTTTTAGAAATAATTTTCTTAAAAATGATCGTACATATTTTTATGAATTTCGTTAAGAAATAAAAATGATCGAATAAACAGTATATAATTTCTTTAATTTAGATATGCGTAGTTTAATACATACATACATAAATAAAAAAAATATATATTTTTACTTATATATACATATAAAATGTACAAGAATGTGAAATTTATAAAAGAGAGATGTTCAAATACCAAAATTATCCACATGAACATGGAGAAAAAGGTATTCAGGAATAATTTAAAGAAATTGGCGAAATATCCCTCAGTATTCTCATTATAATGACCCATATATACTCACATAACTTACATTCTCAGAGCAATACGTTGATTGTTTTTTTTTTTTTTTTTTTTTTTTTTTTTTAAGAAACTAAAAGATAACTTAAATCTAACAGATAAATATCTTAAATTTCTAAAACATAAAAAAATAAAACACCATTTGCCCCTTTGAAAAACACAATAAATGAATTTTTAAAATGGTTATTTTACAAGTACATTTAAAAATCATGATAGTGGTTCTTTTATTATTAATATTATTATTATTATTATTATTAATTTGGGAGGGTAACATATTGAAATAAATGTTTCAAGATGTGCTTCAAGTATATATATTATAATAAAATATATATTACATTATATTGCATTATATTAGAAATATTTCATTATTTTGTAACTTTTGCGTATTGTTCAAATAATAACAAACATTTTTTTTTTTTAAATCTAATTTACGGAATTTTTTCTTGAAACTGAAAGACATCTTGAAACATTTATTTCATTTATAAATAAACATAGGAAAATACAGACACACATATATATATAAATAAATAAAATCATAGTAATTTGAAAGTTGAATATAGCTTTTTTATAGTATATACAGTCGAACTTCTTTAACGTAAACCTCAAGGGGAAAGAAAAAAATTTTCATGTTATGAGTAGTTCATGCTATCAGTAACTTATCTTCATATAACCAAACTAATATTTATTTTAACGGGGATTGTGGAAGCTGTTTATGTTAAAAGTAATCCACGTTAAGAGTGTTCACGTTAACGAGGTTCTACTGTATTACTTTATATTTTCATAACTCCATTTTTATTATTTTTTAAATTGTCATTTTTAAAACGTGTATAATATTGAACGAGTAAATAAACAAGAAATGTTAAAATAGAAAATAAGATAAAAAGCGAATGTGTAAGATCAAAAGGCTTGTTAAGTAATAGCCCATTATTAACTCAATTATCAAGTCTAAAGTTGCTTTACGAATCAAAATATTTTAGATAGCTTCCAAAATTATTTTTTATGTACACTTCACTCCTCTGATACTTCAGCCATAGCCTCCTAAACTAGATGCCTTCCGCGTGACTCGGACACTTGGCAACAGTTAGAGCGTAGACAGCGCCACCTGGTACAGATTGCGCGACTTTTTTATTCAACTGTCCCCAATAATTTTAAGAAGTGATATATGATATATATAATGGACATTTCTTCGATTCTATTCGTCTTTTATGTATATCAAATCCAACTTAAAAAAAAATTTTTGGAGGCTGTTAAATAAAGAGTCACGCAATCTGTACCAGATGGCGCTGTCTACCGCTTGAACTGTTGCCAAATTTCCGAGCCACGTGGAAGGCATCTAGTTTAGGAGGCTACAGCTATCATTCTTTTTAGAAATGCACAATGAAAAAAAAAAAAAAAAAAAGGATAAAATAAATAAAATGCAAAAGAAATCTTTTCAAAATTCAGTACTTCTTGTATTTATTTTCTTTTGAAAAAAAAAAAAAGATAAAACAAAGAAAAGAAACCAATCTAATCTATACAGTTTACTGTTTCAAACTTTATCTTACAACATTTCCTGCGTTTGATTTACGCAGATAATGCTTATATTCTATAAAAAGTCTTATATAAAGAAAAGTATGAAGCACTTTTAAAACATATGCTATTTGCAAAATGGTTGCATATCCAATTAGGAGGGAACTTTTAATGTACAAAGCAACGAAGGGTTCATCGTAGCACTTTTCAATAAGAAAAAGGGACTTGACGTAGCGAAACGCATTTTATGTTCAGGAAATAAAAATAAGATCATTGCATATACATCAATTGAAAAATCTTTTAAAATACAAACAACCCTCAACATATGATTTAACTTGTCATTATAATCCTTTGCTGCACTTAAGTTATTGTCTAGAAACTTTTCATGTTTTGAAAAATAATATACATTAATCCTGTAATGAAAGACTATATTTACGGTTTTGTCTATATATTTTTTTTCTTTCTTCCACTTTAAAGATTCCATGGTTTTTATTTTTATTATGAACTTACAGAAATAATATCCCGATTCAGGAACTACAATCTGTAGTCTATAATTCTCGGAACTTCAGCCTTATTATATTTTAAACTATTAATTTAAACATGAATTTTATTAAACAAGTAAATAAGCAAGATATTTGAAACAGGAAAGTGAAAAATAAAGTTTTCGTACAATTAAAAGCTTTATTAGACCATTACCCCTTAAACTAGATGCCTTCCGCATGGCTCGGAAACTTGGCAACAATTCAAGTGGTAGACAGCGCCACCTGGTACAGATCGCGCTCTTTTTTATTCAACTGTCACCAATAATTTTAAGAAGTGATATATGATATATACAATCGGCGATTCTTCGATTCTATTCGCCTTTTATATATATCAAATCCCACTTTAAAGAATTGTTGGTGGCTGTTGAATAAAAAAGTCGCGCAATCTCTACCAGGTGGCGCTGTCTACCGCTTGAACTGTTTCCAAGTTTCCGAGGCAAGCGACAGGCATCTAGTTTAGGAGGCTATGATTACACAATAACAGATTAAATTATCAAGTTAAATCCTTATTTTATTAGTACATATTACATAAATGTATTACATATTTACCGAAATTATTTTCACTGTATGTTTCTCAACCTGGGAATTTCAAGTATCAAACTTTTTTAGTATAGATAAGAAAAAAGAAGAAAAAGTACAATATTTCAAGCGATATTCTTTAAAATATCAATAACTCTTATATTTATTTTCGTTTGAAATCCAAAACAAGATATACCAGTAAAATTTCCTACCTATGCTCATGTTCTCTATAAAGACCTTTGTAAAGAAAAACATGAAGCACACTTAAAATATTTCTCTTTGTGATGGGGTGGTTATCCAATTAAGAGAAGATTTTTGGATGAAAAGACAACCACGGGGTCATAGTAGTTCTTTTAAAAAGGAAAACCGACTTGGCGTAATTTAATGCATTTTACGTTCTGAGTATAAAAATAAACTAGTTGTATATACTTCAACTGAAAAATCTTTAAAAACGGAAATTCAGCATATTTTTCAACATTTCCTTGAAAGCCTACGATGCACAGAATAATGTTGTTTAAAAAAAAATCTATATATTAGAAAAAAATTGTAAAAGTGATTTCAGTAATAAAAAGCTGTATCTATATTTTCTCTCTATATATATATATATGTATTTTACATGTATTATTAAAGTTTTGTTCATTTTCAATACGCCTCCCATTTTCAATATTCCTCCATTTTTTTATTATTATTATTATTATGAACTTAGAAAAGAAATGTGCCGACTCATAGGATTATGTTCACTATGCTTTGTCAAATCTATACGTATTCATAAAAATTATTTAACTTATGTATAAACGATTGATTATATCTTCCACTTTAAAGTATCTTTCTAATTAAAACTTTCATTCCTTCTAGAGGTTTAACTTTCTGATGTTTAGTACATACATTGCTTCCAATACCAGGGTTGCCAACATTTTAATTTATTCCGGAGCATTTTTAGCCCCACCTTTATTTCGCACCACTTTCATTTTAAGAGTAATTTTTTTCTTATTTTATCGTTGTTATGTATAGTAGAAAATTTTTCTATGAATAAAATGGTACGAAATAAAGGCGGGGCTAATAATGCTCCGGAATAAATTAAAATATTGGCAATCCTGCAATACATGTGCCTTAACATGAAAAGGAATTTCTTTCAAATGTAATAGCACTTAAAGTTTTAATTTGTTACTATTCAACGTATGATTCATGAAGTTATTTGAATAGCAAGTGTAATCCCTAACTGTGCAGATTTTATATCATTTTGAAATGATAATTCATTACAAATAGTAGGAGGTCATTCACATTTCTAAACTTTTTCAATTTTAATAGAAAAAGGTGAAAAAAAAAGTATTGGATTCTTAATATTTTTTCTAATTCCGTTGTTTGATAAATTTACAGTATTTCGGAGGTCAAGAACACAAGCGTTTTGACCACTTTTAGAAAATACTTGCCTGTTCTCACTTTGTGTGTGACAAAATTTTAGGGGCACCTCTAAATAAAAAAATAATCAATCTTGCCAGAAATTGATTTCCATCATTCTTCGTGCATATCGCTCCACATTTTTCATATTTTTTAATATGGGAACATAGGACAAAATTTAGTAAAAATCTATACAATGAGTATTAACTTTAAACAACTATTGTGAAATTTAAAGAATATAGTTACAATTATAATAACTAATCAGGATCAAATTTTTGTATGCGTATCGATCGCTTCTCCCTTAAGAATAAGTAATACCGTGCGGTGTAAATTTTCAATATGAATATATATATATATATATATATATATATATATATAAAGAAAGAAAGAAAAAGAAAAAAATCGTTAATATCACTGAAACAAGTGGTGGTTATATATCCTGATACATTGTATATATTTTTTCGTTTCTAATAGATAAAAAAGAAGAAGAAAAGTGAAAAATAATCCTAAAATAAAACTGAAATTCGTAAGATGACGTCTGTAGAACAGAAATTTGAATTTATTTTGACATTTTGTGTTAAACTTTCCTGTTACGAAAATCGTCTGCACTTGCAGTGGTTAATAATTTGAAAAAATAAAAAATTAACAAATATTTTGCACAGTTTGAATTTGTGAAGAGAAGATATCGATGAAAATTTTGTAATAACAACCAACACACTTTTTTTTTTTTTTTTTTTTTTTTTTTGCTTTCAACTAATCACATCCATTAAAACAAATAGAAATTTTAAATATTTAAATAATAATAAACATAATAATAATAGTATCAAAATAATTTAATTTAATTAAAAAAAAAAAAAAGAAGAAGAAGAAGAAGAAGAAGATGTAATCTTCAGATAAAAAAAGATCAAATTTAGATCAAATCGATTAAATTCACATACAAGAAAATAATACAGAAAGAAAGAAATTTCTGTGGATATTTTCCAGATAAGCATCAGATGGAAAAAGAACTTAGAAACAGATAATGCTTTTTAGAAGTAAATTAAGCAATAATCAAATTATCAGAATATCTTTTTTTTATTTCTATTGAATTGATATCTGTAAATGCAATTGAAAGAAAAGCAAATGTTAAAATATATTAATAAAAATTTCAAAATTTATGAATATCTATCTCATATATATTGAACACTTTAACAGGTTTTAAATTTTTAAAAATCAAATATTTAAGGAACGAACTTATATTTTGGATATATATGTGTGTGTGTGTGTGTGTGACTTTGTGATCTTAAATTTTAGCATTTTACTTCATCTTTCTTTTCAATGAATAATTGTGTATGTTATCAAATTGTTTCTATTCTAAAACCAGCAACATGCTTCCCGTTTTTTAAAACAATATATACTTCGACAATAAAATTTTAATGAAGTTACAAAGTTTAATGATCTTACAACGAAACGTGAAAATAAGCCCCTATGCTTATGTCTTTAATAACTCCTTTTCGCTAAGGAAAATATTTATATACTTTATCAATAATAATTAATAGTAAATTTTATATTTAATATCGCGAATAACATTTATTATTCTTAGTCTAAAAATCAGTTTAGAATGCATATTGAAAATCATCTATATCTTGACTAATGAAGGGAGCAATATGAAATATAATATTGAAAATATTCATCTCTGAAAATTTGACATTTTCTAAAGTCACATAACAAATCTAATGCCTGATTTGAAATATATCTAGGAATATAATCTGTACGATATATCTTTTTCTCCACTCTGTCATGTATTAATTGAATGCCTATATTTGAAGGAACTACATCTTGGTAGTTTTAAAATATAATCCTGTCAGAATTTTGTGCTACATCCTCTTATGTCCAGTACTTATGCGAAGTAAGATTAAGAATTCTGTTAACATAACTACAACATCATAACTTCATTCATTTATTCAAAGGAATATTTCACATTGGCATGAGTTATTAGTTGAAATATCAGCACGAATTTACATCTTAATCTTTCCCAGGATTATAATTTAGATTTGAGAAATGCGAAGTCAGTCTGTTGAAAATTAGTTAATTTATCATAGACGAATATATCATAAATGGAAACTTATTTTAATTTATAAATAATTTTACATTATCTATTTTGCATTTATTTTTATTGAATAAACTGGGTACATATTCCATCTATATAGAAAATATAGTTAGTAGCATAAAAAATATTGAAAATAACATAAAGTTATACATTCATAAAGTTAAACATTTAAGTCAATGAACGTTTTTAGGATATAAGTTGATTAAATTTCAAATAATATAAAAAGCTTGAAAAGCTTATTTTTAATTTGTGCAAACAGAAGTTTAGATATGTATATGTTCATATAGTTATTTTCGTCTTAAAAAAGCTTCTTAACACTTTCGCGACCGCATATTTTTATCTTTTCCCCAGTAAGATCCACCTGTGGGCGTTATTCTCCTCAATTACAGTATTTCAGAATAAATTTGTGATATGATACATTAAGAATATGCAGACCTGCCAACCTAATCCGGCAAATTGTTAACGCCTATTGAAAAACGCCCCTTTTTCTACACCACTTAATTTTTAGAGCAATTCTCTTCAAATGTATCTATGATGAATTAAGTAGAAAAATACTCTAAAAATTAAGTGGTGTAGAAAAAGGGGCGGTACTAACAATTTGCCGGATTAGGTTGGCAGCTCTGAATATGGGTTTTAAAAGTTTTTTTTAACCCGTTAGTAGTCGCTATAGACAGCGCCACCTATTACAGATTGCACACTTTTTATTTAACTGTCACCAATAATTTTAAGAAGTGATGTGATCGACGTTTCTTCAATTTTATTCGCGTTTTATGTATATCAACTGCCACTTCTAAAAATTTTGTCAACACTGAAGGATGGGCGGCAAATCGACCAACTAGCGATTACTAACGGGTTAAATAGATTATTTTAGATTTTGTTTTAGTATTGAAATATTTAATGTGAGAAGTGCTAATTGAAGGCAAGTGGATAAAATAGCAACACTGTAACGAGATTAGATATTTTAAAAAGTGAAAAATGACAGAGCCGTGAATAGAACCCGAGCCCTCCGCACAACGTGCTGAAGCTTATCCACTCAGCCACTCTGGCTGATAACCAGCACGATACACACACATAATAACCGTTCTCACATAATTAACGATACACCTGCGCTTGCAGGTACGCTAACTTTGCCAACGTTTATTAAGTGAGAAATGTTGAACTGGTTACCAGCCAGGATTTCTCAATGAAAGAGCATCCTCACATTGAGCGGAGAACCGGGGTTCGATTCCGGCTCAGGCATTTTTCACAGAGTTAGTGTAAAAAATAATCTTATACTCTAAACTATTTAAAATATTTTGTCAAATCCGTAAAATCTTTTACATTTTTAAACACCTACTCCTAAGTATATTCAAATGACTGAACGATTTCAGTAGATTCTATTTGGAGATTATGCATAAAGTAAGAGTAAAAACAACGACAGAGTATATAATTAAAGTCATTTACTTATACATTTGCGACGTTTAAATATAGCATTAGAACAGCAAATATTTTGTGTATTACCTAATTAGGGTATTGGGTACAATTTACTTTTTTTTTTTTTTTTTTTTTTTTTAAGAAATGCGGGAGAAAAAAAAAAAAAAAAAAAAAAAAAACTCTGTAATTTCTGAAACTGAATTTTCTGTAGTTATTTAATTGATTTTATAAAATTCTGTATTCTTTTTATGAAACTTTATAATCTATAATATACGTCAAATACAAATATTTAAGAAAAAAAGATGAGATCAAAGATTATTTAACCATCCTACAAATATTTATTTTTGTAATGAATCACAAACCGTTAAATACTTTTGAAATTTAGAGTTAAATCAATGTAGCTTTTTCGGTAGTTTTGTGAGAGCTGATTTCAATATTATATGAACTTAGTAATGTTACTTCGGTAATTGTATCGCTCAAATCACTCTTGTACATTCTCATTTAAATCTAAATCTCCCAATCTAAACTCATGAATTCAAATGCAATTCTGTGTGTGCAACATCGAGCCGGATTAGAAGTTCACAAATTGCTCGGGGGATTACATAGGAAAGGCGATACAATAGTCGAGTGGAAGAGCGGTATTAAGTGTCATAAACAGATTCTGCTCTAGTCAATTCATTGAAATGAATTGCCGAAGTGAAATGTCACTGGAATTACCTGAATCATATGATTGATCACTCACATTTATGGCAATGAGAGAGGATTTTCCAATGTTCAGTCTTTAAATCTGGAAGCATTTTCATTTAAAATTTGGAAATAAGATAATCTTAATCACCAAACAAATTTTTTGTAGAATTATTCTTAAATGGTTACAAGGGCTTCGAAGTTTAAGAAAAAGTATATTTTCTCTATTTTCTTTTTAATATAAAAAATAAATTGTTTTATTAAATAATTTGAGCGTCTAAAAGAACAACAATAATATATTTAAAAAAAAATGATTAAAATTTTTAAAAAAGTCAGCTGGAGATACCTGGATTTCGGATATATGTCAGAAAAAAGTGGCCTCGCCATGTTCAGTATAACCATAGCCTCCTAAACTACATGCCTTCCGCGTGGCTCGGAACTTGGCTGTAGACAGCGCCACCTGGTACAGATTGCGCGATTTTCTTATTCAACAGCCATCAAAAAAAATTTTAAGTGAGATTTAATATACATAAAATACGAACAGAATCGAAGAAAGGTCGATTATATATATCGTATATCAATTCTTAAAATTTTTGGGGACAGTTGAATAAAAAAGTCGCGCAATCTGTACCAGGTGGCGCTGTCTACCGCTTGAACTGTTGCGAAGTTTCCGAACCACGCGGAAGGCATCTTAGTTTAGGAGGCTATGGTATATCTCAAGATAGCTTTGTCTGAAATTGAAATATTTAAATTTTCTTTTAGTAGACATGTATAATTCGGGTTTGAACAAAGGATTAAAAAAAAAAAAAGAAATTTAGATTTTTGGCGAAGTTTTAGGGAAAACAGTATAATTTACAATTTTCGGAAGAATTTACCCCCAAATAATAGCCTTATAAAGTTAATCGTAATTGAAAAAAAAAAAAAAAAAAAAAAAAAAGAAAATTTTTGTTCAAGCACTTTGTCTATTCTATTTTGAAGAAATGTGCAAAATTTCAATAACATATGAGTATTATCATAGATGCAAACATTTTAATTTATTCTGGAGTAGTTTTAGCCCGCCTTTATTTTATACCACTTATTTTTTAAGAGTAAATATTTCTTATTTTAAAGAAGTTATATATATTGGGGAAAAAAAATTGAAAAATAAAGTGGTGCGAAACAAAGGCGCGGCTAAAAATACTTCGGAATAAATTAAAATGTCGGCATCTACATACTTTCTAACCATCTCATTAATAAACGTACAACTGTTAACGCCCCTTGAAAAAACGCTCCTTTTTTCACACCACTTTTTTTTTTAGAGTAATTCTCTCCAAATGGTGTTACGATTAAATAAGAATAAAATTATTTAAAAAAATGACTGTTGTGAAAATAAGAAAGGCAGGTTCTAGAAACTGTATGGTTCATAATGAGACGGTTGGCAAGTCTGCATCTATGATATTATTATAAAGAGTTTTAAGCAGGAATTGTACGAGCCTAAAGAGGAGAATTTCTAAAGGATCTATCTCCTACACCTTTTTTTTTTTTTCGATTAATTTGAAACCTTGGGAAAACTTTGTAGTATTACATGAGAAAATGAAAAAAAATATGATTTTACAAAGTGTTATAGTCCATGTAACCCTTTAATATTAGCAAGACTCACGGCAAAAAAGGATGTTTAGTGATTTAAAAAAAAAAAAAAAAAAAAAAAAAAAAACACTAGGTTATGATTTATCCGAAAATATAAAAACGTAGGCATTCACATACAAGTGCTAATTTCTTAAACATACTTTTATTACTTATATCAATGATTTTGTGAAAAAACTCTCATACTTGTCAACATACTAATTAATGTTCCGTAGTATTGTTAGCCCCGCCTTCTTACTCACATCAATATCTTTTTAGAGTATTTTTCTTATTATTTAATCATAACTGCATTTGGAGAATATTACTCTAAAAGTTTACTGGTGTGAAAAAAAAAAAGGCAAGACTAACACTAAGGAATATTAATTAGGATGTTGGTAAGCATGGACACTACCAACATTTTAAATTTAAATGAATGAAAAAACTATCTATGCGCTTCTCTTTTAATGAAAATAACTTTCCCAAAGTTAAATATTCTTAACTTCAAAAGATAAATTAAATATGAAAAGTATGCAAGAACAATAGTTAACGATTATCAGTGAAATTCAGACAAAATTAATGTCGAAAGGAAATGGCATTAATCAAACACCCTAAACTGCGAAAACAAGCAATAATTGCTTCAGGACGGAATCATTATTATCAGGTGAAAATGTAAGCATGCATGTAGTAAGAAGAAAACAACATAATATAGTAAATTCAACGTAGCAGCAGTAAAGAATTCAAGATGCAAAAACTCTAAAGTCGACCACTTAGTTGTTCGTAACTAGTATGTCCTCCCCCATCCAGTGCTCGATTTTTTCTCATGTATTTCTAAATTTATTTTTCTTTACCTTTTCAAATAATTAAACATTGATTTACATGTCATTTAAAATAAACGCTTCGTTATTACATGATAATATCTGCATGTTTTGAAGTCCAAATATCTCTAAGATATCAAAAATGACATCGCAATCCTTTAATTTAAATTTTATAACTACGCATCTTTATTTATTTGTATTATTAATTTCTACTGACTTTCTTTAATTCTATATATATACTTTATTATTATTATTATTATTATTCACTCTACGTATTAAAACTCCGCATAGCAAAAAAAAAAAAAAAAAAAAACTCTTCATTCTAAGACTAGAAATTACTTTGAAGGAATCTTCTCAAACCATGTAAACCATGAATACAGTTTTACTTTTCTTACCACAACACTTTGTTGTGATTGTGATGTAAGTTTTTATGGTAAATTATTACTTATTCTTTTTTCATTATTTTATGCAGTTAGAATGCACGCATGGAAATCCTGGATACAGTTTTATTTAAGTTATTCCAAAACATTGTTTAAGTTATGACAGCATTTTCAGCATTAATTTCGGGAAATTCGGACTTTTATCTTTAAGAAATTGCTTACCAAGCAAACAATTTGGGGGGAAAAAAAAAAAGAGTAAAAAACTAGTACCTGAAATTCGATTTTTAAGCGACATTTTTAAATCTTCAAATATGTTTATTTTCATTAAAAATTAAATAAATAGATATTGAAAAATAGGATTTAAAAAAATATTTTAGTTAACAAATTTATCGTTCATATTATGTTTCTGGCGATTTTCGTGAATAACGGGGCATCAGTTGTCAACTATGATGCTATATGTTCTCAAAAGCTATTATTTTATTATTCCCATATAGCAAAATGTTTTCCATAGGAACTCCATCGGAGGTTTGTTAATTTCTCCGCCGGAGTTCCTGTTTTTCCCACATTCCTCCTACGGTGTTACGTGGGTATTTCAAATGTCCGCAGTAGCGGCCTCCGTGGGAGAGCCTTCGTGTATCTGGAACGGAGCGCAGTCGGAAGACAGAAGGAAAAATCGAATGGGAACTTTCAAGGTCATAAAACACTACGAACTTGTTTTCCTTTTCCTGTATTGTAGTCTGTGATTCATAATAATAGTCTTTGCTATTTAGTTTATATATAATTTTGTAGATCGAATTTATAAAACAGAATTAGGAGTAGCAGTTATGTCATTGGAATAATACGGCCAGTTCAATTTTAAAAGTAATATTGTAATTATGGTTAAGTTAAAATTGGGGGGAAAAGTAGAATATCTCGGAATTATTTGTGCTATATTTTCTTTTTAAGTTTTTATATACATTTTTATTGTTTATATGTTCATGACCTTATATCCAAAAAAAGTTCATTTTTATTTAAAAATGCTAAGGGAAAAAAGAAGCATTTAAATAAATAAAATGAGAATATAAATAAAAGAATTTTTAAAAAAGTCGAATTAAATATCTCAGAAACCTTTATAAAAATTATATTCACTTAAATATAGTGAAGTGAATAGCATCAGGCGTACCAAATATTATTAAAATAAAATAAAAATAAAAATAAAAAATGTAATAATAACAATATGGCAGTAACTTTTGTGAAAATAGCTACATTACTCTACATCGATGTTTCTGAAAGCTTTTGCTCTTCATACACAAACCATCAATGATTGGGATTCCCATAGCACAGGAAAGAGAATAATCTTTCCCTGAACTACCCCCCCCCCCTTCACACACACACATCTCCTTAACGGCCCTCATCACTTACCGTCGCCGGAAGCCCGAGCCAATGTTATTCTATGGGGAAATTTTCTTTACAAATAACTTATTAACTAATGCATATTTTTAAATTCTGTTTTCACATTCAGAAAGTTCCCAACTGTTAAATTGACGCACCTTTTTTAAAAATGTATTTTTTTTATTTTTAATATTTTATTTTGAAATTGCAAAATGAAAAAATTTCACATATTGAAAATTCGTATTTTGCAGCTTCAAAATAAAATATAAGAAATTAAAAAAATATTTTTTTTAAAGAAGGTGCGTCAATTTAACAGCTGGGAATTTTCAGAATGTGAAAACAGAATTTAAAAATATGTATTAGTTAATAAGCTATTTGTAAAGAAATATTTCCCATAGAATAACATTAGTTTCGGCTTCCGGCGGCGGTGAGTGAAGAGAGCCCTTAAATAGAGTTTCAGCCTTTGCTTGTTTTTCTATTCATCTTTTTTCTTTTAGTCGATTTTTGTCTATTTTCAATTACAACAAACTTACTTTAAAGCTATGATTCTAGTAAAAAACTAAATAAGAAACAGAGGAAAGAATTTCTTGTTTAATAGGGAATCAGTGTTCAAAATTTCTGGGAGGGGGGGGGGGGTAGGCTAACCCCTTACAATGCCAGCGCCACATTTTCAATTCCTTACGATAGTTTTGTAGCAAAATTAATAATTTAAATTATATGCATTTACATTAAGTATTGATACTTGAATAGAAATATAAAAATTTTCAATTTTTGGTTTTTCACGTTTTTAGATGGCTTGAACTTGAATTAATCATTTTTAAAAAAATGCTCATCAGTCTGTGATAAAAGTTTTCTGTTAGCTCTAGCTCAAAATCTAATACACAGAATTTTTTATGAATTTTCAAGGTGACCATAATTAAAGTGATTATTCTCAATTATCAATCCGCAATTCCATTGCGAGAATGGCACCAACTTTGTGGAAAGATTAAATAAGACAAAAAACAAAGGATTCCGAAAAAAAAAAAAAAAATTTTAACTTACCGCTGTGGCAATATGTGACACTCTTTTTCTAAGCTTCCGTCTTTTTTTTTTTAATATTTAAAATTAATAATTGTGCAATTTACAAAGTATTATTTTTGTCTACAATTCTTATTTTGAAATTGGAGACTTTGCATTAATTGGTCACAAAATTTGCATTTTTTAAAACTGTCTTTGCACAGCATCATATATTCTCCTAGTGGAGACATTTTCATAACTTCAGCATTTTCAGACTTCGCATAAAATTTACCGCCATTCCCGCAATTAGATTGGGCTACATACAGAACATTATGAGCACTGTGAGTTTAATTATGGCCATCTTGTATACTCAAATGTATCTTGAAATAAATTAGTGCTTATCAACTTTTGGTGCAAATCGCTGAACAGGTGGCGCTGTTTGTTGTACTGCAATTTCCCCTTTGTTTAGGAAGGCTAAATCACAGCTTCTATTAAGCATAATTGCATAAAACCTGATTTGTAAAACCGGCATTATGTATACATATATTATTTCAATTTGGGTATATATCGGCTGACAGGTGGCGGCACTATGATTCAAATCCATGTACAGTAAGGCTATATATCAACTTCTAGAGTGTATAAAAAAGAAAAAAAAATCTTTATATGTGATGACTTCCCAAATATTTATGTAGGAACTTAAATTTTATTAATCGCATTGAGATTTATGATGATGTTGAATAATACATTCCTTTATTTTAAAATATTTTCATGCTTCTGACAATTTTATAAATGTGCTGCTTTAAATTGAAAATAAATAAATAAATAAATAAATAAATAAATAAATAATAATAATAATAATGTAGCTACACAATGACACAATTATGAACAAAATGAAAAATGCAGCTAAATACAATTTTTACTTTTAATTATTATTATTATTATTATTTCTCATCAAAATACCGACGATTTGATATAATTTTTAAACATCAATAAAATAAATTAATAATATTTGTAAAAAATTAATATTTCCCATACTTTTTGAAAAGATAAATGAATTTATAATAAATTATTAAAATACAAATTAAAAGATTTTTTTTTTTTTTTTAATATTTTGGTTCACATGGAGTTTAATATTCAAAAATATCTTCCATAAGGTTTATTTTTAGATACTAATTATTATTATTATTATTATTATTATTATTTAGAAAATATATGCTCTTGAAATCCTTCATGGAAATTCATAAGCAAAAGCAATAATTTATCTGGAAACACTAACTTGAGTTATTTTTTTTTTTTTTTCGCTACATCAAATATGTTTGAACACAAATTATAATTATTTCAAACATTTAGTAAGTTTTAGGTATTAAGATAATTTCCATTATTATATCATTACCAGTCCATCTGTGACGGCCTAGCGCTCAATCTTTACACATTTATTTCCAAATTTATTTTTCCTTGTGAGTTCAAATTACTAAATACTGGTCTACAGGATATTTAAAACAAATGACTTTGTCTCTTAAATTATGATATTTATATGTTTTAGTTTCGAGCTCTAAATGTCTTCAAAAAATTAAAAATGACATCGTAATTCTTTAATTAAAATTTTTTAACCATGTGTCTATTTAATTATTTATATTACTCATTTCTCGTGACGTGGTTGAATTCTATATATTTAATTTATTATTATTATTTTCCCTGACATATTAAAAATCTGCAGATTATACAGATTGAATCAATGAATGAATCTTTCAAACCGTGCAAATCCTGGATAAATTTCAGTTTCTTTATCTCAATACATTGTTGCATTTAGGATGTAAGTTATTCCGTTAAATTATTCTTTATCATTATTTTATTAAGTTTAAATGCACACATGGAAACCATGAATAAAATTGTAGTTTGTTTATTCCAATGCATAGTTTTAGCTTTTACATCATTTTTAACGTTAGTTCCGGGAAACTCGGACTTTTATTATAAACAAGATTAAACCTATACCGTTTTTTCAGACTACCGAGTATGTGCCATATACTATTAGTTTATACAGTACCGTTTAAAAGGTAAAATACAAAAGTTTCGTTAATTTTGTGGTCTGAAGCGCTAGACCTGAAGCAGTTACGACCTTGATTTGAAGCAGCTTTAACAGAAAATAATATTATTGTTCATAATAATTAAACAGAAAAGAAAAATGAAAATAAAAAATAATTTTCATAGCTTCGTTATGGATTACACAATGCTATATTATGACAGGTTTGACGCTTCCGAAAATGTTTATTATGTATTAAACATGCAAATAATTTTTAATATATTCTCTTTTACCCCCCCCCTCCCCCCCAAAAAAAAATAATAATAAATAAATAAATAAATAAATAGGAAAAGTGCATTTTTATGTATATGCAATATATAGATTTAGTTATTATTTATTTTTATCTTTTCATGAAAGAGTGATTTTAAATGTTTTCATTTTGCTGCAATTTATTTGCCTTAACTATTTGAGTTTATTTATTTATTTTTTTAATCTATCAAAAACTTTTTAAGATGTATTAAATAAGAAAACTTGTGTACAATCAATATTCAAACTAAAAACTTCCTCACACACCTTAATGCTTTTCCCATCAATGCAGTGGCATGTGTTTGCACCTGTGGAATTTTTCTTCCCCCATCTTTGTTTAACTCTTCAGTCCCATGAGTATGAAATTTTTATCTACCTCAGAATCCTAGAAAAACGGCCGAGATTTTACTTCCATTCACGGATTAAAAGAGTCGAAAGTACACAGCGGTTTCTTTTTCTATTCATATTAGCGGAAGAATGGATTATTGTCTGGTCAAGTTTTACTGCATAGAGGGTGTGCAATATATTTTCCACGAAATGCCTGGTGCTATGGCCAAAACGAATAATTCTGCTTTCGAAACTTAATACAGATTATAAGAATTCAAATTCACATAGGATTTATGCAATGTCATAAAGCAGATATTATATTGTCTATAATAATAATAAAAACTCGATGCATTTTATTTTGCTTATTTTAAGATAGGAGACATGCAGGGTTTCTAGCAACTTCATTTTATAAATTCCCTTTTTTTTTTTTTTTTCAAAATTTCTTTTTTATTTACAAAAATTAACAATTAACTAAAGTGTAAAGAATGATTAAACCGCTGTGTTATAAAGAATATTATATATATATATATATATTATTCTTTATATAAATAAAGTGTGTTTTATATTTTGCATGCAGTGCTTTGAATATATATATATACACATATAGCAGCTAATACAAACGGAATATGCAATTTAAAATATGCAAATATTCGTTCGATATTCAATCTTATCAAGAAAGAAACTAATTTTAAATTTCTGAAAACGAATAAAAAAGCAGTAAAACAAAAATGATTTCATAAATATAATTTAATTATATAGCTGAGTCTTATTATTTCTGATTCAGACTGCCGCTCGTTGCGTGATTGTAAACACTACACACGCACATGTATTTGTATATATGCATATGTATATAATTTTAAATCATAGTAAAATTTAATATAAGAACAACATAATTAATGCCAATTTCATCCATATATATATATATATATATATATATATATATATATTTCTTGAATCATATCCAACCTTCTGTTAAATTTACCTTTTTTTTTCCTTTTTATAGTGAAATTTGCAAAACAACACGTTAAAAATTAAGTACATTTTAAACATTTTTCTTTTCTTTTTTAAATTTATGAATTATAAATTGTCTTTTTTTTTTTTTCTTTTTTTTAACATTCTTAAAAACAATTCATTTAAACATAAAATTAATGTGTTAGATGTTTAAATAATTTGTTTAAATTTTGAATACTTGAATTTCAACAGTAATTTAAATTTTTTAAAGTAAAATTTATTTAAAACATTTTAATGCATAAATAATACATATACATGTATCACTGTATGAATGAATCTATCTTCTTAAACTGATAACAGTGTTTTTTTTTTATGTCATTGTGTAAGAATCGCTCTTTTAATCTAAGTATTTTTAACTATTTATTTTTTCAAAGCTTGATAAATGCAATTGAAAACAACATTTTATAATAATTTTTAATTGTTATTACAGACAATATGCATTATTTCAGACAATATTTTTTCAACTTACGATATTTTCTTGCAAACATTTTTTTCCCCCTTTATTTATATATTTATTTTTATTTTTTTATGTAAACATATAAATATCAAGATATAGTCAAATACAATAAAGAAAATAGTTTTGTAAACGTTTTAAAGTAATCGTGTGAGAAGCACTTTTTCTTAAATCATTAATCCAATTATTTTTAAAAATCTTTTTTTTTTTTTTTTTTCAATGGATATGCAAACTTGATAAGATTTTTTTTTTTTTTTTAAACAAATGGTGTAGTAAAAAGAAATAAAAATTAATAGCATTTCTTTTGGGTCGATATAATAACTTGAAAGAGCGATATATATACTGTTTTTCGGCACAAAACAATTGATATAAGGAAGGTTTTTATTTATTTTTTTTATCTTTTATTTTCTTGAAAACACTTTTATTTTATTTTTTTTTTTTTTTTTAATTAAAATAATCTAGAGGTTCTGCTTTTGTATTTAGTCTGTAGCCTGTACGCGAGCAAAACAAACTGGTTGAAACACGTGCGGTCACCGTGTCCAAATTTCTGACAGTGGTCGTGATTGCGCATGCGCCTAGCAAGAACACCTGCTCAAGACACAGCACTCCAATCGGGTTTCTCCAATGGAAATTCTAGGGACGAAAATCCCTTGTAAGTGTTTCCGAAGGCCTTCCCAAGGGAAAAAGTCCCACGGAGGTTTATCCCGAGAACTAACTACCTGCGTACTTTTATCCTTAGGAATGAAACATTTGGTTTTCCCTCGGATTTCCCACACATTTCCGTTTTCTTCCGGGAAGAATCTCGGATATATAGGGATATCCCAGGGAGTGATGTAGGGAGATCGTTGCTATATGGGTTATTATTATTATGAGTCTGATTTAATTTTTTTTTTTTTAATTGGGGCATAAAGATAAATAAAAACCGTATTTTGAAAATAAATAAAAAAATTAATTATTTAAAATGAATTGGCGAAGGATAAAAAAATCCATCAAAATTTACGTAATTAAAAAATTATTTTAATTAGAAAATTTTTCTTATCGTTTAAAGTAATTAAGTTAGTTTTTAATTTAGTATTGATATAGTCGAAAATGGATCATATTTCTGATCATTTTATTTTTTATTTTCAATAATGCCAACATTTTAATTTATTTCTGAGCATTGTAAATATTTGACCTTTTTTCACCCGACATTTCTTCAAGAGAAATTTTGTTCCTATTTAACACATTCGCGACCGCTGACGTAGATTCACGTCATTTGAAAATTTGTTACTCCTCCAGTAGACGTTTCTTTGCAATTTGTATGCTGCTGTATTTCTTAAGAATGTTCCTTTATTCATATTTGTACAATCAAAATACTATGGATACAAATACTTACACTGCAAAGAGTATAATTGCTATGTATATTCATATGAAAAATAGGTATGGATACAGAAAACCATGTTCTGAAATGATGTAGCTTGAAAGGTTAACGCCCACAGGCGGAACGTATTCTCAAAAAGACAAAAACATGCGGTCGCGAAAGTGTTAATAGTAATTACATATGGTAAAAAATTTTACTATAAACAAACTATTGTTAAAAATGGGCGGGTATTAATAATACTCTGGAATAAATTAAAATACTGGAGTGTCTGCATTTTAAATGAACTTTAATCAGGACAGATGCATACCTGATATCTATGTTAGCAGACATACAGATACTGCTTATAAAAAATTCGAATTATAAAATAGAGTAATTTGATTTATTTATTTGTTATTTATTTGTTTATTTTTATTTTATTTTTATTTTTTTAATAGAGCAGAAACTCAATGCATTTTCTTAAAACTTTCACGACCGCATGTTTTTGTCTTTTGACAGTAAGCTCCGCCTGTGGACGTTATTATTGTATATCAGAATATTTTAAATCAATGTTTTCTCTATCCATATTTACGATATAAATGAATATACATTACAACTATGCTTTTTCTAATCAAAATATTTGTATCTATAGTGGCTTGATTGCACAAATGTGAATATTGTGTAAATTGTTAAGATATAATGTAACCTATGTAACCTAAAGAAACGCCCAATGGCGGAGTTGCAGATTTCTCAAATGACGGAATTCACCGCAGCGGTCGCGAAAGTGTCAATTTATTTAAAAAATACAAATAAATAACACTGTAATTTTTTTTTTTCCTCAAGCCAACTAAAAATAAATCCAGATCAAGCAAACTATATATCATATTATATTATATTTTGACAATTTTAAGTTATATTTTAAATAATAAAAATGCTTCTTATTTTATTATATAATATTGTCTAACTTGAAACAAATCATTTTGTAATAGATTGTACCTATTCTATTTTAAACGTCTTAATCGGAAGTTTACGATATTCTGATTATTATAATTATGTCATTCAAGTGTATGAAGCGAAATTTGTCTCAGCTACTTCATATATGTATTGCGGTGGTTATAGAGAACGTAAAGTACTCAGTATCTAAGATGGCGCTTTATTTCGCAACGAGTTTAGTTAATTCAATATAATTTATATTAAATAATTTAGTTTGTTTATAAATATAAATTATCGTTTTCTGTATAACACCAAGATATGATGATGTAAACTTTTTAGAACTTCAATCACAGAAATCAAGAATTTATTATCTTTAAAATGTATTTAATTTTATTCTACTCATTTCAGTTTTGAATTTGAACAATTTTCTCATCTCTTGGTTTAATCAATATTATGTGTGCGTGTGTGAATATATGCTTCTATTCTATACTTCCATAAAATTATTTTTAAATAAATTTATCTTTTACACTTACAGTATTATTGAATTTTTTCACACTATTTGCACAGATACTTAACATATTAATTTAACAGATTATACGAATTTTATAAGCATAACAAAATTCTTTTCCTTCGTAATTATTATCACAGTGAAAATCCATATTAATATTATACAGTCCTACCAGTTTCCCAAAAAGTGTATTTATATTCTTTCAAATATGCTACATATAAATTCATTGTTAAAAATAATTTCATTGTCTTCCAATAAAATGATTGCTTATATTCGCTAGATAGATTAAATCTTTTTGTTTTATCTTCTATACAACCGTTCTCTTTTGTAATAAATTTATAAATTTTCGAGTAAAAAAATATATATATCTTAACTGTTGAAAATGTATGCTAAAATTTGTATATCATGAAAAAGGAAATACGAGTATATATATATATATATATAGTAACTAATTTGTAAATAAAAGTAGTCATTTTTATGTAAATTTATTCAAAGAGGCTTAGTCAGGTTATAATATGTTAATTTTCTGTGTTTTTTGCTTGTGTTCGCATTAAAATAGCTCCTTTTACTTAAAAAAAAAAAAAAAAAAAAAAAAAAACTTAAAAAGCTTCAATAGGACTGGTGTTGGTCTTATAACCAAATTTAGCGAGTTTTTCTCTTCTTGGTGATTTTCTGGCGGCCTTAGCAAGAAAATCCTTATTATCAATACCTCGAATATCTAAGCTCTAATTCCATTATTTGAGAAGCTACAAGAAAATTCTTGGTTTATAGAAGGTTATAAAAGGAATCCTGATCCGGGCATTATGGTCAGTTTTATTGTCAAGCGGTCTATTGTTAAGAGCTCCTGACTAAGTCTCTTGCTGTACATGGCCTGATTAAGACCGGGGCACGCATTATTTATACTTACACCATTTTTTTTTTCAAATACTTTCTTCTTATAAAAAACAGACAATTCTCATTGCAATATGGAGACAATTAAAAAAAAATAAATAAAAAAAATCTGGTGTCTAATAACGGTGAGTAAATTCAATTGTTTTACACCGTTCATTTTTTATAAAAATAATTTGCTAGAAAAACCGTAAAGTTTATGTAACATGGAGTAAAAAATAGCTACGAAAATATTCCGGTGAGAGTATGCCCCGGCCTTAATCAGGCTCCGTTATTGCGCGTTAATGCTATGTAGCAATTTATGCTGTGACCTTTATGTTGTCAGCTGTAATTTGAGCTGATTTTTCTGGTGAAACTAAAGATACTTGATTTACAGAAATGTAGTCTTCTAGAATATTCTATAAATAAACATTTACACATCTGCCAGATTCGCCTTTCATTCACAGACAATTCACGAACCCCGATTACGCAACAATATATATAATATATATATATATATATATATATATATATATACATATATTACATTATTATTATCATTCACAATTTTCCACCAGTTATCTTGCTTTGACAAACAAAACTATTTGAACTAAGTAAACCTTCACAACTTCTGACGATTCTACGAAATCTGCCCACGAGCGCGCACAGTCTGTACAGAAGTAACTACAAAAAACTGTAGGTTACAGATTTCACTTTTAGTTCCATATCATTATTTTATCAAATCCTCTCCATAAAGGTTCAAACTTGTGATGGTAGTTCTCTGAACCATCCTTAGCGGAAAGTCTCAGACTGTCGTCAACTGCCCATTGCGTATCATTAGTATAACGTAAAATTCACTCAACTATTATCCCTTCAACCCTTTATTTTATTACAGTCATTTACAAAAGATTAAAACCAGTAGTCGATTTTCAATATATCAACATATTTAATCATTTGCGCAGATTATTACGTCGTCTCATGTGCTGATTGCATCAGACACATTCTACTGCTATACGATTAGACAATCTCTGGCTGCATAAGGCACCAGCGTCAGTTTGAGTACTATTTCAGTACTATTTGGCCAAAGATTTTTGTTTATCAACCCATAAACCTGCAAGGAAACCGCCACTTACTCCAAGTATGAAAAAGAAACGACTCTTAAGGTCCACAAAATTTCCCAAAATTTTAAATTTACTAATAGCTTGATGCACAGCTGTCTTGCTCACATTTATCCTCGAACTTATTTGACGTTAAGAAAATCCAATTTTATGCAGGTTCAATATTTCTGACATTTTTGTAAGAGTAAGTGAAAGTTTTTTACCCATTACAATAATTACACAAGAGCACTGTCTACGAGAAAATCCGATAAACAACAGTCGATAAACGTGTCGAGCACCTTTATGTATAACTGTAGAAAGCATATGATGCAATCAGCACATGAGATGATGCAATAATCTGTGCAAATGATGCAATGTGTTGAAATACCGAAAATCGGCTACAGGTCTTAAACTTTTGCAAATGACTGTAAGATTAAAGCAGGTCTGATTTAAAATTAGCAATTATCCATCAAAATTTATACTAAGCCATGAACGCTCAACAATTTATTATTACAATTTCAATTTGATTTCACTGTAATTTTATCCGGACTTTCTCAATGGGTGAGTCCCAGACCGTCGACAATTGCCCATTGCGTAGCTACGAAGCAACATTAAATTCAATTAACTCGATTCAATTCATTCTATTTAAACTTAAAAACTTCTGCACGCATCATAAAACAAAGGGAAGCACAACCAGTTTCGAAAGGACGTGGCCTTTCTTCTTCAGGTGAAAAAAGCACGTGCTACCTTGGAGGAAGAAGCAAGACTCTTTGTAAAAGAAGTACATTGTTAAATTATATATTTATAAATTAAATTACAATCTTCTTAATGTACTCATGCTAAATCGTTTTAAAAAATTAATAAACTAACTGAAAACATGCTTAAAACTATTTTAAGTTTAATTTTATATAAAATATTCCAGTTAATCGCCTTTTGTTATTATTATTATTGTTGTTGTATTTTTGATATACTACTAACTTAAAAAGAATTTGCTTTACTATTTTTTTTTTCAATGATTATTTATGTTACATTGTTAAAAATATGTTAAACAGACAGTTTAACGCATAAAGATAATATTCTTTTCTTTGTAGAAAATTAAAGAAAAAAATACAGTTTATGGGATTTCTGTATATTAACATAAAACGTCGTTTTAAAACAGAAGAAATTGCATAACATTTTTTTATTCAGTATTTAGTTATGTTTTATTCAGTTAAACAAATAGTGTGGCACATAAAAGTAATGTTATTTCCCATTTAGGAAAAAAATATATATGTACTATTTACATTATTTCAGTGAGTAAAAAAAAAAAAAAAAGAAGAAAAAAAAGCTTATTACCATTTTAATAAAATGAGAGGCATTAGACCATGTTACATTTAATTTTCCCCATTCGCATAAAACTCATATAAATGTCTGAAGTTAATGCATGATTTCTGGACTCCACAATAAAATTCAGTAACTCGAATATTTAAATGAGAATTGCTGCGATAATTACCTCCTTTTGTTAAATAAATTGCAAGGTAGTCAACTTTATGAACCCATTTATAATGCTTTAATTCTATTGAGGTTAACATATGATAAAAGAATGTGGAATACTTCAATAACTTTTGTTTTGTATTATTTTGCACATATTAGGAAGAATAGAATTAATTAACTTTCATTGGTGGCATCTACACAAAATATGCAGGTATATTAAAAATTCGTTTTAATTATTTTTCCCAGGAATTAATTCCGATTTAAAAATCCCTTTTAGCAAAATGTTCGTACTTCGTAACAGATTTTCTTATGAATTTTATCATAACCTCATAATAAAGGAATATAGAATTCATCATTCAATATTGTATTAAATTATTTTGTATAAAGAGGTAGAGTTAATTAAATTTCATTTCTAGCATTTCCTTTAAATTTCAAACAAATAATCTTTTCTCCAGGAATTAATTCTGATTTAAAAACTACTCTAACTAAATATCTGCGTTGCAAAGCTGATTTTCATATGGATTTTATTATATTACAATAAACATATAATAAAATATTGACTACTTAAATAACTATTGTTTCATATCATTTTAAGCACATTAGAAAGGGTAGATTTTATTAAATTCCATTGATAGCATTTCTTTAGAATATAAAAGAAAATAAAATTAACTTTTCCATAAGAATTAATTCTGATCTAAAAACAATACCTAGTTAAATATTTCTACGTCTCGAAAATGAATGCATACTTTCCAACCTAACCCGGAAGATTCTTAGTCCCACCCTTTTCCGCCTATTTTTTCACACCAGTCTTTTTTTTAGCGTACTTTTCTTCTTATTTAATCGTAAATATATTTGAAGAGAATTACTCTAAAAATTAAGTGGTGAACACAAAAAGGGGCAAGAACTAACAATTTTCCGGGTTAGGTTGGCCATAGCCTCCTAAACTATATGCTTTCCGCGTGGCTCGGTAACGTTGCAACAGTTCAACCGGTAGACAGCGCCACCTGATACAGATTGAGCGAATTTTTTATTCAACAACCACCAAAAATTTTTAAAAGTGGGATTTGCTATACGCAAAAGGCGAATAGAATCGAAGAAACGTCGATTATATCTATCATATATCACTTCTTAAAATTATAGATGACAGTTGAATAAGAAAAATCGTGCAATCTGTACCAGGTGGCGCTGTCTACCGCTTGAACTGTTGCAAAGTTTCCGAGCCACTCGGAGGACATCTAGTTTAGGAGGCTATGGGTTGACAAGTATGTGAGTGGAATAGTGTCAATATTTTATTTAATATTTAAAACTATAACCCTGCAACATATACAGGATTCGCACTGACCCGCTGTATTTAAAAAACACTTCACGAGTATTAAGTTTCGAACAAATTTATTCTCTAATTTATAGACATATTTAATAATAAAATCTGCTATAAAAAAATAGTGGTAGAAACATGTATAGAAATTTAAGGACCGTACGAAATCTTATATGTATTCTATAAATACAATTTCCTTTACAAAAAATATAATACAAAAAGACCAAACATTACAGCGAAAGCATGTTATTAAAAATCTGCGATATGTATTTAACCCGTTAGGTCGATTCGCCGCACATTTCTTAAGTGTTTATTCAACAGTCACCAAAAATGCTTTCAAGTGGCATTTGATATATATAATCGACGTTCATTCGAGGCGATTCGCCTTTTATGTATAACAAATGCCACTTAAAATGTTTGGTGGCCAGAGCCTGATTAAGGGGGAAGCACACATTATCTCCGCTGTCACCGGAATATTTTTACAATTATTTTTTACTTCATGTCATAGAAATTCCACGCTTTGACGAGGAAATATTTTTTATAAAAAATGAACGGTGTAAAACAATCCAATTTACTCAGCGTTATTAAACACCAGAATTCTTTTAAAATAATTTTTAATGAGAATTTTCTGTTTATTATAGGAGGAAAGTATTTGTTAAAAAATAACGGTGTAAGTATAAATAATGTGTGATTCCCCCTTAATCAGGCTCTGTTGGTGGCTATTGAATAAACACTGAAGGAATGGGCGGTGAATCGACCAACTAGCGACTGCTAATGGGTTAATTACTGAAAAGAGTCATACAGGTTTAATTTGATTTAATTTTATATATATTACTAGTTATTGGGTAGTTAAAAATGTTCGTTCAGTTTTTGTCATAAAATTTAAAGAAAAATTATGCTTATTATTACCTATATTTAACTAATATTTTTTGTGCCATTGTTTTCGATAATCTTTATCTATCCTTGCATAATCCAGTGCTCATTACAGTTACGAATTTTTCACATTAAAGAATTGTTTCAGAAGACTTTTTCTGTCTTCCAAATTTTACTATCTGAGATATTTTGAAGTGATCTCAATAAATAGCATTTATAGGGTGTAATGTCCGAAGAATGTGATGGGTAAGTGAAAATCTGCTAACCAAATTGTAAGTTTATGTTCGTTCGATAACTGTACGTGTGGTCTAGCATTGTTTTAAAAAACGTTGTTGGTGGAACGTTTCCCTCATTCTTCTGGTTGATTGAAGCTACATTTGATAGATTGCTCGCTTTTATCCCTGATTTGGAAAAGTTTTTTTCCGAAATAATAGCTTGAAATTTAAACAACATTCATGGTAAATGATTTCGAAGTCGATGCAGGCGGATCAGAAGGGCGACACACAGTCCTACAACGCTTTACATTAGGTCATGCCTACCAACCATCTCATTACTAAGAGTAAAATTGTTAACGTCCCTTGAAAAAACGCTGTTTTTCCACATCACTTTATTTTTAGAGTAATTCTCTCCAAATATGGTTACGATTAAATAAGAATAAAATTACTTTAAAATATGACTGATGAGAGAAAAAAAAAAGGTGGGTCCTAAAACTTTTACACTTCATAATGAGATAGTTGGCAAGTATACACTGTACATAACCCATTTCTCACCTCCTGTCACAATTCATGTCAAGAACGGGTCATTTTTGTACCGGGAAAGGAAGGAAACACAGGTGGCGATTCGGTCATCCCGTTGATTAGCTCGCAGGTTATGTGGAACCCAACGATCCAACTTTCTTGTAAAACCCAACTTAACCAACCGTCTTTCGACCATTGTCATGTGTACGTTGAAGGTCTCCGCTAATTCTTTTACGGTTGGATTCGGGTTGTTCTTTATGGCTTGGTCAATATCGTTGTCTCCAACGTGTGATGGTCGTCCACTACTAGCCTGATCTTGGCAGCTTTTCTCTCCTTCCCTAAATTTACGAAACCATCGACGACATGTGCTTTCGTCTAATGCATCTTCCCCATAAACTTGACAAACATTGCGACATGCTGCGGCTGCCGTACTCTTTTTTCGAACTCGTATAACAAACAATGTCGTATACGCTCCTTCTCGCTTTGCATGTTGTACCCTCTGATATATATATATATATATATATATATATATATATATATATGTATTTATTTATTTATTTATTTATTTATTTATTTAGATGATTATCTTTGTGAGACACGATGCATTCATATGTGAGGCATCCGCACGTTTTATTCTCCGACGATTTGCGTCATTATAGTGTCATGTGTGATGTCAGTTCCATTGCAAATTTGCATATCCAAAAACGGTTAGAATTTTTCCACTCACCAAATAGTTACTAAATAAATGTAACGCAAATTTACGACTAACCCCTTCAAAAGTCTTCACAAAAATGGTTTGACAGTAATTTTTTTAATGTTACTGGCAGAGTTCCCAACTTTTATAATTTATTCACGAGCATTTTTAGCCCCGCCATTTTTTCGCACTAGAAATGTTGTATATTATTTCTCTTTAATATGTGACAACGATTAAATAAGAAGAAATTCATTTTTCAAAATTTCCGGTATGAAAAAGAGGCGGGGCTAAAAATACCCGTGAATAAATTATAAAAGTTGGGAAATCTGGTTACTGGTGTTATGAGCAAATCTCTTACAATAGTGTCAAGAAGTCTACGTCGCCTTAGTATTTTTCCCATGCTTTCAGTCTACTATTATCTGACCAGTCAATAATCTTTTTTAAAAAAATACTATTTTCATTCTGCTTTCTAGCAGAGTTACAGATAGTTATTCTACACAATCTAATATTATTAAATATTAATGGATTGTTAATGTCTTAAATATATATATATATATATTTATATCATTTATTGAAATAAGTATTTCTGAATTATATATTTATTTGTTGTTGTCTTTTTGTTAAAATTGACACATTAAAAAACATAGTAATTTTTATCGCAACAAAATTTACAATTTTGTAAACAACTTAAAAAATATACAATTTAAAAAATATTATTTTAGAAACTAATGTTTTATAAAATACATAAATATAAAAACTTTATTTTTTATGTATTGAGAATACTTACGGGGCATAAAAATGCAATCATATACATACGGAAATTATTATGAGGCATTTTGTACAAGAGTACTCGGATATCATGATCCATAAAAAACCCATTTTTCTGAAACATAACAGAACCTCATAATACAATGGACTCTTTTCGTTTACTTTATTGTGATATATTTCCACTTCCAGAACACTAAGCCAGACAATACTTAGTCTTACACATCATTTACTGCCACCATAATCTGTTGGGTAACATGAGAGACATAAATAACGGTTTTTGAGTGACTTACTGACAAGAAATCACTCTACAAATGAGAAAAAATTGGTTTATGTGTTGATTTTAAACATTAATATTTTAGTCAAGAGTATGGTTGTATGACATTGTAGGGTTTATATATATATATATTTTAAAATAGTTTTTCGAAATAGTATATAATTACTTTATTCTTTATGGAGATCAGGGTTGGAAGTCTCTGGCTTTTATTTTATTTTATTTTATTTTTTCTTTTCAGGGCACTTTTAAGTAATTTCGTCTGCTTTTGCCACCATCACTTAAAGAATTTTTCTTAGTAATTTTAAAGCAATATGTCCAGATTAAACTGTACAGAAATCATTTTATAAAAATAGTGGTAGCTCAAGAAATAAATGACTCATTTTTCATAGTGTACTGAAAAAAAAGGCGGAGACTACAACCCCTGGGAGCTGTATTATACCTTATTTTCAGTATAATTGGTAATATAAATAAGTAGTATAAAAAGTTTTGAATCGGTGCATGCAATTAAATTGTTTCAATTTTCCAAATATGTGTGTTTTTTATAAGTCTACGTGCCATACATGTAACAAAATTTGATTTTATCCAAAATAAATACATATTCAATAAAACAATTTTTAGCTATGTCTAAGATTTATTATGATGTGAATTAGTCTATCTGTCTGTCTTTATTTGTTTGACTATTCGTCTGTCTATCGGCCTATTTATTCGTGCTCTCAAAAGTCCGTAAATATTTTCCTAATTTCTTCAAAACGATATATTTATTCAAGTTCACAATGTAATGTTTCCTATTTAAAATGGTATAAATAGCAAAAATGGTTCATGTAGAGAGATACCCAAAAAATGCAAATGCATTGCGCTCTATGAAAGACATTTTTACAATCATATTTAGAAAACTTTACACTACACAAGTCATAATGAAATTGACTTTCATTATTTATATGTTAATATATATACATATTTGCGTGTGTGTGTTATCTGTAGAATATGATATGTTTATCACTAAGTTTTAGAGGCCCACACTTAAATAATTAGATAAATTAAAATTTACAATTACAAATTACTGGTTTGATTTCGTTTAGAGTATTCCTCGTCGGTAATTTTTTTGCACATTGAAGCCAGAGCCAGGGCCTGATTAACCCTTTGCGGCGCAAGACAATTCGGATCATTTAAATTATATGTGCCACCGGAATTCATGAACTAAATTAAACTAAAAGAAATTTTAAATTTTAAGGTTGAAAAAACTGGCCTTTTCTGATATGTTATAAACGTAAATTTTTGCTAAAAAATTTCCGGGATGAATTTTTGCAGCTGGATCTTAAATTTTGCGTCCTCGCAGCGAGGACGCCGCGCGTTAAGGGGTTAAGGGGGAAGCTCGCTCTTAACACATTATTTATACTTACACCGTTATTTTTTAACAAATACTTTCCTCCTATAATAAACAGAAAATTTTCATTAAAAATTATTTTAAAAGAATTCTGGTGTCTAATACCGGTGAGTAAATTGGATTGTTTTACACCGTTCATTTTTTATAAAAAATATTTCCTCCTCAAAGCGTGGAATTTCTATGACATGAAGTAAAAAATAATTGTAAAAATATTCCGGTATGAGCGAGCTTCACCCTTAATCAGGCCCTGGCCAGAGCGTGATTAAGGGGGAAGCACACATTATCTCCGCTCTCACTGGAATATTTTTACAATTATTTTTTACTTCATGTCATAGAAATTCCACGCTTTGACGAGGAAATATTTTTTATAAAAAATGAACGGTGTAAAACAATCCAATTTACTCACCGTTATTAGACACCAGAATTCTTTTAAAATAATTTTTAATGAGAATTTTGTGTTTATTATAGGAGGAAAGTATTTGTTAAAAAATAACGGTGTGAGTATAAATAATGTGTGCTTCCCCCTTAATCAGGCTCTGATTGAAGCTCATCCGAACGGGACCTACAGCTCAAATTGGATTCAGAACCACTACGAACATCTATGTCAGAATGGGAATTCGAACTCAGCGCCTGCGAAATGAAGGACAATGCGCTAACCTTTCACCCACTAGGTGGGAAATATCTTGGATTGCATTTCCGTTTGTGTTAAGCGTTTTTAAGACTTTCAAACAATGCTTAATACGGATTAGGATTTCATTCAGTCTGTCTGTTTTTCTGTCCGATAGGAGATTACTTAACCCTTTAACGTTCACTACTTAATTTATTTTAAAAATTACTAAACTAATTTTAAAAATGGCTTTTAGACACATAGCTGATAATAAATATTTAAAAAAGTAAAAAATTAGCATTGTTCCTTTTCGAGAAATTTTCGGTTTGAAACATCTGTAAGTAAACCTTATTAAATTCAGATAATATTTAATTTAATAAATAAATCACTTTATAAGTAAGCATTATCGACAACAAAAACTCGTAAAAGTTGCATATATCCCAACATTTCAATTTATTCCGGATTATTTTAACCCTTTGCGGCGCAAAGTAATTCGGGTCATTTAAATTACAGTGCCACCGGAATTTACGAACACAATTAAAATAGAAGAAATTTTAAATTTTCACATAAAAAAAGGGCCTTTTCTGCTATGTTATAAATGTAAATTTTTGCTAAAAAAATTCCGGGATGAGTTTTTGCACTTGAGAATTAAAATTAGGTGTTCCATCAGCGGGAACACTGCGACTGAAAGGGTTAAGCAAAATACATGAAATGAAGTTTAAACAACGCAACAAGTACGTTCTGTTGGAAAGTGTGAATAATCTTTGGAAACTGCATAATTTTTCGTTTTTTTTTTTTTTTTTTTATAAAATATTAAAGTAGTACTTTGGTAAGAGTAGTTTATTAAAGTAGTACCATTGTAAGAGAGATTGAATAAAAATTTTTCTTTTAAAATATTAGGAATAAAAATAAATAAAAACTGACAGGAAAACGTATATTAAAGACATAGTATTATTTTATACCTTTGACTTAAAAATAGGCTTTGCCTTAATCACGAGAGACAATTTTAATTATACAGAAGCACCACCCTGCTATTCTTCGAGATTAAAAGTTTCCCCTTTATTATATTAATTTCAGCAAGTAATTTTGCAATGTTTGCCTTCAGCGGTACAGTAATTTAAGTAAAGGCAACATAGTAATTAGCCAGTTAATAATTCTGCGCGTGTCTGAAACAACTTCTGTACTTTAAAAATAGGGAATAGACAATAAGTAGTTTTAGCTTTATTAGAAGAAGGGCGGGATTCTGAATGCGATGCAAGTAATTAGTGCTTCCGGGCAACTGATGCATTAAAAATAAATATTTTGTATAATTGAGAATGTTGTGCGCATTGAATTAGTCTCTAAAAATAATATTTACGTAATTAAATATTTATAATTTAAAAATGCAATAAATAGTTTTGAAATCTGTTTATTATGAAACATGTTTGTATAGGAAGAGGAGAGAAGTTGGGTATTTGTATACAATAATGGATTTTTTATTTCATTTATGATGCATTTATAATGTTTACGTAAGAATATTTGCTTTTAAATGAATTTTTATTGAAAAACCGAGTTGCTAGGAACTATTTCGCAAATTACCCCACCAAAATTGAAAAATTAGTTTTAGGGAATTAAATAAACGATTTTTTTAAATTGCCTTAATGCTATACGTTATCGTTGCGTAATACGTAAAATTCTCCATATAATTTTACAATACTTTTTTTTTCTTGTACTTTTGTAACGGTGGTGGCTTTTTATACAACAGTTCTTAATCAATTACAAAAAATTAAATTACTCTTAATATACGTGCTAAATAAATTTTCAGTTTTTTTTCTGGAAATTTAATATATATATATATATATAACGTCAGACATTCATTAAAAAATTTGCAAAAAAGGTGTAAATTTTATGAAGCAAATTAAAATTGCGTAAAATTAAATAAACATATATATATGTGTGTGTGTGTGTGTGTGTGTGTGTGTGTGTATGTATGTGTAGTAAAGAACAGTTTTGAAAGATATTATAAATATTTTTTAAATGTTGAAATCGGCAAATCTGTGTATTTAAAACTGTCATTATATAAATATTAAATTCTTTATATTTATATTTGTAGTGGTGTATATCTAAACTCATCATCAGTATTTAGTGGTGTGGTAGGAAATAGAAAAGAAGACTATTTCAAATAGTAAAGCATAAACCGCAACGAGTGCATAGTAATGTAGAGGACGCTTTATATCCACAAATACCACACACACGCAAAGTTGTCTGACGTGTACAGTCATTCGAAAAGGTAACTTCACAGAGGTAATATGAACCGAATTACATTATGAACTTGCAGATATGCATCGAACGTATGGTGCTGCAGGGTAAAGCTGTTGCAAAGCTCCGACAATGTATGTATGAACCCCCATAGCCTCCTAAAAAAATTTTAAAGTGGGATTTAATATATATAAAAGGCGAATAGCATCGAAGAAACGTCGTTTATATATATCATACATCACTTCTTAAAATTATTGGTGGCAGTTGAATAAAAAAGTCGCGCAATCAGTACTAGGTGGCGCTGTCTACCGCTCGAACTGTTACCAAGTTTCGGAGCCACGCTGAAGGCATCTAGTTTAGGAGGCTATGGAACCACTGCTACATAGTCATCTATATAGTCATCTGCTACCTATAATAACACTCTTTGCAAGTGAAAGTGGTATAAACTTTCCTATTTTAATATCCGTCATATTTCTGACCTGGGTGCAAAATTTACAAACTCGTGAGTTAGACTTGGCTGCTATTGGGTAGACTATAGGATAGCTTCCTTGACTGAATATGTCCGTATCAATAAGTGATTCCTTGATCAAAATCAGTATAAAGAAAGGATTTCTGTTTCGTACATTTGTCGAACGACTGATCACGCGCGTGGACGTTGCTATCGAGTTTCTAAGCGGAATAGTATAGCGGCCACAGCGAAACAGCACGTAATATTTATATTGGCCACTAAGAAAGTTTTTTTTTTTTTTTTTTTTGTGTGTGTGTGTGTGTGTGTGTGTGTGTTTAACATTTAATTAAGTCTATTTGTATTTCACTTAGAAATATAGAAATTAAAGTCTAAAAATCTTGTGGTGTAAACTAATAGGCAACAGTATGAAGGAATTTTTTAAGCAGTTACTAAATATATGCAGCCAGTCAGCAATATTATACTATGATAATGTAATAAAATACAATCATTGAGTATTTTTTTATTAAGGTGATTTATTAATGTGCAATCAATGAGTATTATTTTTAATATTAATTACTTAAATTGCTTTTTGGTGTTGCATAAATTAATCCAAATAAACAAAGTTGCCACAAGCGACATTTTTTCCCATTATAATTGTGTGATAATCTCCATAATGCTTTGAAAATAAAGAGTACTACTGTTTTTTAATAGTGGTATTATAAAAAATTCTGACAGTCACTAAATAATTTTAAATGAATTGCACATTTATTGGATAGCGAAAATAAAATTGTAATAGACGTAGGCGAATAATAATAATAATAATAAATTAAAAAATTATATCTAGTATGTATAAAAATATTAATCACTTACATTTACATCACAAATTTTATTAAATATCACTTTAAATGTTGGTGAATGTTGTTTTGCAGAAAGTATTCCAAATAGTTATTCTTACCTAAAATAAGAAAAAAATGTTCATTAATTTCATATAAAAATGCACACATTGAATTTAAATTAACGTAAAAAAAAAGAAGAAAAACAAGAATGCACATAGAATATTTTTAATAATAATAATAATAATAATATTAATAATATATATATATATATTAGAGAGACCGGAAAATAATGTCGTTTTGAATTAAAATACTGACATCGGAAATTTATCCTGGATAAAATTTAAGATATTCTTAGGTAACTTATAAGATGGTTATTTGTAAAGTACCATGTAAACACTGTTAAACAAAAATTTCCGGTTTCATTTTATTAATTCAAGCCGACATTACTTTCCGGTCCCCCTAATATATATATATATATATATATATATATATATATATATAATTTAATTACTGTATTTATTATTGTGGTTTTAAAAAATAATGCAATATAGAAATTTGCTCATAAAAATTAAAATATGAAAAACATATTTTAATGTCATGTACCACATTCACAAACATCAGTGTTAATAAAAAAAACACATATTGATCAACGCTTACACGCAAAACTGTAACATGAAATAAAAACTATGTCGAATCATATATTTATGCTATTTTATTTAATATATAATGAAATGAAATATTTATAAATTTTGCTGC
Source organism: Salticus scenicus (assembly GCA_963930645.1). Classification (NCBI taxonomy): domain Eukaryota; kingdom Metazoa; phylum Arthropoda; class Arachnida; order Araneae; family Salticidae; genus Salticus; species Salticus scenicus. The sequence continues at coordinate 236,980,272 of OZ005655.1, forward strand.
ATCACGTGTATTTTTCGTCATTTTTCGCCAAATTATTGTAAAATTATTCATTTATTTATTATTTTTAATGATTTGTTTATTTATTTATTTTTTGTAGACTTTTTAGTGAGATTTAGCCGCTATGTTCAACAAAACGTACAATATCTACGTAAGTAGTGTCCATACATACATATATATATATATATATATATATATATATATTTAATATTCTGAGTATGCGCTTTAAAGTGACTTTCCTTGCAAAAAGTAATTTTAGTTTTTATTCACTTTTTCATACAAACAAATCTTCTTTAATTCAGAAATTTTATTAAAATAATAATAAAGCTATTTTATTGTATTGTATTCATATTTTTTAAGATATTTTCATTTCATCCTGTTTAGATATATATAAAGTAGGGAGCCTGGGGCTAGTTGTAACAGGGGTAAGAAGCAACACGCAATATACGAAATAGTTTGTAACATTTTTGATTATATATTCCAATAAACAAAATTCTTATGACGCGCTTTATTATGTAAGCACAATCAGGGTTCCGCAAGAATGATTAATGAGAGGTTCTGTACACGCGCTTCATTTCACCTTGTTAGCGGAAAAAAGCATATTTCATTAATTTTGATTAAAGCTATGTTAATTTATATTTTAAAGAAATGTTTATAGCTATTTATTTTGTGTATGTGTTAAGTTATAAAATGCGTGGTTCATTAATTTCATTAATGCGGTGTTCATTAATTTCATATAAAAATGCACACATTGAATTTAAATTAACGTAAAAAAAAAGAAGAAAAACAAGAATGCACATAGAATATTTTTAATAATAATAATAATAATAATAATAATAATAATAATAATATATATATATATATATATTAGAGAGACCGGAAAATAATGTCGTTTTGAATTAAAATACTGACATCGGAAATTTATCCTGGATAAAATTTAAGATAGTCTTAGGTAACTTATAAGATGGTTATTTGTAAAGTACCATGTAAACACTGTTAAACAAAAATTTCCGGTTTCATTTTATTAATTCAAACCGACATTACTTTCCGGTCCCCCTAATATATATATATATATATATATATATATATATAATTTAATTACTGTATTTATTATTGTGGTTTTAAAAAATAATGCAATATAGAAATTTGCTCATAAAAATTAAAATATGAAAAACATATTTTAATGTCATGTACCACATTCACAAACATCAGTGTTAATAAAAAAAAACACATATTGATCAACGCTTACACGCAAAACTGTAACATGAAATAAAAACTATGTCGAATCATATATTTATGCTATTTTATTTAATATATAATGAAATGAAACATTTATACATTTTGCTGCATCACGTGTATTTTTCGTCATTTTTCGCCAAATTATTGTAAAATTATTCATTTATTTATTATTTTTAATGATTTGTTTATTTATTTATTTTTTGTAGACTTTTTAGTGAGATTTAGCCGCTATGTTCAACAAAACGTACAATATCTACGTAAGTAGTGTCCATACATACATATATATATATATATATATATATATATATTTAATATTCTGAGCATGCGCTTTAAAGTGACTTTCCTTGCAAAAAGTAATTTTAGTTTTTATTCACTTTTTCATACAAACAAATCTTCTTTAATTCAGAAATTTTATTAAAATAATAATAAAGCTATTTTATTGTATTGTATTCATATTTTTTAAGATATTTTCATTTCATCCTGTTTAGATATATATAAAGTAGGGAGCCTGGGGCTAGTTGTAACAGGGGTAAGAAGCAACACGCAATATACGAAATAGTTTGTAACATTTTTGATTATATATTCCAATAAACAAAATTCTTATGACGCGCTTTATTATGTAAGCACAATCAGGGTTCCGCAAGAATGATTAATGAGAGGTTCTGTACACGCGCTTCATTTCACCTTGTTAGCGGAAAAAAGCATATTTCATTAATTTTGATTAAAGCTATGTTAATTTATATTTTAAAGAAATGTTTATAGCTATTTATTTTGTGTATGTGTTAAGTTATAAAATGCGTGGTTAATTTTTTGTATAAATCATTATATATTTTTTTTTTTATATAAATAAACAAAATGTTCAAAATCATTCGATGAGGCAAGTCGAAACAAAATATTGGGACAAGTTGTAACATTCATGTAATTTGACATTCTATTTTAAATATTAACAAGCAAATTATTTATTCTATGCTTTATACTATGAATATTTTTTTTCTTGTTTTACGATGACGAACTATAAAAAGAAGTCTAAAAGAGCTGCAGAGGGTCATATATGATTTCGCTACAGCTGAAATCTTCGGAAAAGGTACAAATATTAGACACCATCACCCGAAAAAAAAAGCATTTAAAAATATTTTGAAGAGATAATTAAAAAGTAACCCAAACATGAAGAGAAAGAAAAATATTAAACGAAGAAATAAATAAATAAGAAGAAGAAAGGATAAAAATATAAATAAAATGACTTTAACTCCAGTTATAAATTCCGAATCAAAAGAGTGGTTTTACATAGCTTCTGGAGATGTCTACTGCCAGGTATCGTATCCCCGCCTTTATTTATTTTTTTTTCTCCAGGACACTTTTGTAAATGAGAAATTTATGTTTGTTTGTTTGTTTTTCTACCGCATTTTTTATACAATAATTTCTATCCTGTTTAATCACGACATATTACTTTAAAAATACCATAAAAATTTCGCTGAGAAAAAAAAGGGGTGGCAAAACAGGCGAAATTTTCTCATCTCTGAAAATGTCCTGAAAAAAGCAAAAGGCGGGAACTACGACCCCTGCTACAGACTCTCTGAGGCAGAAGAATGGGTATAATGCTAAATTTTCCAAATGTGGGCATCATGAAGATATTCTATTACCATGGTGGGCATACATTAAATGTATGAGAGGGAACAAGAACAATATATCTTTGTTTTGTATTAACTTCAGTTCTGAAAAAGAGTAACTTCTATACTGATAAGATATTTAATTTTCTCTTTATTTTACTATAATCCGTTTGTTATAAATTATTGTTACTATACCAAAAAGGTATAACTTTATATTATTTATTTATTTATTTATTTATTTTTATTATTAAATTAATAAATGGTTGATAGCAAAAACATTTTGAAATATTGTTGTTTTTTATTACTAGTTAGTATCTCCCTCATAACTGTTACAATTTTCCACACGTGTGTTACAATTTGCTCCAAACATAAATTTTCTGATAAAATTAGCACAACTAACGAAAGGTTTTTTTTTTTTTTTTTTTATGAATATGATAGATGAATATGTATGTTATGGAAAACAGCAATTATAAACAGAAAAACGTAAATACATTTAAAAATATTTTTAATTTTCTAAAAACTGTTACAACCAGCACCATGTTCCCCTATATATTTTTAATAACTATCAATAATTCAAATACAAAATTTCATTATTATTTAAATTAAATGTATTCAGCGTAATAAACTAAAGAAATATTCTTTGCAGTCATTTAATAATAATAATAATAATAATAATAATAATAATAATAATAATAATAATAATAATAATGTTTGGTTTTTTTTTTTTTTTTCCCTCAATGATATGAAATATTTTCATTTTCAAAAGAGTTATAACTTAAAGTGCTTTTTTCTTTAATAATTTTAGAAACGGAGGTTACATTTTATAACGACATAAATTGTTTTAAGGCATATGCAGCACTTATTTATCATTTCAAAACTAACACAATGCACTATAATGCACTCGTAAAGTTCCAATTATTTTGTTACCAATATTATTTTAAAAGTAGGGAAAATAGTAATTTGCAATTTTTTTATATAACTATTAGACTATACATAAACGTCATTTCTCAAGAATTCAGATATATATATACATATTTAGATCAGATATACATGCATATTTTACAAATCGATCAATTTTACTTTAAAATAAATTTACTAAATATTGCCAAAATTAATACATATCAGTAATTCTTGAATAATTTTATAACAAACAAAAGCACCACGTATTTAATTTCAATAAATTATTTCAGATTTTTAGAACTGTGCGCAATTTTTTAAACCTAAATATAACTTAATAGTTCTTTTAAAATACATAGTATCATTTAAAGTTCGTTGTTAAAATAATTATTGTAACTTATTTTGCTTCTAATTTAATTAAAATATATTCAATTCGTTCTTAATATTATCAAAGATATGTATTTCAATCAATATATATGGGTGGCATAAACAGACGGCATATGCTATTTTTTTTTTTTATTATTGAAAAGGAAAATGAGAACAAATTAAAACGGTATATGAATATTACCCAGTTTTCAAATTTCTGCATGCAATTCATTAAGAAAGATTTCTTCCTTTCTTTCCTTTATTAACAGACGAGTAATTTAATTTTTAAAAACTGAGAAATCATTTAACAAAATTTTTATAATTTAAAAACTTCAGGAATATTCATATTTCTTAAAGCATTTAAATTTTTTATTCTATCATATTTATATGAAAATAAATAACATCGATAATTCCATTTTGAGAATTGAATTAAATATATCTGGCATAATTAACTAAAGAAATGTTCTTTATAACCATGAGAAAAAAAATATTTAAGTATAGAAAACTTATTATTATTTTGTTTATTTATTTATTTATTTATTTTTTATTTTTCACCAAAGATATAACATTTTTTTTTTTTTTTTTTTTTTTTTTTTATCTTATAGGAATGTAGAACACACTTTTTAATGATATAAAGAATTCCGAAGCTTATGTAGCATTAATTTAATATTTTTTATCACTCACGTTTGGAAATTTAAAGTAAAGTTTTCTTTTTCTCTCTCTCTCTCTCTCTCGCTTTTTTTTTTTTTTTTTTTTTTTTTTTTTTTTTTGATTTTTAGAAGTTTGCAAAGAAATATTTCAATAAGGAAAATATTAATTTTCTACTTTTTCTGTAATTAAATAGCCATATTTGCACACTTTTACGCTTCCTGACTATATGAAAATTTTAATGAGAATTTTCATTCAATTCAATCAGAGAAAATTGTTACAGATTATTATTTTTATTATTATTATTATTATTATTTTACAGTTGACAAAATGCGGATAAATTAGCAACTATGAATACCTAAGTAAATTTCTTCAAAATTTAGAAATATTTGCATACTGCATAATATATGTACAAATATTTTCTTAAATGAATCGTATATAGGTACTTATTTCAAAACTGTAACATAAAATAAATAAATCTCTCATTATAGAGCATATACACTACACTCTCATACAAATAGTATTTTTAAATTCATCTTTCACCAGTTTCTGGAGCTAAAGTCGTTCTTCCTCCCTATGAGGCGCTCCTAATAACTGAAGACGCACCCCTCATGCCTTAAAAAATATCCGGTTAGTTGCACTACCGGGGCTCGGAATTTTCGAGTGGCACACGACAACAACAACAAAAAATTGCTAACTGCTTCACATTTTTGTAATTTTGTGGGAAAATTAATTGCAAATATGTATAGATAGAGAGAATAGAGAGAATAGATAGAGAGAATACATTCTTAATACAGGAATAATGTGAAACATAAGTATTATGTGAAAAATAAACATACTTTATATGCATTTAAATTTTTAAAAATGTACTAAATAAGTTTTCAACAACATGTAACAGCTATTTTAAACCGATATAAATATGCGTGATATAGAGAAAAAGAAACTAAATTAAGAAAAAAAAAAAAGGAACAAGGAAAGAAAAGAAAAAACAAAAAGAAATATTTATACTAAAGAAGTATCCTTTCATATAAATCGAAAAAGAAAATATGAATATGAATATTAAATTACCCCAGTTTTCAATTTTTTGCTAACAATGCAAGTAGAAAGCTGGTTTTTTACAGATGAATAATTCAATTTTTCAAATCTAAGAAATCATTCGAGGATTGATACACTCTTTCAAACAAACAGAACTCCTTTAATTCAGAAACTTTATTAAAGTAACCGTGAAGATATTTTGTTTTATTCCGAGATATTCATATTTCGTAAAATATTTTCTTTTCTATCATATTTAAATGAAAATAATATTTCTCTAGCAACTATCAATAATTCCATTAGGGATATTCTTCTTAATTAATTTAAATATATTTTATATAACTGACTAAAGAGATATTAGGTACAGAGGTGAAAAAATCCGTAGATTTTTTTTTTTTTTTTTTTTTTTTTTTTTTATTATTATTATTATTTAAATAAAGGCTCGAACCATTTTTTGTTTTCTTTGAGAAGAAATATAATTTAAAACATTTTTTTTCTTTTAAAATCGAAGAAATTGAGAATATATATTTTTCTGATGATATAAGTCATACTTGCCAACATTCTAATTAATATTCCGTAGTGTTGTTTGTCCCGCCCTTTTTTTCACACCAGTAACTTTTTACAGTAATATTCTAAAATTCAATTACGATTAAATAAGAAGAAAAGTACTCTAAAAAGATACTGGTGTGAAAAAAAAGGCGGGGCTAACATTAGTACGGAATATAAATTAGTATGTTGGCAAATATGATATAAGTTAATATATTGCTTAAGAAATGCTAAGTTTATTTTTCTTTCTTTCCTTTCTTTTCCTTTTCTTTTTTCTTTTTCTTTTTTTTTTTTTTTTTTTTTTTTTTTGAGTGTTGAATTTGATATAGTTTTCTAATGATTCGAAAGATTTTATCAATAATTCTATTTGGGAAGATCGTTGTAATTTGAATTAAACATATCTGGTATAATTAACTAAAGAAGTATTCTTTACAGCCATGGAAAAATAAAAATACTCATTATTTTTTGTTTAAATATAGAAATCTTTTCATTAAATTTTTTTTTCAACAAAGCTAAAACATAGTTTTCGTTTTAAAATATTAGAAATATAAAACATACTTTGTAATCATAAACAAATTTCTAAAGCTTACTTAGCAGTTATTTTACTTTTTTTTTTTTTTTTTTTTTTTTTTTATTCAAGTTTGGAATTTTAAAGTAAAATTTCATTTCTTTTTTGAAAAAATATTTTATTTTAGAAGTTTGTAAAGAAATATTTCAATAATGATGAAAAAATTTAATTTGACTTCTTCTACAAGTAAATACCAATTGTTTCGAAAACTTTTTGGCTACCTAAAATTTAAATACGAATTTTTATTTTAATTAATCAGTGAAAACTGTTATAAAAATATATTTAAAAAAATAATTTTATGGGAGCAAAAATGAGCATAAGTTACATAGTCGCCGACATTTTAACTTATTCCGTAGTATTTTTAGCCCCGCCATTATTTCGCACCACTTTATTTAATGAATAAGTTTCTCCAATATATAATTACTCTAAAAAGTTTTTTTTTTTTTTTTTTAATGACGCGGCACTTTCAACTTAACGGCATTGGTCGAGGGGTCGCCGAATTGATGACCATTTGTGAAGGGGCACCCAATGGACGGTCATCGCTACCTCTAACAGGGACAATACACCCATGGCTTCTCCGGGATTCGAACCCAGGCCCAACCGTGTAGGTGTCAGGGACGCTAACCACTACACCGTCTGGGCGGCAAAAAAGTTACTCTAAATTAAAAAAAAAAAAAAAAAAATGGCATGAAATAAAGACGGGGTTGAAAATATTCTGGAATAAATTAAAATGTTGGCAGCTCCGAAGTTAGAAACTACACTGAGAAAAAAATATGGCGCCTTCATCTAGAACAAATGAGTAAATCTGTAGAAACCTTAAAGCATATATATGTTCATGTATAGAATATACAGAGTTGCCAACTTTTGTAATTTATTCCGGAACATTGTTAGCTCCACCTTTTTTTATACCGGAAATTTTGAAGAATGGTTTTTCTCTAATTTATTTGTTGTCGCATATTAACGAGAACTATTCTACAAAATTTCTGGTGCGAAAAGAAGGCGGGGCTAAAATTGCTCCGGAATAAATTATAAAAGTTGGATAATCTGGTATATACAACGCATTTATTAAATGCGTTGTATTAAACAGCATTAAACATAAATATATAAAGGATACAGTCACTTACTTAATATCCATTTAACCAAAAAATAATAATGAATTAAATCTTAATATTATCTAACCATTAATTTAGATCGATATAAATGTGTGTGACACATAGAAACCAACAAAATACAAAAAAGAAAAAAGAAAAGGCTATATTTATATTACAGAAGTATCTTTTCATATAAATCGAAAAAGAAAATATGAATATGAATATTAAATTACCTCAGTTTTCAACTTTTCGCTAACAATGCAAGAAGAAAGCTGTTTTTTTTTTTTTTTTTTACAGATGAATAATTCAATTTTTCAAATCTAAGAAACCATTTGAGGATCGATACGCACTTTCAAACAAACAGAACTTCTTTAATTCAGAAACTTTATTAAAGTAACCGTAAAGATATTTTGTTTTATTCTGAGATATTCATATTTTAAAAAAACATTTTCATTTTTTTTTATCATATTTAAATGAAAATAATATTTCTCTAGCAACTATCAATAATTCCATTAGGGGATATTCTTATTAATTAAATTAAATATGTTTTGTATAACTGACTAAAGAAATATTAGTTAAAGAGATGAAAAAATGTACAGAAATTTTTCATTTAAATAAAAGATCGTTTTTTTTTTTTTTTTTTTTTTTTTTTTTTTGTAAGAAGAAATATAATTTAAAACTGTTTTTTTTTTTTTTTTTTTTTTTTTTTTTAAATCGAAGAAATTGAGAATATATTTTTCCGATGATATAAGTTAATCTAAAGCTTATGAAACGCTAAGTTTATTTTTTTCCTTCTTTTCTTTCTTTCTTTCTTTTCTTTTTCTTTTTTTTTTTTTTTTTAAGTGTTGAATTTGTTATAGTTTCCTAAAGTTTCTGTGAATTCTATCAATAATTCCATTTGGATATTTCATTATTAATTGAATTAAATATGTCTGGCATAATTAACTAAAGAAATATTCTTTATAGCGATTAAAAAAAATAAATAAATAAATAAATAAAATACTCAGTATTTTTTGTTTAAGTACAGAAATATTTTCTTTTTACATTTCATTCTTTTTTTTTTTTCATCAAAGCTAAAACATAATTTCAGTTTTAAAATCTTAGAAATGCAGAACATAGTTTGTAATCATAAACAAAAGTCTGAAGCTTATGTAGCATTAAGTTTATATATTATTATTATTCATGTTTGGAATTTGAAAGTAAGGATTGATTTCGTTTTTAAAAAATATTTTATCTTAAAATTCTGGAAAGAAATATTTCAGTGATGATAAAAAATTAAATTTTACTTCTACTATATGTAAATACCCATAGTTGCCAAATCTTTTTGGCTACCTAAAAATTTAAATAGGAATTTTTATCTATATAATAATAGACAAGCATGAAAAGTTGTGGTACACATTTAACATATTTATTATGGGAGTAAAAAGTTGAAAGTGGTATCACAAAAGATATGATAAGCCAGATTTGCAGAATACTTTTTTTTTCCATTACGATGTCAAGAAGTTATTTAAAAATACTTTTATTTTTTACGCATTTTTCCATTTTATACACATATTCTTTTATATTAAAAAATTCCCAAAGAAGAAAGTCCTTAAATGTAGCAATTTCTTAAAACTCAAATAAAACCATAGACACAGTAATTTGTATAGATGTAGCATCACTATACTCTCGACGTCAGATTTTTTATTCTTAGAGAAAACAGTCATTAGAATTGTAGAAATTTGAGTGAATGATTGGTAGATCCAAAGTTTATACTGTTGAAAATATACGAAAATTAAAAAAGGATTTGATTTATGAAAATTCTAATTTTTTTTTTTTTTTTTAACCCAATTTCTTTTTACTTTTCAGTTTTGTTTGTCATTTACGCCAGCTCTAATTTGAAGACATATTTTTAATAAAAAACATAATACATTTTAATTAACTCAAATTTACTACTACTTATTACTATTATTATTATTTAATGGATTTATTACTGTACGCAAGCGAAGGGATGACGTCAGTAATTCTTCACGGGGCCAAGCAAGCGAATTTTTATGTTAATCGTCCATTGGATTTTTTTTCTTTTTTTAACTATAAGGATAATTATGTATTGATTTTAATCCCCATATTTGGGTATAGTTTATTTTATATTTATTTATAGTTTATTTATTATAGTTTATTATAGTTACTATTTCATAAGTTACTGTCTGCGTGTGTTAGATTGAGTTTTTTTTTCCCCCTGTAAAATTCATAATATTTTAATTTTAAATTTCAAAACTCTAGAAAAATAAAATGGCAGACTTACATTTTCGAATATAAACATAAACATTTCATTTAACAGGAATAAGATTCGTTTAAAACGAACAGATTTGATATCTGTCATCCTTGGCGAAAAAAAAAAATAATAATAATAATAAAATAATAATAAAATAATAATAAAAGATCGCCAAATTATCTGGCGAACATATTTTATTCCTTTCAAAAATCGTGTTTATTTTAATAACGAGCAATCAATAATATGAAACAATATCTCGTACAATATATATATGTATTACGAAAATATACATCCGGCATGTATGTTTTTGTATTACGTTTTTAATCTCCAAATATACAAAATGCCAAGGAAGAACAGATATCAAATCTATGCCCATTTTGTTTCTAGAGATTTGAAATTTAAAATTAAAATTTTGCCAATTTGACAGCCAAATAACTTAATCTAACACATGTGCACGATAATCAATTTGTAATTATACTCAAATATGGGAATTAAAATCGGGAAATTAATTTCCCGATTTAATTTTTAATAATTTTTTACAAAAAATCCAATGGACGATTAACATAAGAAACCTTTTGCTTGGCCCCAACGGCAGTCAGTGACGTCACACTCCGCTCTTGCGTATATCTTCTGCATAAGCAGAAAGTATATGATTTGGAAAAACTTTTGATTTCCGGTTTTCGATGAATTTACAAATTTTGATATTTCCTTGCATTTTAAATAACTGAAATTGACTACTTATTTTTGTAAAAGGAGATTTACTACAAGCTTCTGCATGTATAAGAAGAAAGTAGAAATTATGGAAAACGTTAATTTTCCGGTTTATGATGAATTTACACGATTTGAGATTTCCTTGCTTTTCAATTAACTGAATTTGACTACTTATTTTTAAAAAGTGGATTTATTACTAGCTTCTGCATGTATGAGAAAAAAGTAGATAAGACAGAAAAAATTTCTATTTCCGGTTTTCGATGAATTTGAACGTTTTGAGATTTCTTTGCATTTGAATTAACTGAAAAAGAGTACTTATTTTTAAAAAAGTGGATTTATTATTCTATCTTCTGCATATATAAGAAGAAAGTATAAGATTCAGAAAAATTTTAGATTTTCTGTTTTCGATGAAGTTACACGTTTTGAGATTTCCTGAACTCAATAAGACCGTTTTTAGAAAATATTTGTCTAATTGAGTTCGAACACTGTACGTTATGAACCAAAGGACTTAATTCAACCGAGCATGAACCAGGGCGCTCCCCCGTTGCGATTTCGTATCATTTTAGGAAAGGATCAGCATCTACAGTGTAACTAACTTAGAAAAATATATTAAGTAAAACTTTGAATGCATATCGACAAACAATTGGCGCAGCTGTGTTGCAATTTAATTCCGTTTACGAGAACGCAATTACTTTGTTTTGCTTTGCTTCGGAAATAAGTGGTCGGGATCAACGAGATATATAAAGTAGAGTGATAAATGGTAACCCTTGAGAAGATCCAAGATGAGTCATGTGACATGCTCTCCTTGCACCTGCGTATTCGGTGGTTCCCTTGGTAACAGTTTATTTTCAGTAAATTTCTATGGCAACGGTTTGGAGATTGTTCTTCGTATAAGTCATAAACGCCAATGTTTTGCTTACTTACGTAGTTCAATATTCTTTTGTTCTAAATCATTTTAATTTTGATTTTACTTCTTTTTTATTTCGTGTAGCTGAACTTTAACCAACAAAATGCTTAAAAATAGCTGAAAAATTGTTATTTGTTGTTAAATTTAGCTCTTTAAAAGTTTAAATTTTCTTTTATAAACACTTTTAAACTTTGTTGGGAAAAGATGAAAAAAAGGTATTTTATTATTTTTTAAAATGTGAAATATGTGTAAAATTATTTTAAAAACATTTTATTTCGGTCAAAGGACTGCCATGTTACCTAATAATAATGATAATATGTCGAACTGATATTTTAAATGCAAAAATAGCGATAAAGGGCCAAACACAGCAACCTATTGGAGCATGTCACGTGATTCATCTTGAACCACGGAAAGCTAATCCTTCATCCATTGAATCAGCACTCTAATTTATATATTTCGTTGGTCGAGATTTGACCACTGGGTGACACTAGTTAATCAGTGAAAACTGTTACAAAAATGCATTAAAAAATAATTTTATGGAAGTGAAAATTCTCATAAGTTAAAAACTAAACTAACGAAATATATATATATATGTCGTTTTCATCGAGAACAAATAAGGGAACCTGTGGAAAATTTAAAGTGAGTAAATGTATGCACATATTAAATATACACACACACACATATATATATATCGGTTTTGATAAACGCATAGTATTAAACAACATCAAACATAAATATAACAATGATTACTGTAACTTGCTTATTATCAATTTAAATAATATAAATAAATAAATAAATAAATAAATTAGCTCTTAATATTTTCTAACCATTACTTTAGACCAATATAAATGTGTGTGATATACAGATAATAACAAAATACAAAAACGGGAAAAAAGAAAGAAATATTTATATTACAGAATTATCTTTTCAAATAAATCGAAAGAAAATATGAATATGAATATTAAATTACCTTAGTTTTCAACTTTTTGCTAACAATGCAAGAAGAAAGCTGTTTTTTTTTACAGATGAATAATTCAATTTTTCAAATCTAAGAAATCATTCCAGGATCGATACTCTCTTTCAAACAAACAGAAATTCTTTAATTCAGAAACTTTATTAAAGTAACCGTGAAGATATTTTGTTTTATTCCAAGATATTCATATTTCATATAACATTTTTTTTTTTTTTTTTATCATATTGGAATGGAAATAATACTTCTCTAGCAACTATCAATAAGTTCATTGGAGTAAATTCTTAATAATTAAATTAAATATGTTTTGAATAACTGACTAAAGAAATATTAGTTGCAGGGATGAAAAAATCCGTAAATATTTTTATTTAAATAAAGGATAGAAACTTTTATGTTATTTTTTGAGGAAAAATAGAATTTAAGACATATTTTCTTCTTATAAATTCTAACAAATGGAGAATATTGGTATATGTATATAATATATATATATATATATATATATATATTTTTTTTATGATATAACTTAAATTGAAGCTTACAAAACGGTAAGTTTCTATTTCTTTTAGGTTTCTTTTTCTTTTTTTTTTTTTTTAAGTTTTTAATTTGGTATAAATTTTCAATTTTATTTTAGAATTGTTTGTACTACAAGATGAGAAAGAACTATCTGGATGATGGTGAAAATATTAATTTTTTGTTTGTCTTGTTATTTTAAAGAATTACCTAATCTAATTTTCGCGATAATTTATGAGTATCTGCGTGCTGCATAATTTTCAAATATTTTCATAACTGAAGCACAATAAATATTTTTTTAAATGTAAATAAATATTTTTTTAAATTAAAAAAAAAAAAAAAAAAAAAAATCATATTTTAGGACAATTCTACGAAAAATGTAACGTTAGTCACGCACAGAGATATTGCTGTTCCACCAATAATTTCTAACAAAATTTAATATGCTATTTAATTATGAAAGTTGCACTAAATGTGCCGTTATATTACTGTATGGTAATGGTAATAGTGGTGGCATAAAAAGAGGAAATATTATTGTTGCAACATCAGTGCCTTCCCCCCATTCTTTTCCCTCTGTTTTTCGGCCACCTGACGCGACAGCGGGAATGCTTTATTTTTATTTTTTTATTCTCTTTTTTTTTTTTTTTTTTTATTAGAACAAGATGCACTTTCGATTCGAAAGTGGAGTGTTAAAAAAAAGATGTAGGCTTGAAAGGAAAGGCACTTTTACGGTGTCTTAAAATTTATTATGATTCTGTTTTATTAAAGAAGAAGAAAACTGAATATTTTGAATATACAGAAAGTTATTCATTATGTGAATCTGAATAATCTGAAAAATGTTAATTAATCGTCAAATTTTGTACATATATTTTCATTGTAAATAGTACCATTGCATCATCATTTAAGTAAATATGCTGAAAACCAAAGTTCCAGAAAATATTATTTTGTGTCATCGATATTATCTTCTAACTCCCTAAGTTACAAGTCGGCCGTGAAAAGAAGAAAGGGTGAGTAACCTTTTCGATAATTAGTTGATAAATAATAAATATGATTATAATTTTAAAAGATATTTATCGCTAGTTATAATCTAATTTAAAAAGAACCCATGAATATATAGATTATATTAAATTAGTGGCGCCCCAGAACAGGGACGGCCGACTTGATTACTTTCTCCAACATCGAAATCAATAAATATAAATGTTATTTTAATTGAATATTTGAAAATTTGTTCTTTTGATGATATATAAATAAAGAGAAAAAGTTTTGGTTTCAACGAAAAAGTTTCGTTTTCACTTACATTTGAAATAAATAATAAATGATATTTATATTATTAGTTTTGTTCTTGAAATTTGTTCCTTTGATAAAAATGAAACGAAAGAATATTTTAGTTTGGGTTTGTGCAATACTTTGTGTTTTGAATTATTGCATTATATATTAATATGATGAATGCATAACTTTGAAATGTTTTCGTTTAATTAACTACTTTGACAAGAAATTTTATTTGATAATTGATCAAATAATAATATTTTAAGATTTGTTATTTATAATTAGCATAATGAGTGTAATTCAAAAACAAAAAAGAAGTGTTCTTAGAGCGCAAACCACGAAGTTAATAAATAAAATCGAAGGCAGGTTATTAGAAATTGATGTTGGAGAAGAAGAGTTAGAACAATATTTAGAAGAGTTAAATTTAAAAGATAGGGAACTGAATTCATTAGATGACGAGATACAGAAAAATATCAAAGTAGAAGAGGTTGAAGAGGAAGTTTTAAAATGCGATGAATATAATTCAAATATTTTGATTTGGAAAATTAAAGTAAAAAGTAAAATGATTAAAATAAAAAATAGTAGTAATTCTAACATTTTATCGACTAGCCCCGTAATAGAAGGTAATAGAACACCAAAATTAGATCAAGGTTATATTAATCTTCCTCGATTAAACATTGATAGATTTAACGGTGAACCAACCGATTTCCAAAGATTTATGGATCAGTTTGAAGCAGCAATCGATAAGAATTCAGTTTTATCAAATATTGATAAATTTAGCTATTTGAGAACATACTTAAGTGGTACAGCTGCTGATGCAATAAAAGGTTTCACGCTAACAAACAATAATTATTACGCGGCTCTGGAAACATTAAAAGATCGATTTGGTAAAAAAACATTATTAATTAATTCACATTTAAATAAATTACTAAATCTTTGTCCTGTAAAAAAATCCAACGATATATTTGAATTAAGAAAATTACTGGACACATGTCAGACAGAAATAAGAAATCTAGAATCCCTAGGGATAAAAGAAGAAAATTACAGCACGTTATTTTGCCCAATTTTCATAAAACTTTTACCAGCAGACATAGTTTTAGAAATAACGAAAAAATACGGCGATGATGATCAGTGGAAAGTTTCAGAAATGATTGAAATTTTAAAAACAGAAGTTGTTAGTCGCGAAAAAGCTACTGCACTAATTTCAAATGCCCAACACTCAGAACATATTTCCACCACATCAAATAAGAAAGAAAGTTATGAATCACCAAAAATAAACAAAATTCGTCCATCAACTGCAGCTGGCCTTTACAATAATAATTCAGGCAATAAACGACATTTCTGTAATTTTTGTAATAGCGAAAAACATCTATTGCAGGATTGTAAAGAATTAAAAACTAAAGAATTCAGTGAAAAAAGAGATTTTTTGATGAAACGTGGTCATTGTTTTGTGTGTTTCTCTAAAGGTCATTTGGCAAAAAATTGCCGCTGCTTTGTAAAATGCCGTATTTGTTCTCGCCGTCATTTCGATATAATGTGTCCAGAAAATAATTCTGCAAAACAAGTTACAAATGAAAATACCACTTTGTCCAACAAAACTTGCAATCAAGAAGTGTTACTCCAAACTTTAACGCTAAGGTTAATCAATAAAGATAAAGAATACATTATCAGAGCATTAATTGATTCAGGATCTCAGAAATCTTATTTGAAAAACAAAATAATAAAGAAAATTGGTTATACACCTACAGGGCAAGAAAAATTAAACCATAGTTTGTTTGGTGGGTTACAACAAACACATGATCATTTACGATATAGAATAAATTTAAGTGATTTAAATAAAAACTATTTGTGTAATTTTGAAGTTCTTGATCAAGAAAAAATTTGCGCAGAAGTACCTAAATTACGAAATGGGCCATGGATTAACGAAGCAAGAAGGCGGGGAATTCAATTTTCAGATTATGACAACTCAACAAAATTTAGAAGAAATAAAAATAGAGAAATTGATTTGTTAATTGGTGCAGATGTATGTGGGAAACTTTTTACAGGGAAAAGTAAATTACTCTCGAAGGGTTTAGTGGCCTTTAAAACAAAATTAGGTTGGACATTGATGGGTAAAACTGAAGAATTTAGTTCCAACGATAGTACAAATGTCGTTTTATCTCTTCATGTGGCCAATGCACAGATTTCAGATCTTTGGTCCCTGGATACTTTAGGAATTTTGGATTCAGGAAACAAGAAAACGAGAGAAGAATTAGACATAGCTGCTGAAGAATATTTTAACCAAAATATTAAAACTGTTGAAGACGGCAGATATGAAGTAAGCCTTCCATGGATTGAAGGCCATCCTCCACTACCTAGCTGTAGACCAATTGCTGAGCGAAGATTGAAGAATTGCGTGGAATCACTGAAGAAATCTGGAAGATTAGAAGCTTACGAAGCAGTTTTTGACGAATGACTTGCAGAAGAAATCATTGAAGAAGTTGAGCCATACCGTGATAATCTAAATGAACATTTTCTGCCCCACAGAGCAGTTATTAAAGAAAATTCCACAACTAAAATTCGTCCAGTTTTTGATGGGTCAGCGAGAGAAAAGGGCTCTCCTTCTATTAATGATTGTTTGGGAAAGGGTCCCAACTTAGTGGAACTAATTCCCTCTGTAATTAATAGATTTCGTTTTAAAAAAATTGGGGTAATTTCAGATATTCGTAAAGCGTTCCTACAAATTCAGCTCAGCGAAGTAGACCGACCATATCTTAGATTCCTGTGGTGGGAGGAGGGTGATCCTTCAAATATTAAGATTTTTCAACATAGAAGAGTAGTATTCGGCCTTACTTGTAGTCCCTACTTGTTAGGAGCAACTCTAAATTACCACTTGCAACAGGTTAACGACGAACTAAAAGAAACTGCTGATAAACTAGCAGAATCTTTTTATGTAGATAATAGTGTTACTAGTGTAGAAAGTGTCGAAGAACTTGAAAAATTTATTTCGGAGTCTAAATATATCCTTAGTACTGCAAAATTCGATCTAAGAGGGTGGGAGCATAATATTATCAATCCAACAGAAGAAAATTCTACTCCCTCCAAGAAAAGAAATGTTCCAGTTTTGGGATTATTATGGGATTTAAACAATGATTCACTAAGTATAGATTTGCGAGAAAATCAAGAAGAAATCAAGACAGTTACCAAAAGACGAATATTGTCAGTAGCCCATAAAGTATTCGACCCCATCGGATATAGTTGTCCTGTAACCTTAGCACCAAAAATTTTACTTCAAGAATGTTGGCAACTAAAAGTGAGTTGGGATTCTGAATTACCTGAATGTGTTGGGAAAAAATTTGAGAAATGGAAAAGGGGACTACATAAGTTGAATGACGTTGCTATTCCAAGACTCCTTGTACCTGATCCGGTGAATACGGAAATGAGCCTTCATGTATTCTGCGATGCAAGCAAAGCAGCCTATGCAACTTGCATTTTTTTAAGAGCAGAAAATTTTAATGCCATTACCTGCCAACTTGTGCAAGCAAGATCTCGGGTAGCCCCATTGAAGTCAGTCACCATTCCCAGGCTAGAACTTCTTGCCTGTACCATAGGAGCAAGACTAGCGCAACATGTGAAAACAGATCTAAGACAGCCGAGTATTCCAACACATTTTTGGACAGATTCATCAAATGCTCTATTTTGGATAAAAAGAAATGAAAATTGGGCACCTTTTGTTTACAATAGAGTGCAAGAAATTAGATCCCTCAGCCATCCAGAGAAGTGGAAATACGTACCAGGGAGGCTCAATCCTGCCGATTTGCCATCTCGGGGCTGTTCTGCTGAATTTCTCCTAAAATCCCGGTGGTGGGAAGGACCTTCTTGGTTAAGAAGATCTTCAGAATTTTGGCCTAACGAAGTTTTAGAACCTGATTTAAATGTAATAGAATCAGAGAGAAGAAAAACAAAAGTTTCTGCAGCCAATGTGTCATCGGAAAACATAGACTTTTACGAGAAATGTTCCTCGTATAAAAAGATGTTAAAGGTCACAGCATGGATACTCAGATTTAAAGAAAATGTTAAAAAACCTAAAGAAGCAAGAGTAATGACCAATTTAACAGTTGAAGAAATTGAAAAGGCTGAACTTACGATTATGAAGTTTGTTCAGAATCAAGATTTAAATTTTAAGAAAAACTTATCCTCTTTGCGTACATTTGTTGATGAAATGGGAGTCATCAGAGTTCAAACTAGAATATCAATGCGAAAAGATTCAGAAAATTTTAGATATCCAGTAGTTTTGCCAGCGGACCATAACGTAACCTGTAGAATTATTGAAAATGAACATACAGAAATGAATCATGCAGGAATACAAATTCTTATGTCAGCAATTCGAGAGAAATTCTGGATAATAAGATGCAGGAAGACCATTAGAAAGATTCTGCATAGATGTGTCCAGTGTCAGAGATTCTCTTCGAAAGCTGCTGAAGTGCTGAGTTCACCTCTGCCTGAAGATAGAGTGAGAGAAGCTGGTGTTTTTGAAATTACAGGAACAGATCTTTTCGGGCCACTATTCTTAAAAGATGGCAGCAAATGTTGGGTAGTTCTGTATACATGTGCAGTTTTTCGAGCTATCCACCTAGAATTGACGACTTCCTTGACAACAGAGAATTTCATACAGACCTTGAGAAGATTCATTTCACGTAGAGGACGACCACGTATCATCTACAGTGATAATGGAACCAACTTAGTTGCGACAAGAAAAGAATTAAATTCTGTGGATTGGGTACAGATTGAAGAATTTGCCACTATAAAACGAATTAAATGGAAACTTAACCCACCGGCCTCTCCGTGGTGGGGTGGATTTTGGGAAAGATTGATTCGCATTATCAAATCAATGTTGAAAAGAGTTTTAGGAAAAGCCCATTTCAACTATGAAGAATTATATACTACCATTTGCGACACAGAAAGTATGGTGAATTCACGACCACTTACAAGTATCTGAGGATACTGAAGATTTAACACCTCTCACACCTGAAATGTTTTTGAAAGATCTCCGTGAAACAGGAGTACCTGACTTGGATTTTATAGAAAGAAATAACCTGAGAAAAAGATTTGA
Source organism: Salticus scenicus (assembly GCA_963930645.1). Lineage (NCBI taxonomy): Eukaryota > Metazoa > Arthropoda > Arachnida > Araneae > Salticidae > Salticus > Salticus scenicus. Next base: position 236,999,970 of record OZ005655.1, read on the forward strand.
ATACCGATAAAAACTAAAAGACGATCTTCGCAAGAGATTTAGAACTGAATATTTGGGATCTCTTCGTGAATTTAACAATCTAAAGAAACCTCCTACCAGCAATATTAAAATTGGAGATTTAGTTTTAGTGCAAAATGACAACTTGAAACGCATTCAGTGGCCATTGGCCAAAGTGGTGGAACTCTATCCTGGTAAAGATGGACAATTTCGTCTTGCCAAACTGAAAACACTGAATGGTGAAATTTTACGACCACTACAGAGGATTTGCCCTTTAGAACTTAGTGATACAATTGTAAACAAGAATCAAATTCAGACCTCTAGTTTTGGTAGAATTATCAAACCAGTGAAAAAACTTTAATATCTAAACTGACTATATAACTTTAAGTCCAAAATGATTGAACATTTTTCTGAACTATTTTTATATCATATTGTTTATTATTATTTTTATTTTTTATTTTACTAAGAATAGTTTAGAATGTAAACAGTTTTCCTTTTTCTTTAATATTTTGTTGAGCATGTACAGAATCTTTCCATGCTCAAGGTGGGAGGATGTTGCAACATCAGTGCCTTCCCCCCATTCTTTTCCCTCTGTTTTTCGGCCACCTGACGCGACAGCGGGAATGCTTTATTTTTATTTTTTTATTCTCTTTTTTTTTTTTTTATTAGAACAAGATGCACTTTCGATTCGAAAGTGGAGTGTTAAAAAAAAGATGTAGGCTTGAAAGGAAAGGCACTTTTACGGTGTCTTAAAATTTATTATGATTCTGTTTTATTAAAGAAGAAGAAAACTGAATATTTTGAATATACAGAAAGTTATTCATTATGTGAATCTGAATAATCTGAAAAATGTTAATTAATCGTCAAATTTTGTACATATATTTTCATTGTAAATAGTACCATTGCATGATCATTTAAGTAAATATGCTGAAAACCAAAGTTCCAGAAAATATTATTTTGTGTCATCGATATTATCTTCTAACTCCCTAAGTTACAAGTCGGCCGTGAAAAGAAGAAAGGGTGAGTAACCTTTTCGATAATTAGTTGATAAATAATAAATATGATTATAATTTTAAAAGATATTTATCGCTAGTTATAATCTAATTAAAAAAGAACCCATGAATATATAGATTATATTAAAATTATTCTTTTGAATGACTGGTGTTACCTTCATCTGTGGGATCATCCTATATCATTTATACATACACATGTTTGCCAACCGTCTCATTAATAACCGTACAATTGTTAACGTCCCATGAAATAACGCCCCTTTACTCACACCACTACATTTTTAGAGTAATTCTCTCCAAATGTTGTTAGGATTAAATAAGACTAAAATTACTCTAAAAAATTATTGCTGTGGAAAAAAAAGCGGGTACTGAAAATTGTACGGTTCATAATGATATGGTTGGCAAGTATGCATACACATGCAAACAACTTTTTAAAATTAGTTAAGTATTTCATGTGTTCATACTTGCCAACCATCTCATTATGAACCGTGCAATTCTTAGTACCCGCCTTTTTTTTTACACCAATAATTTTTTAGAGTAATTTTAGTCTTATTTAATCATAATAACATTTGGACAGAATTACTCTAAAAATATAGTGGTGTGAGAAAAGGGGCGTTTTTTCAGGGGGTGTTAACAATTGTACGGTTTTTAATGAGATGGTTGGCAAGTATGTGTGTTACACTATGAAATTTCTTTAAAATTCGGTGAAATTTCTGTTAAATTATACAACCAGCTCCCTTCTTAGAAAAAATAGTCCAAAACCACAAATGCCGACATTTTATATTATTCCAGAGCATTTTTAGCCTTACCTTTTGCACCACTTTCTTTATAAAATAATTTTCTCCAGTATATAACTACGATAAAATAAGATAAAGAAAAAATAATATACACTTTTAAAAAAGTTGTAAGGCGGGGCTAAATATGCTCCGAAATAAATTAAAATGTTGGCAGTTATGCTAATACCCGTAAGTAGCTGCCGACTTACATGTTTTATTATTATAATGATAATTGATATTTTATTTCATTTCGTTTTATTTAATCATAAAATTTAATAAGCAGTGCCCGCAGCGGTCCTATATTTTCACGTGTGTTTTATTATTTTAACTCCACTATTTTTTATATATTTTTTGTCAAGGTTTTAAAGCTAAACAACAGGTAAAAGTATACTGATTGGTTAAAGTGGTGGGAAAATAATAAAATGCTCAAAAAATATAGGACTGCTGCGGGCACTGAATAAGGAATGTTTTTAGATTTTCTACCCGTTTTTAACTATTAAATAAGTAGAAAAATTTTACTTAGATAAATAAATGTATATAATTAATATATATAATTTTACTTAGATAAATAAATGCATAGGTGCCAAAATTTTAATTTATTCCAGAGTATTTTTAGCCCCACTATTTTTTTTTTTTTTTTCATACCACTTACTGTTGAAGGATAAAATTTTCCTTTTTTATCGAAATTTTCTATTGGAGAAAATTTTTCTATAAAAAAAGTGGTGTAAAATAAAGGCAGTCTGAAAATACTACGTAATAAATTAAAATAGTGGCACATATGTATAGTGGTGTGAAAAAACGTACTATGCCCGTATTTTTAGTAAATTGCTGTAAAATTCGGTGTTTTGCCCGTTTATTTAAGAACTATTCCTCTCTTTGAGGAAAAATAAATCATGACAGATTTACGTGCATGACACAATTTTTACGGACAATGACTGGAGCACTTTTTGCCTATTAACTACACTGATAATCTAGTAACTAATCTAGTAAATCTAGTAGTGAGCATTTTATTTTTCTTCATTTTACAATATAGTTAGTTTCTGTAAAACTTAAAGGTAAAATAAATGCTTAGTAGTTCTTAGTAAATACTTAGTATTGCTTTAACGTAGATATAAAAATAATTATTATGACGTATTTACTTTACACTTAAATTAAAATATAGTAAACATGTTATCTACGTACATGGTGCCCATAAAATACCTTTCCTTGTTTGGAGGCGTCTACACAAAAACTATTTAACCGAATGAAACCAAATTTCATGTATAGACTATAGAAAGCATGGGGAGATAATTTCCACAAATAAAAGTACCAAAAGTTGTTGCTACGGAAAATTTTGGCGCTGTTCTCACGTATGCTCTATTGAACTTGTACAATCCACAAATCGTATAATTTGTATTGAATTTCTGGATTATGCAATTTTTCTTAGTGCACAAGTTATTTTGGAGCTGCGGAAAACGATATGAGTAATTTTAAATATATGCGCGAAAAGAGGAGTATGTAAAGTTTTTTAATGTTTGAATAAAAATGCACATGCTGAAATAAAAGAATGGCATACCCGGAACGAAATGGAAATAAATGAAAGCATTGTTGTCAAGTCTCCGATTAAGGCGGGCGATATCATACTGTAAATTTTCTATAGTGAATTTCACTTTATTTAATCGTGGAAAATTAATATGAAATATTGCTATCAAAAATTACTGATATGAGACCTTGTTCAAAATTTAGAAATTTTGACAAGCAATTTAGAATGGTTGGCAACGCTTTCATTTCTGTATACGTAATTAAATTATTCACTCATTTCGTGTTAAACAAACCCAAAATTGCATATGCACTATGAAAGTTGCATAATGCACCTCGATTGTACAAATTAAATTTTGCGTACTAACGATTCTTCATAGACATAATTATCCAGTGTACCTGCCGCAAAATTTCTGCTATCAGCGACATTTTGTACATTTTCGTTCTTTCTTTTAGCTTTGCTTTTCCAGAAATCATTTTTCCATGCTTTTCACAATCTGTAGAAGAAAAATTTTATTTTATTCGATTCAATAGATTTTGCTGCAGATATCTTCACATGAATAAAAATTACTTTATATCCACTTCGTATATTTAAAAAAAAAAAAAAAAAAATCTGAATTATATCTACATATTTTCTCAAAATTAATTTCAACTAGTATAAATGTAAACAGACATAGTGTAAATGTAAACAAATATAAACAGACACCATATTAATTGTAGATTTTTTATTTTTTCATTTTTATTAAAAAAATATCTTACCAAATAAATCAAAACGACATCTAAGTATGAATATTAAATTACCCCAGTTCTCAAATTTCTGCAATGAATGCAAGTGGAAAGTTTTTTTTTTTTTTTTTTTTTTTTTTTTTTTTTTTTACAGATGAATAATTCAATATTTCAAAACTAAATAAATATTTTTAGCTCGGTACATTCTTTCAAACAAACATAACTTTTTATTATTATTATTCAGAAACTTTGTTAAAGAAACCGTAAAGATATCTTATTCTTTTCAGAGATATTCATATTCCGTAATGCATTTTTATTTTTACTCCGTCATAGTTAGATAAAATTAAATAAAGTTTCTGTAACAGTTAACAATAATTTTATTATAAGATATAATTATTAAATGAATTAAATATGTTTTGGATATCTGATTAAAAAAGTATTTTTTTTCAGTGATATAATATTTATACATATATACCGCACTTTCCGGCATATAGCGTGCATGTCAAATTAATGAGTTACATGCCAGAACATTTAATTTATAAATACAGCTATATTTGTAAGAAAGAAAAGCTTGTTAAGAAACAACTTAAAAAAAAAAAAAAATTATGGCGCAAAAACCTGCGCATTATACGCTGGAAAATAAGGTTTTTATATAAACATACATACTTCCCAACCTATCCCGGAAGATTGCTAATTCCTGCCCTTTTTTGTACACCACTTAATTTTTAGAGTAATTTTCATAAAAGTACTTTAAAAAAAAGACTGGTGTGAAAAAATAGGCAGAAAGGGGGGGCTTTCTTAGGCTTTTTGTTCAATTCCTTTTTTTTTTTTTTTTTTAGCAAAATAAGAACTTAAAACTTTTTATGTTGCTATTGTTTTTATTTTTTAATCTTAGAAATTGAGACTACATTAGTAAATTCATTAAGTACTGGTCTAAAAGTTTTTATTTAAAGTTTTAATTTTTTTTTTTTTTCTTTTAATGGCGCGGAGCTTGTAACTGAGCATTGGCTGGAGGGTCTTTGAATTGATGGACATTTATGAAGGGGCATCCAGTGGGCGGTCATCACTAGAACTAATAGAGACATCACACACATGCCTTGCCCAGGATTCGAACCCAGCCCCCCAACCGACTGGTAGTCAGGGACGCTAACCACTATACCATATAGACAGCTTAAATTTCAATGCAACGTTCAAATTTTTTAATAATTATTTTAATCATAAACCGGGGGCAAATATTCCGATAATTATGAATAAAATTTCTATTTTATCTGTAAATATTATTCAATATTTAAACGAACTTCCACGAAAATTCAGAAATACATCCATTCTGCATAATTATATAAATGATTTCGTAATGGAAGTATTTTGAATATTGTAAAATAAATAAATATTCAATGTTATTAACTGGGCTCATTGTGTCCTATGTCTTGAGAACCATTACCTTTTAATCCTTAACATTTATTCATTTAATAGACAAGTTAGGAAGTTAGGATTGAATGGATGGGAGGCACCTGTGACAGCGTCACGCATCCTCCATTACCTAAAGGTTCAGCTTAACGGATTGAGAGTCCCGAAAATCAATTTTACTGCAATGGAGAGAGGGGGTGGGATACATACCAAAAATAAAAAACAGTAACAAAGGAATTTTAGAGCTTATGGAAAGGGGAAACACAATAATAAAAATGAGTAGAAAGGTTAAGTATAGCATTACACAACTAGGAGAAAGTTTAGTGATAGTAAGAAAATTTTTTATTTTTCAAAGAGCAAATTTTATATATATATATATATATATATTGTATTTTAAAACACAATTTTTTTTTTTTTTTTTTTTTTTTTTTAACACAAGGACAAAATTAAGACACAATACAGGACAACGCAAGGACGAGGACAGGATATAATCTCCGAAGAGAAGTCAATGCCCGAAGGCGAAAGAAAAGTGAAAAGATAGAAGAGCTAACAAAAAAAAGGTTAAAGGTGGGATTTTAGACTGAGGCCCGCTTTGGGTCTGTGCTTATTTAGAGGATCATTATGGTCATATGTTGCGAGTGTGTTCAAAGCTGAGTTATGTAATGGTTCAAGAGCCAAATGGAATTGTATATTTAAATATTGAATGAAGTCATTAAGTCTAGAAGTTTCAATTTCTTTATAAATGTGAAATTTTCTAACATACCAAGGCATATCAAGAATTTTCCGAATAGTTGAATTTTGAGCCCTAATGAGTAACTTGATATGCGATTTGGCAGCATATGACCATACCATACATGCATAAGTGAGAATGGCTCGTAAGTAGGAAGTCTACAAGAGCAATTTGTTATTAAAGTTTAATTTACTATTCCGAGCTAAGAGGGGAAGTAATTTACTTTTAACTGCACGGAATTTGTTACGCGTGGTTAGAATGTGTTGTTCAAAAGTGAGAGATTGGTCTAGACTAACACCAAGGTATTTACAGTGGTTTGACCATGGTAGGGGGGTGACACCGAGGCTAATTTGGAATTTATCACGTTTATCAGTTGTCATAGCATTTCTTCCACGTGAAAAAAGAATAGCTTCAGTTTTAATAGACAAATTTCTATGAACAAATAAGGAAGACAAAAACTATTCAAAAATTCGGTGTCAAAAATATAATACAGTTTGAGCTTTGTATTTAGACGAAATATAAACATATACACGCTGTATTTTTATATTAATAAACTAATTAATATTTTTTTTTTTTTTTTACTTCCTTTTTACATTATTGTGAAAGACTGAAAACCAAAATAAAATCTCAGTAGTTTTTAAAACTTTGAAATCGAGAGCTCCGCAGCGAAGCCAAAAGAAAACAATGAACTCCGCCATTACGCGTTCGTCTAACGCAATTGATATTTAAAAATAAAAATTTTGCGTATCCGCGTATCGGGGCATATAAATGCCAGTGGCATTTATTGCATCGATTTAAGGAATTTGATAGTAAAGATAAAATTTAAATGATTTAAACATGAATACTTAAAAATCGTTTCCAAAATTATGGCTGCCAACCTTTTCAATTTTAAAAACAGAATTATCACTACTATTTTTTAAAAGGAATCTGCCATATATATTTTCCATAATTAAATAAAATGAAAACAAATATAAAAAAATTCCAGTATGAAGTCTCCCTTGCAAAACTGGAGATATTAGCACTTATATAAAATACAGTAAAGTTTTAGAGAAATAATAAAGGCGGCGTTTACTTTTTTAAATTGAGAGGAATAGACGGCCAATGCAAGGGTTTAGCTTTGTTTCAAAATAGATATTAAAATTATTAAAAAAAATTGCTTTATTTTCAATTAAATTTAAGTATAGTAAATAAATTCTTAATACAATATAAAAATGTTATAAACCAATAAAACTGTATAATATTAACAGACAAAATATGAAGAGCACTGTTAATAACCAGTCTTTTTCCACACCACTTTAATTATATTGAAACTATCACCAATAAGTAATTACGATTATAGGAAGAAAAATACATTTACTGAGCTGCCAACCTAATCCGGCAAATTGTTAGTACCGCCCATTTTTCTATACCACTTAATTTTTTGAATACTTTTCTTCAAATATATGTATGATGACTTAAGAAAACAAAAACTCTAAAAATTAAGTGGTGTAGAAAAGTGGGCGGTACTAACAATTTGTCGGATTAGGTTGGCAGCTCTGCATTTATGAAATAGGGTGGGAAAAAGAGGTGGATACAAACGATGCTTCGTAATAAATTACACTGTTGGCATGTTTGGAAAAGTAACTTTACTAATAAATCAAAACGATATATGAATGTGAATATTAAATTGCTCTTTTAAAAATGTCACCACTAAATTTTAACAGTAACAGTTGTGTAATGAATTTGAAGCTCATTCGTACATTATCTATATAAAATATCACTCCTCAAAAATATTGTTGATAGTAGAAAGGAAATAGAGAAAGAAAAAATAATTCTATTTTTATTTTTTAAATATCGTTTCGAATAAATCAAAACGGAATATGAATATTAAATTAGCTCAGTTTTCAAATTCTTTTGCGAACAAAACTGCTTTTTACAAAAGAATAATTCATTTTTTCAAAACTAAGAAATCAATTTAGATTCGAAACATTCTTTCAAACAAACAAAACTTTAATGCAGAAACTTTATTAAAATAATCGTAAAATTATTTTGTTTTATTCAGAGATATTCATATATGGCAATATTTTTTTTTTTTTTTTTTTTCAATTTATCGTATCTACATGAGGAAAAAACTTTCCGCAGTAACTACCAATAATTTCATTACGTAATTTCATTATTACTTGAAATAAATATGCTCTGCATAACAGGCATATTCTTTACAGCGGTTAAAAATGTATAGGCAGATTTTTTTTTTTTTTTTAATAAAAATAAATAAATAAAAAGAAGAAGTAATAGAAAATAATTTTCTTTTGCAGAAACATAAAAACTTAAAACATTTTTCTCTCATAATCTTAAAAACTGAGAATGTATTTTTTAATGATTTAATTTTTATGAGTTCTGTTTAAAACTGGTGTTTTTATAGATATTTTTTATTTATATTTTAAGTTATAGTGTAAAGTTTCACTTATCTTGAAAATTATTTTCTTTTAAATGATTGGAATAGAATATTCAATTAAAAAGAAATATATATATATGCATATTATATATATATATATATATATATATATATATATATATATTTCGATTACTATTTAATGAATTCATAATTTTACAAAAGTTTTCAAATTGCATAAAGGTTATTTTAAATGAAGATTTAAATATTTTTAACATTGTTTAAATATATATATATATATTTATCATTACAATACATGCACATGCAAATTTTATATCATTTTTTGAGTATTTTAAAATAAAATAAATATATATATATATTTTAGATTATTATTTAATAAATTCATAAATTTACAAAAGTTTGCAAATTGTAGGTTTTTGTAAATGAAGATTTAAATACTTTTAGCATTGTTAAAAAAAAAAAAAAAAAAAAAAAAAAAAAGATAATTATAATACATGAAAATGAAAGTTTTATAACAACTTTTAAGTATTTTAAAATAAAATAAATATGCGTTTTTTTTTTTTTTTTTTTTTTTTTTTTTTTTGTGTGTGTATGTGAAAATACTTTGATTACTACAATTATTTTACACAATTATCATTATTATATATTAATTTTGCATACATTAAATTCTAATTGAATATTACATTACGTATCTTATATTATTGTAATATGAAGGATATAGTGTTTAATATTATATATATCACAAATGTTTACTAATATGGAAAAAAAGAACTATCTTATATCATGAAATTTACCATAATTTGATTTTGAAACTTATATTTCATCCAATATCAAAAGATGATTCAACAAGGAAAGTAATAAAATATAAATAAATAAAACTGTTTGAATTTCTTCCATGATAATATTAGAAAAATATTTTATTGATATCGTAAAGGGAAAAAAAATATTTATTCTAAAATTAAATTACATAAGATTTTAAATTATTGACAAATAATGTACGCAGATATAGAATTGTAGAAAATAAATTATTTTGAATGATAAAAATATTAAACAATCAGTTTAAAAGTGAAATCTCTTTTAAATCATAAGCATGTTTTCTTCTATTTAAAAATTAAAAGACACACACATACACAGTTTCCTCTGCTTATTAAAACCCCATTCGTTCGGAGCCAAAGTGATTTTATTAAGCTGCTGATTTTTATATCCGGTGAACGTTCATGCACTGAAGGAAAAAGATATTACTTCCCTGAATTTGGAAAGAAACTTCAAAAGGTAACGAATAATGGAATTAGTACATAAAATTAATTAATTTTTGATAGATAATTAAAAAATTGTTCCTTAGATATAAGTAAATAAAACGCATTCCAAGTTCCCATGCGCTTTCCTTTGAGGAAAATCATCGTTACATTCACGCTGTTCTTATAAATTTAAAGTATTTCTGTTTAAACCTCATGAATTATAGTAATTTCAAAATAAGAACTAGAAATTGCCTTTTAATAATTAGAAATAATATATATATATATATATATCATTCTATATCAGATTTATAACTTATTACTGCGTTTTGAAGAACACATTCCTTGAAATTCTTGCGGTGATAAGTTATGGGGCGTGTTCAATTTGTAACTGTGCTGAAAGTGTAAAATCTTCGACAATGAGCTGTAACGGAAGGTTTGTTGTGGTTTAATTTCTTTTTTGTATTTCACGCAAATAAATAAATAAATATATGTTCATAAATGATATTTTTAGCTGATGAAGAGATATTTTTGTGTTTATTAACTGGTGATGCTGATTTTATTAAGCGGCGGCTTTAAAAGTAGTTTGCATTCATTTGATTCCGATCCTGGCAATTTGATCAGATTAAGCGGCTGATTTTATTAACCAGTGAATTTATTAAGCAGCGGTTACTGTATATATATTGTAAAGCTTTTATATTGTATAAAAGAGTCGATGAACATTTTTTCTTTTTGTTTAAACTTAAATAGTTAAATGACTGGTGATATAATATAATTTAAGAGTGTTTTACATTAATTTTAATTTTGTATTGCTTATATATGGCATTTTATCTGTTATATATCACCAGCTAAATAACATAAACTTTAAAGTTTATACGCCATTTGGTTATAATCAACTTTCCTCTAGAAACTTGCAGCTTATATAGAAAAGCTTAGTGTCGCTAAATGAAATTATACTGAGATACTTAAATAATTGAGTGTATAATATAATTTTAGCGTGTTTACATTACTTTTTTTTAGTACTGCTTATATAGGGTATTTTATCACTTACGTAACATCAGCTAAATAACTTAGTCTTTCAAGATTACACGAAGTTTGGCTATTAAAATCCCGTTAATTCTAAAAATCTTCAGCTGAAACAAGAGATGTTAATGCAGACAGATGAAATTAAATTGAGATAGATGATTGAACATATAATATAATTTTAACGTATTATACATACTTTTTTTTTGTACTGCTTATATTGGGTATTTTAACACTTATGTATCACAAGCTAAGTAACATAGACTATTAAGTTTATACTACTAAGTTCTCTCTAGAAACCTGCAACTGAAACAAGAGAGCTTAATGCAACAAAAAGTTAACGTGAGTCCTAACAGCACACTTATCCATAGTACATACTGAGGATGTCTTGTGGATGAGATGTGCTGTTAGGGAGGTCTATAGATTGAACAAATTCAAGGAACTAAAAAAAAAAAAAAAAAAAAAAAAAAATTAAGAAAATTGCCACCAGGAGGTATTTATATAAAAGACTGGTAAATTTAAAATTGAATTAACCCAAATGGTATCAAAAACTATTAAACATATGTCCAAACGTTAAAAAAATTACAGAAAATTAAATAAATAAACTTTGTAAACAAATACTTTAAACTGCAAAAACACTCAATTTTTTTTGGAGGGGGAGGGGGAAGAAATAATGATCTCGACCATCCATAGAGTTCAAACTAATTTGGCAAAACAAATATGTACAAGTGCAGTGTGAACACAACAACGTGCTAGCATGTTAGTGCTTACTATAAATTTTAATTTTTTTATAATTTTTTTATTCAGCTTATACTGAAAATCTATTATAACGATTGATTTTTATGAATGAAAATCGTCCATTTCATAATATTTTAATTATTTAAAAAAAGAGATATCTTGCATAATATCTTGAACGTAAAATTCCATCATATTATTTATCCATTCAAAGCTTTCGACAACAACAACAACAAGCAAATTCAAGCTTCATTGAACAAGAATTTTTCAGCACCTCTTAAAACAAACATAAAAACTTTATTAGCGAAAATCAAAGCCATCTCATATATTGCACCTTTATTCACTGCCCACAAAATTCCATTTGACGCTTCAGAGCACAGAGAGAATCTTCGATCTTTTTCCGTCATCTTCTCTTTGTTCGAGTGAACCATTTCATTTTTATTATACTATGCACCGAAGAATCGAATATTTTCTTCCAAAATGACCATCATAACTGCTTTAAGAGCAAGATAAGAATGTGGTGATAATATTTATATCAATTGAAGTAAGTTGGCTGTGAAAAGATATATGCAAATATAATTAATGTTGATTAATAAAATCTTTCTTATGTATAAAAGAGCTTTAAGAGGAAAGTAAAAAATTAGAATTTAATTACAGTTTTCGTGTAAATTAGTTTGCCACTAATTGTGACTTTGTAAAATATACTTTCTTTTTTCTTCATTAAGATAATATTGAATAATTTGTGATTTTATTTTTAGTTATACAAAATTGAATATTGCATTTTAAAAATAATTTATAAGGATATAGAATACTTTTAAGAAGATTAGGGATGTTATAAGTCCCCCCCTCTCTCTCTCTCTCTCTTTATACATATATATATATATATATATATATTTACTATGTTAGAGTTGTAAAAGTTTGCATATATAGGCATTGAACTATAGCAATTTTAAAATTGATCAAAAATTAGTTTAGTTAAATATATATATATATATATATATATATATATATTTATTTATTTATTTATTTATTTATTTTTAATACTAATGCTAACTACTTTTTAATTTATCCTGTCGATTTTACATTATTATATTTTAATAATTTATTATAAAAACAGTTAGATATTATTTTATGGAAGCATTATTATTTTTAATTAAAAAAGTATTTTATGTTTGAATACTAAAATGTAATGCAAATGCCAACATTCAAAAATAAAAAATAAATAAATCTCACATATTTATTTACAAAGTAATACACAGATATGTTCCGAATATATGGTTAAATTATAATAACGTAAGATCAATAGTATAATTAAAAATTAGTTAGCATGGAATATTTCAAAAAATTACAAAAGAATTCAGACTTTTAAATTTATTTTCAAACGAAGAACCTTCGAGAGTTTCACTACTTTTCGGAAGAATTTGCTATATCCAGTACTGATATAACTTAATACATATGCATACTTGCCAACCATCTCATTATGGGCTGTACAATGTTTAGTACCCGCCTTTTTTTTCACACCAATAATTTTTTAGAGTAATTTTAGTCTTATTTAATCGCAACAACATTTGGAGAGAATTACTCTAAAAATACAGTGGTGTGAGAAAAGGGGCGTTTTTTCAGGGGGTGTTAACAATTGTACGGTTATTAATGAGATGGTTGGCAAGTATGCATATGTATCCAACTTTTAACACATTGTCGCCGGGGTATTTTCCTATTTTGAACCGTAAGCCCCGAATTTTGGCATTCCTCTAAAATGATTCATTATTTGTTAAAATGATTTTACATATTCATGATTAAATTATTCAAAGTCCGAATTATTCAAAGTCAAGAAAAACATAATTTTACCTGACCCGCAAGCACAGTGTTAACTACTGTCTAACAGTAATTTAGAAAATAGATTTTATAGCATCCATGATCAAGACTGCAGAAGAATATTACAATTTTATTTTTTTAACACCACAAAATTTTTAGAGTATCAGTCTATTGGTTCGATTACACCCATTTTAGTTTTTTTTTTTTTTTTTCATAAAGCGATTTTGCTCTAACATAAAATTGGTAGTGTTAAAAAATTAAATTGTGATATTCATTTGGCAAACCATTTCACCCTTAACCAGAGTTCCCAACTTTTATAATTTATTCACGAGCATTTTAAGCCCCGCCTTCTTTTCGCACCAGAAATTTTGTAGATTATTTTTCTTTAATATGTGACAACGATTAAATAAGAAGAAAACCATTTTCTAAAATTCCCGGTATGAAAAAGAGGCGGGGCTAAAAATGCTCCTGAATAAATTATAAAATTTGGGAACTCTGCCTTTAACAGCAGATTATAAAGATATATAGGAATAATTTGTTTTTTAATGTTTTTTTTTTTTTTTTTTAAATCTATTAATTGGTATTAACTCTATTTTTAAAAATGTTTGTCTAGGATGAACCAAAACTTGGTTCTGAAGTAGCTGAATTTATATGATTGTGAAATTCTCTACGATAATTTAGTGCTTGATTGAGCCAAAACTTGGTATTTCAGTAGCTGTAATTATGAACACAGTGAAACTTTTTACCATAATCTGGTGCTTTATTTAACAAGAAGTACAAAATAATGGTAAAAAGTTTCACCATCTTACGATTGAAGCTTTCGTATTAACAATTTTTTATTCAACCTACACTGTCAAAAAAAAAAAAAAAAAAAAAAAAAAAAATCTTGTTTGCTGTCAGAAATTTTCTGTAATTCAGAAAAATATGTTCCATCAACACAATTTTTCCGTTGATAAAACGTATTTTTCTGAATTACAGAAAAATTCTGGCAGCAAACAGGACTTTCTTTTTTTTTTTTTTTTTAACAGTGTAGTTCATTCAGCTACTATACAAGTTTTTATTTAACAGTGTGCCAAAAGGTTCTTGTCATTTATAAGTTAGTTAAAATAAATTCCCACTCAGCCACTTATATTCATTAGACATCTAAATAATCCGTAAAGGGTACAAAATATCTTAAGAATATCCATTAAAAGTCCAGGATATCATGAACTAATTATAGATATCTATTCGATGTTTAAATGTAGACGAAATTTAGTCGTGCCTTTTTCAATGTCCAATAGATATAACATGTAGATCAAAAGAAGATTGAGATATTTTCATTATCTATTAGATTTAACATGTCCAATTATTGGATATTTGGAGATTTATAGGATATTTTACGGACATCTAATGGAAGTAAAAATGAGTGACATCAGTCATGCTAGTAGATACCTGTAGGATGTTTATAGAAGTGTAATAGATCATTTTTTAAAATTTTTATAGATATCTTATGGATGTAAGTGACGATGTGAGTTAGTTTAATTGAAATGAAGCTGAATTTATTTGTTATTATTATAGATTATTATTAATTTAACGAATATCATCTAATTTAGGCACAAATTCATGCAAGTTTTATTAATAAAATATTTAAGCGACCCAAATTCAATTTTGTTGACATATTTTTTTGCGCATATTTCTTTATTTTAAAATAAATCAATATACTTTTAAATAAAACACAAAACATTCGTAACAGTCATCTTCACAACAATTCATATTTCAATTAAAAATTACAAATTTTATTTATAAAATTTTACCAGTGAACTAAACAAGCGATTATTAAATATTATCGGCGCAAATCATAGAAATCTGCTAAATTATTTATTCAAAATCCCCGAAATTTTATTTGGTTCTTCAAACAGAAAATGAAAGTTTAAAAATTTTTTGCATTGTTCAAATTGTTTGAATACAAAATTTCTGATCTTGTAAAATTCTAATAACTGAAAAATATAATGACCTTACATTAAGTATTCTGATTTTTTTAGTTAAAGAAAACTGGAGGGGGGAGGGGAGAATAAAAAAATTCCTTAAAACTAATTTTAAAATTCTATAAAATGCTGATTTGAAACCAATTATTTTCAGATATGAGTTTGTTGAATTATTTATCAATGATACGAATGAAAAGAAAGAAAATGCTTTTGCACAAAATGCTTTTGCAATTTTCCTAGCTCTAATCGAATACTATTTTTTTTTTTAATTTACTGATTCTTACACATGTGCGATGATTATAATTAGCTTATTTTCGAAAATAGAAATAACTCTTGAATAAAACTAACTTAGCAAAGTAGTTTTTCATGTACCGTTAGAAATTATGAAGAGATAGTAGCAAATGGCAACTCTAAAATAAAACTTGCAACCATAATTATTCGATCTTCTTCTAAAAAATAACAGTTAAAATTTAAATAAATATATAAATAAAATGAAAAATAAATTTAAAAAACTCTTTTAAATTATTCTTTTTTACTAAAACGCATAAATAAATAAATAATTTACTTTATTAAAATGTTATCATAGCTGCTAAAATTTTTAATTTAATCACAAGTAGTTTTAGCCCCGCCTTTATTTCGCACCATTTTAATTATAGAAAAAATGTCTTCAGTACATAACTTCCATAAAATAAGAAAAGAATACTCTTAAAAAATAAGTGGTATGAAATAAAGGTGGGGCGAAAAATACTCTGGAATAAATTAAAACGTTGGTAGATTTGTGTCTAGTATAAATTTACTAAATATCGTGCAAAATAATTTCTTTCAGTCTTTCACACAAAAATTAGAACTTAAGTTTGCATTTCCTCATCAGATTGTTATATACAGTTGTAAAACTTGACGACTACAGGTGATAACAGATTAAAAGGGTTTGTGTGTGTGTGTGTGAAATAATATCAAAATAACTAGTTCTATCCATGAGAATTAAGATTTAGATAGAAAAATATCTCATTAATGAACATAAAATAAATTAAATCTACATTCTTTTTAGATTAAAAACAATTCTTTTCCTCTATTTATAAAAATTACCGTTTTTGTTTTACTGAAATACAAATATGGTTTCATAATAAATTTTAACTTATGTTATTAAATTTCGAATAAATATTTTACTTTTAAGATTTAGATAGAAAATATCTCATTAATGAACATAAAATAAATTAAATCTACATTCTTTTTAGATTAAAAACATTTTTTTCCTTTATTTATAAAAATTACCGTTTTTGTTTTACTGAAATACAAATATGGTTTCACAATAAATTTTAACTTACGTTATTAAATTTCGAATAAATATTTTACTTTTAAAAAGCACAAAAAATTTATAATATCTTTTGTTTCAATTCTGTAATCCGTACCCGCATGATTTGTACAGACATGAATTTTTTTATAAGGACTTATAGTAATTTTATAGTATTTTTATACAATATATTTCCGTTTAAATTTTAAAGCTTTTAATAAATAAAAAAATTCTACTTAAAGTTAATTGTGCAGAAAAAGAAGAAAACTCAATAACTGTACGAACCATAATGTTTATAACTTATTCCGGAGTACTGTTAGAATTAGTATTGCTATGAATTCATACCAAGCGAACGACTGTAATTCACATGGTTTTGCACAGTTGCCACCTTTTACACTTTTGGCTACGGGAAAAATTTAATAGAAGAATGATATATATATATATATATATATTGTAAAACAATTGTTATTGTTTAAATAAAATAAAAATCCCTATTTAAATTTCCCAATAGCCAAAAAGCGTAAAAGTTGGCAACTATGCAAATACATTTTTAGGATGACACATGTGAGTCTCAGGTTTACTCCAGATATGAATTCACATTACATCAACTCTAAAAACTGATAGTTGACAACTATGTATTTGTTACAGTTACGGCAATGTCTGAGATTAAGCACGTAATATGTAACTGATTGGACTGATAAGAAACGTCCTTCATAGAATAAAAATACGTACGACTATAGCCACATATATACATATAAGCTATATATATATATGTATATAATCTATGGATAAGAATACTGATAAACACAAAATAAAAATAATAAAGACATATTTCAGTCATTTCAGGGGATTTTTAAGGAAAAATATACATTTTCAATGATTTGTACTAACAACACAATTATTCAAACAATATTTAATTATTTGATAAATATGCGAGTGTCCAAACGTCCTTAAAACTCCCATAGTTGCTAACTTTTTTAATTTTATCTAGTGCAATATTAGTACCGCCCCTTTTTTCACACCACTCTTTTTGTAGAGTTTTTTTTTTTCTAATATGCAGTTACGATTAAATAGGAAAAAGGGTAACTCTTAAAAAAAAATGTTATGTAATGAAGGTAATAACAATATAAGGAAGGAAAAATGTATATGATGGCAATAACAAGTAATAATAATGCTCAGACATAAATTACAAAAGTTGGAAACTATGAATTTACTTACCAACTAGATATACAAAACTGAGTACAACACATTACCATACTTGCCAACCACCTCATTTTGAACCGTACAATTTTTAGTACCCGTCTTTTTTATCACACCAGTCATTTTTTATTGTAATTTTATTCTTATTTAATCGCAACCTCATTTGGAGAGAATTACTCTGAAAATAAAACGGTGTGGGAAAAGGGGCGTTTTTTCAAGGGGCGTTAACACTTGTACGATTATTAATGAGATGGTTGTTAAGTATGCATTGCATCTAAGTTATTTTCGGGTAACTTAAGAATAATTTCAGTCCTGAGCTTTATTTCCTCAGGAAATTCTCAGATGTTTGTTTTGAAACTTGATTGCTATTTTCATAGATGCTAACATTTTAATTTATTCCGGAGTATTTTTAGTCCCGCCTTTATTTTATACCACTTATTTTTTAAGAGTAAATTTTTCTTATTTTATCGAAGTTATATACTGGAGAAATATTTTCGAAAAATAAAGTGGTGCGAAATTGAGGCGGGGCTAAAAATATGTCGAAATAAATTAAAATGTTGGCATCTATGTTATTTGTAAAAAATCTCACAGGTACAGCTCTGAAATACTCTGAAAGGCCAAATTTTAATCCTCAACTACAAAATCTCGTTCCATATTAATTGCAAAAAATTTTCTTTCTTTTTTTTTTCTAAACTTCTTCGAAAATTCTGGTGAATTTTACTTAATGGAGTAAAATTAACTTGCCCATCAAAAGGTTAAAGAGATGTCATACAAAGTAGAACCCATTCAATAGTTATTTTTGGCATTTTACGTTTCTACTCTGCATATATTAATAATATTTATTTTTCAAATGCTTATATTCGTGAGCTTATAATTTTGGACACATATGTATTTTTAATAATTTCTCCTAAAGCAGGGTAAAAATATCCTGTATTTTGACTACTACTAGTTTTAATATTAAACTTCTTTTTATTATTATTATTTAATCTTCGAACTTGTAGCATTAATTTAAATTATTATTATTATTATTATTATTATTATTTATGTTGCTCTGACTCCTGCCTATAGACAATAAAACTCGTTGTGAAAATAATGCAATTAGATGTATCAGAAGAAAATATTATAACCCTTCCTCATGCGATATCTGCATTAAATACAAAACATAAAATACAAATAATTCTAATTCTAATAAAAATAATTAGATATTATTATTGCAATGTTTCAGAAGATAATTTAAAATACCAACACAGACCAAAATTTTCGGAAAAATCTTGCTTTCAAAAAACTATGTCTAAAAAATATTTTGAAGCCAGGGATGGAACACGGGCGAAGAACTTTTACCATTATCAATGGAACAAATTTTTAACTGCTTTTTAAATCATCGATATTATACGAAGAGAATTTTCTTAAACGAATACCGGTATAAGTTCTGCGCCAGCATGATGCAGCATTAATAATTAATTTACAAATTGGTAAAATAAAAGTCTATATCAGAATACTTCTAATCTAAAAAACAAATTAAATAATGTAAATTAGCATTGAAAGAATACTTTACTAGGTAATAGACCATTAAAGAAATTTCTATGGAATAAAAATTTAATGGTAGATTTAATCGATTAGAAATGCTTCAAAATCTTGAAAACAGAGCTATAAAAACGTTATTAAACACCGAGAATCAAAACCATCCCATTTATTACACCTTTATTTAATGCTTACGAAATTCCATTAAACGCTTGAAAGCGTATAGGGAATTTCAGCTTTTTCTTCATCGATTGTTCTCTGTCCAAGCACATCATTTTGTTTTCATTGTCGTATATATATGAGGGTTCTTAAATAATCACATAATCTATTTCTAAGCAAAATACATTATTTATAATTCTTTTCAGGAGTTTATGTTCTTGACTTAAGATAAAAATAAAATATTACAACTAAGTGTTATGTTAATACGATTTTGCAAATGTTATTCATATGTATTTATATATTAAAGAATATCATTGTTGTTATTTAGTTAAAATTTTAATCAAGAAAAGCATTAAAGCCGGAGTAACCCGGTTGGTAGAAGGTCGAACTCGAAATTAGAGCATTGGGCGTTCGATACTCCAGCCGGCGAAAGACCATCGTGTTCATTAATGTTAGATGGTGCACGTAAAATCTGTCGTGGCTGCATTGTCCTTCATGTTCCTTGAAAATATTATTTCTGGGATTACCTAATCGAGGGATACATCCCATATGCGGAGGATCAAAATTGTCGTGCCATTCCTCCAGCAGTGTTAACAGATCTAGCGTATTTTTATTCAATAATCACCGATAATTTTTAATTGTAACATTTGCCTAATCACTTCGAACACTGATAGTCTGTTATGTATATAAAATATCATATCTCAAAATTACTGGTGGTTATTGAATAAAATATCTGTCAGGTCTGACAACACTGACCTACAATAGCCTCCTAAACTAGATGTCTTTCGCATGGCTCAGAAACTTGGCAACAGTTCAAGCGGTAGACAGTGCCAACTGGTACAGATTGCGTGACTTTTTTATCCAAAACTACCAAAAATTTTTTAAACTGGAATCTGATGTACAGTCGGGGAAAAAAAACGCAGCACTTGATGGTATTTCGTTATTAATTGACGCAGAAAAATTTAATAGACACCATTCAACAGGAAATGAAATGCACTTTCTGAAAATGTCGTCGAATTTTGAATTAGGGGTCATCTACATATTAAAATGAGCGCCAACTTTGATTTTTTTTCAATAGCAACACCCAATTTTGACTTCATATTCGTATTTCTGAGAGTCTGACAGTGCGGAAAAGTATACTGTTTGTATATTTTATCTTTAGTATTCATAGAGTTATGATCAAAAATGTGTTAGGGGGCTATCTACATATAGAAAAATAAAATTAAGATCCTACAAGAACTAGACAAAATTATACTGTTTCACACCGGAAATATTTCAAGAAAAAAAGAGTTATAAAAAGAAATAAAAATAATAACACCTTTGCAGTATCTTAATTATCATGACTTTAGTTTTTTGGATATGTATATACTTTAGTACTTTTTTAGATAATTTTAGGTATATTTAAATACATTACACTTACGATTGGTCAGACAATACTTTTTATAAAAGTGCAATATTTTTCAATTAAAAAGTATCTATCATGGATATACTGTTGACCCGCCGAAGATTGATACCTGGTTGGCAAAGTGCCAGGACGATTCCACTCACGATCTGGGAGACACAGCAATGAAGAGAGAGGGGAAATATTTCTATTATTCTTGTTTCCTCTGTTATGTGTAGAAAAATTAATACTCCTGCTTTGTTTTCTTTTATTTCTTTCTGTATAACAGTCTGTTTATATTGGAAATGGATCGTACATGTGGTACGAGTTCTCGAATTAAACCTCTTCATAGTGAAACGAAGCGTATTGTACATAATGTCATTAAGTTTTGCGATAAAGAAGCTTTAGAAGGAGAAACTATTGTTCCACTTTCCCAATCAGTGAAACGTACGAGTGAAATAACTAATATATCAGAAGCCACGATAAAGTACGTCGAGAATCAAAAGGAGAAGACAATCCAATGTTTGTATCACCAAAAAAGCGGCAAAAGAACAGTACCATAGAAAACATTTCTCTGAATAATTTTGATTGCGATGTTATTCGAAGAACAGTACATGAGTTTTACGCAGTAAATAAGATCGTACCTACAATTCCCAAATTAATTCCTGTACTTAAAGAAAAGATGAATTTTAAGTATCAAAGAGAAACTTTGAGAAAAATTCTTTACGAAATAGGATTTAACTTTCCCGTCAGGTACGACTTGCACATTAGTCCCTAAATATAGTGACCAGCGAAGCTGGCAAAGAATTCATTGATTCACTACCTTACTTGATTTCACATTTTGTCATTTTTTAAGGGGTTATATACTAGTTTGTAAATAATAATTGACATAATTCTTAAATTAGTGTTACACACTTCAAAGAACAACTTTAATATATCCCCACAACGACATCTGGCAATTTTTTGTTGGCGATTATGGCTAAATCATAAATCTAAAAATCATAAATGGTAAAATCATAATCTAAATGATAAAATCATAAATCCAAAATAAACAACATATAGGCTGCCATATTATATCGCCAAAGAAAAATCGCCGAAAATTCCAATTTAAGTATTACTAAAGTTATACCTTAAAACTATCCCCTTTATAATATTATCAGTTTTTCTTTCTTTTAATTAATCGTAAAATATTTATATAACCAGATATTCAAGAATCAGTTCAAATAAGGAAAAGAAATGCAATCAGTGAGTTTATAATTTTTTCATGCAAATAAACAAACACATCCCTAGGTACTACGGACATTCCTATTTTATAAATGGACCAACCCTTTTCACTCATGCGCAGAAGACGCCAGGGATCATCCTTCTGCGGTTTAACAGTACTGATCACCAATAAAGCTTAAATTTTCTTTCGTACGTGTAACATAATATACAAACTGAAATAATATAGCTATATATATATATACAACAACGCATAAACTAAATCTTTTCGGATAAATTATTGTAAGGTTTCATAAAGTAAATATTAAACAATTTTAATAGCACTTACCAGTTTTGGGTCAGTTGAACTCTTTGGAACTGTCGATTTGTTTTATAATTTCTATGAAAATATAATTTCTTAATTAACGCTTTCGTGACTGCTGACGTAGATTCACATCATTTGAAAATCTGTAACAATGCCAGTGGGCGTTTCTTTCGTAATTTGTGTGTTACTTATTTCTTAAGCATGTACCCAGTGTTCATATTTTTGCAATAAAATATACTATGGATAGAAATATATGAATTAGAAAGAATATAGTTATAATGTATATCCATCTGTAATATAATTGTGGTACAGAAAATTTGTTTTGAAATATTTTATTTTGAGAGTATTTCAAACAGTAAACCCCGCCTATTTAGTTAATTTTTTTCTTCTAGTGTTCGTTTAAAGGATTCTAAATTTATCACCAGTAATCGATGAAGTAAATACCACTTGTGAATATTTTTGCCAATGTAAAATAACACGAATACTCAAAGTCACATTCACTTTTCGTTTCTGTATTGTTTTGTTTTGAAGAACGATAAAAGGCGGGGCTTTAGAAAACAGGAATTCTTGATACTAACACAAATGTCTAAAAAT
Source organism: Salticus scenicus (assembly GCA_963930645.1). Classification (NCBI taxonomy): domain Eukaryota; kingdom Metazoa; phylum Arthropoda; class Arachnida; order Araneae; family Salticidae; genus Salticus; species Salticus scenicus. Next base: position 237,022,969 of record OZ005655.1, read on the forward strand.
CAACATTTTTGGTTCATTTCTTTGCATTTGACGTTGTTGTTATATAATTTGACCCTTAAATAAAAGATAAAAATTCTTTGTTCAATTTTCTCCGTTATTTTTTAAGATTTGCTTCGTTATCTCATTCAAAATTTTTTATGAGACGGCCCCTAAACCACTCCAAAAGAAAGATTTATTTATATCTCGAAAACTAGTAACTGGAATGAGCTGCAAATTTACACACCCATACTTTTCAGCATTAGGATTCATTTTATGTAAAAATTAATATAGGTCATAATTCATAATTTTTATGAATATGAATTTATTAATATTTTTCAGAATCAAAATTAATGATGGATTATGTTTGGGTTTCTTCACTGTATCTCGTAAAAAAAAGAATTATATCGATCAAGTTATTTTTTGTGAAGTTATTAATAAAAGTTTGAAATATGAATTTAACATTAGCACCTTTAAACTTTGAACGCTTATAACTCTGTGAAAAAATAAGGAAAATACACAACCAATATACTTTTTCGCATTGTCGCGATCCCAGGAATTCAAATATAAAATAAAAATGGGGCATTACCATTGAAAAAATCAAAGTTGGTGCGCGATTTAATATGTAGACGACCCCCAATTCAAAATTTCCGTTCATTTTCGGAATCTACGCTCAATTCCCCGTCGAATGATACCTATTACATTTATGTGCATTGATTAGCAACGGAGTTACATCGAGTGCTGCGTTTTTTTTTCCCCGACTGTACATAAAAGGCGAATAGAATCGAAGAAACGTCGATCATATATATCATATATCACTTCTTAAAATTATTCGTGACAGTTGAATAAAAATGTCGCGCAATCTGTTCCAGGTGGCGCTGTCTACCGCTTGAACTGTTGCCAAGTTACCGAGCCACGCGGAAGGCGTATAGTTTAGGAAGCTATGGACCGACAGACCACCATAACTATTAATCCCAGACCGATGAAAATTGCCCACTCTAACTCTTTTGCCGCCCATTCAACTTTAATCTGAAAATTTGCACACATACAGTGATTTGTTTTTAACTGATAACTGAACAGTACTGAGTCTATAGAAAAGCTAGGAGTATTAAATTTAGAAAGGAAAAATCAAGTAAAACGAAATTCGTCAATAATAATGTTCGCGTAGTAATATGAACTGCAATTTCTACATCTTAATAATCTATAAAATTAAATTATACAAAAAAATTAAATGCAATATATACATATCATAACTGCCAAAATTTTAATTTGTTCCTGGGTGTTTTTAGCAAAGGCTTTTTTTCATAGCACTTATTATTTAAGAGTATTTTTTTTTTTTTTTACAGAAGTTACATATTAGAAAAAAAAATTCTATAAATTAAGTGGTGTGAATTAAAGGTGTGGCTAAAAAAACTCCGGAATAAATTACAATGTTGGCGAATTTAGGCAATAAAAGTCTCTTGAAATTAAGTAACAGATTCCCTAAATAATTATAGTAATAATATAAAACGTAAACAGTAAACAAAAGTACTAACATTAAATTCTTACTTTTCTACCCTTTGCTCTTTCCTGAAGAAATTTTGAAAAGCGATCATATTTTCACTTTCTCAGCTTTATTTCAATATTTTATTTTAGTTGTGGTTGTGATACCATTGTTTTAAAAGAACATGCCTGATACGTAGGAATGCAAGTAATATTATTATTATTATTATTAATTTTAGCCGGGGGACATCGTTTATTTATTTATTTTATTTCTTTAAATCTGCGTTACAGTAATTAACTGGTTAGTGGTTTTTCTCAAAACCATCTATTAACGACAGCCTTATTTCTTTCCGACAGGAAAAAAGCGCCTTTACTGCTTGCGGTAGAATCCCCTCCCCCCACTTTAATTTTGCAAGAAATAGTTATTAGAGAGGAAAAATCTAAGTCAAAAATGACACTTGTACTAAATTAAATTCTGTTTAAGACAGAATTTTTTTAACAGTCTTTTGTTTAAATGAACTCTAATATTTAAAAGTGAAAGTTGTAAGTTATTTCCAAAAGAAACTATCTAAAGTAAATATTATTGTAACAACTTTCTCAATACAAAACTCATATTGCTACTTCCTTCTGACAAAAGAAAAGCAGCGTATGAGGATTATACTAAGTTTTGAATCTAGTGTAAAAATGCCTGGTAATTATTATAAGTTCTAATGTTTTAATAAAATGTACTAAACTACTGCGATGAACGGAAAAAAGAAGAAGAAGAAGAAAAGATATGTTACGTTGCTTTCCAAAATATCAAACCAGGTACGTATTTTTTTTAATAAGGTCGGATTTAAAGGGAATTTGAATTTTCGAAACTCGAATTATCGCAAATCTAATGCAATGTAATGCTATAAAATTGTCATACTAATGAAGCCTTATAGAAATTTCTCAATACAAACATTATTTCTAAAGATTTGCCAATTTTTATAATTTATTTAGGAGTATTTTTAGCCCCACCTTTATTTTCCACCGTTCTATTTATGGAATAATTTTCTCCAATGTATAACTAGCATAAAAAAAAAAAAGAATAATAATCATCTTAAAAAAAGTGGTATGATAAAAAAGGAGAGGCTAACATTTCTCCGGAATAAATAATTAAAGTTGGCAAATCTGTCTCTGTAAAATATTACTTTTGTACTATAGTATTCATATTTGTCTAATATAAGCGTGTTGAAATTTCAATGAAGAAAAATAAATACTAAATATTTAAATTCTGTGACAAGAATGGCATTAACATACCATAACTTATTTATTCATAAAGAATGATTTTTATCAACCTGAATAGAATTACCATTATAACTTCAGGGTTTACAGATTTCGCTCCAGAATATTGTTATTCCAAACTTTACTATACGTTATTATTTCCGAGAGCATAATCTAGCTACAATATTAAGGATTTAGAGAATAAGAGAGTCTCTAGAATAATATTCAAGTAACAAGCCTCTTTTGTGCTAGCTTGCAATTCTTATATTATATTTCAAGATATGAAGACTGAGTTTTATACTTAAATAAAAGCTGTTTATATGCAAATATCTGCAATGAAATTGCATTAGAATCCCAATGTGGAACGTTAATGTACGCAATTTGCTATTCTATGGCATTTCAAGAAAGAGAGTTAAGTATCATAGAGATAGTCGTTAAATTGGGTCGCATATGCAATCGATTTGATTTCTCTAAAGTTTTGTTTCGGAAGAATGGAACACTAAATAACTAGAGAAGAATAATTCATTTTGTCAATGCATTGCGAATTTTATTTTATTTTATTTTATTTATTTATTTTTACAAACAAAAAGATTTCCTCCTTTTAATCTTCTAAAATTTAAGTTATAAGGATATCAATATCTGGAGAAAAGAATATTTTTTAAACAAAAATTAATATTTTCAAATATATAATTTACTATATATATATATATTAACCATTTATTTTACCGGAGTTACGTATGATATAAGTAGCTACCAGGTTTCTCAGAAAGGAAAATTAGGATATAACAATTTTTTTATAGCATTTTTTTTAATAAATATAAACGGATATCATAGATTAGCAAAATGTAATATAAAAATAGTGGTATCCAAATTTTCCTTTCAGAGAATCGTGGTAGCATCTGAAAAATTATTTTCTATTCCATTAACACAGCTGCCAACCTAATTCCGTAAATTATTAGTACCGCCCCATTTTCTACACCACTTACTTTTTAGAGTAATTTTCAACAAATATATTTACAATGAATTAAGAAAATAAATACTGTAAAAAATTAAGTGGTATACAAAAATGGGCGGTACAAACAATTTGCCGGATTAGGTTGGCAGCTCTGCATTAAGCAATAATGTGAAGGTTAAATCGATAAAATGTTTTAAATAAACCATAAAAAATATTATTATTTTGAATAATAGTAATTAAATATACCAAAACAAATAGAGTATTTATCATTATTATTATTATTATTATTTTAATTCAATAATTTCGGATGAAAAGATAACTGAATGTGGATATATATAATTTATTGTGAAACTATATTGAGAAAAGAAAATTTTTTACAAACGAAAAAATTTGTTTTGATTTTCTAACATAAAAAAAACTTGATAGAAATATCGATATATAAAAAAGTACTTAAATACTTAAATAAAGAAAAAATTAAAGCATAAAAATATTTTATTTAACTGTATTTTCTCCAATACCATACATTTAACGTTTAGTAATCAAATTTATATTTCTTATTTAACGTTTAGTAATCAAATTTAACGTTTAGTAATCAAATTTATATTTCTTATTTAATTCATGACTAATATAAAAGTTAAAATTAATGAAATAATTGAAATTCATCGTACAAAGTATGGCTTTTTTGAAATTATAGAACATAAAAACATTAGAAATTAAAACATTATCATTTTAAAATTATTTATTTTCAGAAGAATAGAACACTAGATAGCTCAATAAAAATATACATAGTTGCCGATAAAGAATGTTTTATTACACACATTGATTTTTAAATATTTATTTTATTGTATATATATGTATATATATTTTGATTAAGGCTATTTTTAAGGGTGTTTATATAGCTATTAATAAAATTTTCTACTTAGTTACAAATGCAAACGTTGAAACGTTTAAAATAGTATTTGCAATTAGACGAAAAAACGTTAATACTTTATATCAGGGCAACCGGAAACTCGGTGTTACTCAATTAAATAACTGACACCGGATTCATTTGTTTAGATACTATTGATGAAAAATTAAAGTGAAGTAAATGATATGCTTTTCCTTTTGCTCTGCCGCCAACGTCTAGTTCGCTGAGATGTGGGGTCGCCTTTGGACCATTGGACCCTGGGTACTCGGCATGCATATCTCTCGAAGTCCAATGATATGGTTTTATATGAGTGTATTTAAATAAAATATTTTGGTGTCAGATTATCTAATGAAGGCAAAACCTTGAATATTTTTCTGTGAAATCTCTCTGCATTATTTTAAAATTTTACTTCCACGTGGCTCACATGTTACGTTTAATAAAATCTGAACTTTTTATTACAAATTATACTTCTGATAATTTAGAATAGTTATTTTAAAATAAATTCTTGACGTAGTTTATGAAAGGTATGTTAGTCATTTTGAACCTACAATGTTGAATCTATGTATTGAAATAGAAAAAAATATTCAGTTACAAATATTTGTGTATATGAAATTTCTATTAATATGGAGAGTTTAAGATCACTTATGTTGTCCAAAAATCCTCCACTTAAAGGATTAATAACAAAACAGAATATTTTAATGATATGAAAGTCAGGGGTAGTATATACAATGGCGAAGCTTTGTGGCCACTATTGTCATTTAGTTCTTTTTTATGAAAATTTTCTCTAAATTAGTAAAATGAACATTATTACTCGTAAATACTTGCATCATAATCTGATGTTAGCGACGCCCACTAACTTATAAAACAAAAAATTACATTTACGGGAGGATGTGAATATATTAATTTACGTCTATCACAAAAAAAAGTTATTCAAAAAAAGAAAAAAAGAAAAAGAAAAAAAGAAAAAGAAAGAAAGAAAAAAAAAAAAAAGAAAAGGACTTTTAAATTGCACTTTTAGAATAATTTCGCCAATTTTTTCATCCTTCTTCCTTACGTAGTTTTTCTATAACCAATCTGTTTAGGCCCGTCTTTAAGCAACTGAACTTGTAATTAACTTTTTTTTTAAGTGCTAAACCATTTTTCGCCATTCTTTTAAAATATTTTGAGAAAGTAAAATTAATCTTACATAAGAATATCGGTGCTTAAAGAAAAATTAATAAAAATATTTTAATAAACTGTTTTTAATATGTTCTCTTTGAAAGAACTTCGAGTATTTTATCATTTTGATATTAAATTTACTTTCATATTTTTCAATGAAATAGAAAAGCCGTTCCACATACAAAGAGAATATCAGTAAAATTAAAACATAATTATGTTCCGGAATCTCTAGATTGCTGTAAAATTAATTCGGAAGGACAGAGATTTGTGATAAAGTTTAATAACTGCCTCCATAGGGAGCGTAATCCTCTTAATGACACGACAATTTTAATTATGAAGTTTTAATTAGGAAACGTATCGTTTCGCATGGCATTGATATCCCTTTCACGTAAGATGAACAGGTTTAGGTGCATGAAACTGAAAAGTATTAACATTAAGCTTATAGAGTAGGATTTACAAAATTGACAAGGGGCTTTTGTTCAGAACATCGGATTTAATATAAATTAAGGTTTTAATATAAAAGAGATTGGTTTATTTAAAAATAAGATTTTCCCTGAAGTTCGAAATAGCGAAAAAGAGATAAAAACGCTTAGAAATGAATCTAGGATTTATATTTCGCATATATTATTTACATAATGTTTTATCAGGGTAACAATTTCAAAGAACAGAATATATATATATATAAGCAAAATAATCAAAGCCAGATAAAAATTTCATCCCAAAACACATGAGGGCCTTCATCTGGGGAGCTCCCCCATGTAGGGAAAGGAATATGAGAAGTTTCTGACGAAACGCTGGTAATTTAACCAAAAAACACGTTTCTAGCCCCCAACTTCTCACAGATGGAAGCAAGACCATACAGTAAACGAACTTTAATTAATACAAAGCATAAAAAGCAATTAAATTCAGAAATAAAGCACAAAATATAATACATCAATATAAAATACAAGAATATAAATAATACAAGAGATAAATAATAAAAAAACAATACATGAACAAACTGGAATAGTCAGAATATGGAAAATTGAAAACCACCCCCCATTATAAACCAAAATTAAATTCCTTTTTGCTTAAATTATCAGCGTTTCGTCAGAAACTTCTCATATCTTTTTCCCTACATGAGGAAACTCCCCTGATGAAGGAACTCGTGTGTTTTGGGATTAAATTTTTATCTGACTTTGATTATTTTGCTTATTTATTATAGTTTTATATTTCCTTTTGTTGCATTTGCGCATTGGTTTATAAAAACTTTGTTCTAGTTCTATTTATTTAATAATTCAAGTTTTACTCCCTCCTAGATTTAAATTTTATTATATATATATTATATATATATATATAAAATAGTTATATAATACAGTTTTGCACCAGAAATTTCAATTGATAAATAAATTTATATTTGTACGAGCTCTTCTTTCGAAAAAGTATAGATTTCTTTGTTAAATAAAATTTCTGGTAGAGAAATGACTCATCTTGCCTGCGGGCTATCTACTAGAAATTACGGTAAGTCTAGCATTTCAGCGGGTCTCTTAAACTTTTAAGTATTTTAGAAAATAATTCTAAGCACTTGCTTCTAACCCCTCTCGCCGCGAGGACACAGTTACAAAGTCCCAACTGTAAAAACTAATCCCGGAATTTCCTTAAGAATTTTTTTCTTTTATATCATAGAGGGATAGTTGGGTTTTACGTCGCACTAATGCTGCGCAGATGGGCAATTGGCGACGGTCTAGGACACACCCATCACAATTTTGATCCTCCACGGAAGGGATGGCTCTCCCGCTTCGGTGACCCCCAGAGGTATAATTTTTGATGGGAACATGGAGGACATTGCGGCCACGACAGATTTAACGTGCACCAGCCACCACTCATATGATAGACGGGGGGGGGGGGAATCTTGTTTCTTGTATTTCAATAATATTCGTAAATTCCGGTGGCAATTTAATAAAGGAGCATAGTTAGCTTGCGCTTCAAAGGGTTAAATCATACCTGCCAATATCCTAATTAATATTTCGCAGCATTGTTAATATTCGCCTTTTGTTCACACCAGTCATTTTTAGAGTACTTTTCTTCTTATTTAACCTTGATTACATATATAGAGAATTACTCTAAAAATAAAGTGGTGTAGAAAAGGGGGCGAGTACTAACAATACTACTCAATATTAAATAGCATGTTGGCAGGTATGGTTAAATCATTCAAATTTTATCCTCTATAATCGATGCGATAAATGCCACTGGGATATATACGCACCGAAGGCACTTGACGGATTAAACGCGGATACGCAAAATCCTTATATTTAAAAATAAATTGTTTTAGGGGCGTGCCTAAAGACGAGTTTGTTATTTTCTTCTGGCTTCACTACGGAGCTGTCGAGTACAAAATATTATTCAGATATTTCTTTTACTTTATTGAGGTAATATAAACTGATGTCTTAAACGAATATTTCCTGCGTATATGTGACTAAATTAATATTTTATGCACGGATTTTTGCGTTCCGGAATTTTTACTTTTTTCTCCACCAGCAGTTATTTAATAGTGATATGATTAATACATAGCTGCAAAGTTTTTTAATTTATTCCGGAATGTTGTTAGCCCCGCCCTTTTTTCCCACCGTAATCTTTGTAGAAAAATTTTATTCAACATATAATTATGATTAAATATGAAGACAACTTCTCTAAAAATATTACGGTGTGAAAAAGGGGCGGGACTATCATCAATCCGGAATAAAATAAAAAAATTGGCAGTTATGTTAACAGTTTTCTAGAAATGTTTAGCAATTAATTATAGCCAAAAATTCAATACGTAATTACTGGTAGGAAATAAAATAAAAAAAATCCGAAAAGCAAAAACCCTGTTTATATATTGATGTCAAGTTTAGATTATGTCATTCGTAATTAACAGTGAAATGTGAAATATTCATAGTTGTGCATGGAAAATAAAAACCAGGTAAAATAAATCAACAAATAAACAAATAAATAATTTCGCTCTCTGTATATATAAATATATGTTATTCGTTTTAATCTATTTCTTGTACATAATGCGTCAAAAAGTTAAATCTAATTTATGTTTATATATCAGTATACAGGCTATTAATAACTTACTATTATGCATGCACATTGTAATAAAGAGCATAGCAATTCAATTCCAAACGCTCTTCAAGTAGTATGTAAATATTGCAGGCAAATGCGTGAGCCGTAACGAAGTGACTCACAGAAATTCTTCAATCTAAAATTCTCTCAAAGCGAGTTGAATAATTAAAACAGGCCCACCTGGGGAAAACATGTTAAAATTATAACCGAGAAAATGATAAAATTATAAATTCAGTTTTAATTCATGCATTAGTATATCTCCCTTAAATTAATAATAAAACATTTTCTGAGAAGGGATTTCATATTTTCTCTAATTTCAGTATATACATAATATTATTCAAAAACTGCCTTTACTTTATTGACGTAAATCTAAAGTGAAGATTTTTCAGTATATATTTAAATTAATTAAAGTTTTAACAAGGAAGTTTTAACACGTTCTGACAAGGACGAGTTAAAATCTTCAGAGATTGGAATGAATATAAAAAACTAAATAATAAATAAATAAATAAATAACTTTTTATCTATTTATCTGTGTTTTTATCGGCTAAAAATGAGACGGATTAATGTTTATAATTTAGTATAAATGTTGTTCATAGCTTATTCATTATGTATGCACAATGAAATAAAGTACATAGGAATTCAATTCAAAACGAACTTCATGTCGTATTTATGTAGTACCGGCAAATAAGAGACTTAAATGTATAAAACAGACCATCTAAGTAAAGTATGCAAAAGTTATAACCGAGAAAATAATATACTTATGAAATCAGTTTGCATTAAAAATTCATTAAATTAATGACAAAGAATTGTCTAAAAAGAAGTTACCTTTCTCAAGAATCTTGATAAATCTAAAAGGTTGCATATAAACTACTTTTAATTAGAAAGGTTATGTAAACTTACGATTTTTTTTTTCATATATTTGAAATGATATACATTTTAAATTAAATTCAAATTCAAAATATATCAACGGTAAATCAACATCAAAATGTTAAAAACCTTTCAAGTCATTCATACATTTCTAAACTATATAAAATTCATACCTGCCAATCATCTCATTAATAAATGGAAGATTTTTAGTATACCTACCCTTTTTTTCACACCAGTCTTTTTTTTTAGAGGGATTTCATACTTGATCGTAGCTACATTCCGAGATAATTACTCTAAAAATAAAGTGGTGTAGAAAAAGGGGCGTGTACTAAAAATCTTCCGGTTCATAATTAGGATTTTTGCAGGCATACTTGTCAACATACTAATTAATATTCCGTAGTATTGTTACCCCCCCCCCCCTTCTTTTTCATACCAGTATATTTTTAGAGTATTTTACTCCTTATTTATTCGTAATTGAAATTGCATAATATTGCTCTAAAAATTTACTGGTGTGAAAAAAAGGACGGGACTAACTCCGGCATTTTTTTTTTTTCTTTTTTTCGCATTTTGTATGTTATTTACTTTTTAAGAGTATTCCCAATATGCATATTTGTACAATTAATGTACTGTGGATACGCATACTTCGATTATAATGAGTACAATTATAATGTATGTTTGAGCTTTGCTGCGTCACTCAAAAAACTGCCGATTTTTATGATATCCATTTGTATTATAAATGTGCATATATATTTTTTTTTTTCATAAATATTGTAACTTCGGAGAATAACGTCCACAGGTGGACTTTACTGTCAAACAAAATCATGCGGTCGTGAAAGTATTAATTAAGTAAAAAGTTATCATATAAATATAATGGTGGAAGAATCAGGGAAAAAAGGCGGGTCTGTAACCACCCTGTAGCAACCCTAATGACAGAGTCCTAACGGAGTCCCTTTGCTTGTTCAATTTAATTTCATTCCTCTGGGCACTATTGCCAAATTTAGGGACTTTTTTTATTTAATATCTATGCAATACTAAATTTTAACTATATAACGATTGCCTAATCACTTTGAAGGCTAATCGTCCATTATATATATATACATACAGAGTAATATATATTTTAAACTGACGCTGTTTAAAGTTCCCTGTAGCTCGATAAGTTGGCAACAATGAGTGCATAATTTTTGCTGCTTTTGCATTAGAAAGTAATTTAAATTTATGCCTAGTTAATTTTGAAGTTTATATAATATATATATATATATATATATATATATATATATATATAATATATTTATATTATCCATGAAAATATGTTCACAAAAATTTTCTGTAGCGGAACAATATAGAAAATATACATAAAAAATCGATTATTATTATTATTATTATTTTTTTTTTTTTTTTTAAATATGATACACAGTAAAAAACTCACATTAAATAAAATTCTCCAGCTTTGACTACCAGGATTGAACCAAAGTCTATCGTAAAGTAAGTGACGATGTTACCTCGTCGCCAGAACGATTTTTATTAACAGCAAAATTTGTGCTGTTAGTTAGCACTTCCCAAACCTGCTTTAATACCATCTTGTTTGTATACTAAACACACCACGGTTGCCAACATTTTAATTTATTCCAAAGCATTTTTATTCCATACTACTTTTTTTTTAAGTAAATTTTTCTTTTTTTATCTTAATTATGTATTAGAGATAGAAAAAAAATCTAAAAATAAAGTGGTGCTTAATAAAGGCAGGGCTAAAAATGCTTCGAAATAAATTAAAATGTTGGCAACTATGATCACACATACACAAAATATGTAACCACCAGATAAAATCTACATCAAAATCGTTAGTAAATTTACATTAAATAAAGAAAGAAATCGGCGTGCCTCAACAATGTTGCATTTCTGTAAAAATAGTTTTAATAAGCTGAAATTTACATAAATAAATAAATTCTATGTTTATAGATGTGTTTTACAGCAGTGATTGCAATAATACGAGCATTGTGCTTGTTTTTGCGAAATAATGAAGCATACAAGATTTTAAAATTTACACAGTAGGCGGAGTTAGTACAACACAGTCGCCCAAAACTAAAACATCCAATTCTTAATTGGTTAAAATGACGTTTGAGGCAGCGTTCCCACTTTTTATAATTTATTCACAAACATTTTTAGCCCCACCTTCTTTTCACACCAGAAATTTTGTAAATTATTTCTCTTTATATGTGACAACGATTAAATAAGAAGAAAGTTATTTTTCAAAATTTCCAGTATGAAAAAGTGGCGGGGCAAAAATGATTGTGAATAAATTATAAAAAATGGGAACGCTGGTTTGGGGGCATGAGTTCCTATCAATTCTGAATCCCTGGGAGTTTCTCTACCTTCCCTTCAAGTTTGACCCATGACCTCAGACTCATCCTTTTTAATTATAAAATTAAACTAATATATTATTGCTATCACAAAAATTCATCTGTATTTTTCTATGCAAATTCCCGTAATACAAGTTACTTATTAAAATGATTTTCCATAATGAATGCATGCATTTTTTATTTCTAGAACGCTAAATGTCGAATAAAAGTAAAGTTTGTACCCTATAGATGACACCTAATAATATTCATTTTGTGATTTTTTATTAAAAAACATTGATAAATATATTTTAAAATTTTAGGATGTGTGATTCAAACGTTCATTTAAAGTTATTGATGAGTTCTTTTGAAATAATTCTCACATTGAAAATTTCCACATTTGGGTGGGGATGGGGACTGTGCTGAATATGAACAATTATTTTTGCCGGCTTGGCTATGGCTATTCTAAATAATGCTTTTTAATGTCACAGTAGTTGGTTACAAATAATTCTCTTGGTGCAGATTTATATAAAAATCTTCCTATATTGCTATATTAAAAATTAAGGGAAAAAAACTTGATAGCAAAGCCACATGTTGGGCGATTTTAACCAAAAGTTGATATACACCAATTTATGTCAAAGTAAATCCACATATATATTTGTATGAAATTTTGTGTATTAGTCCATTGAGCTAAAGCTGCCAAAAAATCTTCGTTACACGCTCACAGACACACAGACATACATTTTCTATCAATGGTAATGTCGTGTTGATTTCTGGTAACTAACCCATCGATAACAAGAAGTCTAAACTTTTTATAAATCCAATACTTTTTTGTAAAATATATACAAGAACGTAATAAAATATATCATTTATTTATTTATTTTTATTTATTTATTTATTTTTTCCTGTTGAATTTTCTATTGTAGCGTTTTAAATTGTACAATAAATAAATAAATAAATAGAAAATACATTTTCTAAGCACGGCAACAATATTTTAAAAGTTATACTTAATATAAAGCTTATTTTTAGCATCATAATTGTAAATATTAACATTGTTTAAATTTTCCGATTTAAGAAAGAAAAAAAGCAAACGAATAAAAATATTTACTCTTTACTTATTTCTAACATTTATAGTTAATTGTAAACTATTACACTTCATTTCTAGAAGAGTAAATAGTGTTAAATATTTATACGAATGGCATAATTTAAACGCGAATTTGAGTTTAAGATTTAAATTACATTCAACAACATGCAAAATGAATAAAAAAAATTACTTCTAAATAAAGTAAGTTGTTTTCAAAATATTGCAAAAATATTTAAACAAGCATCAGAAATATTTATAGTTCAAATAAATAAAATCAGTTTAAAATGTCAGAGATCACATAAATTAATTTTCTATTTTATGCATCATGACGTTTGTATTTAAAATATCAGAGGTATACTTTCTATAGCATTAAATGAATGAATAAATAATACCTTTCTAGGGATAAATTTTATATTGCAATATTTAAATAAACACTGCTCAATTCTAGCTTAAAAAAAAATAATTTGTTTTTTAATTAATAAGTTGTTTACGTTATATATTAATAAGAAGTATGAAGCATTTGTATTCCGAATTATAATCATAAATATAAATACATTAAAAAAATATCAAAATTTTAAGGATGAAAATTGTATTTTTATTTATTTCTATCATCTTATTAATAAATAATAAAGGCCCAAGTTTCTCGAAACTAGCGCTAATATTGACGTCACAGTTAAAACAATATATTGTAATAAAAAAAGCGTAATTTTATTAACGGTTTCCATGCGTGAATTTCAACTGAATAAAATAATAAATAAGGATAACTGAACGGAAAACCATACATCCCAATCCCAATAACGTTGTACTGAAATAAATAAAATAAAATTTTATCCATAGTTTGCTAATTTTGAAAAATTCTTTCATTCATTCTGAATAAATAAAAAAAAAACAATTTCTATTTTTAGAAAAAAAAAAAAAAAAACGTAGTAATGCGGAATTTTAACACATCAGGGGAAAATAATAATAATAAATTAAATATTAAAAAATCAATTACCTCACCAGAAGTTAATAATATGTATATGTTACGGGCAATGTAAATAATTGGGCATTGTTTATAATGCCCGGGCAATTTAAAAAGTGCCCAAAAGGATATGACAAAATGATAAATTATGTTGCAAATATTACATTGCCGGTCATTATGTATAATGCTAAAAGTCAAGTGGGCAATTTAAAAATCATTTTTATTCATATTTCTTATAAAAAATAACAAATTTTTACATACCTAACTGACAAAGTAACAAACAAAAAATAACAAATAAAATTTCACATGCTGACAAACAAACCGGTGGCGATGAAATAAGTACAAACAAAACTTAAGTCCAAATAAAAATAATGTATTAGATATGTACAGTCACCCCAAAAAAAAACGCCACCCCCCCCCCACCTAATTTCGCCGTAAATTATCGTAGAAACATTTGACTGGTACCGATCAATTTGTAATAATGTCTAGTTTATAACGGTATAGTTAAATTTTGCCTAAGGGGTCGTCTACATATTAAAACTGGCATTAACTTCATTTTCTTTAAAGGCAACCCCTATTTTTGACTTCATATTCAGATTTCTGAGATCAAGGCGGTTAGAAAAACATACCTATTTATATACCTTAAATAAATTTTAAATAGAGTTACACGTGAAAATGTATTAGGGGTCCGTCTATACATTTAGAAAATATAAATCACGATACATCACCCAGTATACATTATTTATTAAGTTTCACACCGGAAAAAAATTTCAGAAATGTTAATTATAAAATAAAAAAAATGACTAATTTACAGAACTTTCTGAGTTAGTTTATGAATTAAAAGATTTTTATTGGTTTCTATTGATTAAACATCAGATAGGTCACTTCATACGAAGAAAATTAAATAGCTTGAATAGATATTAAAATATCTATCAAAAGAAAAAAAAAAAAAAAAAAAGATGAATGGTTTTAAATTTGTTTGAAAATTCAAAATTATTTTAACTCAAGCTGCCGTATAATTGTCTGAAACGGCGGCACTCAACCTGGTTCACACGGCCGTTTCACAGTGACAATGGGAGTTTGTTCTGATACTGCAGTACTTTCATTTTCTTTAATTGACTTTTTTAAAATATTAAAACAGATTTTTTTTATTTTTATTTATTTATTTATTTTAATTAATTATTATTATTATTTTTTTTCATGACATTATTAAAAACTTTTACATAAATCTCCACGATATTCTTTTGCTTTTATATTTTATAATGTGTAACAAATTAATATGCAAAATAATAAATCCTACTACTTAATGGGATGTTCTAAAATTCTACACTTTAACACAGATACCGAAATGGACGGTGGGTGTAGAAAGGCTGACTACCCTTAATCTAAATCTTCTCTTGAAAAGGTCAAAATGTTACATAACTCTTTTTTTTTTAAGGAAAAAAGAAGAAGATAAGGAGGAGAAGGAAAGATCAAAACGAATATAAAGCATATTAAACGTTAATACCCTTTTAACACTGGAAAAAGGCGGGGTTTTGTATTGTGTGTCATTTGGGAGCTGTAGAGTGCCAGAAAATTACTTTATGTAATAAAACTTTTCATTTAAAGGGTATTTAAAGCAGCATTATATTTAATACATAGACTATTCAGAAAAAAAGTACCATTCATCTGGTTCATGAAAAATAAAGAACATTTTCTGGCATTGCTCTATGTATATACATTCTTGTCAACCTATCCCGGAAGATTACTGGTCCCGCCCCTTTCCGTACATTTTTTTCACATCAGTCTTTTTAGAGCCGTGTCAGCCATCGGTGGCTGACACTGATCTTTCCATTTAGGCTAAGTCAGCCGGCAGTGTAAAATATGATATAAAATTACAGAAATTACATAGTTTTAAGTAATTACTGACAATTTATTTAAAATTCACTTCACGTTTTTTTTTTTTTTTTTTTTTTTTTTTTTTTTCAATAGGATTTTTATAGGATTATATCGTTAAGGCCTAATGGGGTTTATTGAAACTCGATAAACATAACACGCTTCTAAGCAGCACGTGTGGCCTGAATGGGATTTCCATAAGAATTCGCGTGGCGCTCAATGAGTTAATCGTAAATGTATTTGAAGTTAATTACTCTAAAAATTAAATTGTGTACACCATGCTTGCCAACAATCTCATTATGAAGCGTAGCACTTATAGTCACCGCCTTTTTTTGTACACCAGTAATTTTTTAGAGTAATTTCATTCTTATTTAATCGTAACACTATTTGGAGAGAATCGCTCTAAATATAAAGTGGTGTGGGAAAAGGGGCGTATTTTCAAGGGGCGTTAACAAGTCTACGCTTATTAATGAGATGGTTGGCAGTCCTGGTACACACAGGGGCGGGAACTAACAATGTTACATGTTAGGTTGGCAAGTATGCATATATATTTTGCTTGATTTATAAAAATTTATAACACATTTTCTTCTTTTTTTTTTTTTTAGTATTTTGTGTTTATATCTCTCATTAAAAATAAGTACAATATTCATATATAAACATTTCCATACAGTAATGTATATAAACATATTGATTAAAGAAGATTTGTTGATATTATATAATTATTCTTCTATCTGTATAGTATATTAACACAAATATATTTTGTAAATTTCGCAGCATCGAAAAACAGCAACATAGCTTCCATATCAAGGCTTAATGTAAATAGGACGTAAGCGTACTGTAGCTAGTGTTGAAATTTGAAAAAAAAAAAGAAAAAAGAATAACAGTGGGCTAAAAATACGCCTGAATAAATTAAAATGTTGTTTATTCTGGTTTTAGTCAGGTGATATCACTCGTGCTAAATAGCTGGATCCGCCCTCTCTTAAGCTCAGGTTCAGCTCATCATAAAAATATTGTTTTTAATATCTGCCGCACCAAAATGTTCAAAACACAAATGCCAATTTTCATATATTTTGAAATCTTCCCGTTTCAGCTTTAAAAGCATTTAGATTAATTTATTTTATTTTGAATTTTTAAATTTAGACGTTTAAAGTCTTTTAAATGAAATTTCAGGATTCTGTAAGATCAATATCTATATATTTGAAAGTAATAAGACAATTCCTTTGTTTTAAATTTTTATTCCATAATAACTGTGACTTTGATTTCGTGAATAGGAAATTGAAAATAAATACTATTGAGCTATGTTCCAATAATAGATCTTATAAACTTAAAAAAAAAATAATAATAATAATAATAATAATAATAATAAAGCAAGTTTTCACTATTTGATTCTGTATTAAAAAACTTTTAATAGAAATTTGATATTTTATTATGTTACATTATGGGATAAATTTGAAATAACACAAAGCTTACAAACGGTACAGTAACCAAATGCAAATATGTCACAACAAAATTTAAACATAAAATTTATGGTAAAAAATCTTTTTAAAATTATTAAGTATTCATAATAATAATAATAAAACGATTGTCGAATGCATAATTGCTGTTTCATGCAACCAGTTTCGCTGTACCGTGTTTTCTAAAACATGATATTTAACTAGAGGTGTACGTACTCTTAAATATTGAAATGCGAAAAAAAGTGTAACAGGGTTAAAATAGAATTTTAGCAGCGAAAAACTAGAAAAAGATATTTAATACTTATGAAGAAAGACTTAACATATTAGGATCGGATATATTCTTCTCGTGTACCGTAAGCCACGCCTTTTCACAATTTTTCTAAAACTTTATAATATAAAACAAAATAATTTTGCATATTTGTAATTAAATCATTTAAGTTTTGTCTTCAATAATCGATGTAGTAAATACCATATGCAAATTTGTCTTCCTTTTTTAAATAGTGTTTCAGCGAATCAGAGGCGGGGCTTCTTTTTTTTGAAATTCTTTCACAATCCCTCGCCTACATTGTGATAACTTTACAAAAATATGCCAATTTGTATAATAAACATCGAAATGTTCCTTAGAAAACAATTATAATAACATAAAGGTAAATAAAAATAGTTTTTCGCCTAAATGTATAGAAATATTGACTCACAGAGGATACAAATTATTACAAGTGACGCCCCCCCTAACAGTAGTAAAAAATGAAATATCACTGTAACTCAAGAAATAATGTTAGGAACGAGCTGTAAATTTGGAAACCCGTGTTTTTGATGATGCCCGTTCTATTCGTGCAAAAATTAACATAGGTCATAATTCATAATTTTTTCAAATATGAATTTATTAATAATTTTCATAATTCAAAAAATGTTTTTTTAGCAAAAATTTGCATGGAATATGTTTGGGTCACTTCATTCTAACGAATAAAAAAAAACAGAATTTAAATATCATAATTATTTCGGAAGATATGATTTAATGTTTGTCACATTCATTTAACATTAGCACCCCCAAACTTTGACAGCTTATAACTCTATGAAAAATTGAGCGAGATATATAAACTATACCATTTTCCGTGATGATTTGATCCAAAGAATTCAAATAAATTATAAAAAATGGGGTTTACCATTGAAAAAAATGAAGTTGATGTCAGTTTTAATATGTAGACGACCCCCTAAGTAAAATCTAACTATAACATTATAAACTAGACGTTATTCCAAACTGGTTGGTACCAGTCGCATGTTTCTACGATAATTTACGGCAAAATTAGGGGGGGGGGGTGGCGTTTTTTTTTTTGGGTGACTGTACGTACTTACAAATTTATATTTACACAAAATGTCAATATGTAGCAATACATAGAGGGTCTATTTATTAGAGCAGCTTCCACTTTGGTGAAATTTCGAGTTACATAGCTTTTTTTCTTTACGACACTTGCACTTGTCGGATTTACAGTCACCTTTACAGCCACATCGACTATAGCCTTGGCCCCCTGTCTTGGATGACAATCTTGCACATTCTCTTAGTGAAATCTCTGTCTGTGGCATATCTTCGCCATATATAAACTTCTCATTACATATTGTAAATTGGTTCCTGGCATAAAGTTGATTTAGAATTCCGTGTTTCGTGCCTAATTTATACAGATTAGCATCTGTTACTTCAAGAACAAATGCCAAATTTTCTTCCATCAGTGCGACCTCTGTCGACATCTGGGACTCGAACTCTAACTGTGTCACCTTTTTCAGCATCAGGGTATTTTGAGTTAGAAGTTTGAACCATTCTTTCAGCTTGTTTTTTTAGATTGCTTGCTGAAATCTGCCTAATTTTTAATATGTCGGCTTTCCTTTTTTTCACATAGGGTTCTTCCGGGGAATCTTCATGCCCGAAAGATTCTTGAAATTCTTTATTATGTAAATCAGGGCTTGGTTTAGCTAGCAAAGTTGAAGTTTGAACATAACTATCAAGAGAAAGTAGTTCCTCCTCATCATGTTGAATTGGACCTGGTAGCTCCGCTAACACATGTGACTCAGGTTTATTTTGCAGTGGACCTTCTTCTACAGACTGTAAATTGTTCTGATCTTTTACTAGAACTTCTAAGTCCTCTTCACAATTTATATTATGCAGAACGTCTGTGGGTAAAAAACTTTTTAGACCAACTTTTAACTTTGTCCCAAACATGGCCTCATACGGAGTACAGTTGATGCCACTATGATGAGCTCTGTTCTTCATTAGCTGTACAAAACGTAAGCCTTCTGACCATTTCCTGGTGCTATTGTCTTCTAGCCACGGACAAAGCATATTTTCCACGTCCTGATTCGCACGTTCTACGGAATCCTGACTTTGAGAGTGTCTTGGCTTCCCATGCACCATCTTCAACTCGGGCCACACATGCTACAT
Source organism: Salticus scenicus (assembly GCA_963930645.1). Classification (NCBI taxonomy): domain Eukaryota; kingdom Metazoa; phylum Arthropoda; class Arachnida; order Araneae; family Salticidae; genus Salticus; species Salticus scenicus. The sequence goes on from OZ005655.1 coordinate 237,042,784, forward strand.
AGTTCGCTAATAGTACTGTTAGCAAATTCTCTCCCATTATCACTTTGCAAAATACTGGGCGCACCAAAAATTGCAAAAATATTCAAAAGCACATAAGCTACTTCTTCTGCTCTTTTGCTTTTAAGAGGTCGAAGTTGTATAAATTTAGTAAGATGGTCTTGGTATACAAGTATGAATTTATACTGATCATCAGCTTGTGACTGCATGTCAATTAAATCGACTTGACATCTTGAATTCATATTCTTACTTAGTATCGGTCTAACAACTAAACCTTTTTTTGGCACACTGTTTTTTTTTCGCAGGTCATACATAAATTTAGATATGTAACAATCATTTCCCTTGTAATGTTTTTATACTTTGAATTTAGCTCTTTTTCCATACGGTTTCGACCACCGTGCCCAATTGCTATATGTGCATCATGTAAGAGTTGAAATATCTCTTCCCGATGTACGTAAAATCTTATCTGCTCTTTACCTTCCTCTACAGGAACTATCAACTTTTCCTTCTCTCCAATAGTCATTACGTCAAACCTACGTAAACGCTGATAATCCTCGGGTTTTTTATTTACCACTTTGCTTCTAGATGTTTTAACCTTTTCTATTAACTCCAAGTATTGTGGTTTTGTGAGAATTTGTGTATTCTGAGCTTTTGATGAACATAATTCATCCAGACGTTCATTAAAACGGTGCTTCATGTCACTGACATCAGTTACTAACTGTTCCTGCATTTTATTTTATAGAAAAATCACTAACACTTAATAAACAGAACCCAAAGTCAATTTAAGACATACATCAATAAGCATTTGTTGCACATAAGCTAAATAACATCCAAAGACAACCGGAAAACGTAAATAACGCGACGCAAGCCACAGGTACCGGCACAGGCGACAAGCGACTGAAAATGAATGCTGATTGGCCAGCCAGAATCACACCACACAAGCGACTGAAAATGAATGCGGATTGGCCAGCCAGAATCACACCACACGCACGTGGTTGTCCCATTGCTGTCAATTAATCAAAGTGCCCAAAGAAATAATAGCGGTATTTATAATGACCGGGCAATGTGAGAAATCATCGTAAAGTAATTCAAATTTATCAAATTGCCCAATTTTAATGGTCATTATTCATAATAACCAAGCATTATGAATACTGACCTAAATAATTACATTGCCCGTAACATATATATATATAAATAGATAAACACGTGTTTATAAAATTTAAATTAAAGTATTACGATATCATTTTTAATTTATTGGAGATTTTTAAACTTCAAAACACGTAATTCAATATTCTGCTGTAAAAGGTAAACCAACGTTTAGTGTTTAAATTGGCCAGAAGAAATAAATTTCGTAATACATGTATAAAAATCAAGCGTTAGGCGGATGCAGACTGACTAGTGTGTGAATAATGGTAAAACGTTCTATTTAACTGTTCATTTCTGGCACAGTAAATAAAAGTCAGGTATTTACACGACTGAAATATTTTGAATTTGAATTTTGAATTTTAACTTTAAAGTATTTCATGAACATGTAGAAAAAATAAAATAAATTCTTTAGAATAAAGTACTATGTTTTTCTTTGTTTGATATTGGAGAGCTATTTCAATACATTCAAAGAAGTCATGTGGGAAGCTTTATTCTTTGAATAAACAAAAGCATTTTAAAATATCAGCCTCTACGAAAATAGTTCTAGTTTTGCGTGCGCCATACAAATATTTTGTATGTTTAAAATATCAAATGTATACTTTACATTTTTTTCTTTTTTTTTTTTTAAGTCGTTGTAAAGTTTGAATTACTTTTATAATTTTGGAATTTATAATATTGGGGATGATTTTTTATTTTTTAAATGAAAAGCAATTAAACAAAATTGTTTTTAAATTAGAAATTAATTTAGTACCCGAGTCCTATTTTTGAGTGACACTTTTTCTTCAAACATATTTGTAAATTGTTAGATTCTGCAATTAACACTTTCCCGACCGCTGACGTAGATCCCCTCATTTGAAAATCTGAAACTCCGCCAGTGGGCAGTTCTTCCGCAATTTGTGTGTTATTTATTTCTTAAGAATATACCTTTTATTCATACTTTTACAATCAAATATCCTTTGGATACAAGTACTTTGATTAGGAAGAACATAATTATAATGTATATTCATTTCTAATATAAATGTGAATGCAGAAAATATTGTTTTGAACCGTACAATTTTTAGAACCGGCTTTTTTTTTCACACCAATAATTTTTTAGAGTAATTTTAGTCTTATTTAATCGTAACAACATTTGGAGAGAATAACTCTAAAAATATAGTGGTGTGAGAAAAGGGCCGTTTTTTCAGGGGGCGTTAACAATTATACGGTTATTAATGAGATGGTTGGCAAGTAAGCTATTGTAACTCGGAAGAATAACGCCCATAGGAGGACCTTACTGTCAAAAAGGCAAAAGCATGCGGTCGCGAAAGTGTTAATTGTATCTCAGTGTGTCTTGCAGGGTGGTTACCGCTCCGAATTTATCCCTGATTCTTCCACCAATAAACTTATATGGTAATTTTTTATTTAATTAATCTTACAAACTTACTATTAAAAATTCCAAAAGAAATATACTGATGGAAGAATGAGGTGGAAAATATGGCCCACCAACGCTCTGTATTGCAGTAGGTATGTGGTGCTGAGTTTACTGTATTTAACAAATAAGCATAGATGTCAACATTTTAACACTTTCGTGACCGCTGACGTGAATTCACGCCATTTGAAAATCTGTAACTCCGCCAGTGGGCGTTATTTTAGGCTAAGCTACATTATTTCTTAAAAATATATCCAATATTCCTTTTTGCAATCAGTGCACTGTGGATATAAATACTTTGATTGGAAAGAGTATAATTCTAATGTATATTCATTTATATTATAAATATGAATACAATTAACATTGATTTAAAATAATGTAATACAAAAGATCAACGGCCGCAGGTGGAGCTTATTGTCAAAAAGACAAAATCAGGCGGTCCCGAAAGTGTTAATTTATTCCTTTTAGCCTCGTCTTTTTTCATACCACTTATTTTTTAAGTATACTTTTTTCTTATTTTATCGAAGTTATATTGTGGAGAAAATTTTTCTGTAAATAAAGTGGAGCAAAATAAAGTTGGGACTGAAAATACGCCGGAATAAATTAAAATATTGGCCTATATGAATAAGACTATGTCATACTTGCTAACATTTAAAATTTATTACGGTGTACTGTTAACCTCGCCCTTTTTTCTCACCAGCAAATTTTAAAAGCATTTTTCTTATTATTTAGTTATAATTATATATTGTAGGAAATTTCTCTAGAAAGAATAACCTATATATAATTGTTAATTAGGTGTTGCATTGTTTGTAAGTCTAAGTTTTTAAATATTTTACAAAGATACTTAATTCGCCCTAATGTAAAAAAAAAAAAAAAAAAAAAAAAATCGTATATCCTACTTTTGAAAGATTTTATTTTATTTATTTATTTTTTTTTTTAAGGGCTTTCTTTTAGACGTAATTTCTTTTAAAGTTTGAATTTTTAAATATAAAATTATAAGCGAATCATTTATGTATATTTATGTAAAAATATATATATATATATATATACATTGAATATAATGAAAAAAAAAAAAATCATGATTTATAAAAATCAAAATCGATATTTTATAACATAACTATTTAGTGTCAATATTTTAAAATATTCTATACAAATACATGCCAGTTTAGATTTCAGAATTATTATTCCATAGAATTATTATTGCTTCAATGGTAGCTCCTGCAGCTCTATTCTATGACGCATCTGGGATATGTATTATAGGGCATTAAGCGTAATTAAAATAGACCAGTTGAGAGAAAACCAGATTAAAATTCCTTTGCGGCAAATTATGTTATAATAAATTTAACCTCGTAGCTATCTGAGAATATGCATTAATTTAATTAGTAGAAGTTATGGAATGTAGGGTCACAAATATTTTACTTCCAGCTAATGTGGAATTTCTACATAGAAAGCACTGAATAATTCATTGAACACATTACATAATTTATAAATTATACTCTAATTTTATTGATAAATCTAATTCAATTTTCAAAATCCCTTAGTCTAAATCTAGTATTTTATAAAATATTGTAATAATTATTGACATATCTGTCCACATTCTAATAAATGTTCCTTAACACTTTTTGTACCGCCTCTTTTTCTATACCAGTTTATTTTTAGAGAAATTTTCTTGAAATATAATTATGATTAAGTGAAAAAAAAAAAAAAAAACTTGTGTGTAAAAATGCAGGTATTAACAATACTACGGAATAATAATTAAAATTTTAGCAGATATGATTATCGATAACAAATCTTGTTATTTGAAAAGTATCTTAAATTATTTAAGTCACTCATAAATTAAAATTATTACACCCTCTATAATCCTGTGCTTTACTTATTCGGTCCTGCCACTAATCAGGTATTTTATACAGGCAGTTACCAAGACATTTTCCAACTAACCGCTAATTTGTACAGTTAACTTACATTAAAACTTCAGTTGGGTGTATGTTCTAAAGTAGTGTATAACTAATATTACATACATACATGTATACAGAGCCTGATTAAGGGGGGAGAACACATTATTTATACTTAATTAAATAATGTGTTATTTTTTAACAAATACTTTCCTCCTATAATAAACAGAAAATTCTCATTAAAAATTATTTTAAAAGAATTCTGGTGTCTAATAACGGTGAGTAAATTGGATTGTTTTACACCGTTCATTTTTTATAAAAAATATTTCCTCGTCAAAGCGTGGAATTTCTATGACATGAAGTAAAAAATAATTGTAAAAATATTCCGGTGAGAGCGGAGATAATGTGTGCTTCCCCCTTAATTAGGCTCTGCATGTATAACATAAAACCAGGGGTCGTACTCTCCTCCCTTCTTTCAGGGCACTCAGATATTAGAAAATTTTCCCGTTTTTGCCACCAGTAATTTCATGCAGGAATACTTCTGGTATGTTTATATTTCTGGTATGTTATGCCAGATTGGGGATTTTGTCCCCATTTTGGGGATTTTTGAGGCTTCTGTGGGCAATTTTGGGGAATTCTAAAATTTTTGGGGACAAATCTGGGGAGTTCAACTTTCTGTCAATGTTGGCAACGTAATGATTTATTGCTACGACCAGGGATTTTCAATAACATTATTGTTATTTTAGTTTTTTTTTTTTTTTTTTTACTAAATTGCCTTTATTTGGGGAAAAATCTGAGCTTAAATCCACTTAAATCTGCTTGATTTTTTTTTTTTTTTTTCCCTTTTTAGTCGAAATCAAGTTGGGGATTTTTTCGAAATTATACCCTGATTTGAAGAAATTTGGAGACCTGTTTGGGGAAATAATTTTCGACTGTCTGGCAAAACTGATAGTAATATGCCACGAGTATATAGGGTAAAGATTATTTTATAAAAATTGTGGTAGCAATGTAATTGAGAATTTCTCATTCATGAGAGTGTCCTGTAAAAAAGGGCGGAGAGTACGATAATAGCTTCTAACGTTTAAATGTGCCACTTTTAATTATTTCCGGTAATCCCGCGTTTTTGCCAATTCAGCAATTCTCTTCTTCGATATCTGACGGATTACCAAGAGATCAATGTAGCTATACAAACATCTGAAAGATTTTAATTTATGGAAACACACTTAGATACATATACAAAAATGTATTTGTTTAATTTAATAGATTATAGTGTCGTAAGTGTCTGTATGTATTTCATTTATATCATACACAAACTAGTATAAGCCCACTCCGATGGATTGCCATATCAGTCAAGTGGAATGCATAATTGTATTATAGATACAAACATTATTATATTGAGTAATTCTATGTAGTTCTAGAGTCAGCGACACACAGATATATTTATGCTTTAATCAATATTTTCTAACAATAATCACTATTCCGTTTAATCAGAAAAAATAAATACCTAAAATATCATAAAGGTGCCCATACGATCAGGGGCGAAGCATGGTTCAAATTCAAACATTCTTGGAAGCGCTGAAGAGACTCGCTTCCAAAATCAGAGGGAGAATCAATTCAGCTTTACGCCATCGCTAGACTGGATCTGATAGACGAGAAACCGAAAATACTATTTCATTTTTTCTAATATAATGAAATTATTGTTCTACAACTTAAATAAGGGAGGCGCCGCCATCGCTTTGCCGCTGGATAATAGTAGTATGAAGTTAGTAGTATCATGTTTCTAAGTGACTGAATATGTAACCGTCTACCAAGGAATTATCCTATTATTATGGGAAAGATTATATAATTTATTTTTAAACCAAACTTTTACTCTTTTGTGAATTCTTAATCATTTTAGTAAATATGTGATGTGGAAGATTAAACAAAAAGTTACAAATTGCTAATAAAATTGAATTTAAATTAAATTATTAGACGTCCTACATTTCTAATATTTTGATTTTTTTTTTTTTTTTTTTTTTTAATAATGATAAAAATATCTAGAGACGTTTTCCTTTTTTTTTCCTTTATCTTCTTTCATTTTTCTTCTCTATCATTTTTTTTTTTTTTTTTTTTTTTTTGTTTTGTTTTGTTTTTTGTTTTTTGTAATAAACGAAAATAAAAATAAATGTGTTCAATAATGTAACGTGGGAAATAACACGGGTGAATTAGTAACACGGAAGTTCACATATACATTTATTTTCTTTTCCTTACTTTCTACTTTTTTTTTTTTTTTTTTTAAGCCCTCAGTTTAACGAAATCCTATAAGCTATTAATAAACACATTATTTTAAAGAAAGTTTTAAAACAACAATTTTATTTTAAATATTTTGTAAGAATATATCATAAGTTTGAAAAATATGTATTTATTTGTCTAATAATGATATTAAATTGTTATATCCAACATATATATTGAATAAACTTATTAATTCAATATATTTTATTTTATTTTATTTAAAATTTTTACAATACTTTGAAAATACTTTCTACTATTAAATCTGTTAGACATTCCGGGGCACTTTTATCTTAAAACATGACATTTTTACAAAAATTACAAAAAGAAAAAAAATAAGTTTGCGATAGAATTTTATATTTATGTCAATCGATTAGCTCATATCAATTATTCATGAGGAAAAGTCTATTCATTTTAATCTGGAAATATGCCATATACTTTTATAAATTTCCATAAAATAAATTGATCAAACTGTTTAAATATTTCTTCCAATAGTATGTAACAGACTACATAGAAAATTTCTCTAATCCTATTAATTATATGTATACATATATATTTAATTAAGTTCTTTTTTTTCCACAAAAAGCATTTTTATTTTTATTTTATTTATTTATTTATTTATTTTTTTTTTTTGTATATTGATAAAATAAATTTAAAATAATTTTGCATAATCAAGTAGATCTAATTTGAATAGTTATTGTGATTATGAGTTTAATGTGTGCACTGCACATGTGCACTAAGAAGTGTTATTGGTTTGAAACGTTAATTAATATAATTAATATATTTCAAATTTATGATTTTAAATATAAAAACCATCACAACTATTGATGTTTATTATAAAGAAAAAGCTAGAACGAAAAAGTGAAGCTTGTTTTTCTCCTTTAAATATGGAGTTGAAATAATAACAAATTTTAGAATATGAAATATTTTTTACTCCAACTTTTTTTTTCTACTAGAAATTTTTAACCCTTTGCGGCGCAAGACAATTCGGATCATTTAAATTATACTGCCACCGGAATTCTTGAACTAAATTAAACTAAAAGAAATTTTAAATTTTAAGGTTAAAAAAAACCGGCCTTTTCTGATATGTTATAGACGTAAATTTTTGCTAAAAAATTTCTGGGATGAATTTTTGCAGCTGAATCTTAAATTTTGCGTCCTCGCAGCGAGGACAGCGCGCGTTAAGGGGTTAATAGAAGTTTTTAATAGTCGTTTTTGTTGTGATATTTAATCTCAGAACTTTCTTTTATTAACTTTCATTTTTCTTGTTCCGGACTTTCTCTTTTTGTTTTTTATTTCCCGCCAACTGATTGTTTTTGTGCACCTGCCGTATCACGTGACGATATGTCGCGTCTCTCTACAAGTACATTGTAATACTTTTTTCAATCATGTAATTTTTGTTTATTCGGAACTGACGTTCCATTTTTAATCGTATTTTGTGCCTAAGAAATCTATAATAATAATATTAAATAAATTTTAAAAGGTGAAATTCTAGTCAGTCCTTTATCATGCAGTTAATATTTAAATTATTAAACAAATATTAATCCCCTTTAATTACAGCAAAACAAGTTGTTATGGTTTTAAACCAGAAGTTATTCATACTGCATTTTTAAGCGTACAATCTGATGATTGCGTTACGAGATTTTCTTCAAGAAATGGCATACATGATTACCTGTGATAACCCAGGTAAGTCAAACTTCTTTTAATAAATTGACTGTACAATATTAGAAAAGAACATCTATTATTAAATATGTTATATAACTTACTGAGGAAAATAACGTATTCATGCCTTCACATATTAGTTTCTCCATTAGATTATGATTCTGATATTTTGAATTGAAAATTTAGATTTATTCTTGACAAAAGTTCAAAATTTTTTTTTTTCATTGCACATTGGAAGAGATTGCTACATTTAAATAATAAAATAAATAAGAAATGAAAATGTAAGCGAAAATATTTGTTTTTGTTTCTTCAAAACCGAAGTGACACTAAATCGAAAGTATTGAAAAGTGCTTATTTTTATGAAAACTATTTAATTTTATTTTCTTCTTCAAGTACTATTTATCCGAACTGTGTTGATTTAAAATATTAAATGAATATTTACGAATTGAACAAATATTAACAAAACTATTACAAAAATTTTGTTTAAGTATGTCAGCAACAAAAGATATACAAATTGAACCGCTGAACTCTACAAATTATAATGTGTGGAAGTTTCGTATTGAGATGTACTTGCAAAAAGAGGATCTTTTTACAGTCATTACTGACGATCCTCCCAACCCAATAACCGATCAGTGGCGTTCAAAAAATAGAAAGGCCAGAGCCATTATAAATCTACTTATTGATAACGAACAGATTGTGTACGTTATGAATCTAGATACAGCACGAGAGTGCTGGAATGCTCTGCGCCAAGTCCACGAAAGATCATCCCTTACGAGTAAGCTTTTCTTACTTAGGAAACTTTATTCCATAAAATTAATGGAAGGTGGTGATGTAAACCAACATATAGCTGATATATATAAAACACGCGACAGACTCACTGCTATAGGTGAAGTCATAGATGAATCGCACCTAGCTGCATTAATGCTATGCTCACTCCCTCCTTCGTATGACGTTCTCATAACAAGTCTCGAATCGAAAGACGAAGCGCAATTGACACCTGAGTATATACGAAACAAATTAGCTGATGAATATGCCAAAAGGCTTGAAAACAAAACAATTCAAAATTCAGCGTTAAAAGTCCAATACCATAACAAATCGGAGAAATTCTGCAAATACTGCAGGAAAAGCAATCATAATATAGAAGATTGTTATAAGTTAAAAAATAAAAATAATTCTGCTGTTAAAAGTCACAGTAAAAATTTCAACAAAAAACCCAACTTCAGATCCAACATATGCTCTCAGAACAATGAGAAGCCAGATAGCGCTCAAATTGCAGAGGGGAGCAATAAACCAAAAGCTGATAAATTGTATTCTTTTTATGTTGGAGATAAAACTGTAAATTGGGTGGTTGATTCAGGGTCGTCTTCACATATCTGCAATGATAAACTAAAATTTCGCGATCTTAAAAATAACGTTTCTAACGTCACTATCGCGAACGGCACGCAGCTAAAATCTTTGGGTTCCGGTACTGTGGATTTGTATACCGTAAATTCGGAAAACACACAGAACAAAATAACACTTAAAAATGTTCTTTATGTCCCTGAAATAGAAACTAATTTAATTTCTATAAAAAGAGCAACAGAGAATGGCTGTATCGCTGTATTTGATGATAAAACCTGTAAAGTTGTAGGCCTAGGACCCCAGTGTTGTCAATCGGCCTTAATCCCTAACACCAACACCTGTAAAATTGTAAATCAGGGAAATACATGCATTGAGGGATATGTGAAAAATAACTTATATGAATGTCAATTAAATTATTCTGAAAACAAACACACAGCGAACATTGTAATACAAACTTGTGATAACGAAAATTGCATAAACAAGTGGCATGTGAAACTTGGCCACAGAAATACTAACCACATTAAAGATTTAGTTAACAAGGACATGGCTGTGGGTATAAAATTAAATGATTGCAAACATAATACTGAATGTAAAACATGCATAATGTCAAAATTAACTGATTCACCTTACCCCAAAGCTGCACAATTTAGAGCCTCCGTACCACTCGAACTGGTCCACACAGACTTATGTGGCCCTATGAAAACCCCCACTGTAGGTGGAAAATATTACTTTCTTACATTCATAGACGACTACAGTCGTTATACTATTATATATTTGCTAAGAAATAAGTTTGAGGTATTTTCTAAGTTAAAGGAATATGTGGCTATGACCGCAAACAAATTTGGCCGAAAAGTGCAAGCAATTCGCTCCGATAACGGGGGTGAATACACTAGCATGGAAGTAAATGAATTTTTGAATAAAGAAGGAATTGAGCATCAGTTTACCGTTCCTTTCTCTAGTGCTCAGAACGGCGTGGCAGAACGCTGACCGAAATGGCTCGCTGTCTGCTTAAAGACAGTAATTTACCGAATTCCTTTTGGGGGGAAGCCGTAAATACTGCAAATTACATACAAAATAGGCTCCCGACCTCCTCATGCGACTCAACTCCTTACGAAAAATGGACCGGCCGTAAACCCGATTTATCAAATATAAAAACATTCGGATGTCGCGCATACGCATATGTACATAAAATACATAGGGGAAAACTGGATAGCACCGCTCAAGAAGGAATTTTTGTGGGATATGATAATCGTAGCAAAGGCTACAGAATTTGCACAAATAATAAAAATGTAATAATTAGCAGAACAGTAAAATTTTTGGAGGATGAAAATAGAGAATCCCACAATAATGAAACATCACAAATCAAGAATGAAAATTCAAATGATGAAATTCCGGTGTCCAAATTACCAATATTAGATACTGATATAAATATAGATATAGCGGGCGATAACGATAGTCCGGATGACACGCAAACTCTGCCGCGACGATCACAACGATTAAATAAAGGTGTTCCGCCCGACAGATTTGCATTTGCAGTAAATGACAAAAGAATTGATGAGCCTAAGTGTTTTGATGATATATTAAAAATTCAAAACCCAGCTGAAAAAGAAAATTGGCTGAATGCCACACTCGACGAAATGAATTCACTCAGACAAAACAATACTTGGGAACTTGTTGACGCTCAACCAGGGACCAAAGTAGTAGGGTGTAAGTGGGCGTTCAAGGCCAAATACAATAGCCAAGGACAAGTCGAGAAATATAAAGCCAGGCTTGTTGCCAAGGGTTTTTCTCAAAAATACGGGGTGGACTATGACGAAACTTTTGCACCAGTTGCATCGCATACCACTCTAAGAAGTTTCTTGACCATGTCACTATATAAAAATTTGAATCTAAGGCATGTAGATATAAAAACTGCTTTCCTACATGGAAATTTGCAAGAAGATGTATACATGCATCAACCCGAGGGTTATGTTATCCAGGGCGAAGAAAATAAAATATGTAAGTTAAAGAAAGCGATATATGGCTTGAAACAAGCCGCTAGAGCGTGGAATTTGAAAATTAATGAAACATTGTGCAAATTAGGATTTAAACAAAGTCAACATGACAAGTGTTTATATATACGTAACAAAGATAACACAGAAACTTACATTCTTGTGTATGTTGATGATCTACTTGTAGCTGGTAAAAATCACGATATTGACATACTAATTAATCAACTTAGGGAAGAATATCCATTAACCGACCTTGGGGAAGCCAAATATTACCTCGGAATAAATATAGAAAGACCTTGTAAAGGAGTAATTACGCTTGATCAAAATAATAAAATACGAGACATTGTAACCAAATTTGGGCTAGATAACGCACGGCCCTCTGACACACCAATGGAACCAGGGTATATAAAATTAACTGATAATGACAATCTCTTACCAAACAACACAATGTACAGACAGGCTATAGGCGCGTTACTTTATATTTCTACAGTATCGCGACCTGATATAAGTGTTGCCGTTGGCATCTTAAGCCGTAGAAACGAAAATCCTAGAGCGAAAGACTGGGAGGCAGTTAAAAGGGTTATTAGATATTTGAAAAATACCCAAGATATTAAATTAAAACTTTGTAACTCTGGTGAACCTGTTCTTAGAGCATATTCGGATTCGGATTGGGCCAATGATCCAAGTGATAGAAAGTCTATATCTGGAAATTTATTTAAGATAGGAAAAAATCCAATATTTTGGACTTCGAAGAAACAGTCCTGTGTGTCCATGTCTTCAGCAGAGGCTGAGTACGTCGCAGCTGCGAGTGCTGCACTTGAAATACAGTGGCTCAACAAACTACTGGATGATTTAAATTTGCCGCAAGAATGTCCTATAGTGTTGTACCAGGACAACCAATCTACCATCAAGATTGCTGAAAATGAAAAATTCCAGTCCAAAACAAAACACTTACAGCTGAGATATCATCTTCTGCGAAACTTAATACAAGAAGGCCTAATGAAACTTCAATACAAACCTACCAAAGAAATGAGCGCCTATACCCTCACAAAAGCTCTACCAAAAACTGATTTTAATAGACATAGAAATGCATTAATGAACAATTGAAAAATTTCTGAGCTTAAGAGGGGGTGTTGTGATATTTAATCTCAGAACTTTCTTTTATTAACTTTCATTTTTCTTGTTCCGGACTTTCTCTTTTTGTTTTTTATTTCCCGCCAACTGATTGTTTTTGTGCACCTGCCGTATCACGTGACGATATGTCGCGTCTCTCTACAAGTACATTGTAATACTTTTTTCAATCATGTAATTTTTGTTTATTCGGAACTGACGTTCCATTTTTAATCGTATTTTGTGCCTAAGAAATCTATAATAATAATATTAAATAAATTTTAAAAGGTGAAATTCTAGGCAGTCCTTTATCATGCAGTTAATATTTAAATTATTAAACAAATATTAATCCCCTTTAATTACAGCAAAACAAGTTGTTATGGTTTTAAACCAGAAGTTATTCATACTGCATTTTTAAGCGTACAATCTGATGATTGCGTTACGAGATTTTCTTCAAGAAATGGCATACATGATTACCTGTGATAACCCAGGTAAGTCAAACTTCTTTTAATAAATTGACTGTACAATATTAGAAAAGAACATCTATTATTAAATATGTTATATAACTTACTGGGGAAAATAACGTATTCATGCCTTCACATATTAGTTTCTCCATTAGTTTTCGCAGCTTTCTGCGGTTAAACGCAACGAACATTTTTACAGAGCAATATACGTGTGGAAAAACCATAGAAGTTGGCACCTATGTGCTAACAATACTGTCCAATAAATTTACATGTTTGCATATCTGTACTTATGTGAAAATCGATGAAATCAGCCGATTTATTTGCAGTCCATTACATTTTTGCTCCCCCCCCTTTTTTTCTGAGTTATGATAAATTTTAGTCATTTATTTAAAATATGGAAAAATGCACCATAACCACCACTACCACCAGATCGTGAAGAGTAGTTTGCTCATTATTTATTCCATCATAATTACATCTCCTGTAGCACAATAATAACGGTCATTTCTGGGATTCCTTGGACCTGACAATATTACACGGCAAACCTTTTTACCAATATCGGCCAGTATAGGAATACGTCAGACCCATAGAAAAATTAACCCATAGGCTTGTAATATTTATAATGTTGCTAAAAAAAAATTCCTGACCACTTTTTTTTCCAAAAATATAATTAAATGTAAATGAAAACCGAATTTGATCTCTTCAGAAAATTTAAGATTACGGGTTCAGAACTGTTAAATATCCGACAACAATGAACAAGATTGGTAAAATGATCGATTTTAAGCAGTATTGAACCAATATTGTTGTTCTAATGAGAATATCTTAGAAAAATTTACTATAAATCAAGTGGTGTGAAAAAAAGGCGAGTGTTAACAGTGTTTTGGAATAAAATAAAATGTTGGTTTATCTAGCTAGTGGTCCTACCTGCCAGCATTCTAATTAATATTCCGTAGCATTGTGTACTAGCCCGTTTTTTGTTTGCTAATAGAATAATTTTCTTCAAGTGTAATTACGATTGAATAAGAAGAAAAATACCCTCTCTCTCTATCTCTCTCTTAAAAAAAAAAAAAAAAAAAAAAAATTCTGATGTATGTATGTGTGGAGGAAAGTGGGGGGGGAGGCGGCTACTAAAGACGCTACGGAATATTGATTAAAATGTCGGCACATACGCTAAAGGTATAAAACCTTTTGTACATATTTTTTTAGAATTTCATGTTTAAAGCATATTGTATAAAAATGTTTACATTTTTCTGAACCCCTCCCTTTTTTAGGGACACAATCTGGGATGGGAAGTCCGCTTTTTTTTTGCAAGTATGAATATTTTCTCTCCCATTTAATAACGTCACTTTAATAATAATGATAATAAAATATGATAAACAATTTCTGTGTAAAAATAGTCCTAGCAAAAACAAAACAAACAAAAAAAAAAAAAAAAAAGAAAAGAAAAGAAAAGAAAAGAAAGAAAAAGAAAGAAAGAAACGTTCTACTATTTAAAGATTAACCGAAAAAGAATGGAAATTGAGAGTCCTGATTTGTATGCTTGTAATACAACCAGTGTCCGAAATTTCCACCTTTTTCTTTCAGGACGTCATCAGGGATGAGAAATATTCGCTTTTGCATATTTGCCAACCACCTCATTAATAACCGTACAATTGTTAACGCCCCTTGAAAAAACGCCCCTTTTCTCACACCAATATATTTTTAGAGTAATTCTCTCCAAATGTTGTTACGATTAAATAAGGCTAAAATTACTCTAAAAATATTATTGGGTTGAAAATAAAGGCGGGTACTAAACATTGTACGGTTCATAATGAGATGGTTGGCAAGTATGCTTTTGCAACCACTATTTTTATACAGATATCGTTAACATATTTTTTATAGTATCGTGTTACCATTAAATAAAAGAGATTATTGTTTAAAAATAGTGGTAGAAAAAAAGACGAAAATATGTCATATTTTGTAAAAAGGGCGAAGACTTCGAAATCTGAATATTACACAACGATGCTTATTATAAATTAATGCCTGTTAAAAAGGATATGCAGTGATATTTTAATATTGTATGTTTTCGCAGATGTAAGGTATTTATACACCTGCAGTTTATATTTGAACTTTAACTTCTACAGTGAGTTAATAGTAACAATAAAAATAATAATAATGAATATATTAAAAATAATTTCTCAGATTTCTTCATGGTCACAAAAGATCAAATTTTCTGACATGAGGCTAGTTTCTCTTAGAAAATGTCAAATGTGTTATACAGTGATGAGAAAAAAAAAAAAAATCTGATTCAAGCCACAGGAGAAAAAAAAAAAAAAAAAAAAAAAAAAACCTGAGCATTTATATCTTCCTGAATTAATACTGGTTGAAAGATAATATGAAAAAGGATTTCTAATAATATTATAAAGAAAATCCTAGTATCTACATACCCTCAAACATTCTAATTAATATTCCGTAGTATTGCTTGTCCCGCCCTTTGTCTATCACCAATAAATTTTTTGAGTTATATTCTCCAAATGCAATTGCGATTAAATAAGAAGAAAATACTCTAAAAATATACTGGTGTGAAAAAGAAGGCGGAGCTAATAATACTACGGAATATTAATTAGTATGTTGGAGGGTATGTAATCTATATTAGGAATTTCCCATCAATTCGGCACTCGTTAACGTTATCCTAGACAACTGATATTTTGCTAAGAAATGTTTAGGGTGAAACAGAAAAAATAGAGGTTATGCGTATCCGATTTCTAGACATAAAAAAAAAAAAAAAAAAAGGAAAAACAAAATTTTCTCCTTATTTAAGGGGCACCCTGTACACAAAAACTCAAGTATATTTTTGTACGCATGCGCTAACTTATTCTTACATAATCTCGTGCTAACATGTACTTCAGTATAAAAAAATATAGGTATAGATTACATTTTTCGTATTATATTTACATTTTCACACATTAGTATTTTTATCAGAAAAGCAATATTTATCACACATTTAAAATCATGTAAATTTATATTATACTTTTTTGAAGATTGGCGCGTAATTTTAAATATACAACTTAACGTGCAAATTTAATAGTTTTCATGAACGCCTACGAAAGTTTTAATATTTATATGCTGGTTGTAAAGCAATATTAATAGCATAGTATAATGCTTCCATTAGTTTGCATCATGTTTGTGTTCTTAGGTACCACATAATAGAAATATTCTTATATAAATTTTAGAACGTCGTAAAAGAGTTCTCTAAAATCGACACGTTTTCCCTGAATAGTATCTTTAACGACTAAGAAATGAAATAAAAGTGAAACCACTGCTTCATAAACAAAATTTTCTTTACGTGATAGTATGTAGTACCTAGTATTGGAGTGTTTATCTCATAAATTGCTTCTTTGATAGATATAGTACACAGAAAAGTTTATGTTTATTATTATAAATTTATTTTATCAGAGTTGCAATAATTTATAAATTATATAAATTATATTTTATTTTTAACTAGCTGCATGCAACTCTATTTAAATGCATTTTTTTTTTTTTTTTTTTTTATTATTATTATTATTTTTTTAATAAAAAACTTTAATTTAATTCACATACCGAAGTTAAATACTGAACATAATAAAATCTAGTAATAAATTTTAACTTCATTTTCTTTTAAATCTTTAATGAACTGCATTAGATTACTCGCTAAATTTAATTCCATTAATGTAATTTATTTCATTCTATTCAGTGGTTCTGATTCATTGATTTACTACCATATTTAAATAGTACTTTATTGTTAAACAATTCTATTTGCAATTCTTTGGAATAGTTTTCAGAGAAAATTTAATTTTCTTTCCTTTCTTTCAGAGTTTCTTTTTTTTTATTAAGTTGCCATTCTTTTATTAAATCCAAAAAACATTCATGATTTTTTTTCTTCATCTTATATTCATTCATGACTAGAATTATCCCTTTTTTAAGCAGAAAAAAAAATAAACTAATTAATATGGTACAGTATTGGATAAGCCCTTGTTTTTAATGTTTTCAATATTCACATATTTATTTATTTATTTTTAATATTACTATAACAGCATGTTTTTGTCTTTTTGACAGTAAGGCCGGCCTGTGAGCGTTATTACCCCCAGATACAATATTTCAGAACAAAATTTTCTATATTCTGATTGTTATTACAAATGGATATACATTATTGTAATTATACTTTTTCTAATCAAAGTATTTATATCCATAGCATATTTGTTGTACAAATATGAATATTTTGTATACTTTTTAGAAATAAATGACAAATTGCAAAAGAAACGCCCACTGGCGGAGTAAGAGATTTTAAAATGACGTGACTCTGCGTCAGCGGTCGCGAAAGTGTTAATATAAGTAAAGTAAGAGCTCGTTTGATCTATTAGAAGTGAGGTTATTAGTCAAGGAGACTAAATACAGAGTTGCCAAATTTTCTAATTTATTCCGAAATATCTTTATTTCCGCCTTTATTTCACACCACTTTATTTGTAGAAAATTTTTCTTTAATATATAACTACGATATGCTTAAAAAAAATGGTATGAAAAAGAAGCAGGACTAACAATGCTCTGGAATAAATGTAAAAGTTGAAAACTTTGCTAAGAGTCAAGGTTTTCGTTTGCATGGCATTAATAAGAAATTAGATCAATATTGCAATTTTATCACTTTAATTTTCTCTTTTGTAAATAGGTTTATTCAGTGGTTTCTATTTGTTGGAGTGAGGAGATTTCTAGGAAGAGAAAGTATAATATACCCATAATTCTATTATTAAGAGCATATTACTAAACAGAGCAGAGGAATTGAGAATTATGAAGACAGACAGACAGAAATTAGCGACAGTGGAAATGGATGCCCTAAGAAAATGATGCAGGATATCAAGCCCAGAAATAATACGAAGTGAAAGAATTAAAGAAATTAGGGAAATGGAGGAAACCATTTTAGATGATCTTAAAAAAAAAAAAAAAAAAAAAAAAAAAAGCAACAAATCTAGTATGGTCATATTAAAAGAATGAGTGATAAAAGGTTACCTAAAATCACTTTTAACTATAAAACAAATGAAAATAGGAAGCGAGAAAGACCAAGAAAGAACTGGATGAACGATATCAAAAAAGTCATGAGCGATAGGGGTCTGGAGGAGGAATGGACCCTGCTTCGGAAGCTCTGGAGCAGATTTCTTGTGGATTCAGTCGCAAGGCGACACTTGACGCCATAGATCGAGTTTATATATATACAGGATTATTATAATTAAAGTTACGATTTGAAAACGCTATAATTTAAAAACTATCCATGAGAGCGATTTGATATTTTACCAGAGCAATCGTGAGGCAATGGAATTTTGTTTGGCAAAAGAAAGAAGAAAAAAAAAACATTCAAAATGTGTCGTTAATTATCCGCAAGGTATTTGTTTCATGAAGCTCCCATTTTTCTCATTTTACTACGACTGTTTCTGCTGTAAGCACGTATTCCTATATATATATATATTTTTTTTTTTTTGCTAAAAAATGGTAGTAAACCCTTGAAGTCTATTGTTTCCTGCTATTCCATTGTGTTGCTAACAACATTTCTGTGTTTAATGAGTCCTTTTAACCGTTTTCCCTGACATTCCCCTGACAGCACCATCTATAGGAACATGATGGAACTACTATTTTCTTCCCCCAAACAAAATTTCATTGCCTCACGATTGCTCTGGTAAAATATCAAATCGTTCTGATAGGTAGTTTTAAAATTATAGCGTTTTGAAATCGTTCATTCTTACGTATATTCATTAATACTCTTTACTTAAAAAAAATATATATATATATATATATATATATATATATATATATTTTAAACATAAATGCCAACTTAGCAACTTTTAACAACTGAAAAAATTTTAATAAAAAATTTAATTTTGTTTAATCAGCGAATACTGTTACAGTTCACTGTTTAAATAAAATAAATATTTCTATTACATTTTTCTGGTAGAATAAAAATGCTAAATTTGCAACTATGTTTTTAAATATCGTAAAGCATGCGTTTTCTTTTCTTTATTTATTTATCATTATTATTATTATTTCAATTAAATATAGATGACTTTTCCTGAATATAACTAAAAACAGACGAAGAAAATTCATGAATCTCGTGTTTTATTATTTATCTTTTAAATTGTTTGTTTGATACATGTAGATAAGAAAATGACAATATTACAACTATATTTTAATTTTGCATGATATAACACATTAAATAACTAGATTTTATATATATTTCACTTTAAAAATGTATACAAGCAAATGAATTTAATTTCATAACGTTTATTATTTATTATTTATTATTATGAAATTTTAATCAGTAATTTTATTCACATTCCAAAATAAAACACCAACACCGAACATATTAAATTTGTTAATGCGTTTTAATTTAATTTTCTTTTAAAGTTTTAATAAACTAGATTAGATTAACTGCTAAATTTAATTGCATTAACGTATATTAATTTATTTTAGTCATATATTTAAATCCATTGATTTACTATCATATTTAAATAATGCTTCGATTAAAACGCTTTTTTTTTTTTTTTCTTTTTTTTCATTAAAAGTTTTTAACGAAAATTTAATTTTCTCTCCCTTCTATCAATGTTTCTTTTCATTTTTATTAACAACTATCCTATTCTTATCATTTCCTAAAACGGTCACGCATTTCCATGAAATTATTATTTTTTCTTTTCTTTCTTCGCGGTAAAAAAATTAATTAAAATACATTATTACAGTGTTGGCTGAGCATCAGTTTCATAGAGATTTTCTAAATAGTTACATTTTATAACTAAACTAGTATGTTGTGGCCACCACAAGACCTTCTTCTATATTTTCTTATACATATTCAATCAGTAACAATATTAAAAAAAAAAAAAAAAAAAAAAAAAAAAAAAATACAATTTTTTTTTTCTAATTTTTTTTTTTTTTTTTTTTTTTTTTTTTTGTAAAAATTAATACATATTCAATCACTAACAATATTAAAAAAATCGATAACTTTGTTTAAAATTATCACAGATTTATAGTTCAACCATTCGTTTTAAAGGTATTGACGAGATCTTTCGAATGATACCCATCTTCAAAATTTACCCCCCACGGAGGGGAGAAGCGATGCCCCCCCACGCACAAAATTTTTTTCCTAGTTACGTACTACTATTATCAATAATTCATATTAATTTTACAATCACAAGTTTAAAATAACTCTCATTATGCCCATTTATACGGAATTCTGTCCTATGCTGCCATGTTAAAAATTTGCATAAAATCCGATTACAGCGCCACCTGTTGAGCTATTTATTCCCAAATCTAATGGGCACCAGTTCATGTCAGGGTGCAACTAAATACCAAGTTTGGTTAAATTTCATTCATTGGTTCGTGAGATACAGCGTCCACAAAAAAAAATGATACAGACAGACACACAGACAGACATTTTTTAAAAACTATCAATTCGTGTTCAGGACATCCCAAAACGTGTAGATCCGTCAAAAAACGGAGGTCGAAAATTTTCGCGAATCCAATACTTTCTCTATATTACATATAGAAGAAAGTAAAAATGAAATTAATAAATTATCGGATTACAATCTTATACTTGTAATAATACAGAGGCGCCAAGTTATTACGGATTGTCCGTAATCTTAATACCGGATATTTTTTAATGTATTCTTTTGTAAAAATTATCTGCAATTTAATGTAGGACAAGTTTCACTTTTTCTTTATTGTGGTATAAAATTGATTTTTTGTTAGTTGTAACTTGGCACCTATGTTCATATAGTGTAAAATGAAACTTTCTGAAATTTTAGTTCAGATATTTGGCCAATTAACCAAAGACCATTGCTTATTTTTGCATATTATTAATGAAAAATTAAATCATTATTGCTGAATTATTATTTACATTTTCTCTCTTGTAAATAAGTTAAATAAACGTAATTTTTCTTAATATGCTTAAGATAATATTTCCATTTCTTTTACATATGTGTTTTCTTTTATATTCTTTAGTTATTCTAATGTTTCTTCTAATTTTACTTTTCTTTTCTTTCTTTCTTTCTTTCTTTCTTTCTTTTTTTTTTTTTTTCAGAGTATTATTCAAAAACAAGAAAGGAAAAGAAAAAAAAAAAAAAATATATATATATATATATACGTATATATATATAATATATAGATAAAAATGTGTGATTTTTCAGTAATTAAAAGACAAGTAACTGAAAAATCAAATAACACCACTTTTTTAAAATTGATTTTATGGGTTATATTTATACATTGTATATAATTCGCTGTCGTAAGTTGCTTCTTTGGAAGTAAGTAAGTACGTTGACTCCAACATTCTAATTAATATTCCGTAGTGTTGTTAGTCAAGCCCTTTTTTACGCACCAGTAAAGTTTTACAGTAATAGTCTCCAAAACCAATTACGATTAAATATGAAGAAAAATACTCTAAAATGATACTGGTGTGGAAAAAAAGGCGGGGCTAACAATACTACGGAATATTAATTAGTATGTTGGAGTCTCTGAATGTATAAATGTATTAAATCTGTAATTTTATTACGGATATAATATAATACAGTACGAAACAAAGGTTTAGACAATGAAGAAATTCATGCAGATTTCGAAAAATATTTAATCAATTTTCTTAACATAGCTTGAGTGTAATGTGCTGTGCCTATAAACAATATTTATAACAATGAAAAGTAGTACTGTACATATTGCAAGTAATTAAGTGGTAACAAAAATATAATACTGTCTCAAAAGTTTAGACAAAAATTAAATAAAATCTAAATAAACAATTTTTAAAACCTAATTGTGCATCTGTGCTTCTGTATTACTTCATAAATACGAGATTCCATTGAAGAAACTAAATTTTGCATAGTTTGGGGACCAATGTCGAACCATGCATCCTCAATAGAGTCCCTGTACAGAAAAGTATTGTCTACCATTGCTATAAACTTTGCGAGACATGATGCCCCAAAGATTCTCTGTAGGGTTAAGATCTGTGTTACATGCTGGCCAGTCGAGAACTCTTATATTATGAGAATTAAACCATGATTTTGTATTGTTTGCAGTGTGAATCGAAACATTGTCTTGTTGAAATTGCCAGAGAGGTCCACCTAGAGGCTCAGCAAATGGCATTAAGTTCTTCTCTAATGTCTTTCTATAATGCTGTGATATTTGACAACCACTGGTAAAGGTCAGAGATACTTGTCCATTATAGCAAATGGCTGCCCAAATCATCACCGAGTCGCCTCCTTATCTGAGACTGAAAAAACTTAGAGGTTCCTTCCGCAATCATACCAATACGATGACCAGACATCTGGACCATCTAGATTCTACTTTTTTAAATCACTAAATATGGCTGATTGCCATTTCTGTCCATATGAAATATGCTTTCGAGCCCACAACATTATTCGTAACTTATGATGTGGCTTCTGATCTGCTTTCTTTTACATTTTGCTATAAGCTGTTGTTCCTTTTTTCAGAATTCGTCTACGAATCGTATCCTTTGATACAGAGAGTCCCGATGACCTTTGAACTCCACGTACACTCATTTGTTGGGTACTCGCTAGTCTTTGTATCAGGCTATCTTCTTGTATATTTCTTACACGTGGCCTCCCAGATCTACATTTTGCTTTATATTCACAACCACGCGATAAAACTCGATGAATAGGATTTCTTAGATCTATTAATAATAGCCAAAATTTCTGAAACGCGCTTCCCTTCAGCTTTCAACTGCCAAATCATTGAAACCTCATTTCCTTGAATTTTTTTAGCTCGGTGCATGTCGACTACGAAGCGTTATCGTTTTCAGAACTTAAGTACTCAAAATCTGTGACATCATCGATTTTAAATTTGCATATGCCAGCAAATATTCACAGAAACTCATAATCGTGTCTAAACTTTTGCGACAAGTAAATTTTTATTTTTATCAAAAAAATTAAAATTATAGCAAATCAAACGACTGTCTTTAGATTATATCATTTTAAAACATATTTTAAATATATATACAGGTTTTTGTAATTCTGACGTCATAATTCTAAATTTTAAAGATGAATAACGTCATTGTCTAAACTTTTGCGTCGTACTGTATATAGATATTTTTTAAATTTAAATAGCAAGTTATGTTGCTCATTTTATTTTACAATAACTGCATGCAACTACGCTAAACTATATAATGTTTTATTATTACAATAATTTAAAAAAAAAAAAAAAAAAAAAAAAAAAAAAAAAACTTAATTTTATTCACATTTTAAAATAAAACATTGAACATAAAAATTTGCTGCTTATATAATTTAATTAAATCTTCGTTTACAGCTTTAATAAACTGTGCTTTGGATTATTCGCTAAATTTAATTCCAGTAATGTAATTTATTTCATTCCATTCAGTGGTTCTAATTCATTGATTAACGACCATATTTAAACCAGTGCATTTTGTTAAAAAATTCTATTTGCAATTCTTCAAAAAATTTTCTCTTCCTTCACTCAGCGCTTTTTATTTTTTTCTTTCATCATTTACCAGTCTTTTAGTATATCAAGGATGCAAAAGTTTCCGTCTTAAAATGAAACTCTTCGACCACATTTTTATGAACGATCTCTATCATATTTGTACAGCATCTTTTTTAAGACCGAATATGATAGAAGTTATTGATAAAATGTAGTAGTATAAGTGCTTTGTCTTAAGATGAAAATTCTTGCACAATTGTAATACATCCAAAATGTATTTATTTATTTACTTTTTTTTTTCTTCTTCTGTCTATGTTGATAGTTTATAGGGTAGGTGCTCCAGTGATTGGCATGTTCCAGTAATTGACATCTATCCAGAAATAATTAATAAATAAGAAAAATCATAAAATCATATATTTTACATATAAGAATTTTAATGTCAAACACTGAAGCATGGGGTGCTAATAACTGGTAAAATAAATAACTAGCAGTGTCAAACACTGGAACATGGGGGTGGCAATTACTGATAAAATGAAAAACTGGCAGTGTCAATTACTGGAACATTGAGTGGGTTTCAAATAACAATTCATAAAAAAATAATTGTTATCAAATGTATATATTTTAACATGTATGTGGTTCAGAATGTCTTTCATACCATATGTATTTACTTAAGATTTTTAAAAATATTTTCTGATGACTAGAAGATTAAAAACATCAGAGATTGCTCTAAAAGTGTCAATCACTAGTGCACTTACCCTGACAAAAACTACACAGGTCGACATGTAACATTTTGATTTTAAAATTTTGGTGACCTTTATGTTTTTTAGAGTGCTGAAACCGAAAATGAAGCCAGTTTTTCTCTATCACGTATAGATTTTCGTCAATACAGGGTGCCTGCCTATACGCTTTCTTCCATTACTCTTCCACCAACATAATTATATGTAATTTTTATAGTATGTTTCCATGATTAATTAATCATGGATATCTATCGTCGTAATTGCGCAGCACCAGAAAACCATACCAACGAACCAACCAACCAATTGCTACGATGGTATATGTAAGACATTGCGTCGGTAAACACCCCTGTATTGAAAAAATCTATTCGTGATAGAAAAAAATGGGCTGCATTTTCGGTTTCAGCACATGAAAAAACATAAAGACTGGTCGTTATATTTCACGCCCCACCCCTACCATTCCCGCTCTTCGATGTCTTTTTCTAGTCAATTTTGTCCTTTTATTACTTCCGGTGTGAGCCTTTTTCTTTTTTTTTTTTTTTTTTACACACTTGACATTGTGAGTTTTTTTGTTTTTCGTCCGATGCTATTTCTATGGGTTTTTAGCTTTTTTTTCACTCTTTTTCTACATTCCACCGCTCTTTAGAATGTAGAAAAAGAGGTTGAAAATAGCTAAAAACCCATAGAAATAGCATCGGAAGGAAACCAAAAAAACTCACAATGTCAAGTGTGTTAAAAAAAAAAAAAAAAAAAAAAAAAAAAAAAAAACGGCTGACACCGGAAGTAATAAAAGAACAAAATTGACTAGAAAAAGACATCGACGAGCGGGAACGGGCTAATACGTCAAATTTTTAAACTTCATTTTTGTAGACCTGTGTTATATTTCTCTTGTTGAAGAAATCATTTTAACTACAATGTCTAACTTAGTTTTTATTGAATTTCTGTTTCATAAACTCTTTCAAATACTTAATTAAAAAAAATTAAATAATTAATACTTTTAAAATACTTTAATAAAATGTAAAACAAGTCTTTATGAGCGCTTCGTTCAGACATTCAACCAATGAGATTAAAATCCGTAGATTTCATTTCCATGTTATTAATTAAAAATTAGATGATTATTATGAATTTATCATTTAAATTTTCTCAGTTTTAAACTAATTCATCAAATGTATTTTTTTCTCATAGTATTTAACACTTTTAAATTATTTTTTTATTATAAAAGTATTCTTTTATATTCCTTAGTTAAAAGCATATTTGTTGAAATTTTAAAATTCCGTAAATAAAGTTTCTAAAACTTACATGATTACTAAATCTAGCTTTTTTTTTTTTTTTTAATGAATATTAAAAATAAATTCATGTTTTCTGAGTATGTTCCATTACGTGATAGTCATTTCTTTAACCCTTTCATGCGCGGTGGGATATATTTTATACCACCTAATTTCACTTCGCAACTGCAAGAATTCATCCCAGAAATTTTTTAGAAAAAACTTGCGTTTTTAACATATCAGAAAAGGCCGGTTTTTTTAACCTTAAAATTCAAAATTTCTTTTACTTTAATTTAGTTCACGAATTTCGGCGGCATGTAATTTAAAGGAAACGAATTGTCTTGCGCCGGAAATGGTTAATAAATAGAGTTAAGTGTATTTTTCAGATATTATTACATTTTAATTTTTATGGTACATGTTGGAATTTATTGGAGAACTAGGATTTATGCACATATTTTTTCAACTATCTCTAAGCAACTTCATTTAATTATATAATGATTTATAAAAATAAAAACCTTAATTTCATTCCCATATCGAAAATATACACCAGACATAATAAATCTTAACTAAACATTTTAACTTCATTTCTGTTAAAGCTTTAATAAACAGCATTAGATAACCCACTAAATTTAATTTCATTAATGTAATTTATTTTATTCTATTCAGTGGTTCGAATTCATTAATTTACTGTCATATTTAAATAGTATACTTGCCAACATACTAATTAATATTCCGTAGTATTCTTAGCCCCGCCTTCTTTTTCACACCAATATCTTTTTAGAGTATTTTTCATCTTATTTAATCGTAATTACATTTGGTGAATATTACTCTAAAAAATTACTGGTGTGAAAAAGGGCAGGACTAACAACACTATGGAATATTAATTAAGATGTTGGCAAGTATGAAATAGTGCATATTGGTTAAACAATTCTTTATATGTACAATTCTCTGAAATATTTTATAGCGAACATTTAATTTCCTCTCCCTTTTTCCAGTGTTTCTTTTAATTTTCATTAAGAATCCAGACTTTACTATTATCGAAAGCACTCGTGATTTCTATTACTTTTTTTTTTTTGGTAGTAGAATAAAGCATATTAATTTAAATACCCAATGTTTACTGAACCCCAAGTTTTTATAAATACTTGCATCTTAATAATAATAAAAAAAAATATTTTACAAAAAACTTAATAAAGGGTAGAATGTATTACTAGTTCAAATATTTAGCCAATAAAATTAAAAGCCGCGAGTTTTTTTTTTTTTTTTTTTTTTTTTTTTTCTTTGTGCATATTATTAATTAAAATTTAGATCATTATTGCGAATTTATCATTTAGATTCTCTCTGATGTAAAGTAGAGTCCTGCGCGGGTCGGGTTTTACCCGACCCGAACCCGACAGATGAATTTTAAATCAACCCGAAACCCGACCCGAACCCGACAAAAAAATTTTCATCAACCCGAAACCCGACCCGAACCCGACAAAAAAAATTTCATCAACCCGAAAACCGACCCGAACCCGCAACAGAGAAATTTTGCGACCCGAACCCGACCCGAAACCCGACTTATCTAACCCGAACCCGACCCGAAACCCGAAAAATAAATCAACATTACTTAATCATCTAAAAATCATGCAAAACAACGTAAAATAATATAACATTATATAAAATAAGGTAAATTTTCATTGTAACACATTTGGTAAATTATAAAAAAAACTAGTATGTTGTGGTCACCACAAGACATTCTTCTACATTTTTCTGTCAAGTTCACTAAGTGCGAATAATTTATTAAAACTATTATTAAAAAGTTTAACGTGATGAATGCAAATAATTATCATCTTAGGGAAATCTGACACTAAATATCCAAAGAGAGACAGTTTTATCGTCTATAAATAACTTTTTAAACAATGCGTTTTTATAATGGTTATCTCACATATCATGGTTTGTACAGTTATATGGCATATAAGTTGAGATATAGCCATCCTGTTATCTATGAAATTTGCAGTATAACAACGCCATCTATTGGCCGACAGGCATTCAAACTGAGTCAGCATAATGTATCATAATCTCGCCTTCTCACATATTAAGTTTTGTTTGATGATACACAATAGAACATGAGATATAGCTTTCCTTGTAATTGTAGAAATCGCTGTGTAGCAGCGCCACCTGTTGAGCGGTTTACACCAAAAGTTGACAGGCGCTAAAATATATTAAATGGCACCTACATACAAATTTATATGAAATTACGTGCAATAGTTCTTGAGATTAGCCTTTCCTTAAATTGCGGAAATCGCTGTGTAGCAGCGCCACCTGTTGGCTGATAAGCACTCAAATTGAATCAGCATAATATTTCATATTGGTCTTCTCACATATCAAGTTTTGTTGGGTTATACGCAACAGAACCTGAGATATAGCCTCCCTTGAAATTGCAGAAATCGCTGTATAGCAGTGCCACCCGTCGAGCGGTTGACACCAAAAGTTGATAGAGTCTAATACTTTCTTCAACTAAATATAGAAGGAAGTAAAAAAGAAAAAAAAAACTTGTAAACTGTGAAATCTTTTCAATTTCCAGAATGCAAATGCGAGGTTATACTGTATTTGCATTTCTTTATTTTATATATTAACAACAGTCGAGAAAGATTTATAATACTTTTCTAATTTTCATGCAATTTCTACAAAAGATACATATTAGTTCCGTTGAAGAAAAGTAAACAGATCCAGATACAAATTCGAATCTATTTTTCTGGCGGATATCCGCGGATACGAATGGGGAGCTTCGGTACATGCCTGCCCACCAGCGGCCGAGCGGTTCTGCGCTCGAAGCTGGTAGATGGGAGCTGTCGGGTTTGATCCCAGGTCGCGCTCATCGACCTAGCCGTACGGAGTTTTCCGTGGTTTCCTCCGAAACACGCGTAAATACGGGCTAGGACCCCTTAGAAAGACTCAAACGGAGGGCAATCCCCCTATTGGCATAGGACACATCTGGAGTCAATCGACCTTAAATCCTCCAACCAAACAACCAACCGATACGTGTCTAGTACGTGCAGAATGTTTAAATTAGTTACATATTTGTAAACATGCCTATAAATTTATGCTTGTAATTGTAAAAAATATTTTGAAAGGTGTTCTCAAGTCGACCCGACTTGTTGAAAACCAAACCCGACCCGAACCCGAACCCGACCCGCAAGAAAAAAAATTCAGTCAACCCGACCCGAACCCGACCCGCACGAAAAAAAGATCAGTCAACCCGACCCGAACCCGACCCGCAAGAGAAAAAATTCTGTCAACCCGACCCGAACCCGACCCGCGGGTCGGGTCGGGTTCGGGTAAAATCGGGTTACCCGACCCGATGCAGGACTCTAATGTAAAGTAGTTTACAATATATTTTTTAGTGTGTTCAACAAAATATTTACACTTGTTTTTTTCTATACGTGCATTAATTTATATTCTGAAGTTAAAATAGAATTGTTTAAATTTTAAACTATTGTGAAATAGCATTTTAAAATCTGTATGATTTTCCTGAGTAGTAACACAAATAAATAAACAATTAAAGAAAAACTACTATTTATTATTATCATTATTACTAATTTTTTTTTTCTTTAATAATACATTTACCTTGTGTTTAATTATTTAACACTTATTTTTATTTACTTACTACCTTATTTATGATAGTATTTTAAAGAAAATTTTATTATACTTTTTTTTTTTTTTTTTTTTTTTTTTTGTATAATATAATTTTTTGAAGAACTCTATTTTAAACAGATTTTACTATCAACTAGCTACATGCAATAACATTTAACTATATAATGTTTTTTTGTTTATAATAATTATACAAGAAACCTTAATTTAATTGATAAACCAAAGTAAAACACTTAATATATTCTTTATAAAAAATCGCTATTTATTTTGAATTTGATTTTCTTTTTAAGCTTTAATAAGCTATATTAGATTATCTTGCAAATTTAATTCTAATAATGTAATTTATTTCCTTCTATTCATTAGCTTGAATTCTTTGGTTTGCTTCCATATTTAAATTGTGGATTTTTGTTAGACAATTCCATTTGTAATTCGTTGGAATGGAATTTAGGTAAGATTTAATTTTCTCTCGCTTATTTCAACTTTTCGTTTCATTTTTATTAAGCATCTAGTCTTTTATTTTATCCAAAAACAGTCATAAATTATTTTGCTCTTTTATTAATTCGTACCTAGAATTACGTTTTCTTCAAATATTAAAAAAAAAAAAAAAAAAAAAAAAAAAAAAGCATTAATTAAAATGGCAACTGTGTTGGCTCAGCCTAAATTTCATAGCATTTTCCAAATATTTACATTTGCAATAAGTGAATAAATAAATAAACAACAATGATAATCATAAATAAATAAATAATAAAATTATTATAATACAGTACTTTAACAAATTGTAAAATAAATCCTT
Organism: Salticus scenicus; assembly: GCA_963930645.1. Lineage (NCBI taxonomy): Eukaryota > Metazoa > Arthropoda > Arachnida > Araneae > Salticidae > Salticus > Salticus scenicus. The sequence continues at coordinate 237,072,910 of OZ005655.1, forward strand.
GTTATCTTTTAGTTTTGGTTATTAATCTATGATATTAAAAATTGTGGATCCCTTTTTGCTTGTAATTAATTAAAAATAGTTCATTATTCCAAATTTATCATTTAAATTTACTTTTTGTAATACGGTTAATTGAATGTTTTTTTTTTTTTTTTTTCCTCTACTGTTTAACATATTGTTCGTTTAAATTTCAAAGAACTGTTATTAAATTTATATTATTTTTTCTTGTGTTAGCCTAGTTTTATAAAGTTTCTCATACTTACATATTCAAAATAATAAATAAATAAATAAAATCCGATTTTAAAATAATATTTAAATAATGCGAAAAATCAGCTATTGGTATCTCTTAGTTAATATTTTCGGCAAATGAGATTCATAGCTGCTAAATTTTTCCCATTTTCGGGGAGACTTTACACCAGAATTTTACGGTAGTGAAATTCAAGATCTTAAATCTCGGAAAATTATTATAAGAAGATTCTATAAAAATACAGTGGTGTGAAAAAGATGAACACGGACGCAGAATTCATACCGGTATTTGCTTAAGAAATTTCTTTACCAATAATATCGTCGATTTAAGAAGTAGAAAATTTTGTTACATTTATAGTAATATGAGCTGCGCCCGTGTTCCATCTCTGCGGTGATTATCATTATTTTAAATTTTTAAAAGTTGGCAACTATGGAGATTAAAAAGCCACGGCCACCTTTTTTCATATAATTAATTAAAAATTGATCATTATTAAAAATTTAGGAGTTAAATTTTCTCTGTATTAAAATAATTTATTAAATGCTTTTTTTCTTCTTCTTCTTCTTCTTCTTTTTTTTTTTTTTTTTTTTTTTTTTTTTTTCGCGCAACATAATGTTTTTCTCAATTTCTTTCGAACATGTATTCTTTTATACTCTCTAGTTAAAATATTTTTTATTTAAGTTTTATGAGATTATAAAAAAATTCTCTAAATTTACACGAATATTTCTGAATGTCAACACATATAATAAAAAATATATATATATAAAGTTACTGCTTCAAGAATAAAATTTCTTTACGGAGTAGTATGCATTTTTCATTTGTTTGTCTTTTCCTTTCTTTGACAGAGATAAAAAAAGACACTTTTACGATTATTATTATATATTTTATTTGCGATCAAATCCCTGCAAAATCCCTGCAATCTGCAGCAATACAAGTCTCACAACAGCGAATCATGAATTGGCGAATTCATGAATTGAACTCTTTCAAATAGTTCAGGTCTGTCAGGGACATGTGCTGCTGCTTCAACAACCTACGAGATCTTCAGCAGTGGTGACAGGGGTTTCGTACACAAGGTCTTTCATGAATTTTTACAGGAACAATTCAATGGGGGACAAATCGGTGGATCATGAAGGCCAGGGTCCGTCTTTCCAATCCACCGTGCCGGTGATCGCTCAGTTTACTTTCTTATAAATAATGCTTTTCTAGTGAGCATACATCATTTTTCCGCCTATACGTCCCCATGTAAAAATGATTTGTTTCGGTATGTCTGACCTACCCTTAAATTTCCATTCAATGGCTCAAATTCATAGATTTATTAAAATATCATACTGTGCTTTTATTTACAGAATTCTAGTTGTAATTTTTTGTAATAATTTCTAGCAAAATTTTAATTTTCTCTCATTTCTTTGTGTTTCTTATAATTATTTATTACCTTTAATATCTTTTATATGTCCTTCTTATAGTATCCTTTATCCAATCCAAAAACAGTTATGTTTTTTACTTTCTGTTATTGATTTTATCTTTGAAATTAATACTTCAATAATAATAATAATAATAATAATAATAATAATTAACGTACCATAATGTTTACCGAGCAGTAGTTGCACAGAGTTTCTCTGAATATTTATTTTTTCAAACAAAGGAAAGATTTTATTAAAAATTATACTTTAATAAAGTATAAACTTTCCTTTTTGTATAAACTTTGTATAGACTTTGTAAAACTAAAAGTATAAACTTTCAGCTTATATTTTCAAGCAAAGCGATGAAAAGCTGTTGCTTTCTTTTGCGTGCAATTACTTAAAAAATAGATTATTAATGCGCATTTATTAGTTTAGTTTTTCGCTTTTGTAAATTAGTTTAATGAATGATTTTATTATTATTTTTTTCTTATTGTATTTAATTTAATATTTCAATTTATTTCTTTAATAGTTGTTATGCTTGATATTTCACAGTTAAAATAATTTATTTATATTCCAGAAAATCGTAAATTAGTTTCTAAAAATACAAATGATTTTTCCTAAATGGCAGCACAAACGACTAGAAAATAACAATAAAATACGATTTCTGTACGTGATAGTATGTATTTCTTTTTTCTTTATGTAGTATCTCTTAAATCATTTCTGTGATACATATCTTCGAAAAATAGTTTAAGATTAGTATTATATCTTTTCTTTCATCACATATTATATAATTATTTGAAAAAAGTATATTTTAAATGTATTTCATTTTCAAAACTTCATTTAATTGGATAATGTTATATTATTATTATTATTATTAAACTATAAACTCTTGAAATATCAATATTTACACAACGTTAAAAACGTCAATGTAAAAAATTGTTAATGGCAGACTGCAGTTTCGGTAGCGTAAAGCGTACCGTCATCAATTCAGAATGACCAAGTGGATTATTGCTTATCAAAGTGGATCATTTGCCATTCTGCACTGATGACGGTAGGCTTTACGCTACCGAAACTGCAATAAATAGCTCTACAATTAACAATTTTTTTACATTGGCGTTTTTAACGTTGTGTAAATGTTGATATTTCTGTTCCGTGTCAAGTCTAGTTATTTATTCTAGAAACTCTCGATTTAATAATACATCGAATAAGAACACTGGACATAATAAAATCTAGCTATGTATTTTAAACCTTCTCCTTTTAAAGCTTTAATATATTAGATTACATGTTATATTTAAATGCATTAATTTTATTTTTTGTATTGAAATAATTAATTTAAATACGCTAGTCTACAGCTATATTCCTTTTTGTTAAACTATATTGTTTGCGATTTTTAGGAACTTTTTCTATCGAAAGTGTAGTTTTTTTCCCCATTATCTTTCATTGATTTTACTAATTTTGATTAAATATCCAGTCTTTTATTATACCCGAAAACGGAGATGAGAGGATTTTCTGTTTTATTATATTTATGCCTGAAATTATTATTATTATTTTTTTTTTTTTTTCCAGAAAAATGAAATATATTAATTAAAACATCTCAGTGTTTACCGAGCTCTAGTTTCACAGATTTTCTCTAAATACATATTTTATTAAACTTAGAAAAATTAAATATATATATATATATATACATATATATATATATATGAACTTTAATAAAGTGCAAAATTTACTCTTTTCAGTTCTTAGTTCAAAGATTAAAGTAAACAGATTGCAAGCCATGAATCATTTTGCATGTGATTAGTTAAAAATTAGATTATTATTGAACATTAATCATTTAGATATTCTTTTTTGTAAAATAATTTGATAAATGTATTTTTTTCCCTCATTGTAATTAAAACAATACTTCCATTTATTTCAGTAATAGGTGAATTATTTTACATTCAGCGTTTAAAATAATTTATTTAAATTTTCTTAAACGGTAAAAGATTTGTACTAAAAATCACACGGGAACTTTTCTGAATTACATCACAAACAACTAAAAAATGAAAGTAAATATATTTCTTTACATACTTGCCAACATACTAATTAATATTCCGTAGTATTGTTAGATTCGCCTTCTTTTTCACACCAGTATCTTTTTAGAGTATTTTTCTTCTTATTTAATCGTAAATGCATTTGGAGAATATTACTCTAAAAATTTACTGGTGTGAAAAAAAGGGCGGGACAATCAACACTACGGAATATTAATTAGGATGCAGAGCTGCCAACCTAATCCGGCAAATTTTTAGTACCACCCCTTTTTCAACACCAGTGATTTCTTAGAGTTTTTTCCTTCTTAATTCATCGCAAATATATTTGAAAAAAAATTCATTTAAAAATTAAGTGGTGTAGAAAATGGGGCGGTACTAACAATTTGCCGGATTAGGTTGGCAGGTCTGAGGATGTTGGAAAGTATGTCTTATGACATGATTTTATTAACAGGAAAATGCGTATTTTGATATTATTTATAGATAATTCTACAATTATTATTATATCTTTATTTAAATCAACAATTATTTTTATATCTTTAGTTAGTTCTACAATTCATGTTATATCGTTATCTTCATGAGCTATAGTGTAATTTATTGAAAGCATGTGTTTTAAATGTATTGCCTTTTAAAATAGCTGCATTTAAGTATAATTTATTTAACCTTTTGAAAGGGGCTGTGATAGCATCTGTCACGCTTCACCATAGGATTTCGTAAGAGCCCCTTCAAAAGTTTAATAAATCAGAAACATTTTAGTTGATTTATTTGTTACATACTGCAATAAAACACTGAGCGTAATGATGTCTATGTGTTTTAGTTTCGTTTTTTAAAGTTTTAATAAATTATATTGGAATACTGCACGCTAAATTTAATTCTATTTGTGTGATTTATTTAATTCTTTTCAATGATTCTAATTCATTGATTTACTACCATATTTAAATGGTGCTTTTTTGTTAAACAATTCTATTTGTAATTCTTTGGTATAGACTCTAGGAATATTTAATTTTCTCTCCCTTCTCTTTCATTGTTTCTTTTAATTTTGATTAAGTATCCAGTATTTTTTTATATCCAGAATCGGTCATGATTTTTTTGTCTCTTTTATTTCTTTTATGTTTGGATTTTTTTTTTTTTTTTTTTAAGGAAAAAAAAAAAAAAAACTTATATTAATTAAAATACCACAATATTTACCGAGCTCTAGTAGCCTAGCGTTTCTTTCAATACTTACTTTTTCAAACAAAAGAAATTTTTTGATTAAAAAATAATTCTTTAATAACGTGTAAAATGAGCTCTTTTCTGGTCTTACTTCAAATATTTAAGCAAACCGATCAAAAGCTAAGACAATCTTTTGCATGTATTTAATGTAAAATTACATAATAATAGTATAGATTTTTCTCTTTTGTAAATTATTTTAATGAACCTAATTTTTTCTTATTATTTTCAATATAATGTTTTATTTAGTTTTTTTTTATTTATTTATATCTAGTAGTTAAAATATTATTAATGACATTTTATAATATTCTGATGTTCTAAAAAATAAATATATATTCTCATAAATGGCATGACAGAAGGTTGAAAAATAAAAATATAACTCACGTTTTACGAATAAGGTTTTTCTTTACGTGATAAATATATTGATTATATATTTTGATTGATAGTTTGATTATAGTATTATAGATTGATAGTATTGATTATATAGTTTGATTATGTATTTTGTAAATTATTTCTTTCTTAAATACAGTCAAAAAGTAAATTATGATTGTTATTTTATTTTGTTTTTTCAAATATGATATAATTTATTTAAAAAGTATATTTTAATATATTTTACACTATCTAAACCATAGTTGCCAACATTTTAATTTATTACGAAGCTCTTTAGCTTCGCCTTTATTTCGCACCATTTTATTTAAAGAATAATTTCCTGAAATATATAACTGGGATAAAATAAGAAAAAATTACTCTTAAAAAAAAGTGGTATGAAATAAAGGTGGAACTAAAATTGCTCCGGAATAAATTAAATTGTTGCAACTCTGATGAAATGATACAATCATCTCCATATATATATATATATATATATATATATATATTAATTAGAATCTTTAATTTCTTCGGCATACCAAAAATACTGTGAAAACCCCTGAGCATGAGAAAACCTAGCTATAAATTAGAACGTAATTTTCTTAAAGCTTTAATAAATTAGATTAGATTATTTTAATAATTCTACTTGCTTATTCTTGGGAGTTATTCCTAGCAGAAATTTAATTTAATTTCTCTTCTTTCACTGATATATATATATATATATATATATATATATATATATAATTCTAATTAAATATACATTCTTTTATTATGACCGAAAACGCTCATATATTTTTTCTCTGTTTTATCATTTTTATGCCAGGAATTACTTTTTCAAGAAGAGTTAAATATGTTAACGAACATATCACAATGTTTACTGAATTGTTTTCTAACTCCACTTAATTTCTGCAAATACATATTTTTCAAACCGTACGCAAATCATGTTATAAAAGAATACTTTAATAATGTGAAAAATTAATTCTTTTATGTTCTGAACCATAATATATTTTTTATATAATGAATTAAAATATAGATTATTATCACGTACTAATAATTTTTTTTTTCTCTCCTAAAGTCCTAAATTATTTCCATGAAACATATTTTTGTTTCAACTGTGATCAATTGAAGTGTACATTTATTGAAAGTTCGATGATATTATTTGTTAAAAATAAATAAATAAATCCAAAAAGTGCTTTATTTATTTATTTATTTTTATTATTTATTTATTTATTTTTTCATGTGAGACTGCTTGCAAACATCATTTTATTAACACTTTCGTGACTGCATGTACTGTCTTTTTTGACAGTAAGGTCCGCCTATGGCGTTATTCTCCCAAGTTACAATATTTCAGAACAAAATTTTCTACATTCAGATTCATATTACAAATGGATATACATTATGATTATACTCATTCAAATCAAAGTATTTATATGCATAGTATATTGGTTGTACAATTATGAGTATTGGATATATTTTAAAGAAATAAATGACATACAAATTGCAAAATAAACGCCCACTGGCTTGAGTTTTGAGAAATATTTTTGTTACAGATAAATTAACAAATAAGAGTTTTTACTTTATTTAAAACACAATTCATTCAAATTTTAATGTTTAATGAAAACACATTTACATAATATTTACCTTATGTAATTTAATATCGCAAACAAAGCTTTACATGTTAAAATTTAAAGAAAATTTTAAATTAAACTTTTAATTTAAACAAATGCATTTTTTTTAATTGAAAACTTATGTTGCATTGGATTATTTTAACGTCAACTATAATTGAGGCATACATACATATATAATTGAGGTATAATTCCATAGTGGAATGTTTATAATGCAACCAATAAAATATTAACTTCTTGAAATTTTCTGAATGTTCGTGAAAGACAATGTTTATATAAAAAAAAGATAAAAATGTATTATTAATTTACAAACAAGCACGTTAAGACTTTATATATCTCACTTGCTAACTTCAACATAAAAAAAATCTATATTACGTTCAATGTGTCTTGAATAACAGTTAGTTTCATGTACTAGATGTTGCAGACCATGTTGATAAATGATCATCATAAGACACGTGACAGGCATTATTACATCCTGTAATATCGATTAATATTTTATCACAGCCTTGGGCTAGGTGCGTTTTAATTCCCCATTCAGTAGTTATAGATGGGCTAAGGGTGGATGTCACTACAGTGTAGGAATTTCTCTTTTCGAGACAAATTTTTTGGGTACTGCAGCCAATAAGCAAAAAGAGAAAAGAAAAGGAATTTCTAGATATCCACTGAAATACAAAAATACTTTTACTTCTTTCAAAAGAACTCACATTCCGAGAATGAAATTAAGCATTAGAGACTTACAACTATCTTATTCTCTTTATTTATTTATTTATTATTATTATTATTTTAATGTAGTATTTTTCTCAATCTAAACCTTATATTTCTTTGCTGTATGAAGATGTAATTCTTGTATATTCACACACATAGGTCGTTACTGCAAAAGTTTTTGTAATGTAAGATGTTATAGGCATTTAAAAAAGGTTAAAATGACCGACCAGTAGCATTGTTTACAAAATTTGAATTTATCCACATTTTTTTTATTTCGTACCACTTTATTTATATATTTTTTATTTTTTTTTTTTTAATAAATAATCATGATAGAATAAGAAAAAAATTGCTCTTTAAAAAAAGTGGTATGAAATAAATGCGGGGCTAAAAATGCTGCGGAATAAATTAAAATGCTGGCAACTCTGCAGTAGTAACGTGCAAAATTTATAATATCATTTCTTTCCGCCTCGAACAGTTTTGTCATAGATTTGTGATCATTAGGTTTATATTTGTATATTTATTTTATGCGAGTATAAAATTAATATTAAATGTCAAATATACAGGGTCATCCATAAGTCACAGAAAAAATATTCAAAAATAATTATTCAAAAAGTACTGACCGTAGCACCTTGCGATTTTCACTGAAATTCATAGAAAATTTTTAGGTAACAAAAGATTTATTAGCAAATAAGTTTAAAATTTCTTAATCAAGTGGCGCTTTAATTGTAAAGTAAATTTTGTAACAGTGGCGAAGAAGAGTTATCAATGCAACTAGGACTATAAATGCTCAATGTGACGGCCGTCAATCCTTAGAATAACCGTCAGACGTTACACATTGGAAATTCTCCTAAAAAAAGCTTTAGTATTCGGAATATGCCGTCATTGGATCAAGCGGATCTGTTTAAAATGTGAGAGGATAATGCGGAAACAGCGCGATATGTTGATGAAACATGTAGCTAATATTTTTTCTTATATATATATATATATATATATATCCCATACTTTTCTGTACATTTTAGTGAAAACTGTATAGACCTACAGTCAGTACTTCTTGAAAAATATATTATTTATTTTTTTCTTGACTTTTGGATCACCCAGTATAATAATTATACCCGTTATTATTTACACATTATATATATATATATATATGTGTGTGTGTGTGTGTGTGTGTGTGTGTGTGTGTGTGTGTGTGTATGTATTCAAATCTACATACTTGCCAACCTAACCCGGATGATTGTTAGTTCCCGCCCCTTTTTGTACACCACTTAATTTTTAGAGTAATTCTCTTCAAATACACTTACGATTAAAAAAGAAAAAAAAATACTCTAAAGGAAGACTAGTGTGATAAAAATGGGCGGAAAAGGGCGGGACTAAGAATGTTCTGGGTTAGGTTGGCAAGTATGAAAAGATAGTTGATTATTCATCATGATAAATTAATATAAATTTAAGCAATCTAAACTGATATAAAAGTAAGAAATTATCACCGAATAAGTTGATTAATTTTATTTCTTTGTGTAATTAAAATATATAAGCCTCTTACTGAAATCTAACAAGATTTTATACTACAAAGTTCCTTCTATATTTGAATAAAATGGTCAAACATACTGTCATGTATCTTATATTATTTTAATTGCCTTTTTTTTTTTTTTTTTTTTTTGTCATATTTTTAATTGTATCATTTGATTTTTAGCTTATTTGCAGAAATTTGGAAATGAAATTGAATAACAAATATACTTGTATAAAGTGATTAGTAAATTGAATTATTCAAACGTTGTAATATCAGTAAAAAGATTACCTTTTTTTTTTATTCATCTAAAAAATTTCATTTAGTTAACAAAAATACTATTTTAATATGAAAGTGTCGAGGAACGACAATTTTAGAATCCCTACACAATGTAGTACATACATAGTTGTTTTCATATTTTAGTCAATATACTAGAAATTTTCCAGTTTATGAATAAAGGGTTTCCTTGGAAAACTCTTCGATTTGATCAATATCAATAGTATATGATCATAGGCTCCTAAACTAGATGCCTGTCGCGTGGCTCAGAAACTTGGCAACAGTTCAAGCGGTAGACAGCGCCACCTGGTGCAGATTGTGCAGCTTTTTTTATTCAACTGCCACCAATAATTTTAAGAAGTGATATATTATATATACAATCGACGTTGTTCGATTTTATTTGCCTTTTATCTTTATGCATATCAAATCCCACTTTTAAACATTTTTGGTTGCTGTTTGATAAAAAAGTCGCACAATCTGTACCAAGTGCCGCTGTTTACCACTTGAACTCTTGCCAGGTTTCCGATCTACGCGAAAGGCATATAGTTTAGGAGGCTATGATATGATATACTTGGGTGGTGATTTTTGTGATGTTGCTGTTAAGGTGGTGATTAAGACATTTAGTGACGAGATTAAACAACCTTAGGCTTGGGTGGTGTGCCTTTTGTGGGGATTCGTGTTAAAAGATCCTTGACTATACTAACACGATTTTAGGTGAAACCACGGAAACCACCGAACGGCTAGGCAGATGAACGTAATTGGGGTTCGAACCAGGCACCTCTCATATACCAGATTTTTTTATAGCAAATTAAAAAAAAAATCTAATAAGAATTTCAATTTCTTCATACATTTCAGAATGTTATACAAAACGCTTCAAATTATTTTTTAAATATGTTGAAATAGAGTAAGACGATTTCGATTACTTTAAATTATCCACTTATATTTGAGAGGTATATATTTAAAATCGGTACTATCTGTTTAAAACACTAATTGTATTTTAAATCTTAAATTAAGCTTATAAATTTTTTTAATTTAAATTTTTCCAAAATTCTTCATTACGTCATTTACTGCTATAGACAGTTTCCAGAAAATTGTGTAAATTGCAATTCTTATAAAGTCGTTTTCAGAAAAGGACGAATAAATGTGAATAATATCAGATTAAAGCAAGGTAACAAGAATTTTGAGTCCCGATCAATATCGCAATGCAATTTATGCGGATAACAGCCTATTCTATTTGGTTGATAAAGCAGAAATGGGGAGGCTCCTTAATGGGTAATAATGAAAAGGAGAAAAATGCTGTAATCTCTTTCGTGCGGCAAAGAAATTACGGCTGATTACCTGGAAATAGACTTTTTTTTTTTATTTTATGGGAATAAATAAATTAAAATTACATTAATAAAAGTATATTTCTCAGAAAAATCTAGCAATTTATTTTTATAGAAAAGTATAATCATTTCATGCGTTTTCTTTAAAAGATTGAATGCGCAATTATGTATATTGCAAGCAGCTGAATCAAATCAAAGAAATAAGGTAATGTGAAAATCGACAAAAGTAACTAAATATTAAATTTCTGTGCATTATTATTTACTGTTTCCATATTGATCTTTAAGGATATGGTTTCGTAATGCCCACCCTTCCAGAAGAACATAATTTTATTAATATATGTACACAACAATTATGTCTGTTTCAAAAGTACAGGGTTTGTACGTATCCAACTTTTTGGTAGGAGCCTTTCACCAGAATTATTAAATAATAAGTTTCTTTTTAAATTTAGTGTGTTTTTCATTAAAAAAAATACCTTGAAAATTAAGGGTAAAATAATAATAATAATAATAATAATCAAGGAAATATTAGGATGTTCGATCGTTGCAGAATTACCTACGCTTAGCATTTAACTAATTTTTTATTTAATTTATTTTTCCCAAAATACTGAATAAAGATTTAAGTTTGTTCCAAATTTTATCAATTTGGAATAAGACGATCTATATAATACTAATATGAATAGAAGTTAGTATTCTACGACTATTCCAAAAAAAAAAAAAAAAAAAAAAATGTCATTAGATATTATTTATATTACCTATCATTAACATGCACAAAAATGAACTACATGTAACCTCTCGAAATAAAGGATACATATATTGTTTGGTGAAATTTCAACCAATAGATGCACAGTTATAGTGATTCACAAATTCTCAAAAACTGAATAAAAGTAACATTACTTGGCATCCGATCTATACACATACACATTAAGCAGAATATTCCATAATATATTCTTATATATAAAGTTTGGTTCATTTATATAAAAAAAGAAACAGCAATACAGTATTTCCGTAACAATAAAATTGCAGCGATAAAATAAGGAAATACGACCGAATCTATGCACTCCAACAATTCTTAGAAATAATTAGAGCATCAAAAAATCCGGATTCTACGTTCAGCAAATTCCCTCTTCAGATTTTACTTAATTATGACTTCTTCTTTTTTCCGAAAATCGTGATTTCGGTTTTGTTCTTTTCGTTAAACTGGTGATACAACTGGAATGATTATCGACAATTTAGTCGTAATAAAATAGTATCATATATTTCTCTTAAAAAAAATAGTGGTGATAAATCGTAATTTAATATTGAAAAAGATGTTCGAAAATTATGAAACTTTAAGGTATTATGTTTTTTCCTATCAAATTAATTTTACTTCAGATATAAATGCTGATACCTTGACTCTATTTTAAATAAATATAAATCGTATTTTGAGAGGAATTAAGGGAAATTTGCCATAGTTTTTATTATTATTATTATTATTACAACTATGCATGTAAAAGTATATGGTAAACTACAGTTGCGTTATGGATATTTCTTCTTGTAAATTTGACTTTTAAATGCAAATATTGATTATTTATTTTGTTTTGTATGAACGGTGATGTCAACAAAATCACCCTTATCTTAGTATTTCAGACTTTATGTGAGATGATTTATGGCAGCTAATTAAAAAGTCTATTACAGCATCAAAAGATATAACATCCAAAAGTTTCATCGTGACTGTCACAACATGTCAACTGTGATAACATCTAAATATTTGGTTCTGCGGGAAACCAATAATGGAAAATTTCTGCAAACTCTGTTTCTACTTTTAATTTAAAATAAGGGAATATTTCATTTAAACCTTATAATTTTTCTTTGCTTTTAAATTTAGACTCAGAGCCTCATTTTCTATGCAACATAAGTGTTATGATGTTATACATCTGGATTTGTAAAATAACGCATTATATATTTTTTATTTTTTTATTATGTAGACAGATTTTATGCTGGAAAATGTTTAAATAAAGTCTGATATAATGTTGAGATATAAAAGCATAAGATACCATTAAAATTCGCCAAAAGAATTTTGGAATATTTTACATTTTGGCTGTCCCATTTCAAAATAAATAACTATATTAGATTTTGTACTGACCGACAATTTCCTTGATTTTTTTTTTTCCCATTAATTCCGTGTGACATTTTTTGTTATTAAAAAAAGTGCCTATAAAATTATAAAGAAATGTATTTCACAAACATTTTGGCGGAGAAGACCTAAAAAAAAAAGCGATTGCGTGTGTACCCTGTATATGCATTACTTTGCACGGATATACAACTAAATTTTTATTTATTTATGTATAACTTGTTAATGACATGAATTTTTTGCAAATTTGCGAAACTCGATAGCTTCTGTATTCAGATATTTTTAGCGTTTTTAATAACTGCATTTATGTAATTTCTTTAAATTTTTGAACATTTATAAGTTGACGACAACTTAAAAATATATTCTATTTAAAAAACATAATAACATGCTATTTCGTTTAAGTTTAATATTCATTTGAAGTATAACTTCCAATTCTAATCGAATTATTGCGATATACCAAATAATACATATGAATGATTTTTAATCTTTATTTTATTAAGTTATGAGTCATTATGAAAAAAGTATCAATGACATCATTTCCTCTTTCAATTTTCTATAATCAACATGCTTGATTTAATCATTTAAAAAATCATAATTTCCGTTAATTTATCATTAACCGCTTGCCAGTAAGAAATTGCCATGATGATCTGAAGTGAAGAGACCAATATAACAAAATTAATTTGACAGATTATTTTATTATTATTATTATTTTCAAATACCGCTTAGTGTTACGCTTAATGTTACGCTTGTTACGCCAATGTTAATCGGTCAACGCAATCTTAACGAATTCGACTAATCAATATCAACAATATTGGCAATACTAAGTAATCAAAATTTATGGCACGAAACTACGTAATTTCATTATACTATTTTTTTTATATTTTTATATTTCCTTATATTCATTATATTCATGATCATAGGTTTTGCCTTGGAGCTGCCAACCTAATCCGGCAAATCGTTAGTACCGCCCCTTTTTCTGCAAAACTTAATTTTTAAAGTTTTTTTTTTTTTTTCTTTCATCGTAAACACATTTGAAGATAATTTCTCTAAAAATTAAGTGGTGTAGGAAAAGAGGCAGTTCTAACAATTTGCCGGATTCGGTTGGCAGCTCTAAATACCGCATTAAAGAGCAATAACATAGCTCGCAGCGTCACTAATTTTCAAGCTCATTTTAATATATTGTCACCACTCTTTTGAAGCAATATTTTTTTTACACAATATTTACACAGATTTCAGAGTTAAAACATAGAAAAAAAAAATATATCATATTATTGACAGTGGTCAGTATAATAAAATGCGAGTAAAATTTTAGAACTCTAAGAGGGCTGCGATGGAATATTATATAGCTTTAAATTTAATATTTCTTCGAATTGTAAATTTAAATTTTTTACGAAAATTTGTGATACACGAATTATGCACGAACAGTATTTTTTTGGTATTTTATAGTTATTTTACAGTTATGAGTCATTTTGTAAAATGTCAATGAAATTAGCTTTTTTTTTTTTTTTTTTTCAATCTACTACTATTTTTCATGCATGCTAGGTTTAGTAATTTACATCATTAATATTTTTCCTTATTCCCTTATGTTGTTATATTTCCTTACAATCAGAGTGTTAAGCATGATCGTAAGTTCTTCCTTAATGAAATTGCAATAGATAATATATTATTTCGTTTTAAGATTGATATCCATTCAAATACAGTTTCAAATGATATACCAGTTTTACTATGCCCCGTATATTTCATGTGGAATTTACTACAACTTTTTTTATATAACAATTTTCTGCAGTGTGTTTCTACGAATAATTAAGCAGATGATTGTTATATACATATAGCTATGGAAGAGTCAAACCAGACGTGCCATCATTTTAATTTATTGTGTGTAATAAGTGCACACCAGTATTATTTAAAAAATAAATATCTTATTAAATGAACAGTGTACAATTACGAGGGAACGAGATAACCCTAACAGTACACTTATCCACAATACGTTTCCAGGCTGTTTCTGGGATTTCTTTTTATCTCGAAGATCATGTGGGAGAGCACGTGCTGTTAGGCAAAACTCATTGGAGAAGGACGGGGACGTGTGCGCACTTTCTGTACAAAGAAATAAGCGTGGGGAAAAAAAAAGGCGGGAATCAACAATGCTACGGAATAAATTAAAATGTTGGCATTAGTAGTACTTGCCAATTAGTAGTACTTGCCACAGAGAATGTTATAATAATTTACCAAAGTTTTAATTAAATTGTACTCGTTTTCAAAAACGAAACATTCACACATGATTAGATTAAAATGCACCCAGAATCATAAAAAAATCATTTTCGTTGGTCACCATAAGTAAAATTTAGAATATATATATATATATATATATATATCGTACTTGCCAACCTAATTCGGAAGATTGTTAGTTCCCGCCCCTTTCTGTACACCACTAAAATTTTAGAATAATTCTCTTCAAATATATTTACGATTAAATAAGAAGAGAAGTATTTTTAAAAAAGACTGGGGTGAAAAAATAGGCGGAAAGGGGTGGGACTAACAATCTTCCGGATTAAATTGCCAAGTATGATTATATATACATACTTGCCAAACATCTCATTAATAACCGTACAATTGTTAACGCCCCCTGAAAAAACGCCCCTTTTCTCATACCACTATATTTTTAGAGTTATTCTCTCTAAATGTTGTTACGATTAAATAAGACGGTGAAAAAGAAAGCTGGTACTAAAATGTGTACGGTTAGTAACGATATGGTTGGCAAGTATATATATATATTTATATTTAAAATTGGGTTGGGTTGGTTGTGGAAATTAAGGCCGATTAACTGCTTTAGTGTATTTTGTTAATAAGTTGTTGTTGCACTAGGCCTGAGGAGGCATGCCCTTCTTGGGAGTCTTTCTAAGCGGGTCTCAATCCATATTTACACAGGTTTCGAAAAAAAAAAAACGGAAAACTCTGAACGGCTCGGTCGACAAGCGTGATCTAGTATCGAACCTGGCACTTTACCTCTACCAACTTTGAGCGCAAAACCGCTCGGCCGCTGGTGGGCCTTTTTTTTTTTTAAGAAATGAGTAAGTTGAAAAAAGAAGTATTTAAAACTGTTTAGCTTCTAACTTGTACGTTTTATTTATTTTATTTTACCGGAAATTTTTAGTAGGAATTTTTTATGCATTTTCCAGCAGTTTTCAACGATTAAATAAGGTAAAAAAAATTGACCACAGAAAGTGGTGCTAAAAAATGCACAAGTGTGGCAGTATTGAAATCGTACGTATAATAGAAAAAAAAGTGTGACATAACAGAATACACCAAAAAATATTTTACATGGATAACGTTTATTATACAATTTTGCAAATTATAAATATAATAAAATGAATCATTAAAACTAAAATTTCATTTTCGTAGTTAAAATATTAATTAACAGAAATGGAAATATGGCCCATTTTTCATACCGCAGCAAATGAAACAATCTTTTTTTCTCTGTTTAGACCAATACATTTGTATGTAGAAAAATATTTTTAAAAAATATTGGTATGAGTTCTGCGCGTATTTTCTAGCCCCGGAATAAGTACAAATATTTAATTTATTGTTTACGAAGCTGTTCACTCACACGTTTCTCTTATGCTTTTCTTTTCCGTAATAATAGTTCTTGTGGTGATTTACGCTAATGCGTCTTCAGAAGCTTATAAATACATAGTAAAGAAGATGAAGAAACATCGTGTTATAGCAGAGATTACATTTCTATGTTAGCTTTGTTGATTACTTCTATGAGAATCTCTTTATCTTCGCTGTCTCACTGGGCATAAGTGATTCACCAAATTCGATGTAGTAATAAAAGTTATTTGAATAATACATTTATTATAAAAATAGTGAAAATAGGATTAACAAAATATATGTATAAGACTTTTTTCTTTATTTTTTTTTTAAACTTAAAATTATGCATATGGAATTCTCAATTTTACTGGACTAGTGTGATCGAATGACGACAACAGGTCTTTATATCTATTTCTTATTAAAGGATGTCAACGAATATCTTTTTGTAACAATTTCTCATCAATTAAATAATAGAATAATGAAACAAAAAATAGTGACTCTAATAATATATTGTGATTTATAGAAATCATATTAATATAATATCAGAAAATAATATCTCGGCAATCTTATATCGTTTCAATAACCAAAGGCATACTTGCCAACCATCACATTATGAACCGTACAATTTTTAGTACCCGCCTTTTTTTCCACACCAGACATTTTTTAGAGTAATTTTATTCTAATTTAATCGTAACAATATTTGGAGAGAATTGCTCTAAAAATAAAGTGGCGTGAAAAAAGGGGCGTTAACAATTGTACGGTTATTAATGAGATGGTAATTACAAATATTTGTAATTTGTAATACCAAATGTATTACAAATACTTTTCATTGTTCAACTTAGGTTTATATTTAAAAAAAATAAAGTCCATTAAAAGAGATATTGTCGGGAAAAGTTTTTAAATTGTATCTCGATTGAGTTACTCCCAACGTTACATGTATGAATTAAAAAAACAATTTCTCTGTTTGGAAGAGATACAAAAATAACCTCTGTATTTAGCAGACTTAACTTTTAAGCATTACGTTAAAAACAAATTAGCAGTTTTTCGAATTATCCGTCAGAAAAATGCTGTATGACAGAGAATACTCGGGTTCAATATTTTGAAATCTTTAAAAATTACACTAGGAATTGTTCACCGAATACATTTAAGATAAACATGATCGTACGCAGGATGAATTATTTTTGTGCAAATCCCCTTATAAAAGTAAAATAATCTAATTTGTTTAGAAAGGTATAAATTTATCATTTTTTATGACGTGATTTAGTCATATTTTTGGCACCATAAAATAATTTTAACTTTTAAGGAGCTGTTAAAAATATTATAATTCAGAAATTAGGCGTATAATCGATTAAAATTTGCATTTTAATATTCTTAGCAAACATTTTTAGATCAGTGATTTTTATTTATTTTTTATTTTGTTTTAATGATCGTAACTTGATATTACTAAAAATAGTAATAATTAAAATCATTTCATAATTTCAAAGCTTTATTTGGACATCTTATGTAAAAATTTAAATAACCAAATCTTTAAATATTATAAATTTTATATAATTTGTCATAAAATTTAAAACTCAAATTTGGCAAAAACAGAAAGTACGCAGCATTATTGCATTCGGTATGTGGGTTGAGCTGAGGGGGTTTTAGTCACACTATTAGCATTTGGAGACGGTCTCGGAACACACCACGAAGATGGTCCGGGGACATCTACATTTTGATCATCCACGATCCAGGTAAAAGGAATGACTTCCCCGCTTCGTTAAACGCCAGAGTTATAAATTGGATGGGAACATGGAGGACATTGCAGCCACGACCATAGATATAGTAATAATATATAGATTGTTCTTTGGGGAGAAAAAAGGGATTCCTTTTCACTTGGGGCGATTTTACCAAAATATAGCCGTCTTTCCCCGAGATACGAACATTTTAGCAAATAAAATTTATGAATAATTTATTTGCTAAAGGTAAATGAAAAACTCCATAATACAGTTTCAAATTCATTTTTCTTTTTCTTTTCTTTTTTTTAATACCACTTAATGGCTGTTTTTTTCGACATCAAAAATCTTTGCACGATAACATGGGGATGATAGATCTATATATATATTATTAGGTTGAGTCAAAAGTTTTGTCCGTTTTTTATTTGCTTATCAATAAATATGTTGCATTAAAGTTGTAATGTGAATGTCATATATATTTTGAAAGCTCATTTTCTGCTGATCGAAATGATGTATTTAATTGTTATGTTATTTTAATTTTCACAGACTTATTACTCTTTAAAAAAGATCAAGTATGTCAAAAAATCGTGAACAAATCCGCAGCCTAATTTTCCACGAGTTCAAACAAGGCCACAATGCAATTGAAGCAAGTCGTAACATATGTGCAGCATTTGGTATAAAGTCTGTAAACGAAAGAACATGCATACGTTGATATGCAAAGTTCTGTCCCAGGGATATGCACCGCGGCGATAAGAAACACTCTGGGCAACCATCGAGAACCGATGAAAGAGCTTTACTTTGTGCGATTGAAGCCGATCCGACTCAAACCACCCGAAAATTAGGGCAAGGTTTTGGCACTTCTCAGTCAACTGTCAATCGACACCTTCACAAAATTGGCATGAAGATTAGGCGTCGTCAAATGGTACTGCATGAGCTCGACAAAATGCAAAAGAATCGTTGAAAATCAGTCTGCCAATGGCTGCTGCGAGAGTTTAGCCGAGATGGATGGCGTGGAATTCTTACCTGTAAAGAGAAGTGGGTACTATACGACAACAAAAAAAAACGGATGTTGATGGCTAAACCCACATCAGCTTGGAGTTAAGACGGCAACACCAGGGATGCATTCAAAAACCGCACTTTTTAGCGTTTTTTGGATGTCGACAGGAGTTGTGCATTGGGATCTTCTTCCTCAAGGACAAACAATGGACTCAGATGTCTATTGCACTCAAGGGAACCACGTTCAACAGAAACTCGTGAAAAAGGGCTTTAATCCATCTCGAGTTTTCATCCAACATGACAATGCAAGACCACACGTTTCAAACCAGACGCGTGAGAAGCTGAATGAGTTGGGCTGGAAACTTCTCGCTCACCCGTCATATAACCCTGACATTGCCCCTATACATTACCATTTGTTCAGGTCGCTAGAGCACTGTATGCGTGGACTGCGCTTCAGCAACGAATACGATCTCCGACAAGGCATTGTCGACTTCTTCGCTCAAAAACCAGCGGCTTTTTACAACCGTGGAATTTTAATGTTGCATCCACGTTGGGAAATGGTTGTTGAAAGTAATGGTGAATATGTTAATTAAAATATGTTATAATTGTTATAATTTTTTAACTTTTAATAAATGATTAGAAACCGGTCAAAATTTTTGACTCAACCTAATACTATATCTATGATCACGACACGGATTTTATGTGAACCAGCTACCATTAGTGCACACAACGGTCTTCGGCAGGTTTGGAGAATTCTGGTATGGGGGGGGGGATATCTATATACAAAAAGTATACGTCTACCTACGTCGGATAATTTCTACATGACAGTGTTTTGTTATTCATCTAAGAAAACACTGTATTGAATCACCTTAGAGGATATTATATAATGTATTTGTCATAATTACTTTGTATAATTGGGATATATATTTAAAAAATTTCCAAGATATAGTAAAAGAATAAGATGGAGAAGAAAAAGAAAAAGAAAGAAATTAAAAATAAAAGTAGAAATATTATAAAAATGTGCATCATGGTCAATAAATTCGTGTTAAATATATTTTACAAAATTCATATGGCCTATATTTTCCAGAACTACTGACATTTAATAGTTATCTGATATAATTGAAATAATATATATACAATTACAATTTTTTGCAACAATCTGTGGAATACATTTCCACATTGAAATAAAGAAATACCTGACTGTAGAAAATTCTGTTTCCGATACAGTTCAGGTTATATACAAACTTCGAATGATATAAATATTTTTTACTATAATCGCTACTTTCAAAAAATATAAGTATCACTACAAGCAGTTTATTAAATTGCTACGGCAAGCCTTTTTGAACGACAGCATATCTGTCACTGTAGGCGTGGTCTTTTTGGACATGGAGATACATTATTTTTCTGTCTGCAATCTTGATCCAAAGTTCCGGAGAATGAAAGGTGCATTTATTGTGGACGTATAAAACTATTTATACCCTGTTCATCTAGACAACAATTGTTTGGGTTATAAATAACGTGTTTCCTTTTTCTTATAACAATGTGATGAAATAAATTACAGGGTGTGCTTAAAAGCTGATATATTATATTTATTAAAGAGTTTCCTTTGTGATGTCAAATTAATTATTGTAAGTATTAAATTACATTTTACAACTTCTAGGCAACGTATTATTTATTATATATATGCAACATGATAAAAGTATATTTATTACACTTATTTATATTTTCGTTATATATCATATTATGAGAAATTTATACTGATCGGAAATAAAAAATGTGTCTTTCATTTATAAGAACTATTAATTTAATTTTAATTATTGCATTCGAGAAAAAAATATCAATTAGCCATATTTTTAAGATTGGCTTAACGAGAGCAGAGCTCCCAACCTAATCCGGCAAATTGTTTGTACCGCCCTTTTTCTACACCACTTAATTTTTAGAGTATTTGTTTTCTTAATTCATCGTAAATATATTTGAAGAGAATTACTCTAGAAATTAAGTGGTGTAGAAAAGTGGGCGGTATTAACAATTTGCCGGATTAGGTTGGTAGCTCTGCAAGTGACAAAAATTAAGACAAGAGTTACAAGTATTTTATTATATTATAATTACTTTGACGACGTTTATACTTTTTTTGTTATGTCATAAGTGCTTTTAGTAGTTCCCACTTTAAATTCACAATTTAGTAACAGCTGTATTATATTACTGAATCAATAAAAATTGCTGCGAACGATTTTTAAAGATTATTATTAAATAAAAGTGGTATTCAAAACACACATTACTGAGAATCGTGCGTTATTCATTCATGTTGAATCCTAATGACAAATAGGTTTAATCTTATATAAATGCTTTCTTTTGTACGATTTTGCAAAAGAGCTTGTACATTTCCATCTTATTTTAGATCAAAATTACATTAAAATTATATTTTACTTTATATCATAAGTAAAACATACCAATTTATATTTTGCATCATACCATATAGCATAAATTTTATATCATAAATATACAGATTATTTATTTTTTATATATATGATATAGCAGATTACCAGTATGACTGATAACAAAATTTATTACTAATGCGTTGTTGTAACACAATCTTAATGTTGTAACACACACTTTTTTTAATAATAAAATTAAGCATCTACGAATTATAAAAACTCTCTGTCACTGAATATCTATGATGCCTAATAAAATTACTATATACATACATATATATATATATATATATATTAATCTAGAAGCAAACGCAAAATAATAATAATAAGTAATGTTATCATATTGGTAAAGAAAATTTTTGAAAGGTGATATTCTAAAAAATTTCGAATGAATAATGAAATATATTGTTCATTTTTATAAAGTAACCCCATTTTCATAGCTTATTAATAATTCCTTATAACGTCTAAAATACACGAATAAATTATAAAACAAGAAAAAAAAATCAACCACATGATCTTAAAATTTTCAGAAATGCTCTCTTCTATAGTCGCACTATAATTGCAAAATTAAACAAAAACTTACTGTCACAAATATTCTGTTTAAAACAAAATATATAGGGTGATTCGAATTTGTGCGATTTGATATGAAAACACAGAAAACACAAAAGTAATAAATAAATACATTGGAATACGTGAGTGAAAATTATAATTGAATGAGCAAGTGGGCGTCATCGTTCTCTAGCATAGATGCCAACATTTTAATTTATTACGGAGTATTTTTAGCCCCGCCTTTATTTTATACCACTTATCTTTTAAGTAAATGTTTCTTATTTTATCGAAGTTATATATTGGAGAAAAATTTCCGAAAAATAAAGTGGTGCGAAATAGAGGCGGGGCTGAAAATACTCCGAAATAAATTACAATGTTGGCATCTAGTCATCTCGCTAAACAGAGTTAGCACTATTTAAAACTTCTGACTCCAAACAAAGAACAAATGATAGCTTATGAATAATAAAATTCAGTATATTACCTTTCTACATAAAGTAATCTGAAGTGATAGCAAGGCAGTGGTAAATTTACCTGTTAATATGAACCTAAACGTTTCTGTAGCATTTTAAAATATGTTTGTGAATTTATGTAAATACTGCACGTTTCATCATGCAGGGCAGCAACAATGAAAACGTATACATCGCTTCGAAATGATGGGAGTCTATGCCAAATGTTTTTATATGATATTTAACTAGATTAGATATTGCATGCTGACAAAAATTATCAACATGTGGGTTTCGTGAACTCCTACTTGTCTAATGTGATGAAAATACAGCTTCTGACGAAAATACAGCTTTTAAAATCAAACTTATTTCACCCCCAAAGAAATTATTTTGACCATAATAAACCTGTTTAGATCTGTTTGGGTTTAACACTTATATCCTCATGTGCAAAAATTATGCGCCATATATTGACGTCAAAGAATATTGCCCGTGATGTATTAATAGGCACATTTTTAAACATTCTTAGCAGAGTTGCCAAAATTTTGATTTATTCTGGGCATTTTTAGCCCCACCTTTATTTCATACTTTTTTTTTTTTTTTTTTTTTTGTTAAGAGTAATCTTTAGAAGTTAGGATGGAATGGTTGGGAGGCACCTGTGACAGCGTCACGCATCCTCCAATACATGAGTGTGGAAGCTAACGGAGTGTGAATCCCGAATTACTATTTCACTGCAATGGAGAGAGGAAGGGAACATAAAAGGAACAAAAAACATCAACACAGGAATTTTAGAGCTTATGGAAAAAGGAAACACAATAATAAAAATGAGTAGAAAGATTAAGGACAGCATTACATAACTAGGAGAAAGTTTAGGGATAGTAAGAATAATTATTGTTTTTCAAGGGGCAATTTTTATAACTTTTTTTGTTATTTTAAAACACAAACTTTTATTTTTATTTATTTATTTATTTTTATTATTATTAACACAAAGACAAGAAAAAAAAAAAAAAAAATTAAAAACAGACAAACACGAAACAATACATAGACTAGAACAGTGTATAATCTCCGAAGAGAAGTCAAGGCCCGAAGGCGATAGAAAAGGGAAAAATGCATAAGTATAAAACACAAAAAAGGTTAAAGATGGGAGTTAAGTAATCTTTTTTAATCGCAGTTTAGAGAAAATTACTTTATAAACAAAATGGTGCGAAATAATGGCGGGGCTAAAAATGTTCCGGAATAATCTAAAATATTGGCAAATATATTCTTAATGAACAACTTTATGACTTAATTTGTTGAAATATATCTGTTGTGATTAATATAACCTTATTCTAATTGTAATTACTATGCCATAGGTGTTCATATTTTAATTTATTCACGGGGCATTTCTAGCTCCGCCTCTATATCGTAGCACATTATTTATAAAATAGTTTTCTCCAATATATAGCTACGATAAAATAAGAAATTAATATTCATAAAACAATAGTGATATAAAATAAAGGCGGGGCTGAAAATGCTCAAAATAATTTTAAATGTTGGCAACGCTGTAAACAACGTGATTTCGATATGATAAGGCTGAAACTGATTTTATTATTTTTTATGTAAATTGAGTAATCCCTGAACCAAATAGTTCAAAATTGAAATGTCATGTCTGCAAAAAAGATACAGCAGTGCTTCTTATTTATTTCGTAACATTTTTATTACTATTATTTTCACACACCATTTTTTTAGGGTAATTTTCTCTAAAATATAAATACATTAACTCTTCGTAGACGGTGAGATATACCATTCCTACCTAGTTTTAATTCTAATCTGTAGGATCTCACTTTGGAATTTTTCAAGAGAATTTTACTTTTCTAATTTATTTAACAAAATAAAAAAATATATCACTTCTTCTAATTTTGTATATAATTTCTTGTGGCTTTCGATATTAAATGAGCGTAATTAAATTGCCTATGAAAAAGTTAAATATGAAGAAACTTACTTTTCAAAAAAAGGTGGCATTAACAACGTAACAGAATAAATTACCCTGCCAAGGTTTCTACTTACGCCTTCTTTCAGGACACTTTTAAGGATGAAATATTTGCACCTTTTTTGCTACCAATATTTTTTATGCAATAACCTCTATCCTTTTTAATCACGACGCATTACTATAATAATGCGATAAATATTTTTGTATAAAAAGACTGCTAGGAAAAAAAAAAAAAAAAAAAAAAAAAACGGAAATTTCTTATTCATGAAAACTGGGCGGGCTCTGTATGACCCATGCATGAACAACTGCCAATTTTAGTGCTTTTTAGCTACCGGAAATTTATAACATATTTTTTTTTTTTTTTTTTTTTTTTTTTGTAACAGTTTCATTGATTTCATCCGTATTTTCCGGTGTATAACGCGCAGGTTTCTTAAAGCAGTTATACACCGGAAAATTAAATTTACAATGAAAGATATTTTTTAGCAAGCTTTTGTATCTTACAGATATAGCTCTATTTGTAAATTAAATTTTCTGGTGTATAACTCATTTATGTGACCTGCGCGTTATACGCCGGAAAATAAGGTAAATAAAATAATAATTTTTATTAACAGTTTTCTCTGTCCGAAAATTACTGATGTTCTAAATTATGCCTGCATGCTTGCATATGTAGTGCACTGAAAGTAATTATTCTGAAAATATTGAAAAAGTAAAGTTTTGTTTTGTTTTGAGCTTTTTTTTTTTTTTTATTTTAGAAAGAGATAAAGTTAATCTAAATATTTTGCAATTGTATAAATCTAAAGAGTTTCAACTTTCTTTTTTTACTTACAATAAACTATCTAAACTTCACAAAAAGTAAGTAGCAGATAGTTTACATGACTAAAGTTTTTTCTTATCATGAAAATAAACTTTTAGCACAAATTACTTTCGAGAAAAATTTTTGAAACATAAATTTCACACTATGAATTCTTATCTTTATCGCCTGACGAAAACTTTTGTCTTTTCCAGAATAGGAAAGTCATAAATATTTATTACTTATCCGTAAATCTATCGCTCTTAGTCTTTTACTATAAACCTTCCTGTAGATAATATCAAGGGCGATAAAATTTATTGATCACACTTGAGTTTTACAAAAGTTTTCCTCCAAGATATCATTTATTCTTTGAAAGAGAGGATTGATTTTTATTTTGCAGTGTTTAATACAAGAAAGTAATTTCCCTCTGAACTGTGTACTTGCACCACATTTTATCTGTGTACAGGAATGGTACAATATATACCCAATCGATACGCATTTCATCAAGAGTGGTAAAAATGTTAAAACTGTTTTAAATTCACCTGTGTATGGAGCTGAATGAACAAAGTGTATTACCTTTAAAATTGCGTCAGCTGTTTTCCTCCGCCAAATATAAAAGAAGCACACTTGCTATAACATTAAATTTCAAAATGCATTAATTAACTTTGATATCTTAAGTTAAAATAAAATAATTTCTGGAGGTTTAAATTACTTTGAAGTTTACAAAATAATTTTAATCCTTTTTATGTTTATATACATGTTTGTTGATTGGCTTTTAGAGTTATTTAAGTAATTTTAATTATCTTCATTGAAAACAATATTTTATTCGAAATATTTTATTAAGGCAAAATTGCATTCTCTGTAGAGAATTTTCATTGAAATGAAAATATTTTAGTTATTGTTATTTTTCATGAGTATATTTAATGTTAAAAATGTTTTTATTAAATTTACCAAAACAATTTAAGCAAATTCTAATAAATAGTAATGCGATTTGATAAACAATTGAGTGAAATTATAGTCCATATAGTTAAATATTTCGAAAATGTTTTTTAAAACAATGTATCGCTATAAAATCCATCTAAACCTTTAAGTAAAAGAAATTACTTTTAAACTAATGTTTAAATCTTATCAATAGCTTTTTAAAATATTTGCCAATTTGCTAATTTTTACGCGTTTTGGCTACCAAAAAAAAATTAATAGCTTTTTTTAATCAGTGAAAAATGTACAAAAAATTTATTACATTTTTCCATTAAAATTTTCTGTAGCCGAAAGGCGTAAAAGTTAGCAATTCTATATTTAGGTGCTATATTACTTGTATCTGACGTTCTAAGGAGCATTAATATTATTAAAGAACATTAATATATATATATATATATATATATATATATATTGAAAATAAGACAGTTGAAATTAAAGGATTATTAAATATTATTAGTATTCAAACAATTAATATGATAAAAATCAAAGACCACCAAAGCAGACAAAAATGGAATAAATCGGAATTTGATAAATACATATTTGCATTCTAACGTTATCAAGGGCCGGGTAGAACACAAATATGCAAAAAGAATGTTTTCCGCCTCTAAGATAGCAATAGCTAAGAATATCTTTGATCCTGGCCCAAAACATTCTTTGGAGCCAAAATAAAAAAAAAAACTAATTTCAAAATAAAACTAATTTCAGAATAAAATCACCACAAAAAGAGAGAAACATATAAAAATTATTAAATCTGAAACACTAATAAATTCCAACAAATAATCACTTATAAAATAGTCAAATGTGCAACAAAAAGATAGCTGTAATAAATGCGTCACATGTAAAATTCAAGAACCATATAGCCGTTAAAAGTACAGTTAAACTCATTACAGTAATGACAAGAAGTCATGGAGTAAATAAAGAGAAATCATAATCCAAAAAAAAAAAAAGGAATAATTATTCAAGGATTCAGATTTACAGATTACCAGAATATGAATTGAATAGTGCTGCCATCTGCAATTGTAATATGAAAAACAAAAACAACAACAAAAATTAGGAAGGCATTATAAATTTAATTAAGATTAAAGACCATTTGGATAATCAAACTAACAATATAATATAACTTGATTTAAAATCAATTATACATATATATATAAGGGTTTCCTTAAATGAGGGGGAAATTTGCTCTTGCTTTTGTTTTTGATTTTTCTTTTTTGAAACCCGATACGTTTAACCTCTTTTCTTTTTTTTCCAATTTGTCCCTAGACACGTTTTAGGAAAATATCAGCTCTCTGGGATAAAGCTAACCCGTGCCGAATTGACGGAAAAATCCTAATAGCTGTATTTGGATTTTCCGATAGAAAAAAATAGAGGGTATGCATATCGGATTTCAAAATATAGAAAAAAAAAAAAAAAGACCAAAAACAAAATTCCCCCTTCATTTAAAAGACACCCTAATACATATATATCCAGAAACATACCATCCAAAACTAAAGGTGGCAAATCTCCATTATTTTCAACGGTGACTTATGTTTCTGGGCGGTCTTAATATTTATTTGCATTACACAACAACCAATAAATACTTAAAATTACTTTACATTCTCTTAAATGGATTAAAATAAACCTATTTATTTACAAATTTGTGCTGTTTATTTCTGTTTCACAAGAATTATTTCTGTTTCACGTACGGTACGCATAATAATATAATAAATAATTTGTTAGGCTTCACTGTAATGAATTTCCCGATTGCAATGGAAATTTGTTTTTTAATATAATATCGAATTTAAATTTCAAAAACGCGCAAGAATGATTTTCTAAAGCGCTTTGCAATCTCTCTCTTACAGGGATGGAACACGGGCGCAGAATTCATACCACTATCAATGTAAGAAACTTTTCTACCTGTTAAATCGACGATATTATAGGTAGAGAAATTTGTTAAACACATTCCGGTATGAATTCTGCTCCCGTGTTCCATCCCTGCTCTTAGAAGGTCGTAATTAGTAATTGGGAGTAGGTCAGTGTTTAAGTTGGTAGCACTGATCTTAAATTATAGTCTTTTTAAAAGGTTAAATGACTTAAAATGTTTCAGATGACGTTTTTTAATAAAACATAGCAAATTACAATTTTCAAGCCATTTCTTAACTCAATTTAAACAGGTCACTAAGATATATTACTAATCACTAAAAAAAGCTCAAAAAAAAAAAAATTGTAGAAAAACAGTTAACAGGGTCTCCAATTAAAATGTCCCTAATTTGGAGCGGCCGCTAAAATTAACAGAAAATTTAAAAGCATAAGAAAAATATAAAATTACATAATAGAATTTTTTTGAAAAAAAAATCGGTGAATTTCCACGTGACCCCCTTCCCCTGATGTTATCTATCCAATAGTATAATTCCAACTATATTCGCTATACTATTTCTGAAATCACAGTAACAATAGCAGGGATTATTGTGGCACGAATTTCTTTAAGATCTCTTGAAAAATATCAAAGAAATGTAATTGTTACATTTGGTGTATTGGTCAATTTTGCAATATTTCTAGATAAATATCTGCGTCACAGAAGTCTCGGCAGATACAAATGATTCTGTAGCTGTATTATATGAAAGATCACATCACACATTTATTTTTGGAAGATTTTTCCTCCATTTTTTATACTTTATGAGGATTTCCCGAGGCGCCCCAAACATGTAGCTATGCTTACTGACAACACATTTCTCACACAAAATGTTGCTTCACCTGAAAACAAAAATGATCTGTTTAAAAAATCATGTTAATTTTCAACGAGGGATAACATCTTCACAGGAAATGCAACCCGCTGACACCCTTCATTTGGTTTTAGTTGGCACGTTTAAAAGCACGTTTTTCGTACATCAAAAAATATTATGGTTGTATCAAATCCAAAATTCTAATATGATTTAACTTTTAAACACCCATTAAAAGGGTTATTTCTAAAAGTTTAAAATAAATATTACATTTTAAAATTATAACACAAATTAACTGTTTTATAAATGTATCCATAGCTCAAAAAGAAAAAAAAAAAACATTTCTATATTTTAACACAAAAAAATTACAAGGCGTGGAAAAAAAATAGTTTGATGAAACTTAAAACACTTTAAAAGAGAGGTCGAAAAAAAAAAAAAAAAAAAGAATCTATCGCATAGCATTAAATAGTTTAAATAAGAACTTCCCAAACTTCCCTTTTATTCATTTTGCGTGCACCGGCTTAGATGTAATTTTCATAGCGCCTTCTCTGTCATAAAAAAAAAGTACAGATATTATGAGACTTTCTGAAGTAGAAAAGAGATGAATTCATGAATAATTTCTAGATCCTTTATATGTAACGTAATTTTAATGAATTTCTTCGCAAAAAGGTTTTTAATTTTTTTTTTTTTTTTTTTTTTCGCCCTTCCTCACTTTTTCAGCGGAGTTTTCAAAAATAAGTTACATTAAAATGCTTAAAGGACTTTTCGTTCGCTTCTTTCGTGCATGCGTAAGCAAATTCAAAAAGTTTAGATTCACTACATATTAGCCGAGGTAAAATTAACTGTTTTGTGTAAAAATATTTTATCCACACGTAATTTGCATTGGATTGAAATCAGAAAAAAACATCAGTTTTGAATTTTGTTTATTCGGGGGTTTATTTTTTGAAAGAGGATTATTTTTTTTTTCTTTGTTTGTTTTTATATTTTCAGCAATGTCTTGAAAAAAAAAAAAAAAAAAAAATCAGATTTTTCTTTTTTTATAATTGGTAACAGAAGTACATTTCAGAAAAGTGTGTTTTACAAGTAATGGATTATGAATTCTTCAGAAAAGTGTTTTTTATAAGTAATGGATTATGAATTCAAAAACTTTTTATTAAATTTCAAGAGTATTAAATTTTAAGTTCCCAAACCCCTCCTTAAAAAAAAAAAAAAAAAAAAAAAAAAAAAAAAGCGTAACATAAATAAGAAACATGCTTAATGTAAATAAATATAATGAAATATGAAAATAAAAATTTTTGATAAATTAAATCTGGGAAACATAGTATTTCTTATACTATTTTTGTTTAGAGAAATTGCTTTTAATGAAACTTTCTTTAATCCTCCCCGGCTTATCCCGAGCTCAGCTCAGGCAAGCGAACAAACTATGGGTGCAAGATTTTCCGTCTGAAGACAGAACACTGACACCTGTATTCTTTATCAACAATTTCTATCTTATTTGTGCAGAAATTTATTGGGATAGAAATTATTGATAAAGAATTAATTATACATATTATTGATAAAGATAAATTTTACATTCAGTCAACGTTTTCTTAATTTTTCTAGTGTTTACACAGCTAACATTCCTAAATTCCTATTGGCCACACTCTCCACCTTTCTCGTAATCCTATTGGTTGAAATAAATTCGGTCCCTCTCCTATATATACGAGCACTTCTCCAGATTCAGAATTTTTTTTACACTGAAGACGGTACGCTTAAGGCTACCGAAACAGCTGTATGCATCTCAAATATTTTTCTTTGGCATTTCTGACGTAGTAGTTTATTCGGGTTTTAAAAGAATACTTGTTTGTCAGTGCTCCTTTTTGAGACAGAAACTCTTGCAACCCTGAGAAAAAATTGAGCCTGCAAGCGGTTAAAGAAGTACACGCTTCCCACCGTTTCTAACACTTTATCAGCGTGTTAGCATCGTGCTACTATTATCACTAAACAAATATCTGATGGATGGTTTAGGCTAAAATATTATGTAAAAAAATTGCGTTTTAAAATGGTGCTGACAATATAATAAAATGAGAGTACAGTTTTAGAAATGCTAAGAGACCTTGAAGTAACATATTTTAATTATAGCCTCCTAAACTAGATGCCCTCCGCGTGCCTCGGAAACTTGGCAATAGTTCAAGTAGACACCCTATATGATAAGAGACTGGACATTGACCCGCCAGATGATCCGCCATGTTTGTTCAGCCTGTTATATATGATACCATTAAATTTGCAAAATTTCAAATGATACTCTGCATGGTTTTCTAGAGATAAACAACAAAGTTTCATCGAGATTTTAATTAAAAGAAAAGTATCAGACGCTGGTAAAAATAAATTACGTCTTGCGCTGATGGAGTGGCTTTTGAACAAATGAACGCCATATTTGTTTAATGTGCAGTCTCTCTCTATCCAGGGTCCCTAAGTTCAAACGGTAGGCAGCGGCACCTGGTGCAGACTGCGATACTTTTTTATTTAAATCAACCAATAATTTTAAGAAGTGATATATGATATATGTAATAGACGTTTCTTCCATTTTATTCGTCTTTTATCAAATCCCACCTTTAAAAATTTTTTTGGCTGTTGAATAAAAAAGTCGTTCAATCTGTACCAGGTGGCGCTATCTACCGCTTGAACTGTTGCTAAGTTTCCAACCCATGCGGAAGACATCTAGTTTAGGAGGCTATGGTTTAGTATGATATTTATCTTTATCTTTTTTTTTTTTTTTTTTTTTTTTTTTTCTTTCTCTTTGAGCTTGTAATGGAAATCGATAAACATAATACAACAGAAAGTATCTCAAATATATATATATATATATAGACATATATATATATATATTTATATACGGTTGAGATTGTTTCTATTCTTAAATATACCGAATGAGCCATAAGTCCAGAAATATAAAATTGATTTAAAAAATGAATGAACTAGTTCACTTCAATGCGATTAGCGCCAAAAGCATAATTTTGAAGAACATTTCTTTTCGTAAAAAAATAAAATTAACTTTATATTTTACCATTACAATGCGCTGCATGAAAGAAATATCAGCATTTTATAGAAATCTACTCTTATTTTCATACATAGAATCGTTTGGAATAACACAACAAGGTTAGAGAACGCTTTTTAAATCTCCCCTGTAAAAATTATTCCAGAAAAATAGTAGAGCAAAGGCAGAACTATAATAATAACTTTCATAATAATAATTAGAGGTTGGAAAATCAGTTCACACTGAAGCAAAATAGTCCGTATTCCTTATAGCAATTTAAATATCTCGCGTAGAACTCACACTAGCATTCGTTTGAAAAAATTCTCTATTGATAAAGTCTTTTGTTGAAGAAAGTTTTATTCAGTAAATAGTGGTGTGAGTTCATCTCAAAGTTCCAAGTTCCCATACCTGATACATAACTGTCAATCATCACATTAATAATCGGAAACTTTTTAGTACAAATCGTGTTCTAGACCTTTCAAAACGTGTAAATCCGTCGAAAAAGGGAAGTCGGAATTTTTTACGAATCCAATCTTCTTTGAATATAGAAGAAATTAAAAAGTGTTGCGGGAAAAGGGGTGTATAATATGTAAATCTGCCGATTCATAATTAGGATGTTGGCGGGTATGCTGATATAAATATATATATATGTTTTCTTTTATTGTAGCTATAAGTTAATTACAAAATACATATAATATTTAAAAGATAAGGAACAATATGTTCTTTTATAAATGATACTTTTTAAAAGATTGTCGCTTTAATATAACGAAGAATTTAAATTAATTTTTCATTAAATTTCTAAACAAAAGAACAACATATTATCATAATTTTCATTTTAAATCGATAGCACTAAAGCATCCAAGATTTCTATTTTCAAAACATCACTGAATAGGAACTGTAAGTCTTTTGTTTCAAAGTGTATTAAATTGTAAACCTTTATTTATATACTATATAATCAATTACCAGAGGAACTCTTCTTAACAAAATAAATATTTGCACAATGTGATACTTTTGATCATTCATAACTAGAATTTTTTTTTTTTTTTTTTTTTTTTAAGAAGACCATTTTTCTTTTAAATAATATAGTGACAATGTATGTTTTAATCTAAAAAAAAAAATCACTATAAAAAGAAAAGGTAAAACAAAAGTTTGGATAAATGTTTGAACAAATAATTCTCCTGTTGGAATATGTGAGTAATTAATTCACAAAATAAAAAAAATAAAATAAAATAAAATACATTTTTAAAACAATTCTTATTTTAATAGTAAATTAATGCATAATTATAAAAGAAAAATATCATACGTTGTAAGTCATTCGGTGTTAAAAATAAAAATTTTTGCATTAAATTTATTTTCTACAAAATTTTTATTTCAAATGTTTGTTTTTAATTGTTTTATTTTTATATTTGAATTTCTTATGGTTTTTATAGTGTAAATAAACCTAGCTATTTCACTTACTTTTAAAACATAATATCTAAATAAAAGAAAAAATGAAGGGTTTAGGATATATAAAAACATTTTTTAATGATAAAAATTTTATTACTGGATATTCGGAATAATTAAACAAGAATTTTGAATAATATTATTATCTAAATTATATAACTCATTCTCATGAATTTAAAGATTGATTTTAATCATTGACAGCAACTTTTATACTTATTTTTTAAAAATATCCCCTTTACAGAAAATAACAAATATTCAATTAACAAGAAATTAAAATTAAAATTACATACTTAAATGGCAAGACTGTATACTATATTTCATGGTTTCCAACTTTTAAATTCTTTTTTTAACAACAATCACCAATATTTTAAACAGAGCCTGGTTAAGAAGCACACATTATCTCCGCTCTCACCGGAATATTTTTACAATTATTTTTTACTTCATGTCATAGAAATTCCATGCTTTGAAGAGGAAATATTTAAAAAAAAAAATGAACGGTGTAAAACAATCCAATTTACTCACCGTTATTAGACACCAGAATTCTTTAAAAAAATTTTTAATGAGAATTTTCTGTTTATTATAGGAGGAAAGTATTTGTTAAAAAATAACGGTGTAAGTATAAATAATGTGTGCTTCCCCTTAATCAGGCTCTGATTTTAAAGTAATATTTCCAATTAAATTCATCGTTGATAATTGCTAAGAAATAATTATTAAAAATTAGTAGAAATCGATCTTCTAGGAAAACCTGAAGACCTAACATTAATGATATTTTCATGTGATAAGTAAATTTTTGTACATAGGAAGTAAAAGCACCGTGTTTTTTATGCGTATTTTTTTTTTATTTAAAAAGAGGCATTAAGTGCTAATGTCTAGTTACTATAAAGGTGATAAGACAGTGGAATATAAAACCACGTCCATTTTTTTTTGTTGTTGTTGTTTATAACAAATGTATTTAATCGAAGAACATGAAACAGGGTTCGTACGGGCCTTACTTTTTTCCCTGAGTCTCATACCTGTATTCTGAAGCATACAATTCAGCTTAATCCTATAGACTTATTTTATAACGAAAACCGTTCTACAAAATTACTGGTATAAGACTCAGGAAAAAATAAGGCCCGTACGAACCCTGTCAAAGACTTCGTGGTAACTCATTTTAAAAAATGGGGATAGTATCCTTTATCCCTCCCCCCCCCCATCCCCCCGGGTACAGATTTCTTTTTTTTTTTAAACAACAGCTAAGTCATTTAAGGCTTTTTTAATATCAAAATTTGCTAAATAATAATACTGGTGCAGAAAATTAAGAAAATTGAAGGCCTGTACAAAGTATGTCACTATATTTTAAAGGGCTGTTACGATCCGTACTTTTTCACTGACTGTTTCACCAGTATATTCATATAATGATCTTCTATATCCGAGTTGTCAATTTTTATAATTTATTCCAGAACATTGTTAGTACTATCTTTGTTTCACACCACTCTTTTTCTAGTACATCCATTTCCAATAAGTAATCAGTATAAAATATGGAAAAAATATATGTATAAGAAGAAAAGTTGCATGAAAAAGAAGGCGGGTACTGACAATACTCCGGCATAAATTATAAAAAATGACAACTCTGCTATAGTATGTTTCTACGATCAATTAAGGGAGGAAATTG
Organism: Salticus scenicus; assembly: GCA_963930645.1. NCBI lineage: Eukaryota > Metazoa > Arthropoda > Arachnida > Araneae > Salticidae > Salticus > Salticus scenicus. Next base: position 237,107,961 of record OZ005655.1, read on the forward strand.
CTTAATAAATGCAATGGTGTAAAATTCAGGGGAAAAGGCGGAACCGCAGCAACCCTCTCTTATAAATTGCAAATAAATGTCTCACATTTTTCAGTTATGAACGCTTAACTCCTTAACGCGCGCTGTCCTCGCTGCGAGGACGCAAAATTTAAAATCCAGCTGCAAAAATTCATCTCGGAAATTTTAACTCTGAGTGCTATGGACGCACATATGCGTCCAGCGAAAGTCATTAATATAGACTATGGACGCAAATACGCGCTTAGAAGATGTTATCAGTATGGAATATGGACGCAAATATGCGCCCGGCAAAAATGATCAGTGTACTATGCAACACTCGCATAAAGCGCGTCCGCGATAAGAATGAGACAACTTGATTCTCATTTATTTTCAACAAAATATTACTTACATGATTGCTACTTGCATGAAATTGACGAACAAACATTTTTAATCACTTTTGATACTTTAAATTGAAGAATATACACCTTTAAGTCCCATTTTGCGAAGATTGCTTCTAGCCGTCGTCATAGCGTTTTGTACAGTTTCTTTGGTTACTGATTTAAGGAGACGATGATAAACCCTCTTGAATCGTCAGCGCCAACCGCGCGCCGTCCGTATGGACCGCATAGGCCGCAAGTATTCAGCACTCAAAGGGTTAAATAAAAATTTACGTTTATAACATAGCAGAAAAGGCCGGTTTTTTTAACCTTAAAATTTAAAATTCCTTTAAGTTTAATTTAGTTCATGAATTCCGGTGACAGTATAATTTAAATGATTCGAATTGTCTTGCACCGCAAAGGGTTAAATTTACATAATGACAGTCTTAATTTTCGGTTAATTTTAAAGACCATTTTAAGTTATTGAATAAATTTACAATAATAAAATAAACTAAATAAATTTAATTCCAATTCGATGAACTGTTGTGTCAAAAATTATCAAACCACCTTCTATTAAAAAAAAAAAAAAACTATAAAATCGGTAAAAATTACTCCAATTCATTGTGTCGAAATATTTTTAATAAAAATTTCAAGAATTTAAAAGGAATTTTCGTGTTTATAATTCGATGAAAAATATTTTATTGATTACTTAGTTTATTAAGTATAATGTATACATTTTTAATTATCTTTCAATATTCTGCGTGTAAGAAAAGGCCTTTTAAATAGCCCAGAAGGGCCAACATAATTCTGGAGATTGTTAGTTCTGAGGCTTTTTCCACACCACTTATTTTAAAGAGTAATCCGCTTCAAAAGTATTTACGATGAATTAAGAAGAAAAACACTTTAAAAAAAGACTGGTGCAGAAAAAGGGGCGGTATTAATAATCCTCCAGATTAGGTTGGCAGCTCGCTATCTCCTTAATTGAATACCACTTTTTTTTTTTTTTTTTTTCATTGTAAACTTCAATAATGATTTGCAGTTAGAGCTGCCAACTTTTTAATGTATACCGTAGCATCGTTTGTATCCGCTTTTTTTTTTTTTTTTTTTTTTTTTTTTTAAGTAACAGTATTAAAACTTTGATTAAATTATTGTAGAAAAAGAATGGTGGTGTCAGAAAAAGGCAGGTAATAATAATTCTACGGAATAAATTACAAATTTGGCAGCTCTCTTTCCAGTGCTTTTCATCAATTGAATTTTACAAAGAATGCTATCAAAAAAGTGGTATTCATTGATGGAATAACTAAAAGCCCTACATAGATGTATTCATTCATAACACCAAAGATAAATTTCGGAGAAATAGTAGTATGAAATAATCCGGAGAATTGGAAGTTCTGATTCCTTACATGAAAGAACAAAATTTTTAATTTGTTAAATTTTAAATAGCATATAAATTATATAGTTGCCAGATAGTACGGTCTTCCCGAAGATATATTACCACTATTTTCTAAACGAAATTTCTTAAAACTATTTCATAACAATGTTGCATTGGAAAATATTATTACAAAAAGTGATGTTCATTGTTAAAAAAAGAAAGTTTGTACTTAAGGATTCTTCTTCTTTTTTTTTTTTTCTTTTAATCTTAGATTTAAATTATTAAAATTGAGGTTGAAGTAAATTGTTTTTTGTGTAGCACGTAATCTACACGATTTGCATTTGGTGATGGTTAAGGATTCACCTGTGAGGCAGTGAAGAGACATACCATTACGATGTTGATCCTCCGATCGCAAATAAATTTGCGATGGCATCTGCATACTCGCCACCATCCTAAATAATATTCCGCAGTATTGTCCCACTTTTTTTTTTTCACACCAGTAAATTTGAAGAGTAATATTCGCCAAATGCAATTACAGTTAAATGAGAAGAAAAATACTCTAAAAAAATGTTTGTGTGAAAAAAAGGCGGAGCTAATAATACTACGTAATATTAATTAGGATGCTGGCAGGTATGCATGTGTCTAATGTGATTACAAATGCACAATTTCTATGACTCCCACTTGCTTAATTTTTAGAACATGGAGGACATTACACCAACACAGATTTATTAGCACCAGTTGCCATTAATGTGCCTGAATGTCTTTGCCCGACTTGATTATTAAACCTGTATTCTTCCCATTGCAAACCTGACGGTCGACCAACTTCGCTACCATATGTCTTTAAATTATTAAAAAGTTAAAGATATATCGATAGTTGAAACCATTAATAAATAAAACACTTTGCAATAAAGCACCATGAAATGCAGAAAATCACAATAGTCGTTTCAGCTCAAAATACTTGTGTGACCCTTCATCAGGCCAAACAAATATAGGCGCGAATGTAGCAACAAATCAGAACCTGCGTTGCCGCTTGCCGGTAGCGTGCGTTGCCACATGGTTGCTGCCCTCTATCCGAATTATTCGCCTCATGAATTATCGTGCTATTGTTTCAATCTTAAACAATTGTTGTGACTTTTATAAATTTATAATGTTTTCTACAAAGTAATTTATGTAAAGCATTTTCATATAATGTTTTGGTGCAATTCATTGCTATTTAGCCCATTACGTTTCTGTTTCCAGATATACGGAAAAGCTATTTTGATTTATGTACACTATATTTGCTTATCAAACTAAATATTATATTATTTATTCTATACTTCCTTATTCTTTAAGGGAAAAAATGTTTTGCATTAAATGGAAATTTATTTTCTCTCTGAAATACAAAATGCCTTTCCCATGTAATTCAAAAATCTAGCTTTATAACATGCTGCATTAACTGCAAACTAAAAAAGATGTATGCAAAACTGAATCTTAATTGCATATTACACGATTTTGATTTTAACGAAAATCAATAGTTAAAAAAAATATATGCACTTTATCACGTTACAAAATCGCAGTGCTTTATTTACTAGAAAATATTACTTATGAAAATCGAAAATGCCTTTTTTAAATTGTGAAATATATCATAAAAATCTTTAAAACGTATGATAGAATAGTTAAAAGAAGGTGGATCTAAAGGGAAAACTCTAGAAGAAATGAAAGTAGCTTTTTTTCTTTCCTTACTTGAAAATCGAAAAGGTATGGTAAAAATGTAATTAGAAAGAAGACAGAAAAGGTAGCCGGAAGCAGAGAGATCATCAAAAGTCGGTAAGTAGAGAAGTATGTAAGAAGTTTTGAAAGTGGAGAGGCAGATTCTCTTTCATTCTGCTTTAAAGTCAAAGATGAAAAAGAAATAAGAGATGAGTATTGGCAGAAAAAGGAAATAAAATTTCCAAATTTCTCAGAATCGCAATTTTATTTTAGTTTATTGATTTTGAATTATTTCTAGTATTAAATATGTTAATGAAATTATAATTTTGCACCGTTTATTTCTTTATATTGGGATTAAGAAAGAGGTTTTAGTTTTTTAGTTTTTTCTTTCATTTCCTTTAAAAAGAACTGATAAGATATAGAGAAACTTTTCAAAAATACATGACAACATAAAAAAAAGTGTCTGAATAAATTTTTAAAGAAAAAGATTTATGTCACTGCAGCTCGTTTCATGAAAGATAGACATGTAATATATGTATATATGTGTGTACATGTTCCAATATTTGTTATAATTTATTGGTGTTTATATTAGCATATTATTTTATTCATTTATAATAACACTAAAATATTGGATGTAAAATTTCAAGGATAAATAATAAATTACTAAGGAAGAAAAATCATTTATATAAATTAACTTCATATTACAACAAATATTTGAATTTGAAAACTTGTATCTAACTATTACTTCAATGATGTTTCATAAACAAATTTTAATACAAAATCATCTTGTAACAAAATACAAAATATTTTATAAAGAATTTTTGCATGCCTGATAAAATTACGAACTTTTCAACTTTTGCGGGCGATTGCCCGTAAACAGCAGACAAAAGAGAAAAAGTGTACCCTTCAACTGCTTCACTAAAACAATAAGTTATAAAAAAGGGGGAAAAATCACATTCGTGTTTAACCCGTTAAGCGCAAACAGCGTATCTTTATTAATTTTTAACTCTTTATTAATTACTTTATTGATTACCACCGCACTTTAGAATGTCAAAATACATGGGGGAAAAAGCTAAAAACCCAAAGAAACACAGGAAAAAAAAGAGTCAAAATTCCATAGAAAAAAGCATGGGACGAAAACAAAAAACTCACAATGTCAAATGGGTAAAAAAAAAGGATAACACCGAAAGGAATAAAAGGACAAAATTGATTAGAAAAAGACATGGAGAATATGTAGGGCAGGGCTAAATCAATTGTCAAGTGTTCATATGACTCGCTTAGTATAAGAGTAAAATGTACCGCTTGGATTCCCTTGAATGTGTGAATAAAGTCAGAGTAATTTCAACACTAATACAAAAAAAAAAAAAAAAAGTCCTGTGAAATAGAATAACATTTTAGAGGAAAGACGAAATGCGGGCTTAACGTTAAAAGTGGGAAAAACTGCTTCTCACAAAAAACTATGTTTTCATATTAAAATCACTCGAATTTTATTCGTATTAATCGATGTGGAAAATGCTCCTTTCATTCACACTTACAAAAACACACGTATATGTGTATGGCATTCACGGGTTGAAACAAACTGCGCAAAATCATTTTTCTGAACAAATGTATTGTTTTAGAGAAACACCTAAAGGCAAGGCTGTTTCTTTTCTTCTTCGTCTTATTCTTATTTTTTATTTTTTTATTTATTTTCTTGCAGACACTTATAAACAAAGGGATAAATCAAATATACCTCTTTTTTTTTTTCATTAGAATTGTTTCATATTTTATATGATTAAAAACCACCCAATAAAAGCAGAAGAATTGGTAAATATGATTTTTGTATTAAGCATACTTTGCATTACTGAAAGCTTAAAAGGAATTTATTTTCATTATTTTTTTTTTCATTCTATTACAAAAATGTATAAAATATAAAATGCATTAAATAAATTTTTAACCTTTTTATTATTATTATTATTTACAACAGACATAATATTATAGAAAATAATCTGAAAACTTTCGTCTTTTTTCTTTTGAAGGCGGTGATTTTAGATATAAAAATAGAAAAATATGCCGGCATCAATATGTTAATAATAATCTACGATCATTGACTATTGGAAATGTAGTTTAATCATATTTCTCTACTACAAACTGCATTACATTATTACATGTTATTGACCATCACAAAACAATGAACCCTTTTTAAATTTTCTCGCGCAATATTTCTGTTTATGTTTCTAAGGCAACACAACAAATTATATATATATATATATATCCGTCTATAATTTGAAAGAAATCTATATTTTATGTTTTACTATTCTTAACTTTTAATATTAATGCTCCACATAAATGTATAATTTATATATAATAATACACAAATATATGCCAAAATATAACCCATGTTAAGCTTTAATGATAATTTATTAATAGCTATCGGATTTTTTTCAAGTTTTCTATAGCTGAAATATATTACGATTTCCAATGTATACATACATATGTATATATAGTTTGAAATTAGGGCTGCACAAACTCGTAAAATCTGATTATTATTCATGTATTGTAATAAATTATTTAACAGCATTTCTTTATAACAACAACAGCAACGAAAGCAGGACTTTTACTTAGAATTTATTGCATCGAGCTCTTAAATAATAATAATAATAATAATAATAATGTGGAGTGACTCCACTCGATTTTCCAAACATTAAATAATGAACGGCTGTGTAAATAAATAAGACAAGAAGTTAAAGAAGCAAAAATGAAAAACATAATAAGGTGTTTGAGTATTTTTCAACATTGTTTAATTTTAAGCTATTGACTTTATATAATTTTAGCCCATAGATCGTAATAATATAAAAAATTTTCATTGCGTCCCTGTAAAAATATATTCACCAAAATCTATACAATTCGTGCGACGGCAATCTATAACATGTGCATAAATTTTCAGCTCAATGGAATAAGGTGATTAAACGTTTTCGCACTTTAAAGTATTTTGGACCATAGACCATATAATGATAAGGAATTGATAAGGAATTTTTCTCTGTGTCCCTGTCAAAAAAAAAAAAAAAAAAAAAAAAACTATAAATGCTAGATTCATCAAACTCTATACATTTCATGCCACGCTGATTTTTAACATGCTTATAAATTTTTAGCTCAGGCGAATAAGGCGTTTAAACGCTGTCGCACTTTGAAAAATTTGGCCTCATAGGCAATAATGATAAAGAATTTTTCTTTGTGTCCCTGTAAAAAAAGCATACGTGATACATTCACTAAAATCAATAGGGTTCGTGCTGTGGTGACATACAACATGCATACCAAATTTCAGCTAATTTGAACATAGCATTTAGGCGCTTTCGTGTTAACACGCATACATACATACATACACACATCATCGTAAAAATAGCAGAAATGAATTCAGGGGACCTCAAAACGTATAGAAACACCAAAATCTCAAAGTCGGATTTTTAACTTGATTACAATACTTTCCTTACATATGTATGTTCGGAAAGTAAAAAACTACTAACTTATAGAATGATTTAAAATTAGTAATTTAAATTATTTCGAAGGCAATACAAGAAAAACTTTACAACATCTTTAAAGGAGCAACTTTACAAAAATATATAAATGTACTTTCTATGTAAATTTCAATAATTTCGTGACTTTTATTTTATAGAATGTAATGATTTAAGAATAAGGATTAAAACAATATATTTCAATAGATTAATTTATGATGTAAGGTTTATACTAGTTTATGAAATAAAAATTATATTTTACTTTTTCAAAAAAAATTCTAATTTCAACACGCAATAAGAAAATGTTAAATTATCTTACAAAGTTTCCATAAAATTTAAAGTAAAAAACTTTTTCATCAAAGATATTTGTTAAAAATATGATAAAGGTGAAAAACATGTATCTGAAACAGTTTTTTTTTTTTTTTTTTTTTTTTTTTTTTTTTTTTACATTTAAGAAATGTTTGCTCTTGGAAAATATTTTCAGAAAATTAGTTCCGAGTTGCAAAAAGAAATATTTGTTCTTTCATGTTCTAAAGCAAACAATAAATGCGTGTAAATTTGAATATTCAAAATTTTCTACAATTTTTAAATTTTTGAGAAAAAATAATGTGTAAAATTTGCAGTTATCTGAAGCATTAAATGCGTATTTGTTTATGGATATCTAAAAAAGAAATATTATATGTCAAGTACTTCTCTGAGTTGTAAGATTAAAAAATTTTATGCATCTATAATTTTTTTTTCCTTTGCGGTCAATGAATTTTAATATTATAAACAGTAAGATCCTCCCCTTTCAGTTTTATCTTAAATGTTACTGAATATAACCATAGATGCCAATATTTTAATTTATACCAGTGTATTTTCAGCCCTGTCTTTATTCCACACCACTTTATTTATAGAAAAATATTCTCCAATATATAACTTCGATAAAATAAGAATAAATTGCTCTTAAAAAATAAGTGGTACAAAAATAAAGGCGAGGCTTAAAATACTCCACAATAAATTAACCCATTTTATCCCATAGTCCTATTTAAAGGACAGCTGAAAAATAGCATATAGATATCAGAATTTGCTTGGTGCGAATATTTTGTCATCTGGAATATATAATGGTACATATAAGTTTCTGCTAGCGTGTTATGTGTCTCACCTCCTCATTCCCCTCCATCTGGAATCTTTGTTTAATCATCACATTAGGGAGCGTGGTTTATCTTCTCTTTGCGGTTGGAAATTCTTTTTGGAGAACTATCATGTAAATAAGAAAGTATTACACAGATTAGGCAAAACTTTATACTCGGAAAGCACTTTTCACTATTGAAGAGAACACTAAAACATATAAGTGCAAATTTCATCCTGTTTATTTCAATGACCCTCGTACAAGGTAGATAAGATTTCTTATACAGAATATATATAGATATAGATATATTTCAAATTTTATTGTATTTAGTTTATTTAGGTTTAATTAGCTTTAAAAAATATAATTTTTCTCAAAGTTGAACAAAATAAATAAATTGGAATAAAATGGGTTAAAATGGGAAGCCTTAGATGGGAATCCAAGTTAATACTAACGAAAAATCAATTTGTCACTATAAAGAAACAACCAATCTTTTCCTATTAAATTGCATTTAATTATTTTAAAAGAGTTTTTGATTATAAGGTTACGGGCAAGCCGTAATAACTTGGTACCTCAGGATGGCATCTATGACATAACAAACTATTTATACATATATGCATGTAAAAAAATCATTTAAATTTTATCCACCGCATCGATACGCAGACCTGCCAACCTAATCCGGCAATTTGTTAATACCGCCCATTTCTGTACACCACTTAATTTTTAGAGTTATTCTCTTCAAATATATTTACGATGAATTAAGAAAACAAATACTTTAAAAATTAAGTGGTGTAGAAAAATGTGCGGTACTAACAAATTGCCGGATTAGGTTGGCAGGTCTGGATACGGTAAACATAGTTACCAGACTTTACAACTTTCTTATTGAGCCTTATTTTATATAATATTATATTCTATCTATGTAATTTCCGGTGTGATATGAATGCTCCTGGCCTAGTTTTGCAAGACAACTATGACGGTAAATACAACTATCCTCTATATGCGCCTACGCTATTTAAAAGGTTAAACAGGAATGTGCAGAATTTATATTTTTTTATTTATTTGTAGAAATAATGTTTTGTTCTGGATAAATGCCTAAAGGCGGGTCTATCTTTTTTTTAAATCGATGTATTTGCAGACACTCATTCACGAAAGATTATTAGACTTCCCACGGACATTAATTTTTCTACCTCAAAATTTAATATAAATTTTTAACATGAAATAAGTTATAAATGTTGTTCGATATTAGTTGGGAAAAAGTCCTCGGAAAACGCAGACCTATGGAATCTGTTTACATCTAGTAAATAAATTGTTTACATACATACTTAAAGACATAACGTTTTTTCGTTTTTTTTTTTTTTTTTTTTATATATATATATAATTCAGGTATTTTAGAAAATATTATATTGTTAAAAATTTGCAAATAATTCGTGGTTATTTTTATGTAAATTCATTCAGACAGGCTTAGTCATGGGGTAAAATGTCCATCTTCTGCATTTCTAATTCATTTTCGCGTTAAAAAAACTATATTTTCCCTTATAAACGCATTAAAAAACTTCAATCGGGCAAGTAATGGATCTGCGCCAAGACTTTTTTCGCTCTTTGGCGACTTTTTAGGCGACCTTGGTGAGAAAATCTGTATTATTGTTATACCAAATTTGGAAGGTCTAACTAGAATATTCGACGAGTTACCAGAACATTCTGAGTTTTATAGAGGGGTATAAAAGGAGGCCCGATGCTGTCAAGCAGTCAGTCTCTCGCCAACTGCCTTACGATAAAGTGCTCTCCTGACCAGTCTCTTTGATTACAGCCTTTCTGTATGTTAATGCTCTGATACAGTTTGCACTGTGTATTTGCTGTTGAAAGCTGTTATCTAAGCAGTGTTTTCTGGTGAAAGAGAAGTTGATACTTCGTTTATAGACCTGTATTCCTCTAAAATTTTCTGTAAATAAACTGTTAAGCTTCTGAAAGTTTCGCCTTTCATTCAGAGACATTTCACGAACAATTTTAATCTTAATCATTTTATAGAAAAAATTAAACATAAAAGATAGCGATAAAATTTTCAAAAAATGTTTTCTTTTAACATATTATGACTATCAATATGAGTTATTTTAAAAAATATTGTTATGTTAATTATGACTATGATATTACATTTCATATACTATATGAACTAAGTGGAAAATAAAAACATATTTGTTTGAAAGCAAGAGTAGTATTATAATTCGTCTTGAAAATTTGATTTATATAGCAAGTGGAGAAGGATATCTTAGTTTAATTTACGACTAGCACCAGCTCAACTATTATCTTTACATTATTATTTCATTGTTAAGTCTTGCCATAAGTTGTATAAATAGTTTAGAAAGCACCTGCACAATTATTATCTTTACTTTATTATTTCATTATTACGTTTTGCTTAAAGTTGTAAGAACAACTTAATAACAATCTGCGATCCGCTCTACGTAGTTTACTCAGGTACAAATTCTAGACATAGACGCGTGAATTGAGCATAGAAGTACCCAGAAATAACCGTCAATCCTCGACTTCAGTTTTACAGCATGTATATAATTTACATGCAAAAAACACAAATACGTTGAAATCTAAATGCCAGTTTCTATTTTTCCTTTCCTTTTCTTTTTCTTTCTTTCTTTTTTTTTTCTTTCATAGTTAAGATTGTTTTTGGGGTATTTTAATGCTTTTCAAACTATTTCTATGTTACGGAAATTTAACACATGTCAGAATTGCATGAATGAGAAATAGCAAATGAATAAAATGAGCAGTTACCAAAAAAAAAAAAAAAAAAAAAAAAAAAAAAAAAGGATATCATCATAGAAAACCATGATAAGGAAAATGTATCAAATAATCGGGAGGATTGACATCATTTGTATCATTACAATTACCATATTAGATAAACAGTTTTCTACCCAATCCCGCAGCTACCATCCTTTTTCAATTTATTTTTCAATTAGTACCCGCCTTTATTTTCACACCACACGTTTTAGACAGCAAATTTCACCGATTTTCATTTACGATTAAATACGAGTAAATTTTCTCGTTTCAAAAAAAGCTGATACTAACAATGCTACGATTAAGTTAAAAAGTTGGCAGATATGCACCTAATATTCTAACATATTGTAATTACATTAAATTTTATGATATGTACAATTTTATGCATAAAAGATAATAATAAATAAAATTTATAAAAATATATACTTAGGAAAGTTTTAAAATTTAATGGAAATATATAAGAATGATAGTTAGTAAAAATATAAAATTATAAATTTTTGATGCAATTTGAAAATTAAAGCAAGATTTAAAATTCTTTTTCAGTATTCGAGAAAAATATATATCGCAACCCCTACAACAAAAATGCTACTTTAAACAAAAATGTCTCTTTTACATAACATGTGTTTACTCCTTAAAAATATCTTACGAAAAATTAGTTCCGTGTTGTAACAAAAGAATTTTTATTCTTTCCCATTCTAAAGTAAACACCAAGTTCGTGAAAATTTGGATTAAAATGAATTCTAACTTTTCTACACTTTCAAACATATTGCAGTAAAAAAACAAAACAAAAAAAACAACAACAAAAAAAAAAAAACTAGCACAAACTTTTAAGTTATTCCTTTAAAAGCCAAATATGTAAATTTGTTTATCGACATTTGTAGAAAGATGTTTTTTTAGGTTATTCCCCAGATTATAGGACACGCAATTTTTTTATTATTACAATGCTCTTTACTTCAAGTTTATAACTGAAGCTTATCTTACATACAGATTTAAAGATAGTCTAAGAATATTAAACTTTTAATAATTTTAAATATTATAAAAATATTTTAATGAATATTTGATTTACAAAAATCTAAGTTGTCCTTACTTCGTAGTTTATACACAAACATCTATTAATCATACTTGCCAACATCCTAATTAATATTCCGTGGTGCTGTTAGTCACGCCTTTTTTTTTCACACCAGTACATTTTTAGAGTAATATTTTTCAAATGCAATTACGATTTAACAAGAAGAAAAACACTCTAAAAAGATACTGGTGTGAAAAAGAAGGCGGGGCTAACACTACTACGGAATATTAATTAGTATGTTGGCAAGTATGATTAATTGTGAAAGAAAATTGTCAAAAAATTCCAACAAAAGTAACAATACAAAAGTAAGTAATTTTACATTCGCATTAATAAAAATAACCTGGTGTGTCACTCACACAACTTTCTCCTATCCTGAAATTTAATCTTATAAATACAGATTGGGGATTAAGGGTAAGATAACGAGTAGTGTTATGTAAACCTATGTTAAAACAATTCAAATAAAGTTTCGGTAAGCTTTATTTGACAAATAATTATATGTGAGGGGTGCTACCCCCCCCCCCCCCTCAACACCCCCGTTTTATTATTATACCTACATTTATATAGATTTCCAATCTGTTATTAATATCAAAGGTTTATTTAAAATTATTTAGACAACTTTCACACGCAACAACTTATCAATCTTGATTAAACGTTTCTACTAACAAACGTATTAACTTCAAAATACAACAACTGGATTGCCTGAAATTATTTGTTTTTACTTCACCCTAAGAGACACAGACAAAGATCAGGCGTGAACAACTTGCAATTCAAGAAGTCTCAAAACGTGTAAATATACAGCAAACCAAGCCATGAATATTTAGCTTAAAAAATACATTATTGACTATATAGCTATGAGGAATGAATTTGAATTCCTCAGCAGCTTTCCTGAGAACGATAAAATATTCTAATAAAGCACTTCCACAAACAATAAAAAAGAATGTTATGGCTTAAATATTGGCAGCCCTGTATATCTTATGAAGGTTATGTACACACCACATGGTGCACATAAATATTCCTATATTAAAAACACACGGTACAACATGAAATACACTTCCATCAATTTTCAGGTAATGTCGCACTATAATCTAGTTCTTTTGTGTAGCCCTGTTAGCGAACAGTGAAAGATTTCCTTACCATATTCTACATGAAACATGTTTTTAAGCATATAAAAATATATATTCTTTCATTTGGTTTAGTGCAGTCTATAAATGTTTAAACTCTACTTACCTGCAGTTTCTCCCATAGACGTAGAAGAATTCTCGTAGGTGTCTCTGTACACGAACCACTTGCTTGATTTCAACGAAAAGTTTAGTGTAGCATCCCTATATGATACGCATTTAGAATACCAAGTTTGGACTTTCTGATACTATTTGCTCTTAAGATATTCTGATAACAGATACGTATACAAACACACAGACAAACACACAGACCAACCGCTAAAACATGATTTTTTGATTCAGATTTATAGTGTAACCACGTTTCCTACGCCTAGAAGTGAGGACGAGTCGAAAATCTTGAAGGGTTTCCAAGTTGACCAACATGTTTGAATTTAGTAAGCATCCAGTCATTCGGTATTCCCTTATCGCTTATTTTCTCTCAACGAAAAGCCTGTCTCTCCTATTTTACTAGTGGACTCGTTGAATCCGCACTTGCGCAGAGGCTTCCATGGTCGCAAGAAATGTAGTTAAAGAGTACCTCAAAACGTGTAAATATAAAATTATTTGATTTCGAAAATTTGACCCCAAAACAATACTTTATGTGTCATATATATGGGTAAGAGAAAGCAGAAATGTTCTTTTATACGTATAAACATAGGTGCCAAGTTACTACTAACGAAAAAGCAAGTTCATACCCCAATAAATAAAAAGTAAAACTTGTCATATTAAATTGCAGATAATTATTACAAAAGAATACATTAAAAAATTTCCGGTGTTAAGGTTACTGATAATCCGTAATAACTTGGCACCTCTGTCGATAAATTATACGTGACAGTTTCTACCAGTGGCGAAGCGTCCATGGAAGGGATGGAAGCAGAGCTTCCCCTATTTAAGATTTTTAAAAAGTAATCAAGTAAAGTCGCCTCGTCGAAAGACTAAATTGATTCTTCCCGTGCTTTTGGAAGCGCTTCGCTTCGGCGCTTCCATAGTTTTCTGAACTATGTCTCGTCCCTGGTTTCTACTATTAATGCTGGTAGACAGTAAATGCTGGGTTCAATACCAGGTCATACTCGTCGGTATAACCTTTCAGATTTTGTCTATAAATTTTTCGTGAGACTCTCATAATTTCATGCGTGAACCATTTTCAAAGACTTCTGCATTATGTATTAGCGTAGGTCCAACATTTAGGCCACCAGTCTTAATTTACACACCATACAAACATTACTATTTTAACTATCTTAAAATTTTAATGGGTAAATCGATTATATTTACGTAAAAAAATTAAACATATATATTTCAAATAAACTTCATGAGCATAATTTTAATACATGATTGTTCAATAATTTAATTTTTTGCACATTAAAATTTAAGTACCATTATTTTAGAATTTTTTAAACAAAATCCTCGGTCTAATTCAAAAAATTGATTTAATTCAATATTTTTACCACTTATTTTCCTTTAAATTACGTTTCTATTTAATTCACATATGAAAAACTTTTTCATTAAAAATTCATTTTACATTTCGAAATTTCAAAGCGATACATGTATTATTTAAGTTTCAATAGTTGTCCTTTAAAAGAAAACGAACTAAACACAGTGATAATAATAAATCTTCAATATAATTTCAATAAATTTTACTGTGACATTGGAAAAAGGGTTGAAATACAATAACCAACTTTGAACGTGTTGTAATACAATAACCAAGTTGTTTTCATTTAAGTTACGTTTCTATGGAATTCACATATGAATTACTTTTGCACTCAAAACTCTTTTGAAAGTTCGATATTTCACAGTGATACATTTATGTAAGTTTCAATATTTGCTTTTAAAGAAAACAAGCTAGATACCATGATAATAATAAATTTTCAGGATAATTTCAATAAACTTATATTGGAAAATGGTTGAAATACAATCACCAAGTTTGAGGAGAAGTTTTAAAATGTTTTAGGATAAAATATTTATCAACTTTTCTTTGATGTGAGAAATGTATACATATTGAAGTATTTGTTTTTTATATAAGGTTGCATGGAATCATAAATTATGTGCTAAAATATATTAAAAAAAATTTCAATAAATTTGTTGAATATATTAAAAATTATTGAAACAGTAAAATACAGACTTGCTAACTTTTTAGTTTATTCCAGAGCTCGAGGTTTCTAACCTTTTTCAAGGACACTTTCAGAGATGAGAAATTTTCGTTTTTATTGTTACCACTATTTAAATACAGAAAATATTTACTATACATAGCAATATGTTGTGAATCAGTTATAGTAATGCCTACTTGCCAACATACTATTTAATATTCTGTAGTATTGTTAGCCCTGCCTTCTTTTTCTCCCCAGTATCTTCTTAGATCATTTTTCTTCTTGTTTAATTGTAATTGCATTTGAACGTAATGCAATTGTAATTGCATTTTACTCGAAAAATTTACTGTTGTAAAAAAAAAAAAAAAAAAAAAAAAAAGGTTGGGGCTAAGAACACTACGGAATATGAATAAAATGTTGGCAAGTATGGTAATGTGTCGTGATTAAATAAGATAGATATAATTATATAAAGACAGCGATAGCAAAAAAGGTAGCAATTCCTCATATCTGACAGTGTCCTGGAAAAAGGGCGGAGACTTCGGTCTCTACTATTCTGTAAAACGTTTAGTACCCACATTTTATTTACACCACATTTTTGTAATATAATTTTCTCTAATGTCTAATTAAGATTAAATAAAAGAAAGTTACAATCTTAAAAAGCGGTTTGAAAAAAAAAAAAAAAAAAAAAAAAAAAGGCTAATTCTAAACATTTTACGGAATAAATTAAAAATTTGGTGGGCCGGAAAATGTAATCGTCAGAGCTGACAAATGTTTAATTTTTTTCCGTTGCATAATTAGGAATCATCCTTTTTTCATACCACTTCTTTTAGAAAAGTAATTTTTGTCTTATTTAATCGTAACTACCTACATATAGTGCTGCAAGATTGAGGGAATTTTTTATTCAAAGCACTGCCTACATATTGGATAAAAATTACTTTAAAAAGAAAGGCGTATGTTAAAAACCTATATTTCATCATCATCCTAAAAATAGGACACCATGCATAAGTGATAGTTATATAAATTCTTTTGAATATTTTAATGCAAATTACAGGCGATATTCTATTATTTAAAAGTCCAATAAATACATATGTGTTTTTATCGTTAGTTTAAATTAACGTTTAATATATATATATATATATATATATATATATATATTTAATGACGATTTTTGAAGGTTTATTCATTACATTTTCAACACATTATTACTTAACTATTACGTTTAAGAATAACGGACATATAAATTTATTGAGGTAATATTCTACACTTTTGGGCTGGTAAAACCATTATTTAAAAAAAAAAATTATCTAGATTTTCTGTTTTCCTTATATTCCGACTGTCCTAAACCATTGTCCTATTTTTAAGACAGCCTGTACCGATTAAGCTAATGATTGGTTGGTCAGTTTTTTGATTTTGTGTGTATACATAGGCTTAAAGAAACATAAATTTAAGATGTTATAAAGAAAAAGTATTTTTTCAATGCTTGGTACAATATGGGTTAACAATGTTACGGAATAAATTAAAATTTTGGAATCTCTGGATAACAAAACAGTCCGGAACGTTCAATCCTTGGCTGTATAGAGTTGTCATTTACATCACATTGAGAGAAAATGCACCAACTACCAAAACAATAGATAAATACGCCCATGAAGGGAAAGCTAGACCGTTATCCTTGGAAACGAAATCAGATGTATAAGCTTAGACCTATTCCTAACGCATCTGTCAGATTTTCATGCTATGCTTTGAAATTTCATGAAGGATCACATATACAGTATTTCCTTTATCCTAATAACGAATGGGTTTCTACCTTCAGTACTTTACATACGCGACTAGAATAATGTTTTTTGAACATTTGACATTCACAGTTTTTCCGATTATATTCTGTTTCCATTCCCTTGTTTGGAACAAATAGACTGATCAGACTCCAAGACTTAAAATAAACGGATAAAAAATCGAAGCGTAATTAAAAGTAAAATATTACAACAAATGTCTCATTAAATTAAAAGCATAAATTAACTTCGAATGCAAACAAATATAAATTAAAATTTATCTCCAATATATATATATATATATATATATATAAGTAAACAAGTTTAAGCAAACAAGCCTCGCAGTGTTTTTAAAATTTTGGTCTCATTTTTCTATATTGTCACCACTTTCATCAATAAAAAAAATTTCTTAGATATTTTAATGCTGGTGTTCAAATGCTATTTTTCTCTTCTCTCTCCGTTGTAGTGATTGTGATATTTCAGGACTCACGCCTCGTTAGTTCCATCATAGGCAGAGGAAGGTGCGTGGCTTAAGTCACAGGTGCTTCCCTCCCACAGTAACCGAAGATCATGTGTAAATATGTAAAAAGATGTTGTTTTAAGATAATGGTAACGGAATAATAATATAAAATTTTAGAAATGCTGCGAATTTTGAGCAAAATAAGTGACGATAGTTATGAGTAAAAACTCAGATTTAGACAATCATTTAACAGGCAATTAAAATAAGCCTCCCTTTTATATTTAATATTACTACTTTTCTTTTAATATTTATAAAGTTTCATTAGAATAAGGAAAACAGCTGTTTAATATCCAATAACAAAATTTTAACTGTTTTTTTCTTTATAGATTTAATATTTGGACTAGAGTTGCATCATGTAATGTTTTCAATTACAGTTGTTTCTGAGAAATTATTTGATATGATGATACCAAAAATCATTGCAATATATTTGTGGAATAATTCTAAATCTGAGAATACATCATAATGTGTATTAAAATAATGATATATTAAATGTGCAAAAATTGGCTATTAAATAAATGTATAAAACCTTCTACCATTGTAGAATTTTTTAAACATACACCATCAATTATCATCAAGAAATAAAATGCAAATGTGAACGATAGTACAGACTTTACTCTATTAAAATTAATATGCCTATATTTTTAGAGTAAAAACTAAAATGAATTTTCCTCTTCATTCACAAGAAAACCCTGCAGTAAAACTCAGTTAATAAAAATAATCTATATTGATATTAAGTACAAAACTTTGAATAAACACCACAAAATGCAACATATTCGCAACAATTGTTTTGGGTCGAAAAAATACACGACCCTTCGTCAGGCGAACTTGCTATTGCTTATTAGAAACAAGTGGGAGGAATCAAAATTCGATTAATTTCAAATAAATGAATGAATAAAAATATTTAAACTAACTAAAGGCTGTATTGTTTATGTAAATTAGGAGTCTAAACGAAATATATTGAGGAGAACTACATTTAACCCTTTGCTGTTCCTAACGCTCTAAATAGTGTTGGAAAAATAGGGATTTTTTTATTCAAATAACAGCAATAATTTTGAGTAGTAAAATATAATATATGTATATAATGGACGATCAACCTTCTATATAATTAGCAAATCGTTAAAGTTAAAATTTTGCGGTGTATATTAAATAAAATATCCGTAAATTAAGCAACATTGATCATAGAAATGAAATTAAATAGGAAAGTCAAAGGATTAATATTATATAAGGAATAAGTAAAATCATAGGTACCAACGTTGTAATTAATATTCCAGCCCTCGAGCCTGCATAATTCGCCTGACGAAGTTCTTTCGACCTGAAACAACTTCTGCGATCTCTTGCATTTTATTATGTTTATTCGATGATTTGTATATTACTTCTGGGGCCGTGCCCTTAGCGACCGTGCCCTTAGCGGAAATCTATAAACCCGTGCCCTTAGCAGAAATGTTAACCCCCTCAGTGGCATGCTTTTAGCATACGTGCCTTTAGCGGAAATGTATAATAAATTTCAAAATAAATTAATAAATAAATAAAAGAACTCTTCAGTTTTCCTTTACACTTTATCCGCATTTAGCACTGGCTGTATTTTGCTTCAGAAGTAATGTGTCGCAAAAACAGGTATGCGTATTGTAGAATATCCGTTATTTGAGGGAACGGTGATCTGTAGTACTCCATACGAAAACGTACATTACTGCCATTTTATGATTTTATAATTGCATTAGACCTTTTAAAACTAAAACAAAAACGAAAAATCAGGAGGTACACATTGATTATCAGCATTTTCCAACTGTACTTACTCATTGTACCGTATAACATTCTATGTTCCCTGTCTATATTATAACACAATAGACAGACAGAAAGACAGACATATAGACTAACTGAATTGATAATCACTCTGAAACATCATTGGAAAGTGTTAAAAATGCTTAACACAAACAGAAATGTTGCTCTTAATTTACTATTTGCACCCCTTAATGTATATTGCAACATTTTTGGGTTGCTCTGTAAATCTGGAGGTTAAGCATATTATAGTTTATAGAAAACATTTTCTTAGCATAATAACAATAAATTTGAATTTCTTTATGATTTTTTGATGAAATTATTTAAATGTGATTTACAAAAATGTCTCCCATAAAGCGCAATGTATTGGTATTTTTTGGATGTTCATGTACACAAACCAGTGGCATAGGTTCTGTTACAGCCATTTTAAGTAGGGAATATTCAATAATGAATTTGAATAACACATATTATCAGAAAAAATAAAATATAAGTAAAAATTTGTAAGTTGTGGGCACCACAAGACTTTCTTCTATATTTTCAAATACAAATTCACTAAGTGCAAATAAATAATTTTTATCTTAGAGAAAACTAACACTAAATATCCAAAGAAAGAGAGTTAATTTATTATCTATTAATGATATCTTAAAAAATGCATTTTTATAATAGTTATGTCACATATCAAGTTTCGTAAAGTTATGAGCTATAGAAGTTGAGATATAGCTTTCACATTGTCGAGGAAATTTGCTGTATGGCAACGCCCCCTATTGGCCGATAAGCACCCAAATTGAAGCAGCATAATATCTCCCAATGGCCTTCATATACATCATGTTTTGTTTGATAATACGCAATAGAGCCTGAGGTATAGCCTCCCCTTCAATTGCGGAAACCGCTGTATAGCAGCGCCACCTGTGGAGCGGTTGACACCAAAAGTTGACAGATACTCATTTAGGTTAAGGTGTATCAACATATAAATTTATATGGAACTCTGTGCAGTAATTCCTGAGATATAGCTTTCCCTTAAATTGTAGAAATCGCTGTATAGTAGCACCACTTGTCGGTCCATAAGCATTCAAATTGAATCAGCATAATGTCTCATGGTGGCCTTCTCTCATACGAAGTTTTGATTGATTATACGCAATAGAACCTGATATAAAGCTTCCACTTAAATTGTAGAAATCGCTGTATAGCAGTGTCACCTCTTGAGCGGTTGGCATCAAAAGTTGATAGCGCTTATTTAGCTCAAGGTGCATCTACATGTAAATTTATATGCAAATATGAGCAGTAGTTCCGGAGATACAGTTGCCACAAAATTTTTGTCACATACACACAGACAGACAGACATTTTCTAAAAATAGTCAAATCGTGTTCTAGACCTCTCAAAACGTGTAAATCCGTCGAAAACTGGAAGTCTAATTTTTTTACGAGTCCAATACTTTCTTCTATTGAATATAAAAGAGAGTAAAAATAAAAAATTCTTAAAATATTTGTGGGCGCTGGAGGCGGACAAACGGACAGTAGAATAGACAAATACACTAATTCAAATCATATTCACATTTTAAAAAATGGTCGAATAAACGCTTAATGTAAAAGAAAATGCAATTCAGAAAATTTCCAATAATAACCCTCAGTGTAACTGAATATTTTTGCGTGACTCTGTAAATCTAATGCTAATCATACTACATTCTATAGAAAGCATTATTTTGTGCATTTGAATAACATATTTCTATCTACCACATGCACACCTTGTTATTTCCGCTAAGGGCACGACTTCTTCTATTCCTCCTTCTTCCCTTTCACCCATTCCGCTAAGGACACGTTCCGCTAAGGGCACGGTCGCTAAGGGCACGACACCTTACTTCTAACCACCAGTCTTATGTTTGCTTTTTTTATAATACAGGAGAAAAATACACTACAAAAAGACTGGTGTAAAAAAAAAAAAAAAAAAAAAAAAAAAAGTAAAGTAAAGGAATGTCGGCAGTCGTGGTTAATAGAATAACTTGTAAGTACGAATTTATATGCATTCAGTTAAACGTATTAGTTATAAATAATAAGTTATGTTATAAGTTTTTATATATCAATTAATTTATTAATTAAAGATATATAAAAATGTACTAGTCAATAAAAAAAAAAAAAATCTCAATATAAGGCTTAAACTTTTTTAAATTATTAAGTGCATTTTCCTTATAAAAATTATACTCAAAAAGTTATATTACTATATTAAAAAAAAAAAAAAAAAATCTAAGCATTTTTTATGCAACTGAATTAATATTTATCTTGTGTTATATGTTCTTGACATTTCTAGCAGCAACTTTTAAAAGTATTCTTTTTTACAGATGCAAAACGTGTCTTGGGAGTTGTACAAAAAAAAACGTGAAAAGGCTATTCGTTCCTGCTGACCTGCTCTAGGTGGATTCATCATATTCATATTCGAGAACATCTTTTGGCTTTGCGCCAAAACTCGTAAAAGAAAAGACTACATTACTGGCCTGAAAATATCCTAATCTAGAATTTCTCACTTGCTAAAAGGTTTTTTTTAGAGAAAAGACATGCATAAGAAATTAAATGAAGTATGAATTAGAATTACTTTTAGATGAAAGACATACATCAAGAGATAAAATTGTTACAAAGGTCGTTATTTCAAATAATCTTGTAATATTTTATTTTTTATTTTTTAGAAGTTATAGATTTTATGAGAAAGATTGAAATAACGGAGATAAGTCACGTAAAAGGAAGATATGCCTAGGAAGATATGAGTAACGATTTACAAAATAAGCCAGATAAAACATATCGTAAATTTTATTCAATATCATGTGATATCATATTATTTTGTTTTAAATGAAATTGTTAAAAGACATTTTTGAGGACAGAATATTAAGATATAAATTTCAAGTTGCTGCGCTTTTTTTTTTTTTTTTTTTTTTTTTAACATTTATAAATATCATATGTACCAAGTCTCCGTTATTTTCAACGGAGACTTCATACCAGAAAGTTTTTATAAATGTTTTCTGCTAATTAAGTTTTATTTATTCGCCAAAAATATATTCGACAGATTTCTTTGTAAAAATACTGCTGTCAATCTGACAAAAAAAAAAAAAAAAAAAAAAAAAAAACTATGATGACAGCTATGAAATATGCCCTAAAAAGTTTCGTAAAATAAAATTAAAATTAATTGTTATCAGAATAATTATATAAATTGATCTTGTGAATTGTTTTCGTTCAAAACAATTTTACAAAATTCTGTGCCCGATTACTTTTACAGTTACAGATTTTAGAATAGGTACTAAAAAAGCAAACTCGTAAAAATACAGGGATACGTTGCAAATATAAAAATATAAACTGTTTATCCTTATTAACCCCGTAACTTCACTGGGTTTATATATACGTTTTTCCAAAGTACGATTCTTTGTACTGTACTACTACCAGTGAAATTACTGACACGGTTTGACAGTACAGTAAAATAAAATTGAAAATAATCTTGACAGTGATTTTGAAGGATTTACTCATTTTAAATTCGAAAGAGAACAGTGACATTTTGATGCGAATGTCTTAAATTTTCCTCGGCAGATAAGATGTTAAATTTTGTTCAACGATATATTTTAAGCTTGCTAAATATTATTTTGGAAAATATCATTTGCATACTTGCCAACATCCTAATTAATATTCCGTAGTATTGTTAGTCCCTCCCTTTTTTTCACACAAATAATTTGTTCGAGTAAATTGTCATTTTAACAGTCTCCAAATGCAATTACGATTAAATAAGAACAAACATATTCTAAAAAGATACCGGTGTGAAAAAGAGGGTGTCGATAACAATACTACGGAATATTAATTGGGATGTTGGCAAGTATCAGTGTTCCCAACTTTTACAATTTATTCACGAGCATTTTTAGCCCCGCCTTGTTTTCGCACCAGAAATCGTGTAGATTATTTCTCTTTAATATGCGATAACGATTAAATAAGAAGAAAATCATTTTTCAAAATTTCCGGTATCAAAAAGAGGCGGGGCTAAAAATGCTCGTGAATAAATTATAAAGTTGGAAACTCTGGCAAGTATGCATTTGAATATCCATTGAATTACAACAATTTATCATAATATAATTTAAAAAAATGTTTAATATTTTGTATTCATTTAAAACCTCATGTCTATGTCAATTTTAGCTTAAATTTCTAATTGTATCCTTTAAATAGTTTATATTTATACGCATTTTTAAAAATATCATTATTAATTATCCGCAGAAAAAAACAGAAATATCACAAAACACTGATTATATAAGACGTTATATTCTTAAAACAATATCGTAAAACCAAGGTATTTTTTGATTTTCAATAATGATTTAAAAAAAAAAAAAAACCGTTAACAATTGCATAAACTTTAATAACTTCAGTTAAATATCATCTGTCTAATATTTCTGAAGTCATTGTTTTTAGTTTACACATAGAGTAGAGGATAGTTACAAACATGATTTTGGAAACATATTTATAATTCTAACACAGTGCATGTATGGTAGAGTTATAGGTATCTCTTAAATTCTCAAATGTCTAAATTTTTACTAAAGCGTTTGTTTAAAAATAATTTAGACATATGCTATCTCGATTTCCAATGATTCTTACATCATTTCGCTTTATATGATCTGCACATTTATTTTCGATCCTACATACTAAAATGTGCATTTACTAAATGTTTCCTAAAAATAATGTATGGTACAGAAAATTTTTACGTCCGTATTAACCTTCAGCTTCGACTCCCGGTCGAACACAAAAAGGGTCTTAGGACAGAGATCAAGTTTCCCGCAAAATTTTATACGAGACTTTTGTATCCAGCGGCAGAGATTTTAAATACTGCGAGATTTTTTTTTTCCAGCTAAAAATCTGAGAATAATAATCAGGAAAGATGGTAGAAGCAATACGCAAAACTTCCTAGAAAATTGCACTTTGTCCTAAGACCCCAGGATTCTCGTTAGAGGTAAAAAATGGGAGAGAATTTCTGACCTTTACTCAGAAATAAAGGGAGGAGATTGAGATTTCAAAAACGAATGCGAGAACAGATATATATATATATATATATATATATATAAAGTCTGAATTTATGTAAATTGCTAATAATGTCTCATTTTACAGCTTATTGGTATATTTTGAGGAAAATACTTTTTTTTTTTTTTTCAGGTTTTAAGAAAACATTTTTTAATCATTAAACATTTGTGAAGCATCTGTAAAAATTTGTTATGCTTTTGTAAACGGTGTTTTCCTTTCAACAATTATTTTTATGAACGACCTGATTTTTAAGCCAAAAATTTTACTAAAATGGCCACAGAAGAAATTGGAAACATAGCCTCCTTAACTAGATGCCTGTCGCGTAGCTCGAAAACTAGGCAACAGTTGAAGTGGTAGACAACGCCACCTAGTAAAGATAATGGAACTTATTCAACTGCCACTAATAATTTAAAAAGTGATACATGATATATAAAATAGACGTTTCTTCGATTCTATTCGCCTTTTTATGTATATTATATCCCACTTTTAAAAATTTTTGGTGGCTGTTGAATAAAAAAGTAGCGCAATCTGTACCAGGTGGTGCGGTGTACCGCTTCATGTTGCCTAGTTTTCGAGATACGCGACAGGCATCTAGTTAAGGAGGCTATGGTGGAAATTTCTCTGAATGTTCAAAATTTTATGCGAGAAATAAACAGAACATGCGAGATACTCGCGATTTCGCGCTTTAGTGGCAACCCAGTCTAAGACGCTTATTACTATATTTAATCATTCATCCAAGAGTCAAAATTAATGGTAAATACGTCGTTATTTTTCTAATAATGAATAGTTTTTTATTCACTAGATGCAGTTACTGAGGGAAATAAACCAATCATAATTTTATCGCTGACAACTTTTTTCCTTTTCTATTACAATTATAATTTTTGTTTTAATTAAAAAATATACATCTTTTTTATATATTTCTAAAATAGTTTTCGCTTATTACATACGTGGTAATATTTATAATTTATTCCGGAATACTGTGTACCACACCCTTTTTTCTTTACACCAGTGTGAT